>OU342740.1:105712339-106312339 GCA_910589775.1 Avena eriantha | reverse complement strand
CAAATCTTTTTCTCTTGCGGACATTTCATCGAACACCTTTCGAGCATAGTATAGGGCTACCAACTCCACACTGTTTAGATCATTCTTGTGATCATATTTATACCACACTCGGACTCCACTACTCTCCCACACTCACCCCAGTACCAGCCCGTGCAGTTGAGCCTTGCTCACTCAACCAATTGACTGGTGCAAACTTGTACCCGAGCTCACCATGCCGACCCGACGTGGACTCGGTGCTACACGCCTCACCGCACTCGTCCATGAAATCTAGGATCTAGCCGTGACCTCACCACACCCGCCTGTGTATGCCTCGACCAACACCAGCCCGTGGAGATGCCAGCGCAGTTGTGCCCATTTCTCTGTGCACCATGCCAAGACGCACGCCAAAGTGCTGAGCAATCCCACGCAACCACGCCGCGCCTCGCTCTATCCATCCATCAATGCACTCGCCGCGATGCCAACAACCTCCTAGACATGCCCGCTTAACCCCGCGTGACCTGTAACCATCATATGCCGTGACGAACGCCCACGGTACCCGAGGACGGCAGGGACGCCCCCGACCGATGGAGACCGCGCCTTGCCGCGCCACTATGTCCATGAGGATTGCCAAGGAGCCCTGCATTGACCTACACCCTCCGCCATGCCCATAGCTCACTTTAACGACGTTGCCGACGAGCCCAAGCCGTGCCCCAATGCTCCCTTCGCTGGGGTATAAATAGACCCCTCCCCTTGCCTGAAATGCACCCCACACGACTCACCTCTCACCCAGCAACCTCTCTGACCCATCCTCGGAGCAAGAAGAATCAGGCAGCGCCAGAATTTCACCGGAGCTCGCCGCCATAGTGGTGGAACGAGCCAGCCACAAGAGCCGCCACGACCACCATTCGAACCGTCGTCGCCGACCAGTTCATTCTCCCTCACCTCCGTACCTAAATGGATCCCTCGTAAGCCCCCGACGACCCCCACCATAGAGCTAGGGTTGAATACCGCGCGTACCGTGCGAGGGAGACGATGACGCAGAGTCGTCGATCGTGCTCTAATCGTGCGACTAGGAATAGATATTACCGCTTCGCGTAGGAACAACCACTAACACGTGGGGCCAGCGTAAGTGAAGTCCGCTGCGCGCGTGTCGTGTAGTTGGGCCGGCCTAGTAACGTTCCCGCGCGTGCCCACAAATTCAAATCTACATTTTTCTTTTATTTCAATGATCTATCTGAATATGTAAAAATATTTAGTTTCACATGCAGTAGTCATGGGCTAGGATTAAAAGAATGGCAATATAGTCATTTCTAGTCATTTTAATTATATTAAGGAGCAATATTAACTCTGTAATATATGCCATCTACTTTAAATCATATTCCCAAGTATTGGAATATGTGGTGATGACATGTGTCAACATGATCCCATATTTTATAATTAGAGAATATTAAATCTTAAGTATGTTTCAATGAGTAGAAATTTCATTTCCAAAATAAGATAAATAATACTATGTCACTAATTCATGTGGTGATTGAGATAATGCTATATCATCTAGTGTGAGCCTTTGTGTGCTGAATAGAAGTAGCTAAGTATTGTTTGGTGATTGTGTACCTCTTATTTATTTATAGATGCTAGTACCAACCCGGGCTACGAGGAGGAAGAATTCTATGAAGAAGAAGAGGAGCACTTCAACGACTATACCAACCAAGGCAACCTAACCTTTGCAATATACACTATGCATGCTATTGTGATGCAACCTTGATTATACCAATCCCAAGTTTTACCTGCAACTTTTATTTTTTTCCTTTTACCAAAGTTTCTTGAGTACTTAATTATTGGTTATTAGTGGAAAAATATGAAAGATGCCATCAAGAGCATAGAACTAGGCTTAGGTAGTTACACTTGATTAGCACCCCTCAATAGTGATACCCTCATTGATAGTTGCTAGTGCTAAACTAATATTTGCACTTTAGATGGGAACACTTGGAGCAAATGATTATGAAAACCTTAGAGTGATGAGTCATTCTACTGAATTTTTTTGACATGGGTTATGAAAACAATGACTTGAAGATGATGATGAATGAGGCATGTGCCTTGACTTTGAATAAAAACTGATGGTTGGGTTCGGATGCTATACCATTCTAGCTTTGACCGTACAACTACAATACTTGAATTGGGTAGGGCATAACTGGAAGTTTATGTGTCTTAGTATGGGTTCCCTCGTGGGAAAGAGGTTAAGCTAAGGCTGCCTCGTGACTGTGCATGACCACCTATGCAGTTCCCAAGATGGCGATGGCCATGGCTGGGAGGCCAAGCTCATAGGGAAGGTGCCTATACTAGGGTGTGTAATTGAAAGGTTAGGATTGATTATCCGCATACCAAGTATGATGATTCAGGGCTATCCCTGACGAATGTATCGAATTTTGTGGTGAAAGTGTTCCACCTCTGTAGAGTTTCAAACTATTCGAATAGCCGCGTCCGCGGTCATGGACAGTTGGATGGCCATACTGTTCTGTTGTCAGATATTTTCAAAATGACTAGAAATATGACTTTGACTTGACCACAACAGGGTTGTGGATATGAAAACTATGTTTCCACTTGAGTAAGCTAGACAACTAAAATAGGTCTTTACTACGCAGTACTTCTGTAATAAAACTAGCTTATTACAAACAAGACTAGAGCTTAGGATTCCTACTAGAATTTTCTTATTTGTATTAGTGATAGTTTGCGAGTAGTTTAAGAGTAGTCATGGCTTTGTCCCTGGCTAAACCCATGGCCAGACTATGAAGAGGACTATCTGGAGGACGGACAACAGGATGTCTACGATAACTAGGATCATCTCCCATTGTCAGCATTGCCTATGATAATGAAGATGGAGTTTCTACTTCGTTTATTTCCGCTGCTTTGATGTGTATTAAGACTTGATCATGAGATCAACTATTTGTAAGACTATTATGGTTTGTAATGGATGAGGTATTGTGCTATCAATTCTGTTATGTCTCACAAAAATGGTATTCCTGGGATTGCGATGTACGGCATAACATGCATCTGGACTTAAAAATCCAAGTGTTCACAAGTTGGTATCAGAGCCATCCTGACCATAGGAGACCCTAGTTAGAATGGACGTCTAAAAAACTTAGTTTCAAAACAAAGGAAGTGAGTATTTATGAAAACCTATTCTCACTCTTATCCTTGAGATTCTTTCAAAAAAGAGAGTTCACATGTTCCTCAAAATTCTTGCAATCCTACATAAAATTTGACACAGTTGATCACCTTCCTAACTTACTCATCCTAATTGCTTATAGATGGAAGTCAAGTACAGCAAGTTCTCTCAGCTTGGCAACGGAGGAGAACTCATCTTCGAGAGGGACTTGAGTCAGCTAGCGAAGTTTCTTGGACGCCCGCATCCCAAGTTCTATGGAGCGCAACTCAATGATCAAACAGGAGGAGAACTGCAGTGGTTAATCGCTGCAGATTTAAGAAGAAAGATGGAGCCACCTACCTCAGAGAAGATACAATTCACAGTGAGGGAGAACAACTGGCTGGATGGACTAGCTAGACCAATGAAGGAAGCACTTGCCCGTATGTGTGGGCAGAATGTAAACCAAATCAATGGCACTCACTTCGCTCACTATGCAAGACGCGATTCCATGGGAGAACCCTTGGCCATGCTAGGACATCCAGAGCTGAAGCACCATGTGGATCACGTCGACTTCATGCTGCACGAGACCCAAAAAGAGCTAGACAATTCCCGTGCCTATGACAAGCATAAGCACACCGTCGAAGCAGAGAAGAACCACACCCTCACCATCCTAGCTAAAGAGCACAAGACACTTCGTCACCAGCGTGACAAGAAGGACCGCATCATTGCTCGTCTCTGCCAGAAGGTGACAACCCTTGAAGAAACCATACATGACCAGGAAATTCAGCTTGAGGAGAGGGAAGATGAAGGTGAAGATCTTCGTAGGGATATCACCTCTTTCATAAGCGATGATGAAGACTATCTGGAGGACACCAACATGGAGTTCCACACCGACGAGGAGGACGAGGAACCCACAGTTCCGATGATGAGTAGTAGCACTAGATCACTATCGTAGGTGTGAGTTTGTATCTAGTCCCAATGTATCATAGAATGATAGAATGGTTCTTAAAACCATCACTTGGTAGTTGTGGTGTGTTGTTTGGAATGTGTTTCTTGGAATGAATGAGAAAGAGTTGTGGTTTTCAAACCTGAGCAATACTCAAGTTTAAAGCTTTTGAACCATACCCACAAGCCATAGAAATTTCCCTCTTGACTTATGATCTATCTCAATCTTCAGATGACTCGCGGCAACCCCGGTGGTAGCAGCTCATCCCAGGATCCGATGCTTCAGATTTTTCAAATGCTAGTATAAGATAAAGAGGCCGGTAGAGCCAAGCTTCAAGCCAGCAATCTCGCCACTCTTCAGTAGATCGCCCAGATGGTGCACAACAACTAAGGCCATGGAAATCAGGATCACCATGGATCTAAGCTAAAGAACTTTCAAAACATAAATCCTCCTATGTTTAGCAAATCTGAAGAGCCCTTAGATGCTGATGACTGGCTGTAGTCAATGGAGAACAACTTAGAAGTTGTAGGTGTAGATGCTGCGGAGAAAGTACTGTGTGCCACCCACTATCTGGCAGGTTATGCAAGATCCTGGTGGAACAACACTCGTACAATGAACGAAGGACAAATGATAACTTGGGAGGAATTAAAGATCAAGTTCAACAGGACTCATGTGCCCCCAGGTTTGATCAAGAGAATGAGGGATGAATTCAGGGAGTTGAAGCAAGGGAGAATGACTATGGTGGAATACTGTGACAAATTTCTGTCTCTGGGTAGGTATGCCCCCGATGAGATCGACACCGAGGCAAAGAAGAAGGAAAGATTCCTGAATGGCCTACATGATGAGATGCAGACAGTGTTAGTCAACATTCCTTTTGACGATCTAGAAGCTCTAGTGGATTCTGCTATCTAGATGGAAGGAAAAAATCAATCAAGCCAGTGAGAACCACAAGCGTCGTAGGATGCACCAGCCTGGAACCCACCATACCCCAAAGTACCACCCCAACTAGTCTGCAGGATTTGCACCAAGAACCAACAGGCCACCTATGTCCTGTATGAACTTTCCCAATCGTGGCGGAGGAAACCCGAGGCCCAGAGGCCACAACAACACCGGCAACCCCCATAACTTCAACCATGCACCGCCAAGGTCTACCAATCACAACAACAACAACAATACTGCCCCAAGGACTGGAAGCAATGTTGTGCCCATTGCCGGGAAGGATAACTCAACGGTAACCTGGTTTGAATGTGGATTTATGGGTCACTACTCCAATGAGTGTCCAAAGAAGCTTGCTGCAGCGACCAATGTCACTGCACCTGCCCAGCAGCAACAGCGTGTCCATCCTGGAAAGAGGTTTGCCCCAGGAAACCCACACAACCGTACCAGCCGTCTGTTCCACATCAATGCGGAAGAATCCCAGGAAGCGCCAGATGTCGTGTTGGGTATGTTTTCTATTAACTTAGTACTTGCAAGAGTGTTGTTTTATTCTGAAGCATCGCACTCGTTTCTTACAGAAGCATTTGCATGCACTATTAAGATTCAACCAACAAATTTGAAGCATGTTATGATAGTTCAAATACCTAGATCAACCACCAAAGCTAAAAAAATTGCAAGGCCGTGCCTATCAGAATACATGGAATAGATTTTTATGCCAATTTAATAGTACTTGGAACAAAAGGTTTGGAAGTAGTACTAGGAATGGATTGGATGTCGAAACATCAGGGATTAATAGACTATGCCAAGAAAGCCATAACCATGACCAGTAGCACCGGAGTATCAGTAGAGCATGTGTCTGAGACGCTGTCCTGTCAATTCAAATGCCACAAGAGTTTAGTCCAGTCAACCCTTGACCAAGTCAGCGTAGTCTGTGAATACCCTGATGTGTTCCTAGATGAATTACCCAGTATGCCCCTAGATCGAGATATCGAGTTTATCATTGAATTAGTTCCTGGAACTGGACCCATAGCTCAAAGACCCTATAGTATGAACCCAGCCGAATTAGTGGAGCAGAAGAAGCAACTTAATGACATGTTTAGCAAAGGTCTGATACAACTAAGTGAATCGTCGTGGAGATCACCTATTTTTTTTGTGGATAAGAAAGATGGTGCCAACTATTTGTGTACGGATTACCAGAAGTTGAATGACGTCACCATCAAGAACAAGTACCCATTGCCGAAGATAAAAGATCTGTTTGACCAGCTGACTGGTGCCAGAGTTTTTTCTAAGATTGATCTTAGAACTGGGTATCATCAACAAAAGATCCGCGCAATGGATATCCCAAAGACTTCTTTCACTACCAGATATGGATTTTATGAGTATAATGTCATGTCATTTGGATTGACAAATGTCCTCGCTTATTTCATGAATATCATGAATACGATTTTTATGAACTTCTTGGATAAGTTTGTCATTGTGTTGATCGATGATATTCTGATCTATTCCAAGCCAGAAGAGGACCATGAGAAGCACCTAAGAACCATCCTTGAAACCCTTAGAGAGCATCAGTTGTATGCCAAGTTTAGCAAATGTGAGTTCTAGTTAAAGGAAGTAGGATTCCTAAGACATATCTTGTCAGCAGGAGGAGTTGCCATCGATCCCGCCAAGATTAAGGATGTTGAAGAATGGAAAACCCCAACCACTCAAACCAAAGTCTGCGCATTTCTTGGATTAGCGGGATATTACTACAAGTTCTTTGAAGGATTTTCAAGCATCGCAAGGCCGATGACCTAGTTGTTGAAGAAAGACAAGAAGTTTGAATGGACGGACAAATGTGAAGCAAGTTTTCAAGAGCTCAAGAAGAGATTGATTTCAGCCCCAATTTTGATCATGCCTGATATCACGAAGCCTTTTGATGTATTTTGTAATGCATCCAAGATTGGTCTCGGATGTGTGTTGATGCAGGAAGGCAAAGTAATATCATATTTGTTCTGACAACTGAAGCAACATGAGTAGAATTATCCCACCCATGACTTAGAATTAGCAGTAGTAGTTTTAGCCTGGAAGGCATGGTGTCATTACCTCATGGGTAACCGCTGTGAGAATTACTCGAATCACAAGAGTTTGAAGTGTATTTTCACCCAGAAGGAGCTGAATATGAGGCAACGGAGATGGATAGAGTTAATCAAGGATTATGACCTTGACATTCACTACCACCCCGGCAAGGCCAATGTGGTAGCGGATGCTCTTAGTAGACTGCCGTGTAGGTTAAACACCATGATTAAGGAAGAGAAGCCAAGTTTGCATGAGGAGTTAGAGAATTTTAGAATGGATCTAGTTAGCAAAGGATTCCTAGCCAGTATTGAACTTCAACCCACCTTAATCAGTCAGATAAAGGAAGCTCAGAAAGGAAATGCCAGTATCAACGGAATTAAGCGTCATATCAGTACAGGGAAGGTACCTGGGTCCACTGAAGATGAAGAAGGCATTCTGTGGTATAAAGGACGCATCTGTGTGCCAGATGATTCGGAGTTGAAGCAAGTCATTTTGCAGGAGGCCCATGATACTCTTTATTCTATTCATCCGGGAGGAACGAAGATGTATGAGGATTTGAAGGAGCAATTTTGGTGGCACAAAATAAAGAGAGAAGTCGGAAGCTATATTGCCAAGTGTGATATCTGTCAAAGAGTCAAAGGGGTACACCAGCGACCCGCAGGACTTTTGCAGCCGTTGCAAATTCTAGAATGGAAATGGGATTCTGTCGGAATGGATTTCATCACTAGTTTTCCTACATCTAGTAGAGGAAACAATTCTATTTGGGGTCGTAGTAGATATATTGTCCAAAGTAGCTCATTTCATACCCGTCAAGATCACTTACCAAGGCCCGAAGCTAGCAATGTTGTATATCGCTAGAATAGTCAGTCTGCATGGAACCCCCAAGACCATTGTGTCAGATCGAGGAACCCAGTTTACCTCAAGGTTTTGGAAGAAAATCCAAGAAGGATTAGGAACCAAACTGAACTTCAGCACAACTTATCACCCGTAGACCGACGGACAGACGGAAAGAGTAAACCATATACTAGAAGATATGCTGAGAGCCTGTGTATTAGAATATGGATCTAAATGGGAAGACTGTTTGCCTTTCGCAGTATTCTCATACAACAACAGTTATCAGGCCAGTTTGCAAATGGCCCCATTTGAGGTTTTGTATGGAAGAAAGTGCCGTACCCTCCTAAATTGGTCGCAAGTGGGAGAGAGTCAGATATTCGGACCTGACATCCTACGATAAGCCGATGAGAAGGTTCACAAGATCCATGAACACCTCAAGACCGCTCAATATAGACACATGAGTTACGCTGATAAAAGACGCCGAGAACTGACCTTCAATATCAGCTAGAACTGCCAGAAGAGATGTAAGCCGTACATGATGTGTTTCATATCTCGTTACTTCGTAAATGCTTAGAAGTTCCAGAGAAGACCGAGATTTTCAAGAACATCGATCACCAAGCCATGGATATCAACAAGAATTTAACTTATCGTGAAGTACCCATTCATATTTTGGAAGAAGCCTTCAGAACCACCCGGACCAGAAGTATGAAGTTTCTAAAAATCCAGTGGAGCAACCATACTGAAGAACAAGCCACTTGGGAGCGAGAATATTATATTAGGACTGAGTTTCCAAATCTCTTTAGTTCCTAGTTTTTCTTGAATGTTGGGACGAGATTCTATTTAAGGGGGGAAGGTTCGTAACATCTCAAAAATATTAAAAAGGATAATATCAATTTCCAATCAACCAAACTTAGGGTTAACAAAAACTTTTTAATCGTAAACAACTATGAATGCAAGTGTGTGTTTGTTAATGATGTATGGATGCATGATATGCCATGTTTGTTTGTTATATATGATGAGAATTGGTTTAAGGATCAAAACAATATCATCTAGGTCAAATCAAAACCAAACCAAAGCAAAATAAAAATATAAAGCATATGAGCTAATGGTCATTTTTGCAAATGTTAGCACTTAGCTCACTTTGGGCATATCTATTAAATAATTTCAAACATAAACAATTCCATTTGTTTTCTCACCTTGCTAGAATAAGTGACAATGAAAACAAGTGAGCTTTCAAAACTTACCAGAACAATTTCAAATTCATTTGAGGGACTTTTCAAAATTGAATCTGGTGTATGCATCAAGATAGCAACACCTTTCGAGCACAGTACAGGGCTGCCAACTCCACATTGTTTAGATCATTCTTGTGATCATCTTTGTACCACACTCGGCCTCCACTACTCGCCCACACTCACCCCAGTACCAGCCCGTGCAGCCGAGTCTTGCTCACTCGACCAATTGACTAGTGCAAACTCGTACCCGATCTCACCATGCCGACCCGACACGAACTCGATGCTACTCGCCTCACCGCACATGTCCATGACATCTCGGAGCTAGCCATGACCTCACCACACCCGCCTGTGTACGCCTCGACCAACGCCAACCCGTGGAGACACCAACGTAGCCACGCCCATTTCTCTGTCCGCCATGCCAAGACGCACGCCAAAGCACCGAGCAATCCCATGCAAACATGCCACGCCTCGCTCTCCCCTTGCATCAATGCACTCGCCGCGTGCCAGCAACCTCCCAGACATGCCCGCTTGACCCCGTGTGACCTGTAACCACCGTACACTATGATGAACGCCCGCTGTACCCGAGGATGGCATGGACCTCCCTGACCAATGGAGACCGCTCCTCACCGCACCACTGTGCGAATGACGATCGCCAAGGAGCCCTGCATCGACCTACAACCTCCGCCATGCCCATAGCTCACTGTAACAACGTCACCGACGAGCCCGAGCCATGCCCCAATGCTCCCTTCGCTGGGGTATAAATAGACCCCTCCCCTTGCCTCAAAACACACCCCACTCGACTCACCTATCACCCAACAACCTCTCTGACCCATCCCCGGAGCAAGAAGAAGCAAGCAGCACCGGAATTTCACTGGAGCTCGCCGCCGTAGTGGTGGAACGGAGCCAGCGCTAGGAGCCGCCCCAGGAGCCGCCGCGACCACCGTTCGAACCGCCGTCGTCGACCAGTTCATTCGCCCGCACAGCCATACCTAGCTGGATCCCTGGTAAGCCCTCGACAACCCCCGCCGTACAGCTAGGGTTGAATCCCCCGCGTGCCGTGCGAGGGAGACAATGACGCGGAGTCGTCGATCGTGCTCTAATCGTGCGACTAGGAATAGATCTTACCGCTTCGCGTAGGAAAAACCGCTGATGCGTGTGTCCATCATAAGTGAAGCCCGCTGCGTGCGCGCCGTGTAGTTGGGCCAGCCTAGTAACGTTCCCACGCGTGCCCACAAATTCAAATCTACATTTTTCTTTTATTTCAAAACCCTATTCTGTAAGCGACTTTAAAATTGAATTCAAGAAGATTCACTGAACCAAATTGCATGATTCCAATTTTGTTAGAAAGGAAATAAAAATCTTTAAAAACTCCCATTGGATTCAAACATTTTGGAATTATAGATCACCGATAGCAAAAATAACAAGGCAGCGACTTCTCCAACTTCAAACATTTTTCTAAAATAAACCTTGCAAGCTAACCAATCCAAGATACACTATGCATGCTATTGTGATGCAACCTTGATTATACCAATCCCAAGTTTTACCTGCAACTTTTATTTTTTTCCTTTTACCAAAGTTTCTTGAGTACTTAATTATTGGTTATTAGTGGAAAAATATGAAAGATGCCATCAAGAGCATAGAACTAGGCTTAGGTAGTTACACTTGATTAGCACCCCTCAATAGTGATACCCTCATTGATAGTTGCTAGTGCTAAACTAATATTGGCACTTTAGATGGGAACACTTGGAGCAAATGATTATGAAAACCTTAGAGTGATGAGTCATTCTACTTAAATGTTTTGACATGGGTTATGAAAACAATGACTTGAAGATGATGATGAATGAGGCATGTGCCTTGACTTTGAATAAAAACTGATGGTTGGGTTCGGATGCGATACCATTCTAGCTTTTACCGTACAACTACAATACTTGAATTGGGTAGGGCATAACTGGAAGTTTATGTGTCTTAGTATGGGTTCCCTCGTGGGAAAGAGGTTAAGCTAAGGCTGCCTCGTGACTGTGCATGACCACCTATGCAGTTCCCAAGATGGAAGATGGCCATGGCTGGGAGGCCAAGCTCATAGGGAAGGTGCCTATAATAGGGTGTGTAATTGAAAGGTTAGGATTGATTATCCGCATACCAAGTATGATGATTCAGGGCTATCCCTGATGAATGTATCGAATTTTGTGGTGAAAGTGTTCCACCTCTGTAGAGTTTCAAACTATTTGAATAGCCGCGTCCGCGGTCATGGACAGTTGGATGGCCATACTGTTCTATTGTCAGATATTTTCAAAATGACTTGTGACTAGAAATATGACTTTGACTTGACCACAACAGGGTTGTGGATATGAAAACTATGTTTCCACTTGAGTAAGCTAGACAACTAAAATAGGTCTTTACTACGCAGTACTTCTGTAATAAAACTAGCTTATTACAAACAAGACTAGAGCTTAGGATTCCTACTAGAATTTTCTTATTTGTATTAGTGATAGTTTGCGAGTAGTTTAAGAGTAGTCATGGTTTTGTCCCTTGCTAAACCCATGGCCAGACTATGAAGAGGACTATCTGGAGGACGGACAGCAGGATGTCTACGATAACTAGGATCATCTCCCATCGTCAGGATTGCTTATGACAATGAAGATGGAGTTTCTACTACATTTATTTCTGTTTCTTTGATGTGTATTAAGACTTGATCATGAGATCAACTATTTGTAAGACTATTATGGTTTTTAATGGATGAGGTACTGTGCTATCAAATATGTTATGTCTCGCAAAAGTGGTATTCCTGGGATTGCGATGGATGGCATAACAGGCATCTGGACTTAAAAATCCGGGTGTTCACAGATGATCGGTTTGTCCAGGGAGGCTTGAATCTCCTCCCCTTGTCTCTTCACCTTTCCCAAGAAAAACTCTCCCTCTCCTTCTAAATCAAATTGAACCTCGTCAAAGTCGTCTTCTTTTCCAACGCCCAGGCTGAACACCTTGCGTCCATCTTTTACTATTTCCATCAGCTTGAGTCTATCCTCTTCTTCAAGCTTCTTCCCTGCTGATACAACAGCTTTATCTCCCTCCGTAACCCATAGAGATCTTCCTTTTCTTGAAGAGTGCTCCATGCAGAGGTCATGTTCCAGAGAGTTTTTGTGGAAGAAGTAGATTATCGAGAAGATTTGTATTATCAACCCTTTTGGGAGGCTTATAAAGGGTTAGAGGCAAGGTAAAATTCGTGCTGGCAGAAAAAGGGTCGTCCAAGGAAAGAATCCTAACAAATAAGGAAACAAATAAATGCAAAAGAAGGAAATTCGGGTCGTAATGACCAACACGGTACGAGTGGTGCCCGTACGGTGCACCCGTACTGGGTCGTTTCCAAAAGCGGCATGGTACGAAGTCGGTAAAAGGTCAATCGACTAAGTGGTACGGGCGGGTTCCACCCGTACTACCTGTTTGTATCGACTTTGCAACCTCTGAAATATATTTTTAGACACAAAGTGTAAATGAGAAAATAGAAGAATAAAGTCACCGAACCGATAACGACCAGCGGTACGGGGAGGGTGCGCCCGTACCACGCGGTCGTACCGCTTCCATGAAAACATCACGAGGCATCAACACGCTTAACGACCATCGCTGCAAGCGGATCTGGCCGTACCGTCCTCCCATACCGATCTCGTAAGACCGACAGTCAACCCAGAAAAACAAAACAAGTTCAAATATGCAAAAAGAAATAGCAGAAATTTATCCAGAACAAAGGTGTGTTGCGAATTTCATAAGTCATGTTTCATCAAGGGAATATGGTCTCACTTGAATTTATTTTCTTCCTCGCTTTGAATAAAACAGGTTGCAAAAAATTGCCAAAACCATTATAAGGGGAAATAGGAAACTTCCTTTTTGGTTGTGTGCTTCCCATAGGTATGCACACGGATAATACCTCCTTAGGATGAAGAACTCCTTGAGTATCCGCGAATGCTTCCTCCACCTCTCCCTTTCTTTGTAGAACTTGTAAATCAAATTCTTGCAGAAGTAGAGTCCAACGGATCATTCTTGGCTTAACATTAGTCCTTTCTAGGATTTCTTTCAAGCCAACACGATCAGTATGTACTCTAACTTTGGAGTCCATGATGTAAGATCTAAATTTATCACAAGAAAAGACTACAATGAATAATTCTTTTTCAGCCATAAGATAGTTCATTTGGGCCCTATTTAAGGTGCGACTAGCATGATGAATGATATTGAGATCATCACCATCATACTAGCAAAGAATTACCCCTACATCTTCATGGCTAGCTTCACAAAATAGCTCAAAGGGTTTCTTCCAATTAGGTGGTTTAATAATTGGTTCTTCAAGGAGAGCTTGTTTTAATATGTTGAAAGAAGCAAGACATTTTTCATAAAATTAAAACGAACATCCTTTTGGAGAAGGTCAGTTAACGGTCTAGCAGTTTTTGAAAAGATCTTAATGAATCTTCTATAAAACCCTACATGACCCAAAAATCTTCTTATACCTTCTATATCTTATGGAGGTGGTAATATTTCTATTGCTTCAATCTTTGCCTTATCGACTTCTATGACCGTACCTGAGACTTTGTGGCCGAGTACTATGTCTTCTTGGACCATGAAATGACATTTCTCCCAGTTCAATACTAAGTTACTATCATCGCATATGTGCAAAACTTTATGCAGATTATGGAGGAAATGATTAAAGGAGGTCGCATAAACAGAGAAATCATCCATGAACACCTCCATAATACTTTTAGCATAATCGGCAAAAATAGCAGTCATGCACCTTTGAAAAGTGGCAGGAGCATTGCAAAGACCAAAAGGCATACGACGATAAGCATAGAGACCATAAGGACAAATGAAAACAATTTTAAGTTGATCATCATGGTGTACAACAATTTGGGGAAAACCGGAAAAACCGTCTAAGTAGCAAAAATGAGAATGCATGAAAATCCTTTCTAAAGTTTGGTCTATAAACTATAAAGGGTAATGATCCTTCCTAGTTTCCTTATTAAGCTTTCTATAGTCAATGCACATCCTGTGGCCAACAATAGTTCTAGTTGGGACCATTTTTTTTATGTTCATTTTCTACAACCGTGAACCCACCTTTCTTTGGAACGCAATGGACGAGACTTACCCATTCACTCTCCTCCACATGAAAGATAACACCTGCATCCAACAAACATATTATTTCTTTTCCTACCTCCTCTTTCATGTGATGTTTAAGACGTCATTGAAAGTCAGCCACTGGCTAGGCTCCTTCTTCCATGAGTATTCTATGAGTGGCTATCGAAGGAGTAATCCCTTCAAGCCACTCATCGAATACCCAAGAGCATTTTGATTCATGCGGAGGACCTTCATCAGATTTTTCTCCACTTTCTCTATGAGGTTAGCACTTACAATAATAGGGAAGTTATTTGTATCATCAAGGAATCTATATTTTAATTCCTTTGGTAGAGTTTTAAGGGTTAGGGGAGAAAGTGAAGGGAATATGCCCGAGAGGCAATAATAAAGTGGTTATTATCTTATTCCATGTTTATGATAGATGTTTATTTTGCATGCTATAATTGTATTAATTGGAAACGTTAATACATGTGTGTTTAATAAACAAAATACAAAGTTCCTAGTAATGCCTCTCATATAAACTAGCTCGTTGATTAACAAGATGATCAAGGTTTCCTGGTCATGGACATTGGATGTTGTTAATAACGAGGTCACAACATTGGTGGAATGATGTGATGAACATTCATCCGAAGTATAGCATTACGATCAAAGTCATTATGTGTATATTTCTATAACATCATACGAAGTAATCTTAGTCCTTAGACCATGAGATCATGTTAATCACTAACACCGGAAGAGTATCTTGATAACATCAAACATCACACCATAACAGGGTGACTATAAAGGTGGGTTCAGTGCTACAAAGGTGTTATGTTGAGGCTCATGGATCAAGAGTGCGATTTGTCCATCCTGATGATGGATAGATATACTCTGGGCCCTCTCGGTGATATCACATTAAGATAGCTTGCAAGCAAGTGATGTGATCACTAGAATGTTATATCACGGGAACGAGAAAAGAGTGCATGTCGGTAACGAGATCAAACTAGGTATTTGTATGCCAATGATCGAATCTCGAACATTTAATATATCGCGAGACAAAGGGATTTAGTTACGACGTTAAAGGTTCACACAATCACAAGAGTCATCGTTAAATATTTGGGAGTCAGTACGGATCTCCAGGTCCCGCTGCTGATTATTGATCGGAGCGGGGTCTCGATCATGTCTACATTATTCGCGAACCGTAGGGTGACACACTTAAGGGATACTGACACCATTTGGAGCAAATATGTTTCAGATAAAGATTTAAGAAAGCGCTGGAATCATTTTGATGGAAACCGGAATTGTTTTGGGTGAAATTACTGAAACTGGTTCTGCATGTGATATTGAAATGTTGCAGGGGGTTTTATGTGAATTTTTTGTTAATTAAAGTAATTAACAAAATTCTTAATAAAATAAATAAAATAGTTTTATTTAATGAGAGCTTGCATTAAATTTGGTGGAAATTTAATGCATGTGAGTGGAAGTGTGAGTGGAGGCATATTTATGTGAGTGGAGCATCCACCACATGAATGATGGAAGAGATGGGGGCACCACCATGGCTGCCACGCCATGGCCCTTGGCTTCCCCCTCTCCTCCTCACAACACACACCTCCTCGTGAAGGATCTCTCTCCCCCTCTAGTTATTCCCCATGGTCTCGGATTAGCGAGATACATGTTCCCAGTGGCTTTATCTGGAAAGGAGTTGCTGCTTCCGCTGCTTTGCTGGAGCGAGGTACGGAGATTGTTGGGGTACCAGACGTGTGTGCGATCACGGATGCACCGCTACTTTGCGGTGCTGGACTTGGTGGTGTTGGACTTGCTGGAGCTAGATCTGATGGACATGCTGGAGCCGTACCTGCTGGACTTCATCATGATCTTGAGATCAGCAAGTATACAACTACATCATCCACGAGTTCCAACTCATTAACAAAGCTTTGTTGTCTTTTAGGGTAAGTTCTCTATGGATGTATATCCACGCATTGCTTGTATCTAGTAGATAGATCTTGGCATATAGTTCCCATCGTAGGAATTTTTTGTTTTCTATGCTGCGAACCCAACAGGAAGAGCCTCATCTCACTTTCTTATAGGTTCTTCATACTTTTGATCATTCTCGATTTCCACCTCTGGTGTGGAGTCGAGATAGTTATCTATTTTAGCTTTTTCTATGTCCTCAAGAATGTTATTATTGTTGACTAGACTTGTTCTTGCGTGGTTGTTGCATGTCGATGAGGTAGTAGGAGTCGTTGCTTAGTGCTCAACTAATTATGAAGGGGCCCTCCCAGGGTGGTGACAGCTTGTGCATGCCCTTCGTGTCCTGCACCAACCGGAGCACTAGATCGCCCTCGCAAAAAGCGACGGGCCGGATTCGGTTGGAGTGGTACTAGCATAGTCTTTATTGGTACAACACTTGTCTTGACAGGTCCTACTTATGGGCCTCCTCGAGGAGGTCCACGATGTCTTCTCGTGCCTCTTGATTTTCTTTCTCCGTGTAGAGATGCTCGCGGGGGGAGTCGAACTCGATGTTCGTCGAGTGGATTGCCTCAGAGCCATAGACGAGGAAGAATGGGCTATAGACGGTTGAGCGGTTGGGAGTGGTGCATAGGCTCCATAACACAAATGAAAGTTCCTCGATCCAACAACCAGGAGAACTCTATAGGGGCTCGATCAGTCGAGGCTTGATGCCGGCTAGCACTAGGTCATTCAATCTCTCCACCTGCCCATTAGATTGTGGATGCACGATGGATTCCAGGTCTAGTCAGACCTCCTTGTTGCAAAAAAAGAGTGAATGCTCCCTCAGAAAAGTTTGTGCCGTTGTTTGTGATGATGTTGTGGGGGTACCCGAACCGGATGATGATGTCCTGGAAGAAAGTGATGACTATGGCACCGTCCAGCTTTCGGATGGGCTTGGCTTCAATGCACTATGTGAACTTGTCCACCGCTACCAGCGAGTGGGTCATGCCCGCGCAAGATTTCTTGAAGGCCCCGACCATGTCGAGGAACTAAACAGAGATGGCCACGTGATGGAATTTGTCTTGAGCACTCCAACCGACATGTGCTGCTGTTGGATGAACTGCTGGCACCCACTGCATGCCCAGAAAATCTGCTCCGCATCCTCGAGCATGGTGGGCCAGTAGAAGTCGTGGCGGAACGCCTTGGAAACTATGGCCCTGGATGAGGCGTGGTGGTCGCACTCCCCCTGGTGGATGTCCTTCAACAACCGGTACCCTTCCTCCACATCTACACAGTGCTAGAAAATGTCGCCCACACTATGCTTCTAGAACGCTTGGTTGATGATGGTGTAGGAGTGTGACTTCTCCTGATTTGCCTGGCCGTCACCTCATTCTCTGGAAACTCACCGCTAATGAGGTAGCTCATGAAGGGTTACACCCAATATGGCACTTCTCGGAAGGCGAAGATGACCTCGTGCACCGAGTGAACTGTCTCAGCCGGCCGGCCACCCCGAGCTGCTTGGGTCAGCCGGAAATGCCGAACTTGATGAGTCGGTAGCCCCTAGGTCTTTCGAGCTGGGCGGCACTGGCTCTTTTGAACCGGCAGGCGGCTGCTGTCTCGTGGAGCCGGCACCCCCCGGGTCTTTCAGTCCGGCAGGCCCCGGGTTTCTTGCCCAGACTGTGGAGTCAAATTGCGGATTTGGGGTGCTGGAGGGCTTGAACAAATGCTCCAACGAAACTCCGGGTGGAATTGCTTGCCTGGTGGATGCTACTTGGGCGAGTAAGTCATTAACTTCGTTGATGGCTCGAGGGACATGATGGAACTCACACCCCTCGAAATAGGCACTGATCTGCTGGATGTAGAACTGGTATAGGAACATGTTGGCATTCCGGGTGTCCCAGTCTCCGGACACTTGTTGAATCACCAAGTCCCAATCCCCAAAGGAGAGGATCCAATGAATGCTAATTTCTTTGGTGACCTGGAGGCTATGTGCTAGTGCTTCGTATTTGGATACATTATTTGAGGAAGTGATGTGGATCTAGAGCACATATTCCAGCCGGTCCCCTTTAGGCAAGGTTAGCAAGATGCCGGCTCCTAGGGCCCCATGCATCTTCGAGCTATTAAAATGCATCTTCTAATGGTCGGAGTCAGGGACTGGGGGTAGGTACTGGGTCTCGGCCCAGTCAACCCGAAAATCCGCTAGGGCCTGCGACTTCATGGTGATCCTCGAATCGTACTATATGGAGTAGGCGGCTAGCCCGATGGCCCATTTGCCCACCGACCAGTAGCATCCTTGTTGCCGATGATCTCCGAGTGGGGAGAGGTGCACACCACTTTAATCGGATGCTCCTAGAAGTAGTGCTTGAGCTTCTTGCATGCTAGGTACACACCATAGAACATCTTCTGGTAGTGTGGGTAGTTCTGCTTGGAGAGGGAGAGCACTTCTCTTAGATAGTATACGGGCCTCTAGACCGGCTGGGACTTTCCTTCCTCATGGCGCTCCACCACCAGGACAACGCTGATGACCTGGTTGATCGATGCTATATAGAGCAACATCGGATCCTTCTTAGCCGGCATGGCCAATACTAGTGTTGTGGATAGAATGCGCTTGAGGTCATGGAATGCAGCACCCACCTGCGCGGTCTAGGTGAACTTGTCCATCTTCTTCATTAGTTGGTAGAGCGGAAGCGCTTTCTCCCCCAGCTGGCTCATGAACCGGCTGAGAGAGGCCAAGCACCCAGTGAACTTCTGGACACCAAGTAAGCTAGTCGGTGGCCGCATCCTCTCGAACACTCTGATCTTTTTGGGATTTGCCTCAATCCCTTGTTGTGAAACAAGGAAACCAAGGAGCTAGTCGGCTGGAACGCCGAATACGCACTTCTCCGATTTCAGCTTCATCCGGTACCGGCTGAGATTTGCAAAGGTCTTGCGCAGGTCATCGAGGAGGGTGTGCTTCTCCTTGGTCTTGATCACCACATCATCAACGTAGGCATGGACATCCCTGCCAATTTGCGAGTGCAAGCATTTCTGCATGCAATGCTGGTAAGCGCCTGCGTTTTTCACGCCGAAAGGCATAGTCACATAGCATTAATCCCTGTACGAGGTAATGAACAACGTCTTTATCTGATCCGCCGGATTTAACCGGAATAAAAATCCAATAAGGACAATAGCTCACAACCGGCCGTGGAATCGATAACTTGATCAATACGGGGAGGAAAGGTGTCTTTCGGGCATGCCTTTTTCAGACTCGTGTAGTCGATACACATTCTCCATGTCTTGTTCTTTTTCAGCACTAGGATCGGGTGAGCCAACCAGTCTGGGTGTTATACTTCCATAATGAACCCGGCTGCTAGCAGCCGGGTGATCTCATCACCTATGTTCTTTCTCTTGTCTTCCACAAAGCTGCGAAGGGGCTGCTTGACCAACTTGGCATCCAGCCACACATGAAGTGAGTGCTCGGTGAACTCCCTCAGAACACCCGACATGACTTTGGGAGACCATGCAAAGATGTCCCAGCTCTCACGGAGGAAGTTGACAAGCTTGCTTTCCTATTTGCTGTCGAGGCCATACCCGATGATGACAAACTTGCCCGGCTTGGAAGGGTCGAGCAGGATCTGCTTGGTCTACTTGGACGGCTGGAAGGCCATGTCTCCAAATAGCTTCATGGAGCTGTAACTTATTGCTAGGCGAGCAGGACGTTGCGCATGATCTCCTTCTTCTATGCCGCGATGACCAAGGCTTCAGCTAACTTCGAGCTCTAATCAGCGCACTCCATTGACCACTTGTAGCAGTCGGACATGATTTACCACTTGTAGTAGTCGGACATGATGCTCACAACTTTTGGCCCTAGCAGCTTCATCTTGAGGTATGCATAGTGGGGGATGGCCATGAACTTTGTGAGAGGAGGTGCCCGAGGAGAGCATGATATGAGCTGGTCAGGTCTACCACCTCGAACCAAACCATCTCGCGGTGGAAGTTATCCTCGGTGCTGAAGATGATATCCAGCCATATCTTGCCCATCAGGGAGCATGGAACTCCAAGTATGACTCCGTAGAAACGGTGCTCAAGGGCTGCAGGTCGTGCTCCTGGGTTCCCAGCTTCTCCAGGCTGGCACGGTAGAGCAGGTTGAGGCTCCTGCCACCGTTGATGAGGACGTGGGAGAATCAACAGGTGTGTTTGTCAGAGACGAGGAGAGGGTTGAGCACCATCATGTAGCCATCTGGGTTCAGCAAGAGAGCCGGCTGATACTGGCAACCCTAGGTCATTGGAGTCTCAGACCAGTTCAAGTACCGGGGGACTGGGGGGATGATGACATTCATGTACGCTATGTGCCGCCACTGGCTATCATTGTCAATCGGCTCAGAGACGAAGATGTGTTATCCTGCATCCTGTTGCGGGTAGCCACCATTGTTGTTGTTTTTGTTGTTGTTGTTGTTGCCGGCTACCGTAGTCGATGGTGGGGGAGGTCCACTAGGAGGGGGTGGGGAGGAGGGGGTAAACCGACTTGATCCTTGATCTGCTTAGTCCAGCTGCATTGTCGGGTGGTGTGTGTAGCCGGCTTGAATGTCCCACTGTGGTACTTGCACGATCCATCAAACATTTGCTCGAAGGTCAACTTGGACTTCCACGGCTGGTTGCCGGACTTGTGCCTATGGCTGTCAGCGACAGACGGCTCTCCCATCACATCATTGAATTACCTCGAGTGGTACCGAGGCTCCTGCTGGTCAGCCAGGCGCTTGCCTTGATAATGGTTGTCATTGCCGTGTGGTCGCCTAGATGAGCCGGCATCCCCGCCATGATAATTGTAGTGCTTGTCTCGAGCCAAATAAGTCGCAATCAGCCGACCCTCATTGCTCACCTGGAGGGACTTCTTCATTGCCGAGTTGGCCATGGCATACTTGTCTGCCACGGTCATTAGCTCTTCCATGGTGACTGGCTCATCACAAAGCAGCCGGTGACAAAGTAAGGTACCCTCGCGAAGTATCTGATGGCCTGCTTTTCGTCCACTCCCTCGCAGGAGTTACGCAGCTCCATCCACTAGACGAAGTAAGGTACACTCACGCTCCCACTAGACGCACATGGACAAGTTGCGAGGGTGACCCGGACGCTTGTAGGTATTAGCAAAGTTTCGAATGAATACTTTCCAAAGTCTACCCCAGCATTGATGTTGTTGGGCTCGAGGCTGTTGAGCCAGGTCGTGGGGAACCTAACAACATGAGGGGCGCGTCGTGCACCACCATGCGCTTGTTGCCGTGAGCGATCCCGATAGAGGTGGCATAGTCGGTCAGCCAATCTTCCGGCTTCATGCCGATTTCGTACTTGGGGGTGTCACGTGGCAATGTGAACCTATCAAGGAATGGCTTGTTCCGGATGCACAGTCCAAAACAAACCGGTCCGGTTGAGTGTTCCTCCTCTGCGACAAAGTCATTCATCAGTAGGTAAATGTGCTCTATAACATCCGGTGCATCTGGATTGGGTGGTCCCACCCGTCCGATAGGAGAGAGGTGGTTGGCTGCGCGGCCCCGGCTGGCGGAGGTCCAACCGGTGGCTTGCTGGTTACCACCACCGGTTCGTGGCGTGGCTTGGTCTGGTGGCTGGAATCGTGATGCTTGCTATGGGGCTTCCCCTGTTAGGAGAGGACGACTGCTGGGTGTGGTAGGGTTCATTTCCCCCCGTGTGTCGGTAGCCTAGGGTGGTCTGGCTGCTTGCAACCGCATGACCTCCTCGGCTTGCCGATCGATGGCATCCAACAACTCTTGTAGTTGGTGCTCCTTCCTGGCCCTCGCCTTTCCTTCCAAGCCGGGTAGCTCTTCCAAAGTGGCTTGCACCGCGTGTAGGTTCTTGATGGGTATGCTGTAGGTAGGCCATATGACGGGGTTGGGCGGGGTCCTCTCGACCTCCTTCTCCATATGGGTGGTCAGCTCCTTCCTATGACGCTGAACTTGCCCACATTGGCTGGGCTCATTGTTAGCCGACATGAAGCCTTCCATGCATTGTGCTCTCCATCTCTCTCTGGGTCAAAGCTAGCTCGAAAGATTCCTCGATAAGGGACTCTGGCCGTGTTGATGGTCGCGATAGCGGCCTCCAGATCATCATCGGCGATGATGGGGTTGAGCATCCTGTTGATGGAGTGCTTCAAGGTTTCACGTTCAGGGGGAGGCTCGGAGGTTATGGCTCCCTCATCTTTGCGCTTGAGCATAGGGAGACGTTGGTAGTCGGGTGAGGAGCCAGCCATCATGACCTCCACACCCGAGGTGCGAAGAGCGCGACACTGGCTATGGGCAACGGATCGATGAAGGAGATGATCTCCATGGGGAATCGCTCCAGAATGGTGGTGACATAGACGGGCATATCTGCGAATAGCAGGATGGTGCCATCAGCCGGAAAGGTGGTGCTGACGAAGCACGAGGCGTTGTTGATGATGCACACTACTAGGAAACAAGCTATAGATAGAAAGGCTTTCTATGGCGCATATAAAACTGCATGCTCCATAGAATTAATTCCGTGGCGCATGAAGATACCGCGCCATAGAAATATGGTAATTCTATGGCGCACGCAACCCATATGCGCCACAGAAATGTGTGTTTCTATGATGCATATTTTCTTATGCGTCAAAGAAAATGATGATTCTGTGGCTCATATACACATATGCGCCACAGAAATTTGATGGGACCCAAAACCAACTAAGGGGGGAGACAATTATGTCGCACATATGTCTATATGGGCCACAGAAAGTAATGCTTATGTGGCACATATAGACATATGTGCCATAGAAAGTTGAAAACAGATTCCCATGTGGATCACCTTTTTTGTTTTGTAAAAAAAACGAAAATGATAAAAACTTCAAAAAAAAAATAATTCCTTTGAGATGTAGTTATATTTTGGGGTATAGTTGTAGGGGAAATTGAGAAACATGAATTTTGAAAAAAGGTCATGGCACGGT
The DNA here is from genome assembly GCA_910589775.1 of Avena eriantha. Classification (NCBI taxonomy): domain Eukaryota; kingdom Viridiplantae; phylum Streptophyta; class Magnoliopsida; order Poales; family Poaceae; genus Avena; species Avena eriantha. The sequence goes on along the minus strand of OU342740.1, from coordinate 106,289,228 downwards.
AAACCGGCCATAACTTTTGTATACGATGTTAGAAAAAATGTTTAACCTATCAAAGTGACCGTCTCGAAATTTCATACTTGAATTCAACCGCCAAAGACCGTTCTCGATTTTACAGAATCCCCAAATTCGAAAAGGGTAAAAAGCTATTTGAAAAAGAAGATTTTTTCCTACAAAAAAATAAAAAGGGGGAGATAATTCGGTGGCGCATATTGGATATGTGCCATAGAATTGTTGGGTGGGATTCGAATCTTGCCGACGACCCTTCTCCCTCTCTTTTCTCCTTTACTCCTCCTCCTCTCCTCCACACTTCTCCTCTTGTCCACTTCTCCTCCTTCTCCTCCCATTCTACCCTCCTCCTTCTCCACTCTCCGGTAACCTCCTTCTCCATTCTCCATTGACCTCCTACCCTTCCTCCTCCTTCTCCACTCTCCGGTAACCTCCTTCTCCATTCTCCATTGACCTCCTACCCTTCCTCCTCCACCAAACCGGCAACCTCCTCCTTCGGCGACCTCCTCCTCCTCCACCATCCCGACGACCTCCTTCTCCTCCAGCGACCACCTTTGGTGACCTCCTCCTCCTCTACCACCGGCGACCACCTACTCTGGCGGCCTACTCCTCCTCCATTATCTCTGGCGACCCCCTCCTCTGGCGACCCCCACTTCCGGTCACGACCACGACCTCCTCCGATGAGCTATGAAAAAATTCCGTCAGCTGTGGCGGCGCTAGATCTAGATTTAGATCTAGATCTGGCCACTTTTTCTTGAAATTCGAAAAAATAATTCTATGGCGAATATTGCAATATGTGCCACAGAAATCTCATTCTGTGGTGCATATTGCAATATGCGCCACATAAATTTTAGATTTCTGTGGCGCATATTAATATGTGCCACAAAATTACAATTTAGTGGTGTGGTAATGGTGGCACATCCCATATGCGCCACAGAATGTCAAAATCCATGCACCATAGATAAGGCTTTTCCTAGTAGCGGCAGTCAAACTTGCCTAATGTGACCATGAGGCCAGAAGCCACATGCTCACCAGTGGAAGTGCGGGTCCCATGCGGAATGTGACCACGGTCGTAGCCATGGAGCCCCACAGTGGGTGCCAACTATCATAATTCTAGTTACAGCAGTGCCTAAGAAGGCAAGATAGAGGCTGGGAGCAAGCCTGGCGACTACGACGACACCTGCAGATGAGATTGGCCACACGCTAGTGTAGCGGAACACATGAAGTACCTAGGTTTGGAGCCCTCTATGTTAAGAGGTAAAAGTCCTACTCCTGCCGATCTGACTATGAGGTGATGAACATAAGAACTACAGGGTGCTCCTTGAATTGTATGAGAGCTAACAAACCAACTTAGACCAACCCTCGCTCAGGAGGCACCACCGCCCCTTATAAAGGGCCGGGGCAACGGTCACAGGCATGGCCGGCTGGTGGCTCTCACAGGTGAGCCCTAGCCGGCTGGTCATCTATAGTATCTACAACAAAGAGTGTGTCTACAGTATTCACTATAGTAGCACAGTGTACGTCGCCTTCATTGTTCTCATGTCACCGGGAAAGTCTTCGGTATGGGATTGCCGCACCAGCCATCTTTACGTCTAGTCGGTAGGCATAGGGCGTGGTGCACACTATACAATGCGCCAGGCCTAGCTACAGTTTCTAGGTACACTAGTTCGGCTGGTCTCCTCCATCTCGTCAGCGCAACTTGTCCTTCGTGCCCACTAGTCTGGCTACGCTGAGGCAGTCAGCTTGGCGCATCTTGACTATCGTGTTGCTTCTGCATCAATCTTACTCCTGGCTAGGTCTCTCCAGTCGGCCTCTGCTCTTCTTATCGCCTAGCTGGACAGGCACAACCCACCCGGTTGGGATACCCAGGGATGATCCTCCTGACAAGCTTCATGTACAATATTCACAACAATAGAATCCAGGACTTCGGGACCTTCGTTTCAAGTCCAAGGTTCAAACCAGGGAAAGAAATAACTACTACTTGAGTGACACAATGTACACTATAAGGTAGTAATCATGAGGTAGCTTCCAAAAGAAAAAACTACTTTTGAAGTGCCCAAACAAATAAGGAGGCACACGAGGCGAAATGAAACCTCAAAGCCTAGAATAGAATATTATGGCACATACAATATAACATTGTGGGTCCATAAGATAGACATATCAAGAAAGGAAGGAATATCTGAGATGAAACATAACAAAGGGAACAGAAACTCACAACACACGCACACATAGTGACACTAGGCATTCCAATCCAGTTCCAACAATGCACTTTTCGTACCGAGAAAGGGGAATTGCTTGGCACTGCATATTAGAACTCATTAAAGCTTGATTCGCATCATCGTGCTCAATAAAAGGATGAGAGAACCTGCAATAGAAAAATATTGGAAAGGAAAAGTACTTCTAACTCAAAAGTAGGTCAACTGGTTGAGAAAAGACATGCGTAGAAGGTACCTAAGCTTTGAAAGACTAGAAGAGATATAAAAACGCTTCCATTATCAACACAAGGTAGGATGACATAGAGTTAGTGTGATACCAAATAAGGATTAGAAGAAGCATACTAGAGTTTTCGCAAATACTTTTCATCTTTGAAATAGTTTTCAAAAGCACTAGACTCATCATCAACTAGCATCAAGGCTTTCCTACAGTCGGTACTGCTCTGATACAAAAAAATGTGACACTCCCAGGTTTAGGGTTAGACAAATCTAGAGCTCGAGAGTGATCGATAAGAGAATTGGTAACACAAAAGTGACCCTACGATACAAAAATTATTACAGGAAGCTCATAACTGATTAGAGAACCAAATTATTACAAGTAGAGGTCACTAACCACAAACATCAAAGAACGGAAGGCAAATTATTATTTTACATATAGAAAAAACAAATGTCCTAAGAGGCCTAAAGCACAACAATGACATCCTAGCCCATAGATTCTAGGCTGGCTGCCGGGAACCCCAAGCTACTCGTCGATGTCGATGTCATACATAACTCATCTTTAGGGTAACATTTACTTTGCTACAAAAGTATCAATGAAGCAAGAGTGAGTATAGAGTGTACTTCGTAAGACTTATGGCTGGTGGAATTATTTTGCATCAAGCTATCTTTGTTTGTAAGATAAGAGGGAGTAGAAGCTCGTCTAATCAGAACACTTTAAAAGGGTATATGAGAACAACATCTCCAACTATAATCATCATCTTTTGCTATCCATAAATCATCTTCGGAACATCTCAACTAGTATCACCCCTCGTACCCTGAGGAAGCATCCTTAAGCACACATTGATCTCCCAAGGTTAATAATTAGCTTAATGTTCTATCTGATCTTAGAATCTGGTTCCTACTCGTTCATAATGGGTGAACATGGATTTTTTTAAAGATTTAACCTTGTAGGGGTGTACAACTTTACCCATACGTACCAAACAGCTCTTAGTGCCAAGTACTATTAGCACGCTTCCAGGGGTGATGACAAAGGGTGGTTGGACATAATCTTTACCTTTCTTTCTCCTAATACATGAGTCACCAAGAAAGGGGTAGTCCGTCTGCTATAGCCATCCGTGCTCTCAGCTTGGCAAAATCTCTATATTCAAGAATCGGGAGTTTAGCTACCCGGAGCCTCCTTCATCCTTGGGCACACCCTATATGATGCACCATCTTCAACCCATCCAAAAATGCAGATGCCAAAACTCAAACTACGGATCAAACTAGGAAAGTTAGTGAGTCGAGGGGTTTTCTAGGCCTCGTGTGGCTGTAAGCTCAGTGTTGGTTCCAAAGGCAAGAACTCGGGACCTAGGGGTTGCCAGCATGGGACTACAAAATCAGATCCCACTGTGGCCTCCCACACAAGCCTTTAGCATGTTCACCTCATATCATCTTCATACCTCGTTCTCCTATCATATGACGAGTGCAATTATGATGCATATTTAAGCATATAAATTGCTCATATTGTCACTCATCTTATGCTCCGTCTATTTACAACTATGCCTATTATGCATGATTTCTAGTTCTCGTTCATCAGGAGTAAATAATAGCGCTAGATTGCTTCGGCTCAAACTGCTATCCACATTGTCCTGATTCTTTTCAGCCGTTGGATGGATGCCCAAAAGGACACGCAGAAACATAGCAATGGAGCCTTGATATCCCATGAGGTGCACCCTGCTACGAGCCAAGGTGAAAGATTCCCTACCGCGTACATGTGTCACACGTGATGTTGTACCCCGTTTCATAGGACGATGGACCACGCTTGCCACATGGCCCCACCGTCAACATACGTGAGCAGGAAGGCACTCAGTGAGAGGCGTTCTAGGGAAACAACACTCCACACCCGCCGGGTGGTGAGGCCCACAGTGAGCCTACATGGTTCCATGAGCCCATGTCGGTCACGGTTTCTCGCCGTCGTGGGGACCGCTGATTTCTGAGGTGGCGCCATGAGCCCATGCCAAACGCGTTTTCTCACTGTGATAGGGTCGACCGACAATTAAAGTGCCACCGTGAGCCCATGCCGGAAGCGGGTTATCGCGGCATAGAGCAGAGCTGGTTGGTGAAGTGGCATCGGAAGAATGGGTGGTCACCGGTTATCATGGTTTAGAAACTAGATCGCATCGTAGGCTATAGACGCCCACGGGTTCTCGTGCTTGCCAGCTATGCTAGAGCGCAATATCATCATCGGCTGTGTGTTCTACAGGTTAGTTCATGCGCTCTGTCCTATTCCTGCCAGCCTAGGCTATAGATGTTCGCGGCTTCTCACGTCCTCGAGCCGAGCTGGCAACATGATCTTATCGCCCGTTGTGCGTTCTACCGTCGAGGTCATGCTGTGGGTCATGCTCGTAGAAGGCTGGGCTATAGACGCTCATGGGTTCTCGTGAACACGATATGAGAACCTCCTAGCCTAGGGTTAACATGTAGCGCAATAGCGCAACGAGTATAAAACTCTTTCAACAATATTTTATGTACGATGTTTAGTAGCTAGCTTCTCTCCTTACTCCACCTCCGATATCCTTTGGTTATTTGTCGTGATCAGTGGCATGCACCGCTCCGGTGACCACAACCGGAGCTAGCACTGGGCTGCTCGCGATAGCGAACCAAATCACATCAGACGCGTTGAGTTTCTCTCATTGCCAGGAAAAAATAAGCGCCACTAAAGATCAATGAACCGATGGCGCATTGCACGGCCTGGCCTCCCGCCCTGATGTGCGATAGTACGATGGGATAGCTCTTCTATGAGGAGCCCGTCGAAAGTGATCTCGTCGTCGTCGAAAGTGTAAACGATAATTTTCTTCTCTGCTTTATTGAGAGGGGACAAACCCTTTATATAATAGACAAGACTGCATCAAGAAGACGATAAATCTATTTAAACTCTAATACGATCTCTAAACTAATTGGACTCTTTCCTAACAAAGTTTCTTAATCAACTAGGACTCTGACTAAGGAAGAGGACTCCACATGATGGGTGGGTCCACATAACACTTGCAAGTAATATAATAAAAACCTACACAAATAACCTTGTTGTTTAGAGCTTGTAAGATAGTAATAGCAAGTAGAGGTGTATAATTCGTCTTTTAAAAAAATGCTCGCATAACTCATCATGTGCCCCAAAATATTGTTGAACCTAAAGTAATTATATGGTATCAGATACGGATGTAGAATACTGTATCGCACAACCTGGTAATAAGAGGAACTAGAAGATATCAAATTAGAACAATTCATGGTTCCTAAAAAGGAGGGAACATAATCAACCATATAATTTACCATGCTCACAATCGTTGAATCAATGCATGCCACCCTAACTAAACATACAAGTAGTAACTAATCCTTTCAAGGAACCTGCATAAGAGCACATAAGCAATCAACTTCATATTTGATGCAAATATTTCTTTTACCGGGTACAGAGGGAAAACATAAGCAAAGTGCAATGTTTAATGTTGGTACATTTTAGTTACTAATGGTGATAGAAATTATATAAAGGGAAGATTAAAGTAATGTGTCTTACTTAGCCCTGAACTAAAGAACTTCTTTAATTGTGCTGGAAACATGATCCTATGAATGCCACACTATTCCATATTTGCCCCCAAATTAACACTAGACAAACCAAGGTTATAGATAGTTGCTGCTAGGCTTGCTCGCCAATGTCATGGCATGCACAATGGTGGTTGTATCAGTTCTGCTTGGTGATGTTGTCCATAAAACTAAGAAGGCCTTAAATGGACATATTTGTGGACCTCAGCCAACGTTGCAAGGCCAGATGGGTTTGCGGAACGAGCAAACATGGTGCTGCTGCAAAATACTTCATAAATTAGGCTATGGCATTAAGTTCTACTATGTGAGCTAATAACAACAGAAAGAAATCTCTTACAGATATTAGAACTTGCGTGTAGATTTGATGAGAAAAAGAAAATGATGTGCAGGTAGGTCCACTCCCTTTAGAGATATGTAACCGTGGATTTTGTCTTCATGCTTTACGAAACCAGAGGAAAATCACTCTCCAAAATTATATATAGGCCTGCAAGGTTGAAGCAAGTTGCAAAGTGTGCAAATTGACCTAAACCCTTTTCTAACATGTAAGTGCATCCATGCTTAGTGACACGTGTTCGTAGAAGAATAAGGAACATCAACGATCGATCAAAGAAACACGCGGGTTTCAATTACCTACAGAACTATGTCTGAATCTCCTTAATATTTTTACCATAAGAAGATTCTGCGTAAATAATCCAGTTCAATTGTCAGCAGAAACTAAAAAATCATACATATATAGTACCATAGAAAGACAATGGAATTTAAAATCCATCGACTATACTATCAGAAAGTCAGTCGCTTGGAATGCAAGAACAGTGAGTATATGTAAAAGCATGCTTTGACACGAAATAATAAGTGTCCACGGGTTGTTTTTATGATATAGTGAGTATTAACAAATATAAGGGGATAAGTAACTCAAGTTACTTGCATACATTTTGCTTATGAGTTATTATCACTGAATGAAACATCTGAATATTTAGAAGGTATCTCTTGATCAAGCGCAACCAAATTTTGTCAGTTCTATTGATCCCTATGTTCTCATATTTCAACGACGCAGATAATGATCTTCCATTGAAATCCTCGAGGTGACAATTCTTTCATCAAGTATATCTACATGGCTGCTATTCTAGGTCCATGCAAGATAATATGTTTAGTAATGGTGGACATGAAAACTGGTACAAATTGCCATCCTATCGCCAACTCCAATAATGCAAAAGTCAAATGTAAATTGGTCAATTAAAGTGGACGTTGGGAAGAGGAACAACTTAGGGAAACAAATGGTCCCAATAAGAAAGGAACTATTTTGTATAAAGGGAAGAGTGACCTAGGGTGACAAATAGATCGCAAAAAAAGATTTAGTAAGAAGAAAAATAAGAAGCCACGCATCAACAACACAATGGATTTCCTCTAGTTCTCCTCACTGTTGGCAGGCACGTATTTCCTCTAGTTCTCCTCCTCCGCATCAAACCGTTCTTTTCAGCTCGAAATAACCAGAATAAATACGTATGATAATAAAGAAAATTCAAATTAGATCTGCAGCTCAAACATGCCTCACCTCGTAGGAGAGATAGAGAGAGATAGGACTGCAACGGTCGAACATGGCTCACCTCATAGGGACTCTCGAGGAGTTGTGGAGGCTAGCTGCACCTCGTCCTGGAAAACATAGAGATGATGAAATTGTAGCCAGGGAGAAAGAACAAAGATTGGACTATAGATTTTACCTACATGCACTTCAAAATCAGCCCTCGCACCCATGGTAGCAATGATATTTGGCAACCACGACAAAGCCCTCTGATGCACATCTGGCAAGGTGCCATGTTGGTGGCGGAGCGAGTGTTGGTGGTAGAGGGTGGGAACCTAGGCAGAGCAGAAGAAGATGCAAAGGATCGCGAGCATGATGATGGCCGTGAAGGTCTAGCACGTGTCCCCATCACTGGTTGTTCGGTAGCAACGATGATGGTGGTAGATTCGTGAACCTAGGCGTAGATGCGCGAATGGAGGGGGCCATTCCACCGTCATCCATCGTAAGCCATCACCTTCTTCTGCAGTACCTGTCATGCTCCTGCTTGTCTGAAAAAAACAAGCACTGAAGGAATCCAACACCACTCCTTCGATAGTTATTTGACGGGTAGCCGTAAAGTGGAGGTTAAATCACAACCAACGGTTAGAGATTATTAGCGCGAGCTCTATTAGCTTAAAGTTACCTTATTACTATTACTGCATTACATTAATTAACATTGTACTTATATGTATCAGCCCAGCCGTGAGAAAGACATAAGAAAGATAATCAATAACTTAGTCTAAGTATCTAGGGTTCTTCGAGCTTCCATACTCTCGCATGTGTATCCCTCATCCACATATACCAAATCCCTAGAAAACTCCCCACGAATCCCCCTAATCACCACTCCATATTGATCAGGGTATTACAATGGTATGAGAGCCATCACGATTCTCGTCATAATTTTTTTCAAGGAAAGCGATATAGGGGAAAAAATTGGATCGGTAAAGTGAATCAGAGTAGGCAGAGAAGGGTGGTTGGGATCTCTCGTAAAATCCCACCCTCATCACCCACTTCACGGCGATGGGGCACTGGTCGACGAAGGCATAGGAAGAGGTGACATCGTGTAGACGAGTCGACGTCGGTGGCTTGGCAGCAGCAGCGCAGCTCAGACAACAAATCAAAGGTTGCATCACGGTTGTTGGAGAATATCTCTTCTTGTTTTAAAATCTCGGTGACGGATTGACGGATTTTATTCGTGTGCCTTCTCGCTGGCGGGATCACTGTGAAACCCACAGGTCCAGGGTTAGACAAATCACAGACCTTAGCCTGACATAAACCTAACTGTCGTCGGATTGATGACAAGTATGCCATGAGGGGGTCCTCGAGGCGTGCGGAAGAGAGGGGTGTGAGACGTACGGTATTCCGGGACGGTGAGCACACAAGTTTACCCAGGTTCGAATCCGCCGTCTTTGGATGTATCCTACTCCTGCTAGCAATCTAGTAATACGGCAGAGCCAGAATATGGGGTTCGCCTGTGCGAGTTGCGATTGTAGACTATGAGCATAGGTGCCCTAAAAGCTCTCCCTAGGACGGCTTATATAGATAACCGGCCTAGGGTTTACAGGAGAGATCAATCCGGCTACGACTAAGAGTTGGTTTTATAGTACATCTTGAACTACAAGTAACACCATGGGTCTAAGTCGGTAAGTCTTCTGGGCCTTCCCGTAGCCGGATTGGACTCCGTCTTTTCTCCCTGACTAGGCCGCCCGTGAAGCAAACCTCTAACCCAAAGTGGGCCACCCTGGTCAGTGAGGAACTGTGAGGATACCTGGAAAGTATATCCCCAACAGCAGCCCCCGGAAGTCTCCAAGATCCAAAGTCAGATTCATCATCGTCTAGCTTGATCTTCGGCTTGCAGAATCTTGAAGGGTTCCTGAAACTTCACAACAAAAATTCGATCCGGGTCTTAAAAAATAAGTCAGCCCTATCAACATGTTACTCGGATTTTCTAGCTTGATTTTCAAACTAAGCCGGAACTTGGTCTCTGACGTTGTCTGACACTCGTCATGGTCAAGTCACGTCTTCTGACAAACATCCTGTCAGCACGACCATTGGTGGGTCCGCCGTTCGCGGAACCGAGGTGCCGTTTCAATGCGTACACGGAGATCGAGGCGATGTAATCATCACGTGGGTCCTTCCCAGTTCCTTCCACGACGCGTGGCGGTTATACAGTACCATTTGCATGAATCTTGGCACGGTTAGGTGGATATAAGGGGTGAGGATTCTCCTTCTCCTCTCTTCACATGTTCCCTTGCCGTTTCTTCTCCTCCAAATCTCCCTCGCGCACAGAGCTCCCCTGCTTTCCAAACTCCTAGCGCCGCCCATCTAAGGTCACCGGCGCTCTAGAAGAATGGCTTCGTCTTCATCTTCCGGCTTGGTTGTGGCAGCGCGACGGCAGCGGCGGCGGAGAAGGAAAGCTATCGCGGGGTTTGGATCTCCTGCGTGCTGAACGACGAGAAGCTCCGTGGCGTGGAGACCGAAGGGATCCTCCTCGCCGGCGACTGGAGGAGCGGCTCCAGTGAGACCATCCCCAACCCGCGCGCTGACGAGCGGGTACACTTCAGCACCCACCTCGACAGAGGTTTGTCATTCCCTCCCTCGGAATTCTTTTCCGAGGTGATAGATCACTATGGTGTTCAACTTCACCATCTTCCCCCCAAATCCCTCCTAGAGATGAGCACATATGCGGCTTTATGTGAGGGATTCATTGGCATTAGGCTAAGTCTTACCTTATTCCGGTACTACTTCCATGTCCGGAGAAATTCTATCACTGCCGGTAATACTTATATTACCGGTACAATTAGCTTTTCACTTAGGTGTGAGCGTGCATATCCTAAGATTCTAGCCAGTCACTCGGTCAAACAATGGCCATCCACTTTCATTTATCACAAGGATGTTCCGACTCCTAGCAAAGCAACTGCTTTGCTGGCTTTCATCGACGGAGCCGCCGCGCCTCAATTATCTTGGGACGATGTCGCTCTAGCTCTCAGTGATGATTTGCTTCTCACCAAGAGGCGGGTTGAATACTGTATAAAGCACAAAGGATTGAAGGGATCCGACTTGGTCCAATGTTGGGTGTCACGCCGGATCCAACCCCTTCAGTACCACGGAGACCGACTGATGCATTCCATTACGTCGTCCAAAAAAGATTCCCGCCGCATCAGCCCCAGAGCCTATACCTCGCAAGGTTATATAAGCCAGATTAAATGGCTGATAAGGGAGCGGATCGAGAGGAGGATCCCGGAGGTTTCTCTAGACATGCACACAGCAGAGAATCCCGTAGTGCCAGTAAACTTCTAACAATAAACCTTTTTATGTGTTTCAATCTTTAAGTTATATCGCAATACTGATATGTTTTCCTCTTTTCAGCTTGCTGACCTCCCCGAGTCGAAATTTGCTCCCCTCGAGGGATATCCTCCAGAGTTTTCTCGGGATGCGGAATTGGTCCCATTGCTGGACATTGTGCCCATGAAGTGCAAGGCTCCGACAGTGGCTATTGGCACAAAGGAGGTGCCCGTCGTGAAGAGGTAACTTTCAACACAAATTCCGACTTTGTACCATACTCGAATTTTCTTCCGAGATGTAATGTTTTCCATTCTATTACAATCTCAAAGCTAAGCAGCTCATCAAGGGTAAGGGGAAGGGAACTTCTTCAAATCCCCTCTGACAAACGAAACTGACCATAGCCTCTCCTGTTGTTGCTCCTCCGACTCCTGCCCCCCAATCCTCTGCAACGCCGGTGATTACTCCGTCGTCGGTTGTCGCAGAAGATCTGGCTCCTTCAACGGGGCTAGCGATCCTTGAATCACAAACTGACACCACCATGGGTGAGTCAGATTTAGATAAGGGTGAACCCTCTTCAGGTAATGATCCCTTGGCAGAGACCATTGCCGAAAACCTTCTCAGCAATCCGGGGCTTGCGAAAGTTTGGCCTATCCCGGAAATCTGCTGAAGAGATCCAGCGGCTGGCCAGGCAATGCCTGGAGAAAAGAAATCTTTCTACCGAAGAAGAAGCAAAAGAGGCAGAGGACATCAAACACTCTGACCTTCTGGAACAAGTGCGTCTTCGTGACGAGAGGATAATGACCGGTGAGCTTCCAACTGCGTTAATGGTTCCTCTGACTCTCGTCGAGAAGGTTTCTGTTGAAGTGAATGCGAGTTTGATAAACTTACTCGCGAACAATATGTAAGTCGGAATTCTAACTCCTGTTTTTCCTTTATTTCATATCATATCCTCTAGCCCCCAAGCATGAAGTAGGATATATAATCCGGGTTTATGCTTCCGTAGGATGCCAAAGAATGAACTAGTGTAGCCCCCAAGGCTCGAGCTGATATTAGTAAAAATATTAGCCCGAGTCTTTAGTAGACTTCTGACTTTGGGTATTATGACTTATGGAAAGTATATTCCTATAACCAAGATTTGTTAAAAAATGTCGACAACAAGCGGAGAGAGATCAAAGCTCTCCAACTTAAGAATGCCGAACTTAAGGTCGCCAAGGATGAGGCCGAAGGTAAACATTCCGAGACTCAAACCTTGTCTTTCTCGTTATCATAGTCGAATTTTTTACTGAACTATTGTTCTTTTTTACTTACAACGCTGGTGAAACAGTCCTGCGCTATGATTGAAGAGGCCGAGAACCTCAAAACCTTAGTGGTGGAGAACAAGGAACTTTGCCAAGAGCTAGATAAGCTCAAAGCGGATCATGAGAAGAGCATCACTCAAGTTCTCGAGTCCTCCTCCATGGCTACTGACGAGCGTGATCGTAAGATTGCTACTCAAGATCAGAAAACCTCGAACCTCAATAATGAGCTGTGCAGAGAGAAGGACCTTTCTGAGGCGCTCCGGGCTCAACACCAGAGTCTTCGGGAAGAGAAGACCAAAGTTGACGACGTCATCTTCGGTATGTTCGATCTGTCTATTTTGTCTATTTTCTTCGACTTCTTTCAATGTTGGATTTTTCTAAACTTTTTTTGTGTATAGGTCCTCTGAACTTGACGGACTCCACTTCTGCCGAGCCTCACACCCACCGGCTTACCCAAGTCGGTGACCTGCTTCATGACTTCCGCCAATCCCTTGAGAATATTGGCGAAGCTCTCAAGATTCCGGATATGCATAGCATGTCGGATTTTCAGGTGCGGGACAAGGCGCTGGAGATGCCGCAGCTCGTCCGGGACTGGAACATGTCCTACGCGCGATCCACAGCGCATAACGCTCTCACCATGGTCATTAGCCACCATGGAAGCATGGAGATATGGCAAGTGACCAGAGGGTACTGCAAAGTGGATGGAGACGGATAGGACCAAGACATCAAGGCAATCATGGACTCTTGTGCCGGATATGGGTGCCATGTAGCTGATCTAACCAGCTACGACACTCCCTTCTTCACCCGCGTGGACACGCCGCCTCCGCCTCCTGAAGAATCAGCAGAAGTTTCCGACGATGACCACACCATTTAGGATGTGGACATCTCGGAGCGATATCAAGGCGATGTATCCAGCGAGCCGGCAACTCCTTCCTCCCCTCCTGCATCATAGATTGCCAGAAATAATTGTATTATTCTGAGAAACATGGTGGGTCTGTAAATATGCAGTACTATAATTTTGCTAGTGCTAAGCTTTTGATCTATTCAGTACTTTTGGCTTTAAATTTTTATGTGCTTGAAATGTTTACATAAGCACTTATCTTTTTTCGTCTACACTTATCGTTTATCTGGCTTTCCGCCTCGTCCCTTTCGTGAGCCGGCTAAACCTTCTGCACGGAAACTTTGTCGAGCAACGGAGCTCAATTGCTAAACCAGTTTAAACTCGGAAACAAAGCCGGCTTCCAGTACCAACAATTCACTACTCGGAAAATACCCGCATCCGGCAATCAGACAAATAACCAAAGTATAGACTAGAAACTTTGGAGTTATACCCGAAGGTAGCATTTTTAGAATCGGAAATCTAGACCAGAACAAACATGAGCATAAAGTACTTTCAAGTATTCTGGGATTTTCGACTATGACATGATCATTAGGAAATAAGATGATAAAAACTTCTCAAAAAAAACCTGAGGCAACCAAGACTTTTATTTCTCACAGAACATGTACATATGTATGATTACAAAGAAGGATAAACTAAGAATAAAAGGGACGTAGCTAAGCAATATTCCATGGTATGTCTAACTCATCTAGATTTGTACAGCCTCCAGCTCTCTTTCTCTTCTTAGTAGCAGGTCTTTCTTTGACTGGCCTCATGTTAGTTAAGTAGTACGAACCATTGTGCAATACTCTACTAACTAAAATGGGCCCTTCCCATACTAGGGAAAGTTTGTGCTTTCTTTGTTGCACAAGACGGAGAACCAAATCACCCTTATTGAAGGATCTGTTTTGGAATCTCTGGCTATGATACTTGCATAACTTCTGCTGATAGGCTGTTGATCTCATTTCCGCAATGACGCAAACTTCTTCGACTAAGTCAAGATCATTTTGTCGAGAAATCTTGGCATCCTCTTCGATATATGCGGCCACTCTAGGAGAAGTGTGAATCAAATCACTAGGAAGAACTACTTCTGTGCCATAGACCAAGAAGAAAGGTGTGTATCCGGTTGACTTGTTTGGAGTCGTTCGTAAACTCCATATTACAGAGGGTAATTCCTCTGCCCAAGCCCCTGCAACACGTCGTAGTGGTGCTTCAAGTCTCGGTTTTAGGCCTTGCAGGATTAAACCATTTTCTCTTTCGACTTGTCCGTTAGCCTGTGGATGTGCGCTGACGCAATGTCAAGCCGGATATTTTGTTCATTGCAGAATTTGGCCAATTCTCCCATAGAAAAGTTACTCCCGTTGTCCGTGATAATGCTATGCAGATAACCATACCGGATTATAACATCCTCGACAAATCTTTTGGCTCTTGCTCCATCACAACTAGTGATGGGTTTAGCCTCAATCTATTTTGTGAATTTATCTACCATCACTAGGAGGTGAGTAAATCCACTTGGAGCTCGTTTAAACGGTCCTACAATATCAAGCCCCCAGACCACAAAAGGCCATGTTATAGGTATTGTTCGCAACTGATCAGCCAGAACATGAGCTTGTTTGACGTACTTTTGGCAGCACTTGCACGTCTTGACTAATCATTCGGCATCTGCCTGAGCTGTAAGCCAGAAAAATCCATGTCTAAAAGTTTTGCCACTAAAGATTTGACGGCAGCATGGTGACCACACTCGCCTTCGTGGATTTCTCTTAAGATCTCCACTCCTTCTTCCGGAGACACGCAGCGCTGAAAACCCCCAGAAACACTCCGCTTATAGAGATAACCTTTAACTATAGTATAGGCTTTCGCTCGTCGGATAATCTGCCGGCTCAGAACCTCGTCTTCGGGTAATTTGCCATCTACCAGATAATCAAGGTAGGGTTGAGTCCAGCTGGGAATTACATCCAGAACTGTAATTAGAGGCGAGTCGGATTTGGTCGGATATTCCTCATCTACTCCCTTTATTAAGAGAACTTTGAGGTGCACTAAAAAAGCGCCATCCGGGACCTCTTTTCGTGCAGAGCCTATCCGAGATAGTGCATCTGCTTCCTCGTTTTCTCCTCGAGGGATGTGTTGAACCTCAAACCCTTCGAATGATTTAGATAAATCATCCACGACAACTTTATATGCTGCCATGTGTTTATTTGCATTACAAATATCCGAAACTTGCTGAGCAACAAGATCCGAATCTCCATAACACATCAAACGTCGGATGCCAATATCCTTAGCAATCCGGATTCCATGCAGCAGTGCTTCATACTCGGCAATATTATTTGTCGCTGTGAAGTGGATCTGCAACACGTATAGAAGTTTACCTCCTAGGGGTGATTTGAGCACCACGCCAGCCCCCGAGCCCCCTCGAGCCTTAGACCCATCAAAGTAGAGGGTCCAATATTCTGACTCAGGGAGGGTCATATTCTCCTTCGTCTCTGTCCAATCAGTGACAAAGTCGGCAAGGATTTGGGATTTGATTGTTGTCCGGGGTTTATACTCAATATCGAAAGCTGAAAGCTCTATGCCCCATTTGGCAACGCGTCCTGTGGCGTCACTGTTGTTGATTATATCTCTCATGGGAGTTGTGCTCACCACGGTAATTGGATGCTCCTGAAAATAGTGTCGTAACTTACGACATGCTAGAAAAACACCATAAGCCAACCTTTGATAGTACAGATACCACTATTTTGATTCTGTCAGGACCTCGCTGACAAAGTAAGTCGGACGTTGCACCAGGTGTTCCTGAGTTTCCTCCGGTCTCTCCACCACCATGACGATACTAACGACTTTGTTTGTCGCAGGAAGATAAAGCAACATCGGTTCTTGTGGTTCCGACGCAGCAAGGATAGGAGCAGATGAGAGTACTTTCTTCAGGTCTTTTTCAGGAGTTTCTATAATGGTGTGGCTCTTTCACCAAGCCGGCTTACAAACCGGCTGACTGCAGCGATGCAACCAGTTAGTCTTTGTACGTCCTTCAGGCAAGTCGTCCTAGAAATATTGAGTATAGCCTTGATTTTTGTCCCGGTTCACCTCTATGCCTCTTTGAGACACGATGAAACCTAACAATTTTCTGGCTGGTATTCCAAAGAAGCACTTCTTTGGGTTTAGCATGATGTTGTATTTTCGTAGATTGGCGAATGTTTCCTCCAAGTCGGAAACCAGTGTTTCCTTCTTTTTGGACATCACCGCAATATTATCCACGTATGCATGTACATTGCGTTCGAGTTGGTCGTGGAGGCAACGCTGCATCGTGCGCTGGTAGGTAGCTCCTGCGTTCTTCAGCCCAAAGGGCATCGTAACAAAATAGAAGGTTCCGAAGGGGGTTATGAATGAAGTTTTACTTTGTCAGATTCCTTCATCCGGATTTGGTGATAACCGGAATATGCATTAAGAAAACAGAGGAGTTCCGAGCCTGCCGTAGAATCGATAACTTGATCAATCCTAGGCAGAGCGAACGGATCTTTTGGGCAAGCCTTGTTCAAGGAAGTATAATCAACACACATCCTTAAATCAGTGGTGTCCTTTTTAGGGACCATTATAGGATTGGCCGACCACTCAGTGTGGATGACCTCTTCTATGAATCCGGCTAACTCAAGGCGCGCTAGTTCCTTAGCTATTGCCTTACGCTTTTCATTGCCGAAATGTTGTAGGGACTGTTTGACGGGTTTAGCGTTCGGGTTTACATTTAAAGAGTGCTCGGGAAGTTCCCTAGGTACTCCGGTCATGTCAGATGGCTGTCATGCGAAGATATCTTGATTTGCTTTGAGGAACTTGACGAGCGCGCTTTCCTATGCGCTATCTAGGCCTACGCCTATCTGTGTCACCTTAGAGGGGTCATCATCCTTCAATGGCGTCTTCTTTGTCTCTTCTGATGCCTTGAACTCTGGATTCGGCTTTGTCACCTCCTTCTTTGTTGCTGCCATCTCGGGCGGATACATGCTCTTCTTGAGCTCCTAGTACTCCTAGGCGTGTAGCACGGCTTCAGCAAAGGCGGCATTTCCATCCTTGCACTCTCGCGCTCTCTTCGGGTCTCCCCTGATGGTGATTACGCCGTTGGGACCTGGAATTTTCATCATATTGTAAATGTAACATGGACGAGCCATAAAAGCCCAGTAAGCCGGACGTCCGAATATAGCGTGGTACACGCTCTTGAATGGGACCACTTCGAAGGAAAGTGCCTCCGTCTGATAATTTTTTGGAGTTCCAAAGGTAACATCCAAAGTGATTTTCTCCCAGGGAATTAGCTTATCTTCCTGGGACAACTCCGTGAAAGATCACAGAGCTATGGTTCAGCTGAGTCTCCGAGAACTTATCCGGCGTAGCGTTTAGACATAGAGAATATTGATACTGCTACTGTCGTCCATGAGGGTCTTGGAGAAACCATAACCGTCAATAAGTGGATTGACAATTAAGGCGTATTTTCCTCGCCTATGTAGTTTAGGCGGATGATCAGCACGGTCAAACGTGATTGCCACTTCCGACCAGTCCAGGTATTGGGGGACAGCCAGAACTATTGCATTGAGCTCATGTAGAACTTCTTTCTTGACCTTTGCTGGTTGAGATCCGAGGAAGGTGACGTAAGTGTCTTTCTTGGTCGGAAATTTTTTCTTCCCTTCCGGCTTGGGATTTGAAGCATCGGCTTCCTCCATGTCGGAATCTTCCTTGGTCTCTTTATCTTTTTCGGGATTCTTCTTTCCCTTCTTCCGCTTAGATCTATAGCCAGCGGTATCATCTCTTTTGATGTCGTCATTGAAACGACATTTTGCGTTGGTGTGGGACGAGCCCCCATTAGCATCTAAGTGATGTACGCATGGGTTATTGGCGATGTCGGCCCAAGTGTAGGTTTTGCCTGGTTGTTGGTCTCCTCTACCTCGAACTCTCGAAGTCCCACGGCCACGCCCGCGGCCAGCGCCACGTCCTCCTCGTCCTCTAGACCCGAAAGTAGCTGTAACAACTGCCGTTTCCGCGTTGGGTTTCTCTTTCGAGGTATTCTTGCGCTTCTGAGCTTGTTGCTTTGGTTGTTTTGCCAACTGTGGCATAGCTAGGGCATTGAGTAGTCCCTCTGCATCGTCGTTAGCATCTGCATACTTGCTCGCTGTTTCTATCATCTCTCCCAAATCAGTGCCCTTGACGCACTTCAAGCGGTGGCGTAGTAGACCAATTGGGAGACCTGCAATGAAAGCTTCAGTCGTAGTTTGATCATTTACTCCTTCACAGAAGTTCTTGGTGTCGATCCATCGTCCGAGGTAATCCTAGCAAGTTTCTCTGGTCTTCTGGGTGCAATGCTGTAGGTCTCCGACCGTACAGGGCCTCCGGTATGTGTCTTTGAAATTCCGAAAGAACGCACTTTGCATGTCATACCAATTGTGAATGGTGTTCTCCGGAAGTTCATTAAGCCATGATCTGCCATCTTCCGCAACATGAGTGGGAGATATCGGGTTGCGACCAGGCTGTTTCCGCCTTTGACGATGCAGCAAGCTTGGAAGAAATCCTGTAGCCAGGTATCTGGCCGAGCAATGCCGTCGTAGGCTTGGATATGTCTTGAGATAGCAAATCCTTCCGGGAATCTTGTAGCTCTGATGCGTGGTCCGAAGCACTTTGGGCCCACGTAGATATCATCGTTTTCATAGCGTCGCGCCCCTATATTGGAGTTGATCGTGTGCCTTCCGTCGTTCGGGGATAGAGATCGTCCCGAATGTCGGCTGTGGCTGTGGTGCCTTGGAGCCGGACTTCGGCTTCTGCCGCCACCTCCTCCACCACGACGCCCTCCATTACCTCCCCGGGGGCCGTTGTGATGGCTACTTGGTAGAGAGGGTGGAGCAGCTGGATTTTTTCCGGCTGATCGTAGGCCTCTGCCCGGAGCATCATGATTCCGGTTCCGGGGAGGGTCTTCGTCGTGATGAGCCCCCTGCCGGCTTGTCCCAACATGGTGTGTGTCGTTCTTTCGTCCGTCATCCGGACGGCATTCATGTCTAGGAGGTGGCATCCTTTGTCGGTCCTCCTCCCGACGTTTCTCCTAATCATCATCCTGTGGTCTTTTGACTCTCGCCGGGGCTGGTTCCTCGGATTCAGTGCAACAATTGCCTCTTGCTCCGCAACTGGGTTAATGTTACGCCAGCCACGGGCAGCTTTGTGGTGTTGTCCCGAAGATCCGGTTCTTGAATAATTGTCTTCCCGGCGTTCAGGGCGGTAGTGTTGCTCCGGGACGTGCTGGGGTCTTACGTCAGCCCATGCCAGATCCGTGCGACATTGGTCGGAATCAGAGACCAGTTTTTGACTTTCGAACATGGCAACCTTTTGCTACTCTAGTCCCTTGTTGAGTAGTTTGATTCCCAACCGGATCTCCTCCAGACCTGGATTAGCCGATAGAATTTCTTGGGCCGCCACGGTATTCTGTACTGGGGTTGGATACACCCAATCCCCTCTGCTATCTTTCCTAGGCTTCCCCATCTCTTCTCCGAAAAGGACGGCGTGAATATGCGGGAATTGGTTGTCATTGGTATGACGCTTCCTGGTCTTCTGGTATTGCCTGGAGTTGTACTTATCCGTAGATGCTATGCGGTTCTTTTCCTCCTCAATGTTTTTGGCTTCATCGAGGAGTACTTGACGACGCGCTTCTAGGGCTCGCGCCCTCTCGTCCAGTTCTTTCGTAGTAAGTTCTGCAGCTGTAGGAATAGGTGTGGTTAATGCAGCATCGATGAGTTTACGCGCACCTTCAGTGATCACGTGTCCATCCATCGATTCTTCTTTTTTGGGCTCGTCTGGGATAAGTGCTCCATCTGAGTCTTCCTCGTATTCCTCGGCAATCACCTCCTCTGCCAGAGGGTCTTTTGCCGGGGTGTTGTTCTTCTTGTTCTTCTTCTTTGCCTTCTTGGTAGCGCCGGTAGCAAAGACGGCTTTGGGTCCATTTCCTGGAGTCAAGCTCTGATTGGTACGTTCGGACATCTAGACTTCAGAATTATCTCCGACTTCCATGTCATCCTGCGCTTTGGGAGTGTGTTCCCCGGATCCTTCATCCATGGCTTCTCCTTCCTCTGCAGCTTTGGAGTTATACTCCTCTTCATATTCCGCGGAGAACTTTCGGAAATCCGCTGACGTCATCGATTCATCTGAGGATGCGGGTATGTCGGCGTTTGTTCCAATTGCCTCTAGCACAGAGTCGGTGTTATCTATAGCATCGGCAGAGCCAGATCCGGATCCTACATATCCGACGAAGTGCGACGCGTGCTTCCTAAGGTACCTGCGGCATTTGCGATCAGCTTCGTCGAAAATTTTGATGGTCTCGAGAATTCCATCCGTGCTTGCGTCTTGCATTATCATACGTTGCAGTGTGTACCTTAGGAAAGGCATGTCTGTCTCGGCGTCATCAAAGCCGGAATCAGTGTCGCTGATATGCTCTTCCTGGATTTCGACTTCCGCGGGTGGGTCGGTCTGGGATCCGGCCTCTCCGAGGAGATCCACTCCGGATTCGACTTGGACCGCTAGGTCTTCTTCAGGCTCGGATTTCTCCACTATCTCCGCAACTGGTGCGGGCTGGGTGGGATTAGGGTTTTCTGAGATCCGGAACTCTACCGCCTCCGTGGACAAAGGGGACCCAAAAGATTCTTTTGCCTCTATCATCACCGTTGGGGTGGGTGGGATAGGTTCAGCAAAACCGATGTAAACATCGATCTTGCCAAAAGACATGATGGTGTAGGCAGATCCAGGTCTCGTCGAGAACGATGAGAGGGATGTCACTAGCGTAGAGGATGTGACCGACGGCGATAGTCTCGCCGATTCTGATTCTTGCAGATTCCGCTCGGAACGCAGATCCTAAGCTCACCTACCCCACGGTGGGCGCCAACTGTCGTCGGATTGATGACAAGTACGCCATGAGGGGGTCCTCGAGGCGTGCGGAAGAGAGGGGTGTGAGATGTACGGTATTCCGGGACGGTGAGCACACAAGTTTACCCAGGTTCGAATCCGCCGGCTTTGGACGGATCCTACTCCTGCTAGCAATCTAGTAATATGGTAGAGCCGGAATATGGGTTACAAGGGTTCGCCTGTGCGAGTTGAGATTGTAGACTATGAGGATAGGTGCCCTAAAGGCTCTCCCTAGGACGGCTTATATAGATATCTGGCCTAGGGTTAACAAGAGAGATCAATCCGGCTACGACTAAGAGTTGGTTACAGAGTACATCTTGAACTACAAGTAACACCATGGGTCTAAGTCAGTAAGTCTTCTGGGCCTTCCCGTAGCCGGATTGGACTCCGTCTTTTCTCCCTGACTGGGCCGCCCGTGAAGCAAAGCTCTAACCCGAAGTGGGCCACCCTAGTCAGTGAGGAACTGTGAGGATACCTGGAAAGTATATCGCCAACACTAACCTAGAGCTTGAGAGTGACCAGTGAGGGAATCGACAACAAAATAGTGACCCTACGACACAAAAATTATTATAGCAAGCTCATAACTGAGCATAAAACCAAATTATTACAAGCATAGGTCACTATCCATAAACATCAAACAATGAAAGGAAAATTATTCTATTAAATATAGCAAACTTAACAAATGGCCTAAGAGGCCTAAAGCATAACAATGATGTCCCAGCCAATAGATTCAGGCTACCGGCGGAGAACCTCGATTTACTCTTTGGTATCAATGTCGTACAGAACTCATCTTCAGGGGAATACTTACTCTCCTACAAAAGTATCAATAAAGCAAGGGTGAGTAAAGGGTGTACTCTGCAAGACTTATGGCTGGTGGAGTTATTTTGCATAAAGCTATCTTTGTTTGTGAGATAAGAGGGAGTAGAAGCTCCTCTAATCAGAACACATTAAAAGGGGATAAGAGAACAACATCTCCAACTATAATCATCATCTTTTGATATCCAACAAATCATCATCAGAACCTCTCAACTAGGACCGCCCTCTCGTACCCTAAGAAAGCATCCTTAAGCACACGTTGATCTTCCAAGTTTTACGATCAGGTTAATGTTCTCTATGATCTTAGAATCTGGTTCCAAGTTCTTAATAACCGTGAACACGGATTTTCAAAAGGATTTAACCCTGCAGGGGTGTACAACTTTACGCAGACGTACCAACTAGCTCTTAGTGCCAAGTACTATTAGCACACTTTAGGGGGTGGTGGTAGAGGATGGTTGGACACGATTTTCACCTTGCTTTTGCCTAATCCATGAGTCACCGAGAAATGGGTAGTCCGTCTACTATAGCTGGACATACTCTCAGCTCGTCCCAATCTCTATGTTTAAGAATCGGGAGTTTAGCTACCCTGAGCCTCCTTCCTCCTTGGACACGCCCTATATGATGCACCATCTTCAACCCATCCAAAAATGCAGATGTCAAAACTAAAACTACGGACTCATGGATCAAATTAGGCAAGTTAGTGAGTCAAGGGGTTTTCTAGGCCCCGTGTGGCTATACGCCCAGTTTTTGTTCCAAAGGAAAGAACTCGGGTCCTAGGGGTGGCGAGCATGGGACTACAAAAACCACATCCCACTGTGGCCTCCCATACAAGATTTTAGCATGTTCACCTCATATCACCTTCATACCCTAAGGGTGCGTGTTATCCATTCCCCACCGTGTGTCGCCATCACCCCATCCATGGGCCGCCTCTGACAGGCCAATCTCCCGCCGATGAAGTCGATGGCCGCTCGATTCCCGTTGTATAAAATTGATCCCGATGGCCGGGAAGGCACATTCGATTGCGCTAGAGGACAACCGTTGGGCCAAGGACCTGCGTCGCGCTCCTTTTGCGCATATTGTGTCAGACTTCCATCAGCCTCTGGCGCGAGCTGCATCGTGAAGCTCTGACACTGAACCAAGTTGCAGATACAATCACCTGGCTCTTCACGAGCGATGACAGCTACTCGACGAAATCGGCGTATCGACTTTAGTTCCTTGGGCACAAGCGCAACCTCACGCCTCGTCTCGTGTGGGATGCATGGGCACCTGCCAAGTGCAAATTCTTTGCATGGATTCTATTACAAAACAAGTTGTGGTGCGCTGATAGATTGATGCAGCGCGAATGGCCGAACTCCTACTTCTGCCCTCTCTGCATTCGCCACCTCGAGACTACGCACCACATCTTCCTCGACTGCCCTTTCGCTAGGTTGCTTTGGGCCTCCATTGCGTCATGGCCACACCGTGCAGGTCTCACGCCAATTACATGTGCTGCCACCTTTTCCGTGCCTGATGCTTGGGAGGGCATGCTTCAGAGCACGGCGGATGACCATCATCAGGGAGTTAGGACGATCATCATCCTGACCAGCTGGGCGCTTTGGCGGGAGAGAAACAACAGGGTGTTCCAAAACAAACACCTGTCCCTGCGGCGGCTTCTCCTCCAGGTTCACGAAGAATGAATGGGCGAGCTTTTGCAGGCGCAAAGCAGCTACGACGTATGATCTGGGAGCCTCCATGACCAGGCTTTTTTATCCTACGAGCCTCTCTTTCTTGTAATTTTCCTCTTGTTTTATCTCCTTGGCTATGGCATCTTGTACATATTCTACCTACTAATGAAAACCGAAGGCCAGCAATTGCTGGATCTTTAAAAAAACCTAGCCCTCGCCCCGATCGAGGAGGTGCTCCTCAATCCGTTCGATCTGCTGCCGCCGAGCTTGATGTCGAGGACGAACAGTTTGTTGGGAATATTCCCTAGAGGCAATCATGTATGATGATATTCTGTGTATTCATAAGGTTATGGTCCATGTATGAACTGATGATATGTATCATCGAATATGTGATTTGATTGTGGAACTACATATTCATGTTGTTCATACTAATTGTCCTTGGTCATTGAGGTTGTGCCGGACAAACAACTTAGACCAATGTGAAAGTCGGCAGATGACTAGGTTCCACTTGTCATGGGCATGGAGATGCTATTCCGACTTACACGGATTCGGCTAAAGAGTTTAGCGAGTCGGACTGACCCATATTGAGATGCAACGAACAAGTCGTTTTTTGCATGTCTCAATCAATGTAATCCTTAGACCTGAGGTTATTGCACAATCCGAGTTGAGGATCTCCGATTTAGGTTCTGTCAAACGCTGTTCCGTCATTGGGCAGTTATAAAGGTGGAGTTTGGGTCGACTGAGAATCAAGCTGCGTGATGTGAATAACCAAGACGGGATTTTGCCCCTCCATCCGGAGAGATATTCTCTAGGCCCTCTCAGAAGATATGATTCGGAAAGCATCGCCATGCGCGTCACGGTTAAGTGTTAACCGAGGCAGCCGACTAAGAGTTAGTCGGATGAATCACTTATCTCGGATCGAGAAAGAGAGTCGGACTATTTAAGGGATGACGATCATTCGCCTATAGTCCGACAAGGTATATCGTGAGGCAAAGGGACTCAGACGAAAGTTGCATTGGAAGGTATGTTGTCATGACTTATTGGTACTTGGGAGTTGGCACGTTCTGCTAGGAGCCGCTACCAACTGATCGATCACGAGTGAGACTTGGAATCATGTCTGGGTTACCATGAGCCTGTCGGGTCACACACTTAAGAGCGGGAGCAAGTTTGGGTTAGACCCAAACAGGAAACCTATTTGGGTTGGACCCAAATAGAGACATGGACTTAGTTAGCAAGTGAGACATGCAATGGCTAATGTAGGCCTTTTTAGTGAATGGGCCACAAGTGAGTGGAGCCCACTTTTACTCCCTATATAAGCTGGGGCGCAGGTTCTTAGAGCACAAGGTTAGGTCACTCCATGTGTTGGAAACCCTAGCCCCAGTCCGTCCTGTCGCCGCCGTACCGGAGCTAGCAGTCCATCGCCGGCGCTCCTCCTCGTACGTGTGGATGCCGGCGGGGGTGCTGTACGTTCAGCACTTCGACGATCGTGAAGAAAGTACGGATCGTGGATCGTGAAACCGGAACGGATCGCGAGGACTGCACTGCATCAAGCGACGTGCTTCATCAATTCCGCAACTGCGCGTCTAGTGGTAATCCTCGTGGCCTTCTACCTGAGCTGGATCTTGGGATCACCGCGTAGGGAAAAAGTTTTGTTTATCTCTACGTGGCCGAACACGGTTGCCGGGGAAATAGTTATCTCTTTGTTGCAGGTATGACCAGGCCGAGTTATATCGTCTGGAGCTTTGGAGTCAACATAGGGACCAACCTATGATCAAAGATCATATGCTGGCCCCTAAGTCAATGCTACAGTCTCTTCCCAGGAATCCCGGAGAGGATCAGGCGTGCCCCTAGATTACGGAAAGAAGTCACATCAAGGATAACCAAGAGACGACCGTTGTCAGCGTGGTAATGGTTGTCAGAGGGATGGGCACGTCTAGTCCCATCGAGGATATCCAGGAGGTGACACAACGATAAGACATCATGTGCCCTAAAATTTTAACCTAGGGACCGTATATAAGGTACCCAGGGCCTCCAGAGAGAGACTGATCCCTGTTTCCTCATTTCCCCCAACTCACTTAGTAGAGCGAGAGCGGAGAGCTCCTTCTTCCTCCTCTGACATACAGCTCAAGAAGCACCATTGTAGCTACAGTAATACTTAGAGATATATCATCTAGCATGCAAGAGTAGGGGTGTTATCTCAATAGGAGAGCCCTGAACTTGGGTACATCATGTGTGTTTGCGTTATGTTTTGTGTGCGCTCGTTAGCGCATCATCCATCCCCGGTGTAACACCTCAGACTCTCCGTGTCTGGGCTGTCATTCCTAGCAGCGCAATAGGATATCTAGACTGATCGCATAGACCAACACTAGTCTTTTCTGCGCACTTTGTCCTCACTCATGCGCACCCGGGACCCACTTTCCGGCCGGTCACACATGCTCAAATTGCTCTAGGCCAAGCGCACTTAACCTAAGAGTTCTTTTTAGATGAGATTCTGGAAAAGAAGTTACAACTTGTTGATATGGGTATCCGATCAATCCTATTAAGCCATGTGCTAGGGTCTCACACCCGGATCCTCCGATGTTCATTCGGCCCCAAAATAAGCCACCCCATGGCATCTGCCGTGATACCGCCATGACAGTTGGCGCCCACCGTGGGGCTAGCAGCAGTACTAGCTGGAGTCATTATATGGACGAGAAACCTCGTCACTTCTAGTGAGCGCGTGGTATGTAGCCTTGTCGAGAGGCTCTGCTCGCTCAATTTCGTTAGGGACAATGCTGGCTGCTTCGGCAACATGCCTCTTCCGAGGAACAAAAAGTTTCTTAGCTTCGGCGCTCACCAAGTCTACATCGCTATCGGCATCTCCTGCAAGTACCTACATAGGATAATAGTTGTTGCAGATCCTCCTACTGTCTCCGCGGCTCGCGGCCGCATTTCGATCGCCCTGATAGCTGCGTAGAGGTCATGATGACCACCCCTAGATCAGATTCCGACACTAACGCTTCCGAGGATGTGGACACAACCCAAAGCCAACCCAGTCGAAACTCCCTCCGCTGGAGAAGCCGAAGAACATCATTGGTTGTAGTAAGCCGGCAAGGCTGAGTCCTCTGTAGGAAACCATCAAGAAGTTGGCAGTGGCAGTTGCTCCTTTTGCAAATCCGGCTCAGGCATAGGCTCAACTAGATGAGCCGCGCCAGAGTCTTCTTGAGGAAGTGGTCAATGTAACTCGCGCCGGGCAAGAGCTGGATATCACCCTCCATGAGTACAAGAAAGCTCATGGGTGTACTGCCGTAGCTCATCCTAGTAGCATAGATGGTGTGCGAAACCAGGGTAAAAACCTCAATGCCGAGATAGCTAGGGATGGTAGAACCAAATCAGGTGTGTCGGTTAGTCAAGTGTCAGATGGTAAGCGGAAATATAGTACTCCAGCTAAGAACCTCAGAGCTGTAGAGGTAGTAGTAACCGAGGTATAAAACTTGATAGGTGAAGCCCGACACAAGCATCAAGAACGAGTAAATGAGCTAGTGTTTATAGTGAACCGTTAGAATGAGGCATACCGCAAGGAAAACCCGGGTGGTGCAGGAGGTTCCCAGGTAGTTTATTTGGCTGGGGCGCCGGGGAAAAATCAGTCGGCCAAGCATCGTCTCCCCATGTCGTCCCTAGGCATGAAGGGAATGTTACTTCTGGCAAGAACAAGCAGTTGCTGGCATATGATCCGGCATTCGCCGGAAAGCAGATTGTCGAGCAAGGCAATGCAGGCCAAGGAAATGCCAGCCAAGGAAATGTTGGCCAAGGAAATATCGGCCAGGAAAAGGCCGGGCAAGGTAATGCTGGCTAGAACAAACAAAACCGGCACAGTCATAACTTGGCTGGAGGAGCACAACCACCTCAGCACCTAGCACCTAATCCTCCTTAGCAGCAACAAAGTGCCAATCAAGCTTATCATCAAGGTGGTGACCCAAGGGTGAACCATTACAATTATGGGTATTCGGCTATGGTGAATGTCGGGTACCCAAGGTATGAGCACAGAATGATTGAATATCCACTAGGGTTCCCGCTAGGGAATCATCAATTGTACTCACATGATGCTCGGTTGAAGCTGGACATGATACACATGTCAGAGATCCTTGAGGAGCAAGGCCCTCCGAGTCCCAGTTGTTTTGGACATCGAATTATGAGGGAACCACCGGTGCCAAACTTCCAGTTGCCCAGGGGAACGAAGATACATGACATCAGCACAAAGCCAGAATATTGGCTAATAGACTATGTAACAACAGTACATGTCGCACTAGGAGACTGTAGGTGTGAAGTGAGATATGCACCGTAGATGTTGGAAGGTCCTGCTAGAGTTTGGCTAAACAATTTTCTAGAGAGAAGCATCAACTATTGGCTTGATTTTGAAGAGGCTAATGGGGTTCGTTGCATAGAAAACAAAAAATTCCTACGGTTGCAACCACCAAGATCATATCTAGGAGATACATGTAACGGTTTCAGATGGCCTTACCCTCGAAGACCGTAACGCAGGATAACCTTCCCACAAACAAAAGTGGATGATGTAGTGTGTACATGACCGTCCTCAAAGACGCATAGACGATCATCGCCACAAGAGGGCAGCGCCTCCGTAATCGGTCACACATACGGTGTGCCGACGACTCCCGTCCCTTGCTCCATGTTGGGCTGCGAAAGTAGCAGATCCCCAGGAACTTCGCCAACACTAAGACATGGTTGTGATGGTGGTGGAGAAGATCTTGAGTAGGGCTTCACCTAAGCACCTTGCTCGTGGCAATGGACAAGGCTGGAAGGGGAGGCAGATGCCAACCAAAGGGCATATGAGAGGAAGGGTGAATGGTGTGAGATGAGAGGGGAGGAGGGGTACTTTTATAGGTGAGGGGTGGGGTAGCACAAGGGTCATGGCGCACAGACATGTTGCTGACATGGTGCTGCCCCCACCTCTCCCCACCTCTCCCCAAATTATGTGGGTGGACACTCCACTCACATCAATATCGCTCCACTCATTTTCCATTTAATTTTAACTCAAAAATCTAAGGTCTTTCAATTAAAGCACTTTAATTCTATTGGTTTAATGCAACTCAATTTAAAGAGTACTTCATTTAATGAACACTTCATTTGATGAACACAATAATATTGTATTCCCTTCCTTTGTTTTGATACCCCGATTTCGGCAGATTCGACAGAACAAATTCCTACGGTGTCCATTATCTTCTCCTACGTTCCCTATCTACTCAATTGTGTCGAATAACCTTAAGTGTGTCTCCCTATAGGTTCTAGAACTATTTTGACATGATCGAGACTTTCTCTGATCAATAATCATTAGCAGGATCTGGAGATCCATAATGACTCCCACTAGTTCCACGAAAATCCAATGATCGTCTGAACCATTTTCGCTGTAATCAAATTCCTTTTGTCTTGAGATTTGATAACTCGGTATTATCCATACCTTGTTTAATCTTGTTCCCGACAAGTACTCATTTTCTCGTTCCTGTGATATAACATTCTAGTGATCAAATCACTTGCTTGCAATCTATGTCAATGTGATATCATCGAGAGGGCCTTGAGTATATCTCTCCGTCATCTGGATGGAAAAATCCCACTCTTGATCCACGAGCCTCAACTAACACTTTCCAAGTACCCAGCGACATCTTTATAATCACCCAGTTATGAAGTGGCGTTTGATGTAATCAAAGTACCTTTCTGGTGAAAGTGATTGATGTGATCTCATGGTCTAAGGACATTGAGTTACTACGACTGCGATAGCAATATAAAATTGAGGACATGATTGTATTTCTATATCTACTTCAGGTGACTATTCATCATATCATTCTCCAATTATATGACCATGTTATTAACAACATCCAATGTTCATGATAAGGAAACCTATGATCATCAGTTAATCAACAAGCTAGTATTATGAGAGGCATTACTAGGATCCTTTTTTGTTTATAAATCACACATGTATTAATGTTTCCTATTAACACAATTATAGCATGAAAAATAAACATTTATCATAAACATGGAATAAGATAATAACCACTTTATTATTGCCTCTCGGGTATATTCCTTTCAGTGGCCTTTGTCAGTAACTTCACAAGCACATATAAGAGGCTGAATAATCCTTAGCAGCTATCCATGTGCAGGCAAAGAGATAATGAAACTGAACAATTTTTTGACGATATGGAATACTGCACAAAATTCATGTGAGGGGATTGTTGAATCGCAAGACATAACTTGGTTTGCCATGGGTTTGGAAGAGATTGCAGAGGGATATGCCGGCAACATTGGCTGAAACTATCAAGATAGCTAATATGTACGGATTAGGCGACCCCACTCAACAGCTGCCAAGTAGGGAACATCAGGCTCATGATGGGTCCGGGTCATCTAGGCGACATGGTCACAATGATTATCATGGCAATAGGAGAGATGAAAGGCCATATTACTGGCATGGGTCCAACCAAGTGGTAGCTATAGCACTGGACCAGCTAGATGCAGGCAATAGCCAGCATCAAAATAATAGCGGCCAATAGGGGAAAAATGTGAGGGGAAAAAGTAGTGGGGCGATCAAAAAAGCTGTGGTTGGACAAGCCAAAGTACACCTTCGAAATGATGCTTGATAAACCTTGTAGTTTTCATCCACCAAACCCGAGTAAGATGGTTAATCACACAACTCGGAAGTGCAATTGGTTGCAATGTGCATAGAAAGGAGAGGGGAACTTACCACCTCCTCCACCACCGCTCAAGGGAGCAAACACTCAACCAATGACTACACAGCCGAGATATGACAACTCAGACATGAGAGATGTTGTAAATCAGGTAGGATATCAAGGAAATGACAATGGCAATGCCATCTAAGGGGGTCGGAATGAGTATCGAGAGCATCACCATAGCTATGTGGTCTTCGTGACCGAAGCAACAGATAAGAAGAGCCAGCAGAGGCAGCAGATGAAAGTAAATGTGGTTATGCCGACAGTTTCAAGATTCATGTACTGGTGTGATCAGGAAATCACCTGGAGCATGAAGGATCATCCTAAACTTATGCCAAATCCAGGAGTGTATGCTTTGGTGTTGGACCCAACATTCATAGGGCCTGACATAAATGTTGATGATGGTATCAGTATCAACATACTGTATCGAGATACTATGCTGAAGATGGGCATCAAGGAGAACATGCTGGAACCGACCAAGACCAGATTCCACGACATTGTGCCGGGAGTGTCATGTGAGCCAATGGGCAAGATCCAGATTGATGTTCTGTTTGGCACCATGGAAAATTATCGGACTGAGAATTTGCTATTCGAGGTAGTTGACCTCACTAGCTCCTACCACGCTTTACTCGGTAGGCTGGCACTGACAAATTCATGGCCTCCACTCATATTAGCTACCTGAAGAAGAAAATTTCAGATCTGAATGGTGTCATCACCATTGCGGGAAACTTCAAGTGCACTATGGAGGGTACCTCCGTTGGATCCTTATTGGTAGAGTCACTGGTCATTGCCCAGGAGAAGAAGAGAATTCATGATGCACTGGCTTTGGCACAGTCGGCTCAGCTTGGTATGCTGGCTATGAGTAACCCGCATGGTAGTGTGGCTTTCCAGGCAATAAAGGAGAGCAAGAAGATCCTAATTGATGTCGACTTCCCCGAGCACACCATCACACTTGATGCTATCTTAACTGATAGATAGGAAAGCGAGCTCGTCAACTTCCTTTGTGAGAATCGAGATATCTTTCCATGGTAGACTCAGGACCAGCCAGGAGTTTCGAGGGAGTTGGCCGATCACTTATTGCATGTCAGGCCGGACGCAGGGACGTTGAATCAACCTCTCCGCCACTTCGCTAAAGACAGGAGAAATATTATGGGGGATGACATAGCCCAGCTGCTTGTAGCTGGGTTCATCATGGAAGTGCTGCACCCAGACTGGTTATAAAATCTAGGCCTGGTAGAGAAGAAGAAAGACGATCCACATGTCGCAGTAGTTTGGTGTATGTGTATTGATTACACGAACTTGAACAAGGCTTGTCCTAAGGATCCATTTCTTTTACCTCAGATCGGTCAAGTGATTGACTCCACTACTTGATGTGAACTATTATCATTTGTAGATGCGTATTATAGTTTCCACCAGATACCCTTGAACCCGATAGATCAAATAAAGACGACCTTTATTACCCACACGAGGCTTATTGCTATCATTTACTATGCCATTTGGTTTAACAAAATGTAGGTGCCATGTACCTAAGATGCATGCATAAATGGTTGCATGATCAAATTAGCAAAAATGTGCAGGTGTATGCTGATGATGTAGTCATTAAAACCAAGGAGAGTCAAACACTCTTCGATGACATTAGAGAAACATTTGCAAACCTAAGGAGATTCCAGATGTACATTTGGTGTCCTGGCTGGTATGTTACTTGGCTTCCTTATATCAAGTTGGGGTATAGAGGAAAATCCGACAAATATCAGTGCCATAGAAAGAATGGAACTAGCAAAGTGCCTCAATGACATCCAGAAGTTCACTGGTAGCTTGGAGTCTTTGAGCCGCTTCGTTAGTCGGCTGGGGGAGAAGGCACTGCCATTATACCTATTAATGAAAAAAGTAGATAAGTTCATCTAGACACAACAATCCGATGTCTCTTTTCACGAACTCAAGAAGATGTTGGCCTCAGCACCGGTATTGGCATCACCACTATCCAAAGAGCCGATGTTGCTCTATATTGCAGCGATAAACTGAGTTGTCCATGCTATGGTGGTAGTTGAACGAGAGGAAGAGGGAAAATCGGTGCAATGGCCGGTATACTATTTGAGCGAAGTGCTCTTAGCATCCAAGAAGAATTACCCGCATTACCAAAAGATGACATATGTCGACCAAGAGACTCAAGCACTCTTTCCAAGAGCATCTAATGAGAGTAATATGCGAAGCCCCATATCTCGGAAATTTTGGGCAATAAAGATGCAAGTGGCCGATTAGCCAAGTGAGAAATTGAGCTAACACCCTATGCACCACAATATGATAGAAGATGCACCATCAAGTCCTAGGCCTTAGCCGACTTTTTTGTCGATTGGGCCGAGATACAGTATGACCCATCATTGCCTCACTCTAATTACTGAAGATGCATTTTGATGGATCCAAGATGAAAAGTGGTTTGGGTGTTGGCATATTTCTCACTTCACCCAAGCGAGACCAATTGAGATATGTGCCGCAGACCCACTTTGCAGCATCCAACAATGTGGTTTGAGTATGAATCACTAGTTCATGGACTTAAAGTAGCCAGGGAAATTGGCATCTGCCGAATTATGTTTTCTTTGATTCGAACCTCCCGGTTCAACAAGTTTCTAGTAATTGGGATGCACTGGATGCCAACATGGCTTTATACCAGTTTCATGTCCGGCAAATTTGTGGCTATTTAGAGGGGTGCAAATTTCATCATGTAACTCGAGCCGAGAATGAAGCATCCGACATATTATCCAAGATAGACTCATCTCGATAGGCAATTCTAGCCGGCATAGCTCTCGGGCATCTTCGGAAACCATCCATCAAGCCATCACCAGAATCCGAATCAATATTTATCCCCGCAAATCCAGAAGCAAAGTTTGTCCCAATGGACATTGATGTGGGAGGCAGTTCGAGTAACCCGAGGACAGTTCAATCAAACCCGAGGACTGCTCCATTGAACCCGGGGACTTCGCAACCTATGTGGGAAGATGCAATGTCGGTGGAGCCTATGATGATTGATGAAGGTGTTTTCATAGTTCGAGTTGTGCCATCTTGTACACAACCAATCATGTCTTATTTGGTGGATGGGAGTT
Organism: Avena eriantha; assembly: GCA_910589775.1. Lineage (NCBI taxonomy): Eukaryota > Viridiplantae > Streptophyta > Magnoliopsida > Poales > Poaceae > Avena > Avena eriantha. The sequence goes on along the minus strand of OU342740.1, from coordinate 106,255,997 downwards.
TGCCGAGTGATGAAACCTCATCTAGGAAAGTGCAGAGAAGGGAAAAAGCGTATACCATCATCAACTGTGAACTGTACAAGAGAAGTGTCACAAATGTGTTTCAGCGGTTTGTCGAGCCGGAAGAGGAGCAAGAAATACTCCGAGATATCCATCAAGGATAATGTGGGAACCATGCTTAATCAAGAGCCTTAGTTTCCAAGGCATTTCAGCATGGGTTCTATTGGCCAAGTGCTCTACAAGAAGATGAAGAGATAGTCAAGAAGTGCAACGGTTGCCAGAGATATGCAAGCAAGATTCATATGTCGGCATCAGCACTCAAGACTATTCCAATCACATGGTCATTTTATGTATAGGTGTTTGGATATGGTGGGACCATTCAAGCTGGCTCGTGGCAATATGCCCCATATCTTGGTAATGGTGGATAAGTTCACCAAATGGATAGAAGTAAAGCCGATAAGGAAATGTGACAGCCACACAACTGTGTCATTCATATAGGATATAATCTTGAGATATGGCTAACCACATAGCATCATTACACATAATGACACAAACTTTGCCGAACGGAACTTTTGCTCGGTTTTGTATGCATAAAAGGATAAGACTTTATGTAGCATCGGTCTCACATCCAGAATCAAATGGGCAAGTCGAAAGAGCAAATGGACATGTACGATCCAGAATAAAACCTCGCCTCATTGAGCCACTGCTGGGCACTGCTGGGTGCTAGATACATGAGCTACCCGTAGTATTGTGGAGTCCTAGGACAACACCAAATTGATCCACCGGCTATACGCCATTTTTCCTCGTATACAGAGGCCGATGTAAAAGAGGCTCGAGAAGATAATGTCGACTTGCTCGAAGAAGCATGTCAGCTAGCACTATCTCGATCGGCTATATATCAGCAAAACATCTGACGCTATCATAGCCAGAAGATAAACCCTCGTGTATTCCGAGAAGGAGATTTAGTGCTTTGGCTAGTGCAACACACTTCTGGGATGCACAAACTATTTTCTCCATGGGAAGGGACATTCATTGTGAGCAAAGCTCTGCACAATGATGCATATTATCTGATAGATGCTCAAGCACAGGAGAAGAATAAGATGGACAGGTCCGGCGAGGAAACCAAGAGGCCATGGAATGTATATTTACTTAACCCATTTTACACCTAAGGGAAACAAGTATGTATCTCGAAACTCCCTCAAATATCAGATATGTTTATCGGTTATGAGTAATTAATGAAATGCTGGCACCCCGAGAAGAAACTCGGGGACTGCCATGGTTGTAATGTCATTTCAGTAATTTTATTTTTTTGTTGGCTGGCTTAGCTTGCTCTTCCCAATGTCATCCTAGTACCGTGTAGGCAGCAAAATCCTACTCTTCGACTTGTTGCTGTCCATAACCCGGCTTCACGGAAAGGAAGAGCAAAAGCTAGAGGTTGCTTTACACACAAAAAACAGCTAAGGAAAAATGAAACAAGCGAGCTAACATTTGTTATTTTTTGACTAACCCACTATCTTGGTTCCTTTTCTTATGTCGAAGGGCTCTGAGCTATATTTCAAAGTTTTAAGTATTGTTAACTTAGTTTTGTGACCTTGTGACTCATACGTCGAACGCTAAAATGGTAGACAAGAGCCAAGGTTGTGGAATTGAATAAACAAGAAAATAAAATCGGGGACTTAGCCCAAAGTGATCCCGCATAAGTCTGATAGAAACCAAATAAACATAACTGTATCTTACATCTGCACCCGGCATACTAGGATCTAACAAATTGAATTTTGTGAGGAAGCATAAATTCAAGTAGCAGAACTAGAATCCGACGGATCTATAGGAGGAGCAGACATGCTTGTCTCCTGGATTGGTAGTCCTGACTAAAGGGCAACCAGTCTCAGCAATGATAACCTCATCAAGTTTTTCTTCCTCATCTCCGGCACCCTCCTCATCGTCATCAAAATCCTTCGGGGCCTTGATGAAGCTGTGGACATCGTCATAGTAGATGAAAGAGTAGGCCCGCTCCTGGCATTGCTTGATGAGTTTTGGATCTATTGACCACTTGGAGCCCGACACACAGTCTAGAGATAGCCGAGTTTAATGCCCTCATACCAAGAGAGCTCTGGCAGCATATTCCCGCCATTCACAGAGCCGGTCCTCGTTATCCATCAAGCACTACAATAACTCGGCAACAGAGGTAGGAACTGTAACTCATGGCCATAGAGTTTTGAAGCAACGGATGGCAATATTGAACATGTCTTGACTCCGAAAACCCTGAGAGGCTTGATGCAAGCCAACAGAGTAACCAAGTTGTGTGTTCTTGAGCTTGACCAAGGCAATCCAGGTATACAATTGTTCTTGAGCTCGATCATAAGCTGTGTGTTATGGTACGAGAGGTGCTTGTGCTTGAACAGTAGGTTCTGGTACAGCTTGGTCCAGGCATTGGTGCAAACTTGGCAAAATGAAAGATATTAGAAATACAAATTTTTCATATTTAGGCCAAGTAAAACACAACCTGAATCTCGGTGGTTGGATATCGATTTTCAGATTTAGGCTGAATAAACTCAACCTGAATCTCGGTGACTAGATATCGATTTTCAGATTCAGGCCAAGTAAACTCAACCTGAATCTCGGTGACTGGATATCGATTTTCATATTCAAGCCTAGTAAACTCAACCAGAATCTTAGTGACTGGATATCGATTTTCAGGTTCAGATTCAGGCCGAGTAAACTGAACCTAAATTTTGGTGACTAGATAGAATTTTGTCGCAAGGTTGATAAAACGGAACATCGGCAAAACTAATCTAAGGGCTTCCGGCAGAGTAATTCTTACTCAACACGAATCTCAGGGACTAGGGATTATATATGTATTGCAAGAATCTAAAAAGAATGGAAAGTTTATTTACCTCAACTGCTTTGTCGTCCTCGACCAAGGCAGCTTTAGCTTGGAACATCTACTGCATAACAATTCTTGGACCTACTAGCTGCTACTTGATGCGGGTTCCCGGATCTCACTTCACTTAAGTTGGCACTATTCCAATCCATGGCAAAGTGAGTGAGCGAACCCAAGGTTTTTCTACTCAAAGTTTAGGTCGAGTCAATCCCTTTCCCGACAGGAAGTGTCTTAGCGCTGACCATGGCTATAACCAGGCTAACTTGCATAGTCACTTGTCAATTGGTATTCTTATCGGGGGTGATAGAAGTTTTCTTCAGCATACGACAACCGAATTTTGTTTGGCCGGAGCAACCAAAAAAATTATTTAAGCATGCTAGAAAAAACAAGTTCAAAAGCTTTTCATACGCATTTTCTATTAAACAAAAAGGCTTAAAATATGAATTATTGAAATCTGAATACTTTCAGTACGAAGTAGTTTCATAAAAAATTGAAAACTATGCTACTGGATAGACAAAGTTTATAGCTTTCATTTGCCAATGGTTTCACTTTAAAACAATTTATAGAATAAAAGTTATACCCAAAATACTCAATTAAGAGATTTAAATATAGAAAAATATTTTGTACTGTGAAAAATCAACTAATGGTACAATGACATAGATTACAATTTTCTGAATCCATAGACGTCAAATTTTCCAATTTTGGATTGTAGATATTTTTCTAGGAATTAATTACCATTAAATAGGTTTAAACTATCAGAAAATATTTATTGGGCAAAGTGCTAATCATATTGCATAATGTTTTCTTACTTTTTTTTGAATCAGGGAATATATAATTTGTATTTTTATGACCAATATTCAATTTTATATGAATTTTACAAGTTTTAACACTTTCCTGCCTATTTGTCCTATTTCTCTTAAGTTCGAGGGGAATATTCCGTGGCACATTCTGCTGACGTAGTTGCTGACTCAACGCTGACGTTCTACGAGGTGGTGCTGACTGTGCGACGATGTGGCCGGATAGGTGGCAACACATCATTCGCCAATACCGTTTCGCAAGAGGAACTAATCTGGCGCGTCGGTGGTTGATCCGATGGACGAGAAGCGAAGATTTGGTGCTCACCGGTGACGGCGGTGGTGAACGACAGTGCAGGCTTAGACGGTGCTGGTCGGTGGCATTCCTGTGGTCTCAGGAGATGGGGAAGTAGACGATGGGAAGCAACACCTCACGTCGATCACATAGGTATGATCTTCATCGTCTCCCCATTCCTATTATGACGTCTGGGTGTGGACTGAGATATTAGACAATGATGTAACTCCAGCGGCTCCTAATGGTGGTCTCAGTGCTCTGAGAGAGGAATAAACAGGATGAGACGAAGAGGCGGATCGAGGTGATGAGAAAGGGGAAAAGGGAGGCGCGCGGAGGCTTGGAACCTCGAGATTGTATGCGATCTGGGAGCTCTGGTGGCGGTGGTTCGGGAGCTTCTGATTGGGCTAGGGTTTATTGATTTTTCGAAAAGAAGAGGATGAGGAGGGGTGCAGGATTTAAGAGGGAGTGGATTCTTGTGATAGGGGGGCACGATATCGAACGGAATCATTGCTGGGTAGGGCTTTGGCCGGAGGAAGAGGAATCATGGCTGAGTTCAAACCAATTTGTAAAATTTTGTAAAATTCAAAATAAGGTTTTAGGACCACTAGGGAGTGTATTCCCGTCCATTCAGAATACACACATGTATTTTTTTTAAATAAAGCCTTAATTAATGCATTTAGGAGAAAACAAAAGGGAATTTGATAAAAGGTTTTTTGGAAAATGAAACTTTGACATGTGATCTTTATGCAATTCATAGATGCATGTCATATGTAAATCACTAAAACACAAATCATTTTATGCCTTTTTGCCAAATAGGGCTACTTAGGCATTATCAAAAGGATATAAGGTTTATGCAATTAGTCTTATATGGCTACTATGCAATATTGTAAATAGTTTTTATGGTTTATTTTAACCACTCAATCAATACACACAATGCCACAAATTCCCCAAACAACAAGTTCAGTCATATAACATAAAGGAACACCGTTTTAACATCCAATGAAAATGAAGATGTCATGCTATCTTCTCTCTTTTCATGCAAGTGGTGAAAAGCATCTAGAATGGTTTCATAAATTGAAGTAGAGACTTAAAGAGTTAAATAGGTCAAATTAGAATATCACTCCACCATAATTTGGGAAAGTCATTTTATTCCCTCTCTTTAATAATTAAAGCTTGGTTGGATATTTGTTTCAAATGCATCTAAAGAATCCAATGGTTGAAAGAAATCCATTTAAGTTGGACAGTCATGTTAATCCCCTCATATAAGAACGCTTTTAAATCATGGTTGAGAAGGGTGCAAACAAGTTCCAAAAAGTTTCATTTCACTCAGAATTTTTAACAAAGTAAAACAATCAATCGACTTATTTTATTTATTTCACACTGCAAAATTAGGAATTTTTTTAGTATGTGACACCGCGTGTGTCTAAGGTTGGAACCACCACATTGGTTATATGCGAGCCCCGTAGCAGCAAGAAACCGCACACACAGTCTACGAGGCCATATCGGCTTGGTGCGAGCCCATTCGCCAAGAGGAACAACAGGCGTCTAGAGCCTACGATCCCACATAGGACGTAAGTGCCCCACGTCCGACTATAGTCTACGACTCCATATAGGCTATATACGTGCCCCGCATCTACGAGAAACCGCGAACATTTTGGATCTATGCTGACACACATGCTCTGGGCGGGGCCCATGACCATGCGAAGGCACACAAAATGCACCACGTACAATGTCTATGGGCAGTGCACTCTCGCGTAGGGCTACCGTCGAGGTTCCACTACACCACGCTGGCTTAGGACGGGCCCCACTGCCATGACAAAATGCGGCATGCAAGGTACCACGCCTGCTCTTGGAGGGTCTACGTAGCCACGTCAGCTCTCAATGGGCTCCGCGTCCGTGAAAATACGCGCACACCTAGGGTTCAGGACGGTAGATCGCCGAGTCGGCTCTTCAAGGGACCGATGTCCATGCAGGGTTTAAGACGCCACGTGTGCTCCCAATAGGTCCTATTACTGCGGTTATCCGCGGTTTTCATGGTCTCATGTCTACACAGTGGCTTTCGGCATGCCCCGCAACCTGGCGGGTGCGGAGCGTTGTCGCGCAGGAAACACCTCTCACCTCGCGAGTTCGAGCCTGTGTACACTGATGATGGGCCCATGTTGCATTGTGCGGCCCACCTTCTAGCGATGTGGGGTATGATGGCGCACGATACACACATCCGTGGTATGGAATCTATCGCCCTGGCCCACAATAGGGTCTGACTCATGGGATAGCAGGGCTCCGTTGCAACATCGCCGCAAGTCCTTTCTGGCGTCCATCCCGCGGCCGAAAAGAATCGGGACGACGTGGATAACAGTTTGAGCCGAAACAGTCTAGCGCTATTAATTACTCCTGATTAGTTATGAATTTAACAAGATTATATCATTTTCTGAAAATATTAAATCAATTATTACCCTGAGCTAACGTCAGCACGACATCAACTCAACCTAACCTATTTTTTTACACCACAAATGTGTCTAGCCATGGTCACTGACCGGTGGGGCCTGAGGGACAGGTCATCTACCACCATGGCGAACCTTGTTAGTTCCCATGCCATGGACACCTCAGCGAAACATCGATGCCAAGCAGATGCCACGTGAGCTCGCTGGTGAGCTTGTAGGTGGTGGCTAGCAGTGGCAAGGGAGAGCGTGCGGGGCTATAGGGTTAAACAGGTTATAATTAGGGGATCATGGGGACTCGATTGGTACTAGTAGCACCAGTTTATGGACACTGGATAACCGGTTCTTCTAGCATCTGGCGGTGGAAAGCGGCGAGACGCGACACAAGCACAAACTAAGAAGCATGGAAGGGAGAGGAAGGCGCCTGAGCATCGACGGCTCACCAAGATGCCATTGGAGGGGTCAGGGACGGCAACCAGGGTCGGAGACGACAGAATTGGGCGGTAGAGCTTCTGTCGGCCACAGGGAAGACAATGGCGATTAAAGGGATTCGAGCCATGCCTGCTTGCATACGTTGGCGAGGAGGAAGAGGGGATCAAGGAGAAGCTCTCAACTTGACTAGATGGGATCGAGGAGGCCGGAGCTAGCGGTGCTACGTGGTGACTGGCGGCTAGGGTTTTCGACACTCGAGAAGTAGAGAGAGGGAGGTTGCTCGGAAGAGGAGAGATGATAAGGGAGAGAGGGAGGCATCACGGTGGTTCTTATCTACACTCTAGAGCGACGACGGGCATTTTGATGCATGGCGATGATCGACGGCTGATGGCGAGATAGAGAACTCCCTGCCTGTTTGGAGGAAGATGACGAGGACATGGTGAAGGGGTAAGGTCCAGGGAAGGGCTATGCGTGGGCTGCTGCTAGGATGGAAACTACTGCGGTGAGCGACGGAGAGAAGAGAGGGAAGGTCTGTGCCTGCCTGGTTGCTAGGTTTTCTATTTTTTATGGCAAAGTGTTTTTTCATTTTACTTTTCTCATTTCCCTTTTGAAAATTCATTTCAAAACTATTTTTGATCATTTAAAAAAAACTCGAGAGGGGTTTGTGAAACTATTGAAATATTGTAGGGGCCCTTAACACTATTTGGGCTCAAAACATTTTGGTTGTATTCAAAATTCAAAACATTTTGTATTGCTTGTAAAGATAGAATCAAATTAGGTTTAGGGTTTTTGAGAACCTTGTGTTCAATGAATTTTTACACTCAGCAAAAACACATGATGCTCATGATAATGCACATTCAAACCCTAATTAAGGACTAACTAAAACTAGGGTGTTACAGATCTATCCCCCTTATGATAATCTCGTCCCAAGATTCCTAAGGTAGGTAGGAAGAAAGAAATAGGGGTACTCTAAGGTTAAGAGGGAACATACCAAACAACACACTAAGTATCTCATGGTCAACTCATGAAAGTATTTTTCATAAACAACTCCGACATGACAAACATGAAACATGTCAAATTAATAGAGGAAACCAGGGAGAAGGTTTCAAGTTGTTAGATAGTTGATCTTCATAAGGATGGAGACCATAGAACTTGCAGAAGAGTTTAGACGTCTTAGAAACAAGGCTTCCAATAGAAAGAACATGACCACACCCTTCGAGAGATGAACCTCTACTAAACGAATTAAATAGAGCTTCGTGGTTACAGAGATATAGATGAACAAAACCAAGCCGTTGAACTATTTTTTGACACGCAAGGGTCACTCTTTTGTTCAATAGAAGGCCAAGATAGAAGGTTGTTTTATGGAGAGGACTCATAAGAGCCACACAGGAAACATGTAACAAGAGAAACTTATGATTACTAAAATCATAGTTTCTCTTCAAATGTGATCAAGAAAAAAAAACTCTTTATTCGTCCAGGGCTATCAAAATCATTGCCAAAGATCATGATATCACTTTACACCACCAGGATGAGTAGATAACAAGATTCCCGGTAACACGAGGAAAAGAAACTTCATTCTAAGAATCTATGTACTTGGCACAAAAGGACACGTGCCAACGTAGAGGGTCTGGTGGACTGACCTACAGACATTTAGGAACTCTACTTTGAATGTTATCCTTGATTTGTTCGAGATACCAATATCAGGCTTCTTACTAACCTTCAATCTGTCATGACTTATAGGTCAGACTTCGGATACAAAGGAAAACATAAGCACAACTCCTATAGTAAATCATAGAAGAATCCTCATGAAGAGTGATTATTGTTGTTGAATGAAAGTAATATGACAGTAGGCCTTCCAAATAAATATGGCAACCACCACATCAACCTTTCCGGATGTTCAAATAGGCCTATATCAAAACCACGAGGAACACAAATCATCATATCTGCTTAAGGTTCAGATTTGGTTAGGTGGGATGATACTTTAGACTCAGCATGTCTGAATAGAAAGTGTGCGGCATTTACCACGGAGGTAAAGTTACTAGATTCTCAAGATGTGGACTATAGTATCAAGCTCCAAAAGACCGAGCTAGGTTGCTAGATCCATATATTAGCAACTTGTCAGAGACAACTGCACCTACATGAATTACTTGTAATGAAAAACAACTATTGACTTAGAGGAATCATAGATAACTCTACTCAAATCCACTGCAACATCTTTCAACATTTGCACGTGAATCGAAGAAGGTCACTTCTAACATCTAGAACCCATACTTTGAGATGACCCAAAGATGGTTCTCAAAAGTTTCCAACATTAAAGCCAATTGTTACAAACGAACCCAGTCTAGCATGTAGAAGATAAGGATGTCATCGATGGGCTCAACAACAAACTTACAATGACACCCCAATAAGATGAACTCATTTGTTGTATGAACAAAGCGAAAGTAGAGGTCAGACCAACAGACATGAAGATGTAATCAAGTGAAACATCACAAGTAGAAACATCGTCAAGATAGTCCTTCGAACTAGGTTTGATTTTATGATAGCCCAAATCAAATCAAAGGTGGGGGAGACAACATATCCACAAAGGAAATACTATCTTTCTTCAACATGAACAAAACTAGACATCCCTTTAAGAAGGAACAAAGTCAGATAGAATTTTGTCTTACAACTCTCCTAGTTGTTGTTTAAGCTCAATAGACTATTTCAGGGGTATTCAATACGAATCCTTGGAGAAGGAAGCAATTCAGAGAGCTTGATTTCTCAAGAACTTGAATACACGGCCATGTGGCAACATGTTGATACTTCTAGCAGACATCTAGAATATCACGAACCACCAACATGTCACTTAATTTGAGAGGAAATTTGCTTTATAAAGAAATATGACATAGTCTCTGATCTTTGGCATGAGCTTGACTCTTTTCCTGAAGAGAGTGCGTCAGAATGAAGGACTTGGTAGCACAAGCATCCTTCGCTTAGTAATAGGGTTAACCAATCATGCTAAGAATGATACAACCGTCCTTAGAGGTCAAAGCTATAAGAATTTCTAAGAATATTAGATGACCATATTATTACGCACACGCATCACTCACAAACATGAACAACTCAGAGGAAGGATGGGTAAAAATGCGTAGAAGCATCACTTCATTAAGAGAGTCATGAAACTCAACACAACCTCTAAGTATGGAAGATTGTGATACTCTATGGCAGAACAGACAAAAGACAATCAATGCCTTTTGATCTACAGATTACAACACTTTGATCTATCCTAGAATCAATGAGGTACTGGAGTTTGTTTCTCCTGACATTTCGAAATGGTTTATCTTGATGGACCACAAGAGTATCTTGCATCAGAATTCACCAATTCACATTTACTACTTGGCTACCAACTGGTAGAAAAAGGTCAGAAAACAATAAGGGATAAATAACATGCTCAGGATGGAATCCCAAGATGTGGATTCATAGATTAACATTATTTCAAAAACCCATGAAGATAAGGGAGGGGTGGCATAGTCACTTGTATGGATGTGATACTCACAAGGAGAACTCTTGTCGTGATCTAATTTGTTTCATTAAAGAACATTTGCCATAACATGTGTTATGGGAAGTCCTTAGTTTTCACAATTCAATCATGACAATAACCACAAGCTTGAAGGCTAGAATTATAGTACCAACCATCTTGAGGTAATGTGTGAATATTAATGACATGGGTCAACAGACTGGATCTTGGGTTAAAGGCCAGCTTTGTCATAGTAAAGGTTACGACTGCGCCTAAGAAGGCCAAATAGAGGGTGGGAGCAAGCCTGACGACTACGACCGCATCGACAGACGAGATTGGGCACACGCTAATGTAGCGGGACACTGGAAGTACTCAGGTTCGGAGCCCTCTTTGTCAGAGGTAAAACTCCTACTCATACCGATCTGACTATGAGGTGATGAACACAAGAACTACAGAGCGCTCCTTGAGCTATATGAGAGCTAACAAACCAAATCAGACCAACCCTCGCTCAAGAGGCACCACTGCCCCTTATAAAGGGCTAGGGCAATGGTCACAGGGATGGACGGCTGGAAGGTCCCACAGGTGGGCCCCACTGGCTGGTCATCTACAATACCGCGTAGCAGAGAGCGTGTCTATAGTATCCGCTGTAGGCACATAGTGTATGTTGTGTACACTATTCTGTGTTACCGGGAAATTCTTTGGTATGGGCTTGCCACACCAGCCATCTTTACGTCCCATCGGTAGGCATAGGGCGTGGCGCACATTGTACAGAGCATCACGCCTAGATACAGTTTCTAGGTACGCTAGTCTGACTGGTCTCCTCCAGCTGGCCAGCGCCACTTGTCGTTCTTGCCCGCCAGTCCGGCTGCATTGAGGCAGTCTGCTTATCTTGACTATCTTGCTACTTCTGCATTGATCTTACTCTTGGTTGGGTCACTCAAGCCGGCCTCTTCTCTTATTATCGCCTGGACGTATGGGCACAACCCATCCGGTTAGTCTTCCCGAGACAATCCCCCCGACACTAGTCTCTAAGCGCGCATGGATTTCATCCCAGGGAAATGTGCACATACTTATCAATAATTTTGAACCTTCCCCTAGCTAAGAACTAGCGGTTGAAATAATCGGTAGTGTCAACGCTGATGCAAGCCACACATGATGGCCATCATTGTGCCCCTACGGCACATAGGGGCGTGGCCCATCGCGCGTCGCATCGGGAACTACTGTCCATCGCCTTGAGAACCGCCTCCTGGATCTTCTATGTGTCCCGCATAGCTACAGAAGATCCTAGGGGTGGTTGGAGGTGGGTTGCAGCTAGGGGGCTACCACGTGGCATGCTAGATGGTTGCTCTCCCCTAGCATTATATAGTGGCCGGGGAAGCGGTCGCCCGCATGCGCACCCTTTCTGTTGGACCGGCCTTCTCTTTCTCCCTCGTTTCTTGCTCCCTGCTCTCATCACACCGCTCGCTCCTGACTACCGTCGATGATGACCCCCCGCATCTCAGTGTCGACGGTGACAAAAGTGATGGCGGAAAGTCACAACATGTGGTGTAGCTCCGTGGTGACGGTGGATCAGGTTGAGAAATACCTACGGTTTTGGTTCCTTCTGTCGGCGTTGGAGGTGGAGGTGCGGCTTGCGCCAGCGGAAGAAGGATTCCCGCAATCGCATAAGGGAGAGAGGGTCATATTCCACTCTCACCTAGCACGCGGCCTTGCTCTCCTCATCCACCCCTTCGTGCTCACCTTCCTTGCCTTCTTCCACCTCTAGATGTGCTACCTCGGCGCAAACGCCATCGGCATCATGGCGCATTTCATGGATTTCTGCGAGTGCTACCTTGGGATGCAGCCGGACCTCGGTCTCTTCCTCTGGTTCTTCCTCATCCGGGCACAGACGTAGTGGGCGAGGGGCCCACTAACCTCCTATGGAGGTGTCTCCATCTACTCCTGACTGCAGACCGGCTACCCCAAGTTCCAGTTGCACGACACGGTAAAGCTCTAGCAGCAGTCATACTTCTACGTGCGGAAGATAATGGAGGTGGACCGGATCAACCTTCTGGCCTTCCAAGACGTGGAGTCTAGTTGGCAGAACGGGGACCTGAATATACACGGCTCCAAGCCGGAGACAAATGTGATGCCGCTTCGGATGAGGAACCTCGTCCAAGCCGGCTTGACCGGCCTCGACATCACACTCATCTAAATGTCCCGGCTGATGATGTTGTTCCAGCAACACGCCCACAAAATGTTCTACTAATCCGTTCAGATGGACCTGACCCAGCTACCTTGCCGTGATCCTAGCTTCCCTAGCCTCTGTGAGTGGGACTCGATAATCACCAAGGAGAATCTCAAGGAAGATTGGACCTTTGGGCAGGCCCCTATACGCGCGAGAACCACGCCCCTCGGGTAGGTCTTTTAGACCTTATTTTATTCCGACTAGGTCGATCTTGCTTGTTTCCCGTCTGACTTTCATGATCCAGTACAAATGTTCCCCAGCATCCTCCGGGAGGAGGGTGAGAGTGTGAAGATGGCCTTCGGCCCCGACCGAACTGCGTTAGGATGACGAGTCGACACGGAGTCGGACGACGAGGGGGACGCACTCCCCAGCCAGGTAGACGACCCGGAGGATGGCCCGCACTCGCATGTGGGAGATGAAGAGGAGGTCGAGCTTCCTCTGCCTCCCGAAGCTGGCAAGCGATGGTCGACGGACGCCGGTTCCAGCCGGTCAACCACGATGGCCTAGCCGGCCACAAAGAAGAGCCATGTGGGGGCTCCATGATCCTCCACAACCGGTCGGAAGAAAGATGGTGCTCCTATCGTCCAGGGGTAATTCCACCCGCCCGATTCTAGTTTTTAATTCCTTGGCCTTTTCACTCCTTGTTCTTCTTGTCTTGCTTCTTCTGTTTTCACTCACAGTTTCCCCCTTTCGTTTCTTAGCACTCCCATCACTTTATGGGCATAGACCCGGGTTCGCGTGGCAATAGTATTGCTACCTCCCGCCTTGCCAGTCCACCAAGGGTCGGATGCAACTGCCCCTCCTTCTCGTCCACACGTTGACCCTATCCAGCAGGACCCGGTACTGACTAACATAGCCAACCGGGCGAACAATGCCCCTCTAGAACATACCGCTACCTTGCAAGGAGCCGGACAAGGTACCGGTGCCCCTCGGGAAGATACGGCCTCCGTCTCAGGCAGAGGAGGTTCGGCCGCAAGGAAGGAGCTCATTGTCGTGGATGACGAGAATTCTGACAAGGAGACGGTTGCTGCCTAGAGTTTGGCGCACCACAAAGCTTCTGCCATGCTGGATGATGAACTGTCTTCCCGACCTTCTTCGTCCATGGCGGGGATCCGAGATCTCACGGCTAGCTTGGAGTTGGGCTTGAAGGAGTTGAAGGTGCTCCAGGTCCAGCTGGTCGACCCGGTTAAGGACCTTGAGTGACAGCTGATGGTTGTCAATGGCATGTCACGGGGTAAGTCATGCGTTGCTTCTGGTCCCTCTCTTAGCGTTCCATTTGGCTTCCTTTGCTCTGGTTCTTACTGCCGGCTAGTCTTGCAGCCCTAATGGTCATCGCCCAGCGGGAGATTGATCGGATAACCAAAGCCAATTGTCGGCTAACCTAGTCGAACTCCACCCTCCGCCTCCAGAACAAGGAATTTCATTCCAATGTCATGCTTCTAGAGGGTGCAGCGAAGGAGCATGTCAAGGTTCTTGCTAGCCAGGCCGAGGCCTTTGATCTCCTCGATGAGGAGTGCTCGGACCAAAAGGCGGAGGTCAACCATTTGAAGGAGGTCGAGAAGCGTCTACTGAAGGAGCTCATCGATGTCAGCAAGACCGCCAAAGGTTTGCCCATCCTACTTTTGATTCGTCCGGGTCCTTTAGCTAGATTTTGGTACTGACTTTGCTGATAGCCTACTATCCGGGGATAGATCTCTTGGTGTACAAACGGCTCCAGGAGGACTGGCCGAGTGACCAACCGTGCACGCTAGAACTGGTCGCCCAGTTGGGAGAGGAGGCCACGAAGCTCCACAAGGATACCACTTCCCTCATCGAGTTCCTCTGGCTCGCCTCCACTGCTCTAGCTATTACGGCCGGCTTGGCGAAAAAGATCATGAAGGCTCCCGCTGTGGGACTTGGTTGAGCGCGTCAGGGCTGAGATGGGCCTAGCGCTCATGCTCTCCTGGTACAAGTCTGCCCGCCTAGAGAAGCTTGTGGGCGGCTTTCGAGCCAATACCGAGGTTTCTACCTTGCGCCAGGCTCACCCAGAACTCCACGCGGCTACGAGAAAGATCGCCTACTATGTGGACATGGATGACGTTCTGACCGAGTCTAATCTGGACGCGGGAGAAGAATCGACTGCCGATGATGCCGAGACTTCCGACGCGCCAACTGTCGTCGGATTGATGACAAGTACGCCATGAGGGGATCCTCGAGGCGTGCAGAAGAGAGGGGTGTGAGATGTACGGTATTCCGGGATGGTGAGCACACAAGTTTACCCAGGTTCGAATCCACCGACTTTGAATGGATCCTACTCCTGCTAGCAATCCAGTAATATAGCAGAGCCGGAATATGGGTTACAAGGGTTCGCATGTGTGAGTTTGTAGATTATGAGGGTAGGTGCAGGTGCCCTAAAGGCTCTCCCTAGGACGGCTTATATATATATCCGGCCTAGGGTTTACAGGAGAGATTAGTCTGGCTACGACTAAGAGTTGGTTACAGAGTACATGTTGAACTATAAGTAACACTATGGGCCTAAGTCGGTAAGTCTTCTGGGCCTTCCCGTAGCCGGATTGGACTCCGTCTTTTCTCCCTGACTGGGCCGCCCGTGAAGCAAAGCTCTAACCCGAAGTGGGCCACCCTGGTCAGCGAGGAACTGTGAGGATACCCAGAAAGTATATCCCCAACAGCAGCCCCCGGAAGTCTCCAAGATCCAAAGTCAGATTTATCATCATCTAGCTTGATCCTCGGCTTGCAGAATCTTGAAGGGTTCCTGAAACTTCACAACAAAAAATACAAACCGGGTCTTAAAAAATAAGTCGGACCTATCAACATGTTACTCGGATTTTCCAGCTTGATTTTCAAACTAAGCCGGAACTTGGTCTTTGACGTCTTCTGACAAACATCCTGTCAGCACGACCGTTGGTTGGTCCGCCGTTCGCGGAACCAATGCGCCATTTCAATGCGTACGCGGAGATCGAGGTGACGTAATCATCGCGTGCGTCCTTCCTAGTTCCTTTCACGATGCGTGGCGGTTATATAGTACCATTTGCACGAATCTTGGCACGGTTAGGTGGATATAAGGGGTGAGGATTCTCCTTCTCCTCTCTTCACTTGTTCCCTTGCCATTTCTTCTCCTCCAAATCTCCCCCGCGCACAGAGCTCCCCTGCTTCACCGAAGCTGACCATAGCCTCTCCTGCCATGGCTCCTCCGACTCCTGCCCCCAATCCTCTGCAACGCCGGTGATTACTCTGTCGTCGGTTGTCGCAGAAGATCCGGCTCCTTCAACGGGGCCAGCGATCCTTGAATCGCAAACTGATGTCACCATGAGTGAGTCAGATTTAGATAAGGGTGAACCCTCTTCGGGTAATGATCCCTCGGTAGAGACCTTTGCCAAAAACCTTCTCAGCAATCTGGGGCTTGCTAAGTTTGGCTTCTCCCAGAAATCTACGGAAAAGATCCAGCGGCTGGCGAGGCAATGCCTGGAAAAAAGGAATCTATCTGCCGAAGAAGAAGCACAAGAGGCAGAGGACATCAAGCACTCTAACCTTCTTGCACAAGTGCGTCTTCTCAACGAGAGGATCAGGACCGGTGAGCTTCCAACGGCGCCAGTGGTCCCTCTGACTCGCCGAGAATGTTGTTGTTGAAGTGAATGCGAGTCTGGATAAACCTACTCGCGAACAATATGTAAGTCGGAATTCTAACTCTTGTTTTTCCTTTATTTCATATCATATCCTCTAGCCCCCAAGCATGAAGTAGGGTATATAATCCGGGTTTATGCTTCCTTAGGATGCCAAAGAATGAACTAGTTTAGCCCCCACGGCTCGTGCTGATATTAGCAAAAATATTAGCCCGAGTCTTTAGTAGACTTCTGACTTTGGGTATTCTGACTTATAGAAAGTATATTCCAATAACCAGGATTTGTTAAAAAATGTCTGCAATAAGCGGAGAGAGACCAAAGCTCTCCGACTTAAGCATGATGAACTTAAGGTCGCCAAGGATGAGGCCGAAGGTAAACATTCCGAGACTCAAACCTTGTCTTTCTCATTTTCATAGTCGAATTTTTTCCTGAACTATTGTTCTTTGTAACTTACAACGCTGGTGAAACAGTCCTGCGCTATGATTGAAGAGGCTGAGAACCTCAAAACCTCAATGGTGGAGAACAAGGAACTTCGCCAAGAGCTGGATAAGCTCAAAGTGGATCATGAGAAGAGCATCGCTCAAGTTCTCGAGTCCTCCTCCATGGCTACTGATGAGCGCGATCATAAGATTGTTGCTCAAGATTAGAAAATCTCGGATCTCAATAATGAGCTGTGCAGAGAGAAGGACCTTTCCGAGGCGCTCCGGGATGAACTCCGGATTCTTCGGGAAGAGAAGACCAAAGTTGACGACGTCATCTTCGGCATGTTCCATCTGTCTGTTTTGTCTATTTTCTTCAACTTCTTTCAATGTCGGATTTTCTTAACTGTTTTTGTGTATAGGTCCTCTGAACTTGACGGACTCCACTTCTGTCGAGCCTCGCACCCACCGGCTTACCCAAGTCGGTGACCTGCTTCATGACTTCTGCCAATCCCTTGAGAATATTGGCGAAGCTTTCAAGATTCCGGATATGCATAGCATGTCGGATTTTCATGTGTGGGGCAAGGCGCTAGAGATGCCACAGCTCGTCTGGGACTGGAACATGTCCTACGCGCGATCCGCAGCGCAGAACGCTCTCACCATGGTCATGAGCCAGCATGGAAGCATGGAGATATGGCAAGTGACCAGAGGGTACTGCAAAGTGGATCAAGACGAACAGGAGCAAGACATCAAGGCAATCATGGACTCCTCCGCCAGATATGGGTGCCATGTAGCTGATCTAACCAGCTACGACACTCCCTTCTTCACCCGCGTCGACACGCCGCCTCCGCCTCCCGAAGAATCAGTAGAAGTTTCCGATGATGACCACACCATTTCGGACCTGGACATCTCAGAACGATATCAAGGCGATGTATCCAGCGAGCCGGCAGCTCCTTCCTCCCCTCCTGCATCATAGATTGCCAGAAACAATTGTATTATTCTGAGAAACATGGCGGGTGTGTAAATATGCAGTACTATAATTTTGCTAGTGCTAAGCTTTTGATCTATTCAACACTTTTGGGATTAAATTTTTATGTGCCTGAAATGTTTACATAAGCACTTATAATTTTTCGTCTACATTTATCGTTTATCTGGCTTTCCGCCTCGTCCCTTTCGTGAGCCGGCTAAACCTTCTAACAGAAACTTTGCTGAGCAACAAACCTCAATTGCTAAACCATTTTAAACTCAGAAACAAAGCCGACTTCCAATACCAACAATTCACTATTCGGAAAATACCTGCATCCGGCAATCAGACAAATAACCAAAGTATAGACTAGAAACTTTAGAGTTATACCTGAAGGTAGCATTTTTAGAATCGGAAATCTAGACCAGAACAAACATGAGCATAAAGTACTTTCAAGTATTCTGGGATTTTCGACTATGACATGATCATTAGGAAATAAGATGGTAAAAACTTCTCAGAAAAATTCGAGGCAACCAAGACTTTTATTTCTCACAGAACATGTATATATGTATGATTACAAAGAAGGATAAATTAAGTATAAAAGGGACATAGCTGAGCAATATTCCATGGTCTATCTAACTCATCCGGATTTGTACTGCCTCCAGCTCTCTTTCTCTTCTTAGTAGCAGGTCTTTCTTTGACTGGCCTCATGTCAGTTAAGTAGTACGAACCATTGTGCAATACTCGACTAACTAAAAAGGGCCCTTCCCATACTGGGGAAAGTTTGTGCTTTCTTTGTTGCACAAGCCGGAGAACCAAATCACCCTTATTAAAGGATCTGTTTCGGACTCTCTGGCTATGATACTTGCGTAACTTCTGCTGATACGCTGTTGATCTCATTTCAGCAACGACACGAACTTCTTCGACTAAGTCTAGATCATTTTGTCGAGAAATATCGGCATCCTCTTCAATATACGCGGCCACTCTAGGAGAAGTGTGAATCAAATCACTAGGAAGAACTGCTTCTACGCCGTAGACCAAGAAGAAAGGTATGTATCTGGTTGACCTGTTTGGAGTCGTTTGTAAACTCCATATTGCAGAGGGTAATTCCTCTGCCCAAGCCCCCGCAGCACGTCCTAGTGGTGCTTCGAGTCTCGGTTTTAGGCCTTGCAGGATTAAACCATTTGCTCTTTCGACTTGTCTGTTAGACTGTGGATGTGCGACTGACGCAATGTCAAGCCAGATATTTTGTTCATTGCAGAATTCGGCCAATTCTCCCATAGAAAAGTTACTCCCGCTGTCCGTCATAATGCTATGGGGATAACCATACCGGATTATAACATCCTCGACAAATATTTTGGCTGTTGCTCCATCACAACTAGTGACGGGTTTAGCATCAATCCATTTTGTGAATTTATCCGCCATCACTAGGAGGTGAGTAAATCCACTTGGAGCCCGTTTAAACGGTCCTACCATATCAAGCCCCCAGACCGCAAAAGGCCATGTTATAGGTATTGTTCGCAACTGATCAGCTGGAACATGAGCTTGTTTGGCGTACTTTTGGCAGCCCTTGCACGTCTTGACTAATCGTTCGGCATCTCCCTAAGCTGTAAGCCAGAAAAATCCGTGTCTAAAAGCTTTGGCCACTAAAGATTTTGCTGCAGCGTGGTGACCACACTCGCCTTCGTGGATTTCTCTTAAGATCTCCACTCCTTCTTCCGGAGACACGCGGCGCTGAAAAACCCTAGAAACACTCCACTTATAGAGCTCACCTTTAGCTATAGTATAGGCTTTCACTCGTCGGATAATCTGCCGGCTCAGAACCTCGTCTTCGGGTAATTTGCCATCTACCAGATAATCAAGGTAGGTTGAGTCCAGCTGGGAATTACAGCCAGAACTGCAATTAGAGGCGAGTCGGATTTGGTCGGATATTCCTCATCTACTCCCTTTATTGAGGGAACTTTGAGGTCCTCTGAAAAAGCGCCATCCGGGACCTCTTTCTGTGCAGAGCCTATCCGAAATAGTACATCTGCTTCCTTGTTTTCTGCTCGAGGGATCTGTTGAACCTCAAACCCTTCGAACGATTTAGATAAGTCATCCACGATAGCTTTATATGCTGCCATGTGTTTATTTGCATTACAAATAGCCGAAACTTGCTGAGCAACAAGATCCGAATCTCCATAACACATCAAACGTCGGATGCCAATATCCTTAGCAATATGGATTCCATGCAGCAGTACTTCATACTCAGAAATATTATTTGTCGCCATGAAGTGGATCTGCAACATGTATAGAAGTTTATCTCCTTGGGGTGATTTGAGCACCACGCCAGCCCCCGAGCCCCCTCGAGCCTTAGACCCATCAAAGTAGAGGGTCCAATATTCTGACTCAGGGAGGGTCATATTCTCCTTCGTCTCTGTCCAATCAGCGACAAAGTCGGCAAGGATTTGGGATTTGATTGTTGTCCGGGGTTTATACTCAATATCGAAAGCTGAAAGCTCTATGCCCCATTTGGCGACGCGTCCTGTGGCGTCACTGTTGTTGATTATATCTCTCATGGGAGCTGTGCTCACCATGGTAATTGGATGCTCCTGAAAATAGTGTTGTAACTTACGAGATGCAAGAAAAATGCCGTAAGCCAACTTTTGATAGTGTGGATACCGCTGTTTTGATTCTGTCAGGACCTCGCTGACAAAGTAAGTCAGACGCTGCACCAGGTGTTCCTGATTTTCCTCCGGTCTCTCCACCACCATGACGATACTAAACAACTTTGTTTGTCGCAGCAAGATAAAGCAACATTAGTTCCTGTGGTTCCGGTGCAGCAAGGGTAGGAGCAGATGAGAGTACTTTCTTCAGGTCTTGTAGTGCAGCTTCAGCTTCTTCAGTCCAAACAAAATCCTTGGTCTTTTTCAGGAGTTTATATAATGGTGCGGCTCTTTCACCAAGCCGGCTTACAAACTGACTGACTATAGCGATGCAACCAGTTAGTCTTTGTACATCCTTCAGGCGAGTTGGCCTAGAAATATTGAGTATAGCCTTGATTTTGTCCCGGTTTACCTCTATGCCTCTTTGAGACATGATGAAACCTAACAATATTCCGGCTGGTATTCCAAAGAAGCACTTCTTCGGGTTAAGGATGATGTTGTATTTTCGTAGATTGGCGAATGTTTCCTCCAAGTCGGAAATCAGGGTTTCCTTCTTTTTGGACATCACCGCAATATCATCCACGTATGCATGTACATTGCGTCAGAGTTGGTCGTGGAGGCAACGCTGCATCGTGCGCTGGTAGGTAGTTCCTGCGTTCTTCAGCCCAAAGGGCATCGTAACAAAACAGAAGGTTCCGAAGGGGGTTATGAATGAAGTTTTGACTTTGTCAGATTCCTTCATCCGGATTTGTTGATAACCGAAATATGCATCGAGAAAATAGAGGAGTTCCGAGCCTGCCGTAGAATCGATAACTTGATCAATACTAGGCAGAGCGAACGGATCTTTTGGGCAAGCCTTGTTCAAGGCAGTATAATCAACACACATCCTTAAATCAGTGGTGTCCTTTTAGGGACCATTATAGGATTGGCCGACCACTCAGTGTGGATGTCCTCTTCTATGAATCCAGCTAACTCGAGCCGTGCTAGTTCCTTAGCTATTGCCTTACGCTTTTCATCGCCGAAATATCGTAAGGACTGTTTGACGGGTTTAGCCTTCGGGCTTACGTTTAAATAGTGCTCGGCAAGTTCCCTAGGTACTCCGGTCATGTTAGATGGCTACCATGCGAAGATATCTTGATTTGCTTTGAGGAATTTGACGAGCACGCTTTCCTATGCGCTATCTAGGCCTACGCTTATATGGATCACCTTGGAGGGGTCATCATCCTTCAATGGCGTCTTCTTCGTCTCTTCTAATGCCTTGAACTCCGGATTTGGCTTTGTCACCTCCTTCTTTGTTGCTGGCATCTCGGACGGATCTATGCTCTTCTTGATTTCCTGGTACTCCTGGGCGTGCAACACGGCTTCAACAAAGGCTGCATTTCCATCCTCGCACTCTCGTGCTTTCTTCGGGTCTCCCCTAATGGTGATTACGCCGTTGGGACCTGAAATTTTCATCATATTGTAAATGTAACACGAACGAGCCATAAAATCCCAGTAAGCCGGACGTCCGAACATAGCGTGGTATGCGCTCTTGAACAGGACCACTTCGAAGGAAAGTGCCTCCGTCCGATAGTTTTTTGGAGTTCCAAAGGTAACATCTAAAGTGATTTCTCCCAGGGAATTAGCTTGTCTTCCTAGGACAACTCCATGAAAGATCATAGAGCTATGGTTCAGCTGGGTCTCCGAGATCTTCATCTGGCGTAGCGTTTCGACATAGAGAATATTGATACTGCTGCCGCCGTCCATGAGGGTCTTGTAGAAACCATAACCGTCAATAAGTGGATTGATGATTAAGGCGTATTTTCCTCGCATGTGCAGCTTAGGCAGATGATCAGCGCGGTCAAATGTGATTGCCACTTCTGACCAGTCCAGGTATTGGGGGACAGCCGGAACTATTGCATTGAGCTCATGTAGAACTGCTTTCTTGACCTTTGCTGGTTGAGATCCGAGGAAGGTGGCGTAAGTGTCTTTCTGGGGCAATTTTTTTCTTCCCTTCTGGCTTGGGATTTGAAGCATCGGCTTCCTCCATGTCGGAATCTTCCTTGGTCTCGTTATCTTTTCCGAGATTCTTCTTTCCCTTCTTCCGCTTAGCTCTGTAGCCAGTGGTATCATCTCTTTTGATGTCATTATTGAAACGACATTCTGCGTTGGTGTGGGACGAGCCCCCATGGGCATCTAAGTGATGTACACATGGGTTATTGGCAATGTCGGCCCAAGTGTAGGTTTTGCCTGGTTGTTGGTCTCCTCTACCTTGACCTCTCGAAGTCCCACGGCCACGCCCGCGGCCTGCGCCACGTCCTCCTCGTCCTCCAGACCCGAAAGTAGCAGTAACAACTGTCGTTTCCGTGTTGGGTTTCTCTTCCGAGGTACTCTTGCGCTTCTGAGCTTGTTTCTTTGGTTGTTTTGCCGACTATGGCATAGCTAGGGCGTTGAGTAGTCCCTCTGCGTCGTTGTCAGCATCTTCATACTTGCTCGCTGTTTCTATCATCTCTCCCAAATCAGTGACCTTGTCGCACTTCAAGCGATGACGTAGTAGACCAATTGGGAGACCTGCAATGAAAGCTTGAATCGCAGTTTGATCATTTACTCCTTCACAGGAGTTCTTGGTGTCGATCCATCGTCCGAGGTAATCCCGACAAGTTTCTCTGGCCTTCTGGGTGCAACGGTGTAGGTCTCCGACCGTACAGGGCCTCCGGTATGTGCCTTCGAAATTCCAAAAGAACGCACTTTGCATGTCATACCAATTGTGAATGGTGTTCTCCGGAAGTTCATTAAGCCATGATCGTGCCGTCTTCCGCAACATGAGTGGGAGATATCGGGTTGCGACCCGGCTGTTTCCGCCTTTGGCGATGCAACAAGCTTGGAAGAAATCATGTAGCCAGGTATCTGGCCGAACAATGCCATCGTAGCCATGGATATGTCGTGAGATAGCAAATCCTTCTGGGAATCTTGTAGCTCTGATGCGTGGTTCGAAGCACTTTGGGCCCACGTAGATATCATCGTTTTCATAGCGTCGCGCCTCTATGTTGGAGTTGATCCTATGCCTTGCGTCGTTTGGGGATAGAGATCGTCCCGAATGTCGGTTGTGGCTGCGGTGCCTTGGAGCCGGACTTCGACTTCTGCCGCCACATTCTCCACCACGACGCCCTCCATTGCCTCCCTGGGGGCCGTTGTGATGGCTACTTGGTGGAGAGGGTGGGGCAGCTGGATTTTTTCCGGCTAATCGCCGGCCTCCGTCCGAAGCGTCATGATTCTAGTTCCAGGGATGGTCTTCGTCGTGACGAGTCCCCTGCCGGCTTGTCCCAGCATGGTGTCTGTCGTTCCTTCGTCCGTCATCCGGACAACTTTCATGTCTAGGAGGTGGCATCCTTTGTCGGTCCTCCTCCCGAAGTTTCTCCTTATGATCATCCCTGCGGTCTTTTGACTCTCGCCGGGGCTGGTTGCTCGGATTCAGTGCAGCAATTTCCTCTTGTTCCGTAACTGGGTTAACGTTATGCCAGCCACGGGCAGCTTTGTGTTGCTGTCCCGAAGATCTGGATCTCGAATAATTGTCTTCCCACTGTTCAGGGCGGTAGTGTTGCTCCGGGACGCGCTGGGGTCTTACGTCAGCCCATGCCGGATCCGTGCGATATTGGTCGGAATCAGAGACCAGTTTTTGACTTCTGGACATGCGACCTTTTGCTGCTCCAGTCCCTTGTTGAGTAGTTTGATTCCCAACCGGATCTCCTCTGGACCTGGATTAGCCGATAGAATTTCTTGGGCCGCCACGGTATTCTGTACTGGGGTTGGATACACCCAATCTCCTCTGCTATCTTTCCGAGGCTTCCCTATCTCTTCTCCGAAAAGGACGGCGTGAATCTGCGGGAATTGGTTGTCATTGGTATGACGCTTCCTGGTCTTCTGGTATTGCCTGGAGTTGTACTTCTCCGCAGATGCTATGTGTTTCTTTTCCTCCTCAATGTTTTTGGCTTCATCGAGGAGTACTTGACGACACGCTTCTAGGGCATGCGCCCTCTCGTCCAGTTCTTCCGCAGTAAGTTCTGCAGCTGTAGGAATAGGTGTGGTTAATGCAGCATGGATGAGTTTACGCGCACCTTCAGTGATCACGTGTCCATCCACCGATTCTTCTTTTTTGGGATCGTCTGGGATAAGTGCTCCATCCGAGTCTTCCTCGTATTCCTTGGCAATCACCTCCTCTGCCAGAGGGTCTTTTGCCAGGGTCTTGTTCTTCTTCTTTGCCTTCTTCGCAGTGCCTGTAGCAAAGACGGCTTTGGGTCCGTTTCCTGGAGTCAAGCTCTGATCGGTACTTTTAGACATCTGGACTTTGGGATTATCTCTGACTTCCATGTCATCCTGCGCTTTGGGAGAGTGTTCCCCGGATCCTTCATCCATGGCTTCTCCTTCCTCTGCAGCTTTGGAGTTATACTCCTCTTCATATTCCACAGAGAACTTTTGGAAATCCGCTGACGTCATTGATTCATCCGAGGATGTGGGTACGTCGGCGTTTGTTCTAATTGCCTCCAGCACAGAGTCGGTGTTGTCTCCAGCGTCGGCAGAGCCGGATCCGGATCCCACATATCCGACGAAGCGCGAGCGTGCTTCCTGAGGTACCTACGGCTCTCGCGATCAGCTTCGTCGAAATTTTTGATGGTCTTGAGAATTGCATCTGCGCTTGCCTCTTGCATTATCATACATCGCAATGTGTACCTTAGGAAAGGCTTGTCTGTCCTAGCGGCATCAGAGCCGGAATCAGTGTCGTTGATATGATCCTCCTGGATTTCGACTTCCGCGGGTGGGTCGATCTGGGATTCGGCCTCTCCAAGGAGATCCACTCCGGATTCGACTTGGACCACTAGGTCTTCTTCAGGCTCGGATTTCTCCTCTATCTCCGCAACTGGTGCGGGCTGGGTGGGATTAGGGTTTTCTGAGATCCGGAACTCTGCCGCCTCCGCGGACAAAGGGGAACCAGAAGATTCTTCTGCCTCTATCATCATCGCTGGGGTGGGTGGGACAGGTTCAGCAAAACCGATATAAACATCGATCTTGCCAAAAGACATGATGGTGTAGGAAGTCACAGCCTCCCTAGCCAGAATCCAGGTCTCGCCGAGAAGGATGAGAGGGACGTCGCTAGCGTAGAGGACGCGACCGACGGCGATAGTTTCGCCGATTCTGATTCTTGTAGATTCCGCTTGGAACGCAGATGCGAATCTCACTTGCCCCACGGTGGGAGCCAACTATCGTCGGATTGATGACAAGTACGCCATGAGGGGGTCCTCGAGGCGTGCAGAAGAGAGGGGTGTGAGACGTACGGTATTCTAGGACGGTGAGCACACAAGTTTACCCAGGTTCGAATTCGCCGGCTTTGGATGGATCCTACTCCTGCTAGCAATCCAGTAATATGGCAGAGCCGGAATATGGGTTACAAGGGTTCGCCTGTGCGAGTTTGTAGATTATGAGGGTAGGTGCAGGTGCCCTAAAGGCTCTCCCTAGGACGGCTTATATAGATATCCGACCTAGGGTTTATAGGAGATATCAGTCCGGCTACGACTAAGAGTTGGTTACAGAGTACATCTTGAACTATAAGTAACACTATGGGCCTAAGTCGTTAAGTCTTCTAGGCCTTCCCGTAGCCGGATTGGACTCCGTCTTTTCTCCCTGACTGGGCCGCCCGTGAAGCAAAGCTCTAACCCGAAGTGGGCCACCCTGGTCAGCGAGGAACTGTGAGGATACCCGGAAAGTAAATCCCCAACACCAACCAGAGGAGTGGAGATCTCGTCAGCCGGCGCGGGCGATGGAGCAAAAGACCAGAGCCGTGCTCATGGCAAGGGCACTACCACTAACTGATATGATCCCCGAGATGCCGGGTGAACTTGTATGAACTTTTATTCCGTCGAGTCCATCTACTGAACTCGTGGATCTGATGGGAGCTTCGACTCCCTTTATTATTATGTTATGCATCTCATTTTTTTCCTTTCTTCTTTGCTAGTGATTTTTTTGGTTCCACCCACTGGGTGATCTTTCACCTCGCGGGTTTATTCTGTCTGACTGGACCACTTGCGCCGTAGCACTTGCACAACTTTTCTTATCTGTCAGTTTTATCTGTCTGAGCACCTCTAGCTGGGGAAAAGGACAACTTCCAGTGGGGGCACATGAACGCACCCACTGGGTGTAGCCCCTAATATTTGAAGTAGTTGACAAAGACAAGTGCTTCGAATCTTCATTTTTCTCTCTTTCCTTCTTTCCTCGATATCCCATCTTTCCTTCCAACCTAAACCCCTTCAGGGGACAAGAGAACCTGCATCCCGACATGTGTTGTCTTAGTGGTTTTGTTGAGCTGGACACCTATAGCCGGGGGAGAACTACAATTCCAGTGGGGGCGCGCGAGCGCACTCACTGGGTGTATCCCTCGAGATTCGGTGTAGTTGATGAATACAAGTGCTTTGATTCTTATCTGACTTTTCTTTATTCTTTATCTTCTTAACTGGCTGAACTCCTTCAGCCGGACAGGACCATCTTCCTGAAGCTTATATTTCTCTCTTTCTTTCTACAATATATTCTAACCGATTGAACTCCTTCAGCCGGACACAGGAGATTGCTTCAAGTGGGGGCGTGCAAGTGCACCCAATGGGTGTAGCCCCTAAGCTTTGGAAACAACTACTTCGAAACTTATATGTCCTTCTTTATCACCTTGCCATTTTCACCTACTGAACTCCTTCATCTGGATGAGATCGATTGATTCCACTAGGGGTGCGCAAGTGCACCCAGTGGGTGTAGCCCCCAAGTTTCAGAGCAGTTGAGGAAGTCAACTACTTCAAAACTTATCTGTCCATCTTGTCCTTCCATAGGCTCAGCATCATTAGCCAGTCATGCCACGGGTCGTGCAAAAAAAGATATATAGATGTTTAATTGTTAGCGGATTAGCTATGGAATTTGCATTGTTGATTAGCCAGTGGATTCATATGTTGGAGAACTAGCTCGTGTATACCCAGGCACCTAACCATTTTCTCGTGCGTTCTATTGTTTATGTTGTGCGCTCGCTGGCTGGTGTGTCCGATTGCGGTATGCAGCTGAAATCAAGGGGTAGCTGACAGGCATCACTCATAGCACTAGGGATCTAGCGACCGAGAATGTGCAAGCTAGTCATTTTAGCTGGATTTTCCGAACTATCGTATCCTTCACCATTTTTCGTGTGTGAATACCTCTAGATTTTGCTCTTGCTAGCCATACAGCCAGGTTGCGGTCTGTAGCTAAGACAAAGAGTGGGCTTTTGGTGCTGCACACAGTACTGGGCCAGCTCATACAAAAATAGGTCGGGCCAGCCGGAGAGTCCCCGGGTTAGGGGTTGCCAGAGCCAGAAAAACCAAAGCGAAAACAAGCTCAAATATCTGGCAAGGAGCCCTCGAGGATCACTCGGGGTTCCTCATCTTGCATTCATTCATGGGGTGTTCGGGGTACATACACTTCCATTCGACTACATGTAAAATGGGCGGAGCAAGGCCACATTCTAGGGTTACTCGGTCTCATCGTCTGACTTGTCCATCTTGTTCTTGCACGGTTGCTACACATCGATGAGGTAGTAGGAGTTTTTCCGTAGTGCTCAACTAATTATGAAGGGGCCCTCCTAGGGTGGCGACAGCTTGTGCATGCCCTTCATGTATTGCACCACCCGGAGCACTAGATCGCCCTCGCAGAATGCGACGGGCTAGATCCGACTGGAGTGGTACTGGCGCAGGCTTTGTTGGTACATCACTTGTCTTGATAGGGCCTGCTCACGGGCCTCCTCAAGGAGGTCCACGATGTCTTCTTGTGCCTCTTGATTTTCTTTCTCTGTGTAGAGGAGCTCGTGGGGCGATTCGAACTCGATGTTCGCCGAGAGGATTGCCTCCGAGCCATAGACGAGGAAGAACAGGGTGTAGCCGGTTGAGCGGTTGGGAGTGGTGCACATGCTCCATAACACAGCCAAAAGTCCCTCGATCCAATAACCATGCGAACTCTACAAAGGCTCGATCAGCCGGGGCTTGATGGCAGCTAGCACTAGGCCATTAAATCTCCACCTGCTCATTGGACTATGGATGCGCGATGAAGTCTAGGTCCAGTCGGATCTCCTTGTTGTAACAATAACGAGCGAACACAACCTTAGCAAAGTTCCTGCCATTGTTTGTGATGATTTTTTGGGGGTACCCGAACTAGATGATGTTGTCCTGGAAGAAAGTGATGATCGTGGCACCGTCGAACTTCCGTATGGTCTTGGCTTCAATCCACTTTGTGAACTTGTCCATCGCAACCAGCAAATGGGTCATGCCCGCACGAGATTTCTTGAAGGGCCCGATGATGTTGAGGACCTAGACGGCGAATGGCCAAGTGATGGGAATTGTCTTGAGCACTCCAACTGACATGTGCTTTTGCTAGCTGAATTGCTAGCACCCATTGCACGCCTGGACAACCTTCTCGACATCCTCAAGTGTGGTGGGCTAGTAGAAGACATGGCAGAACGCCTTGGAAACTATGGCCCTTGATGCGTGGTGGCCGCACTCCCCCTGGTGGATGTCCTTCAACAGCCAGTACCCTTCCTCAACATCTACATAGCGCTAGAAAATGCTGCCCACACTTCACTTTTAGAACTCTTGGTTGATGATGGTGTAGGAGTGTGCACTTCTCCTAATTTTCCTGGCCGTCACCTCATTCTCCGGAAACTCGCCGCTGACGAGGTAGCTCATGAAGGGTTGCACCCAAGATGGCTCTTCTTGGATGGCGAAGATGACCTCGTGCATCGACTGAACTATGTCGAGCGGCCGGCCGGGCGGGATTCCCAATCCGGTAGCTCTCAAGCTGATTGGGTCAGCCGGAAGTGTCGAACTTTATTAGCCGGTAGCCCCGGGTCTTTCAAGCTAGGCGGCGTTGGCGCTGGCGCTTTTGAATCGGCAGGCGGCTGTGGTCTCGCGGAGCCAGCAACCCCGGTCCATTCAGTCCCGTAGGCCCCGAGTTTCCTGCCCAGACGGTGGAGTCAGATTCTAGATTTGGCATGATGGAGGGCTTGTACAGGTGCTCCAGCGAAATTCTGGGTGGAATTGCTTGCCAGGTGGATCCTCCTCGGGTGAGCGAGTCAACTTTTTGTTGATGGCTCAAGGGACATCATGGAACTCACACCCCTCAAATAGGCACTGGTCTACTAGATGTAGAACTGGTACAAGGCCATGTTGGCATCCCGGGTGTCCCAGTCTCCGGACACTTGCTGAATCACCAAGTCCAAATACTCAAAGCAAAGGATCCGGTGAATGCCAATTTCTTTGGCAAGCTAGAGGCTATGTGACAGTGCTTCATATTCGGCTACATTATTCGAGGTGGTGATGTGGATCTGGAGCACATATTCCAGCCAGTCCCCTTTGGGCAAGGTGAGCATGATGCTGGCTCCCAAGCCCCCGTGCATCTTTGAGCTATCGAAGTGCATCTTCTAATGGTCAGAGTCGGGGATCGGGAGTTGGTACTGGGTCTCGGCCTAGTCGACCAAGAAATCCACTAGGGCCTGCGACTTGATGGTGACCCTCAGATCGTACTATATGGAGTAGGTGGCTAGCTCGATGGCCCATTTTCCCACCTGACTAGTAGCATCCTTGTTGCTGATGATCTCTGAGAGGGGAGTGGTGCACACCACCTTAATCAGATGATCCTAGAAGTAGTGCTTGAGCTTCTGGCATGCTAGGTACACACCATAGAACATCTTCTTGTAGTGCGGGTAGATCTGCTTGGAGAGGGAGAGCACTTGCTCGATGGTAGACGAGCCTCTAGACCGACTGGGACTTGCCTTCCTCATGGCCCTCCACCACCAGGACATCTCTGACGACTCGGCTGATGGATGCTATATAGAGCAACATCAGATCCTTCTTAGCCGGCATGGCCAATACTGGTCTTGTGGATATCATGCGCTTGAGGTTTTGGAATGCGGCACCCGCCTATGCGGTCCAGGTGAACTTGTCCATCTTCTTCATTAGTTGGTAGAGTGGAAGCGCTTTCTCCCCCTGCCGGCTCATGAACTGGCTAAGAGAGGCCAAGCACCCAGTGAACTTATGGATGCCAAGTAAGCTAGTCGGTGGTAGCATCCTCTCGATCACCGTGATCTTTATCGAATTCTCCTTGATCCCTTATTGTGAAACAAGGAAACCTAGGTGTTGGTCAGCTGGAACGCTGAACACACACCTCTCTAGGTTTAGCTTCATTTGGTACCGACGGAGATTTGTGAAGGTCTCGTGCAGGTCATCGAGGAGGGTGCGATTCTCCTTGGTCTTGATAACCACATCATCAACGTAGGCATGGATATCCCTACCAATTTGCGAGTGCAAGCATTTCTGCATGCAACGCTGGTAAGTGGCGCCTGCATTTTTCACGCCGAAAGGCATAGTTGTTGGGGATTGGCGCAGAAAACAAAAAATTTCCTACGACGGAACCCCAGAAACTTAGCCTAGGATCTATCTATGTAGTAATGCGTTAACGGCCGATGCGTAGAGAGTACATACCATTGTAGACCATACACGGTTAATGTTCCGCGAGGAACGTGGTTGATGTAGTTGTACTCGAAGCCGACCTCATGGTCGCGAAGCTCCTCGCAGGTCACCCCTTGCTCCTTCTTGATCTTCATCATCTTCATCGTGCAACAGCTCCGGCTCACGACATTCTAGCACCCCAAGTGTTGCGCCTCGTGTCTTCATACACATCCGGTGCACGATGAGACCTCCGGCTCCCCGATCCCGCCGGGAGTGCGGAAGTTGATATCCGGCTAGGAATCCCTGCAGCGCAACGGCGTACTGCAGGAGTGCCTCGATCGCACAGCCCAGACTTGGGGCCATGGTCAGAAGGTATAGAGAGAGGGAGGGAGAAAGTCAACCAAAGGACTTCTCAATTTGTGTATTTGGTGTGTTTTAATCCCACCCATGGGCACCCCTTTATATAGGCAGAGGGGGGCGTGTCCTCTCCCCTAGGTGCCCCATGTGGGACTAATTACTAAAGGAAAAAGAGGCAAAAACAACTCCCCAGCCGGCTGGGCCACAAGGGCCCAGCACAGCAGCCCACAGCATCTAAGGGAGCCAGCAGCATAGCCAGGCAGGCCAGCTGCACACCGGCGGCCCAAGAGCAGGCAGGCGGCCAGCGCAGCAGCCAGCGCCCCGGGTGGGCCGGTGCTGCCCACCCCGGCGGCCCATGTGCGCCCGCGTGGCCCGCTTGGCCAGCGGCAATGGGCGGCAAGGAGTGGACGCCAGGTGGATTGTGGCCAGCGCCCGGGTGGGCCACCGCCAGCCCACTTCGCGTCCGACCGCCAGCCTCTGTCCGCCAGCGAAGCCCGGCTACATGCCGCCCAGTGTGGCGGCTATTATCCGCCGCCCACTTGGGCTGGCTGTTTTCCTATTTTTCCTTTTATTTTTCTGCACATTTTATTTAGACTATCTCCCTCCGGGATTTAGCCTAATTTAAAAGTTGTCTTTATAAATCTTAAACTAAATATTATTTATAATATATTAATTCATAATTAATATATATTTAAATTCCCATTTATTCGAAAACACTTTTTGGGGCTTTTCCTTTATTCTTTCTCCGAACAACTTCGGATCTCTCCGCCGAACGATTCCGGCTTCCTCTCTTTCTCTACTATGATTCCGTCTTACGAATGATCGCTCTCATCGTACCCTTAAGTGTATCCTCTCACGGCTTGAGAATGCTCTAGACATGATCTGTATGAATGATCAACAGAGGGACCAGGGATGTCCATGTGACCCCTATGCATTCTTGATGACAATGTCGTTTGACCCGTCTAAATGTAGCATCCTCTTCCTTTTGTTTCTCGATACAACTTGTCCGAGATCCGATCAATGGTATCCCATACCTTGTTCAATCTCGTTCACAACAAGTTATGTTTTCTTGTTACCGTGATATTACATTCCTATGACCTAGTCACATGTTGCAACAGTTATAGATGTAATCTCACCAAGCCGGCCGTATGTATCTTTACCCGTCATGTGGGTGAACAAATCCCGGTCTTGCAGTCACATGTCATCTACTGTTCCTTCGGAATACCCAACATACACCTTTATGGCCACCGTATTACCAGATGACGGTTGATGCAATCTAAGCAGCCTAGGGAAACAGTGAGTAATATGAGCTCATAGTCTAAGGAGAAGGAGTCTAGGTATAGCTGTTACAACAATGAACTAGATGACTTGATCGTGTTACAATCCTTCGAGGAATGTCCAACCACATCATTCTCCAATGATATGATCTCGTTGTCAGTCGGCATAAATGCCCATGATCTTGAAACCTAGATCATTTTCGTGACCAACGAACTAGTATGAATAGAGGCTACTAGGGACTTTGTTTTTTCATACCACACCTGTACCAATGTTTCTACTTGGCACAGTTATAGCACAATATGAAACTATTATAAACTAACTGAGATATGACAATAAAAACCTATTTATTATTTGCCTCTAGGGCATATCTCCTTCAGTCTCCCACTTGCACCAGAGTACAAATAAACTAGCTCGCATTTTACTCGTATAAACCACATACGATATGCGTTTATAGATCATGCATGCTTATGGGAAACGTCATGTGCATGTTCTGTTTCACCAGATCATTATGTCTTTTGCAAATCATTAATGTCTTTCTAATTTTGACATTCACACCATTATCTTATAATGGGTCGAAGTATTTGTATGGCAACAAAGTGAGACTTTGTTTCTAGTGTTTATGATGATGGTCGTTTTTCACCGTTGTTATCTAAACTTTGAAACACACTTTGATATCCTTTGTGTATATACTATAGTCATGGCAGCAAAACGAGGACTAGTTCCAGGAGCTTACAGTGACGTTAGATCAACCTCGAGGGCTTTCTCATGGGCACTGGGCCCTGGGACACATCATTCTACGTTAAAAGCGAACTAGCCCCGCCATAACATTATACATCACATCAGATGTAGCCTTTTATACTTCTATATCTATGTAGATCCTAGTGCATGGAATGCAACTATGCCACTTACATTGCTTCTTGCTATTTATGTACAAACTTAATTCTGGTTTAGTGATCAACTCAGGAATCACTTAAAGCCACATCGTTACCGTTAAGACTTTGTCCTTACAACCAGAACCTCGGGTCACTTTATGTCGGGTATACAACATGGTTTTATGGAAGAACCTATGACTGGGGCATAGGAGATGCAACACATCTCTTTCTTTCAACCATAGTCACAATACTCAATGCTTCATGCAGTAAGAACTACTTTATCACCTTGTTCCATTCTAAGCTACTTTAGAATCTTGTTTAGGACATTCTGAACATGTTTCAGAATCAAGTCCAGGAAGCATTCGACGTTTAGTGCTTATTAAACTCACAAATCTATCTCGATAGATCTTATTGTTTGATAACTTCAACTTCATCCTAACTTAAATACTATTAACACCAATCACATCATTCACATATGTCATCTACATATTCCAAAATGATTTCATGCTCCCACTCAAATATGACATTCATATTTGAGATCTAGGGATTTCACTCAGCTCCCACTCAGAATATGTCAGCTACATATTATGAATTTTCCAAGCTGATTTGCTCCCACTCAAATCCAAGTCCTCTCGATAATCTTGGACATTCCAAAATTCCTTGATCACTATCAAATCAAGAATTCCACTAACGAGATTTCAATGACCATTCATTTCTCGTACTTAGGTCCATCACGCTTCTTTGTAATTTGTAGGTATGTCTTGTTCAAAACATGACAAGTGAATCAATAATCTAATTCCACAAACTTGTAGAATATATAGTTGAATCCTACTTTCTTTGGTAAAAGTATTGACTTGAAACTTTATGATCATTATCAATAGTTTCTCCTCTATTTGCAGAGTTTGGTTTCAAGAAAAAAATTCCGGTGCGCCACTCAACAATTTAGAGGCAAGGTCAAATACCTTGTTTTGATCTTTTACTTTTTTCCACCTGTATCTTCATCAAGACACATCAATTTAGGACAACAACAAGTTTGCCCCCTTTGTGGAAGATGCATTCATAGCTTTCTAAGAATGCTCTACAAAGACTTCTTTATTCGCCATGATTTCGACTTATCAAAATCTCCAGAAACTCGAACGTGCCATAACACTTATGGTGTTCTTTCCACGAATCTTCAGATGTTCCTTTGTATTTCAAATGAGTGTTTGCTTATTTCGATCTTTAACTCTAAACGACAACTGTAACCCCAATAAGAGATAATATGTATCTAATACAAAATGATTATGATGTTTAGACATTTCAACATAGTTTGAATTCATCCAATTATCATAATTTGTGAAACATATTTCACAAGTCCCTTTTATGCTAAACTTTAACTTGAATACTTTCGTCATGTCGATCAAATCGAAGAGACTTGTTAATTTAGTTAATTCAATATCCCATTTAGTTATGAACTCATTTGAACAATTCAAATCATTTCAAACTTCATGTTTCATTAAGTAAATACACTTACTCACTTAAGTCCACAAAAAAATTATTTCCACTACGTGCTGAAAATATGATACATCACTATGTATAAGATTCAACATTCCTTCGCATATAACCGTTTTACCAGAATGCGGAGTTTTAGTCATTCTGCTCAAGAGGCATGGTTTTGCAAAGTCTCTAGATTATGCATCTAGGACCCCGATCTTTCATAAAGAACATGCAATGACCAAAATGACTTAGACTATAGTGTCATTTCATTATTAAACTTTGGATATATTTTAGCATTCTAATCCTTTATAAATGTTTAAACTATTATCATTAACATAGTGATGAGAATAACTTATTTATAATCGTAATGTGACCATAACGGTATTTTTCATAAGAAAAATACAAACTGGCTTGTAACTTGTTCATATAAATAATCGTCTCGCCAAAAGCAAGACACAAATACATGGATTACAAATTTATATTCAAGTACACTAATCCAAATGATAAACTTTCAGGAAACTGGTGATGTCGGCCATCAACTGTTTTGCTTGCCGTCATCAAGCCACATTGCCTCAAATCCAGCAATTCTCAAGCAGATCATCCTGTTTTCGCAAAACGAGACAAGTATCAAATACTTTGCAAACTGCAATGAGTTTTGCAAGAACTACATTTATAATTTGTATATCTTATATATACCTTTTCATCCATGACCTCCATTTGCAATCAAGACCTTCTAAGAGTTCTCAACTCTAATGCAAGATCACTAAGTGTTCTTCCAAACATTCTGGAGTCATCGGATTATCTCCTAATGGTTATTTTATCAAGAAGAGAAGATCACCTTTTACGAGGATATCCCTTAGGCATGGGTATTAATCTATGAAGTTGGACCCTTTTACTAAGTTCCATATTAAGCACTATATTCGCATGGTCGCAAAGGACCTCAATGCGATAGGCTAAGATCTACTAAGATATTTGCAAACAGACATCTAGACTAAGTTTATAATAAGAGATCAATTTATAATTGGTCTACACAAATGGTCATCCCCTGGACGATTTTAGTGATCACATGATCCCTATCCCCTACACCTCCCCCGATCGTCACGGCCATTAGTGCAGTATCAAAGGTAGACATTCAACAATGCCAATCACATCATCCATGTGACTCATGCTCGATCTTTCGATCTCTTGTGTTCTGAGGCCACACTTCTCTAGCGTGCTAGGCTCGCCAAATCTAACTTGTGTGTATTTGCTGTGCAACATGGCTTACACCCACTGTATGCGAACGTAGATATGTTTGACACCCAGGTCTGTAACCCTAGATCACCTCATACCGAAGAACTTTCTTGGTGGTGCACACACAAGGGGAACACGGAACATTGGAATTAAATAGGGATTATCTTATTTGCTACCGTTGAGTATCTAATACTAGCACACAATAAGATGTAAAAACTGGTATCAACATCATATGTATAATGTGATATGATATGGTCTTTCTTGCGCCTTGATCTCCATCGAGCGCTCCGGCATGATCTCCATCTCGCCCTTGGTTTGACGCCAAGTCCACGACGCCGCCACCAGGTCGTTCATCGGAACGA
Source organism: Avena eriantha (assembly GCA_910589775.1). Taxonomy (NCBI): domain Eukaryota; kingdom Viridiplantae; phylum Streptophyta; class Magnoliopsida; order Poales; family Poaceae; genus Avena; species Avena eriantha. The sequence goes on along the minus strand of OU342740.1, from coordinate 106,219,733 downwards.
TGACTATTACTATACTACTTAGCAACAAAAAAGTAAACTACTTTACCTTTGTTTCAACCAATGCCATATCATAATCACATGTCCCCTGCAAAATAAAGTTAGACGTCTCTACTTTATCTATTGCAAGTTTTACGTGGTTGTTAGGGCTTTCGCACTAGAACCGTTTCTAAACTACGAACTTTCCAACCACAACATGGATCCAACAGTTGTCTCTATTACACCCCTTTCGGGGCCCTCCGTTGTAAATGCTATATCAACTATCGAATGAGAGACAGACACCCGCTATCCACTTATACGGTACAAGCCGTATGTCGAGCGTGGAACCAGTCTCGTGTGCGAATACGTGTAAGGTCGGTCCGGGCCGCTTCATCAAACAATACCGCGATATAAACAAGTACACGTTAGAGGGTAACAACTAAGGGATCAATGCCCTCACAAAACTTGTGCGTACTGGCCGTACAGCACTCCTACGCATAGATCGGCTCTGATACCACTGTTGGGGATCGGCGCAAAAAACAAAAAAATTCCTATGACGGAACCCCAGAAACTTAGCCTAGGATCTATCTATGTAGTAATGCGGTAACGACCGATGCATAGAGAGTACATACCCTTGTAGACCATATGCGGTTAACGTTCCGCTAGGAACGTGGTTGATGTAGTCGTACTCGAAGCCGACCTCAAGGTCACGAAGCTCCTCGCAGGTCACCCCTTGCTCCTTCTTGATCTTCATCATCTTCATCATGCAACAGCTCCGGCTCACGACATTCTAGCACCCCAAGTGTTGCGCCTCGTGTCTTCGTACACATCCGGTGCACAATGAGACCTCCGGCTCCCTGATCCCGCCGGGAGTGCGGAAGTTGATATACGGCTAGGAATCCCTGCAGCGCAACGGCCTACTGCAGGAGTGCCTCGATCGCACAGCCCAGACTTGGGGCCATGGTCACAAGGTATAGAGAGAGGGAGGGAGAAAGTCAACCAAAGGACTTCTCAAGTTGTGTATTTGGTGTGTTTTAATCCCACCCATGGGCACCCCTTTATATAGGCGGAGGAGGGCGTGTCCACTCCCCTAGGTGCCCCATGTGGGACTAATTACTAAAGGAAAAATCGGCAAAAACAACTCCCCAGCCGGGTGGGCCACAAGGGCCCAACACAACAGCCCACAGCATCCAAGGGAGCCAGCAGCACAGCTAGGCGGGCCGGCTCCACAACGGCGGCCCAAGAGCAGGCAGGCGGCCAGCGCAGCAGCCAACGCCCTAGGTGGGCCGGTGCTGCCCACCCCGGTGGCCCATGTGCGCCCGCGCGGCCCGCTTGGCCAACGGCGATGGGCGGCATGGGGTGGAGGCCGGGTGGGCTGTGGCCAGCGCCCGAGTGGGCCGCCACCAGCCCACTTCACGTCCGCCCGCCAGCCTCTGTCCGCCAGCAAAGCCCAGCTGCATGCCGCCCAGTGCAGCGGCTATTATCCGCCGCCCACTTGGGCTGGCTGTTTTCCTTTTTTTCCTATTATTTTTCTGCAGCGGCTATTCATAATTAATATATATTTAAATATATATTTAAATTCCCATTTATCCGAAAACACTTTTCAGTGCTTTTCCTTTATTCTTTCTCCAAAAAACTTCGGATCTCTCCGCGGAACGATTCCAGCTTCCTCTCTTTCTCTACTGTGATTCCGTCTTACGAATGATCGCTCTCATCATACCCTTAAGTGTATCCTCTCATGGCTTGAGAATGCTCTAGACATGATCTGTATCAATGATCAACAGAGGGACCAGGGATGTCCATGTGACCCCTATGCATTCCTGATGACAATGTCGTTTGAACCGTCTAAATGTAGCATCCTCTTCCTTTTGTTTCTCGATACAACTTGTCCGAGATCCGATCAATGGTATCCCATACCTTTTTCAATCTCGTTCACAACAAGTTATGTTTCTTGTTACCGTGATATTATATCCCCATGACCTAGTCACATGTTGCAACATTTATAGATGTAATCTCAGCAAGCCGGCCATATGTATCTTTACCTGTCATGTCGGTGAACAAATCCCGGTCTTGCAGTCACATGTCATCTACTGTTCCTTCGGAATACCCAACATACGCCTTTATGGCTACCGTATTACCAGATGACGGTTGATGCAGTCTAAGCAGCCTAGGGAAATAGTGAGTAATATGAGCTCACGGTATAAGGAGAAGGAGTCTAGGTATAGCTGTTACAACAATGAACTAGATGACTTGATCGTGTTACAATCCTTTGAGGAATGTCCAACCACATCATTCTCCAATGATATGATCTCGTTGTCAGTCGGCATAAATGCCCATGATCTTGAAACCTAGATCATTTTCGTGACCAACGAACTAGTATGAATAGAGGCTACTAGGGACTTTGTTGTTTCATACCACACCTGTACCAATGTTTCTACTTGGCACAGTTATAGCACAATATGAAACTATTATAAACTAACTGAGATATGACAATAAAAACCTATTTATTATTTGCCTCTAGGGCATATCTCCTTCAATAGTCACATAGCACTAATACTTGTACTAGGGAATGAACGACATCTTTATCTGATCAACCGGATTTAACCGGATCTGACTGTAACCCGGATAACAATCCAATAAGGACAACAGCTCGCAGCTGGCCGTTGAATTGATAACTTGATCGATACGGTACAGAGGAAAGGGGTCTTTGGGACACGCCTTTTTCAGACTCGTGTAGTCGATACACATTCTCCAGGTCTTGTTCTTTTTCAGCACCAGGACCGGGTGAGCCAACCAGTCTGGGTGGTATACTTCCATAATGAACCTGGCTGCTAGTAGCCGGGTGATCACATCAATGATGTTCATTCTCTTGTCTTCCGCAAAGAGGCGAAGGGGCTGCATGACCGACTTGGCATCCAGCCGCACATGAAGTGAGTGCATGGCGAACTCCCTTGGAACACCCAACATGTCTTTGGGAGAACATGCAAAGATGTCCCAGTTCTCATGGAGGAAGTCGATGAGTTCGCTTTCCTATTTGCTGTCGAGGCCAGACCCGATGATGACAAACTTGCTCGTCTCGGAGGGGTCGAGCAGGATCTACTTGGTCTACTTGGACGGCTGGAAGACCATGTCCCCAAACAACTTCACGCAACCATAACTTATTGCTGGGCGAGCACGACTTTGTGCATGATCTCCTTTTTCTTTGCCACGATGACCAAGGCTTCAACTAGCATCGAGCTCTAAGCAGTGCAGACCATTGACCACTTGTAGTAGCTGGACACGATGTTCATAGCTTTTGGGACTAGCAGCTTCATCTCTAGGTATGCATAGTGGGGGATGGCCATGAACTTTGAGAGAGGGGGCACCCGAGGAGAGCTTGATATGAGCTGGTCAGGTCTACTACCTCGAACCAAACCGGCTCGCGGTGGAAGTTCTCCTTGGTGCTAAAAATGACATCCAACCGGATCTTGCCCATTAGGGAGCATGAAACTCCAAGTACGACTCCGTAGAAAATGGTGCTCAAGGGCCTCAGGTCGTGCTCCCGGATTCCCAGCTTCTACATCCTGGCACGGTAGAGCAGGTTGAGGCTGCTTCCACTGTCAATGAGGACGCGAGAGAATCGACAGGTGTGTTCTTCAAAGACGAGGAAAGGGTCGAGCACCATCGTGTAGCCGCCTGGGTTTGGCAAGAGAGCCGGCTGATCCTGGAAACACCAGGTGATCGGAGTCTGAGACCAGTTCAAGTACTGGGAGACTAGAGGGAAGACGACATTCACCTACGCTATGTGGCGCCGCTGTCTATGCATGTCAATTGGATCAGAGACGAAGATGTGTTATGCTGCATCCTGCTGTGGGTAGCCACCATTGTTGATGTTATTGTTGTTGTCGCCTACCGCAGCCGATGGTGGGGGAGGTCCACCAGGAAGGGGCGGGGAAGGAGGTCGTAAACCGACTTGATCCTTGATCTGCCTGCTCCAGCTACACTATCAGGTGGTGTGCGTAGCCGGCTTGAACGGTCCACTGTAGTAGTTGCACGATCCATCAAACATTTGCTCGAAGGTGAACTTGGACTTCCACAGCTGGTTGCCGGACTTGTGCCTCTGGTTATCAGTGACAGCCGGCTCTCCCACCATTTCATTGACCTGCCTCGAGTGGTACCGAGGCTCCCGTTGTTCAGCCAGACGCTTGGCTTGATAATAGTTGTCATTTCCTTGTGGCTGCCTGGATGAGCCGGCATTGCCACCGTGATCATTGCAGTGCTTGTCTCGAGCCGTATCGATCGCAACCAGCCAACCCTCATTGCTCACCTGGAGGGACTTCTTCATTGTCGAGTTGGCCGTGGGATACTTGTCTACCACGATCATCAGCTCTGCCATGCTGACTGGCTCATCACAAAGTAGCCGATGACAAAGTAAGGAACCCTCGCAACATTTGTTGATGAAGTATCGGATAAGCTGCTTTTCCTCCTCTCCCTCATCGGAGTTATGTAGCTCCGTCCACCCGACGAAATAAGCTACACTCGTGCTCCCACTAGACGCAAATGGACAAGTCGCGAGGGCGACCCAGATGCTTGTAGGTGCCGGTGAAGTTGCGGATGAATACTTTCTCAAAGTCTGCCCAAGCATTGATGATGTTGGGCGCGATGCTGTTGAGCAGGGTCCTGGGGAACCTAACAACATGAGGGGCGCATCATGCACCACCATGCGCTTGTTAGTGTGAGCGATCCCGACAGAGATGGAATAGTCGATCAGCCAATCTTGTAGCTTCATGCTGCTTTCATACTTGGGGGTGTCAAGTGGCAATGTGAACCTATCATGGAATGGCTCGTTTTGGATGCGCGGTCTGAAATAAACCGGTCCGGTTGAGTCTTCCTCCCCGATGAGACGGTTATTCATCGGCAGGTAAATGCGCTCCATAACATCCGGTGCATCCGGATTGGGCGGTCGCACCTGTCCTGAGAGGAGAGAGGTGGCTGGCCATGCTGACCCGACTGGTGGAGGTCCAACCAGTGGCTTGCTGGTTACCACCACCGGTTTGCGGTGTAGCTTTCTCTAGTGGCTAGAATCGCGAGGCTTGCAGTGGGGCTTCCCTATTAGGAGAGGACGACTGCTGGGTGTGGCGGGGTTCATTACCCCTGTGTGCCGGCAGCCTGGGGATGGTCCGGCTGCTTGCAACCGCATGACCTCCTCGGCTTGCCGATCAGCGGCGTTGAGCAACTCCTGCAGTCGGTGCTCCTTCCTAGCGCTCGCCTTTCCTTCCAAGCCGGGTAACTCTTCCATAGTGGCTTGCGCCGCGTGCAGGTTCTTGATGGGTGTGTTGTAGGTAGGCCGTATGATGGGGTTGGGCGGGGTCCTCTTGACGTCCTTCTCCATAGGACGGTCAGCTCCTCCCCATGATGCTGAACTTGCCCACACTGGCTGGGCTCATTGTTAGCCAGCGTGAAGCCTTGCACGCATTTGTATTCGCGTATCGTGCTCTCTAGGTCTCTCTGGGTCGAAGCCAGCTCGAAAGCCTCCTTGATAAGGGAATCCCGGGCCGCGTTGATGGTCGCAATAGCGGCCTTCGGATAATCATCGGTGACGATGGGGTTGAGCATCCTGTTGATGGAGTGCTTAAAGGCTTCACCTTCAGGGGGATGCTTGGAGGTTCTAGCTCCCTCATCTTTGCGCTCGAGCGCAAGGTGACGCTAGTAGCCAGTTGAGGAGCCAACCATCATGACCTCCACGCCCCGAGGTGCGGTGAACGCGACATCGGCTGCGGGTGACAAATTGACGAAGGAGATGATCTCCCCGGGGAACTGCTCCAGAACGATGGCGACGTAGACGGGCAGATCTGCGAATAGCAGGACGGTGCCATCGACCGAGAAGGTGCTGCCAACGAAGCACGAGGCGTTGTCGAAGATGCACACTACTAGGAAACTAGCTATAGATAGAAAGGCTTTCTTGTAGGGTTCGTAGCATGGAAAACAAAAAAATTCTACCGCAAGAACGAACAAAACCAAGATCCGATCTATGGAAAAGCCAAGATATGATCTACGAGATAGGTGTAACGAGATAGATGAGAACTAACCCTCGAAGATCAAAAACGTTAATGAGATCGGATCTTGTGGTTGATGTAGTCGATCACTTGACGATCTCAAGATCGCGTTGACGATCCTTTCGGCGCCGCGTTCTGGTAGCGCTTCCTCACTCAGTCACACGTATGAAGTCGATGAAGACCTTCCTCTCCCTGTTCCAGTGGGCAGTGGAGGTAGTAGATCCCCTTATAATCCCTGCAGCACGATGGCGTGGTGGTGGTGGAGGAGAATTCCTGCAGGGCTTCACCTAAGCCGGAGCAGGAAGAAGGAGGAGGGAGGAGAGGTGGCGGCTAGGGTTGGGAGTGCGGCAAGGGGGGCGGCCACCGCTCCCCACTATTTATAGAGGGAGGGTGCGTCTAGGGCTCCCCCTTTGCCCTCCACCTCCTAGGGCCGGCGCATGGGGAGGGGGAAGTTTTCTTCCCCCCAAAGTCTATCCCCTATTTTCTAGGGATTCTCCTAGAAGGCTGGCCGGTTAGGATTCTTGGGCTTGGTGCGGCTGGCCCATAGGGCCCCACAACCTTCCCTCAACCCATGTGGCCCCTCCCCGGGTGGTGGGCCCACTGGTGGCCCTCTAGAACCTTCTAGAAGCTCCGGTCAAATACCGAAAACTTTACTGAACCCTAGAAGATGACTTCTATTGTATGAATCTTATTCTCCGGACAATTCCGGATATCCTCGTGATGTCCTGGATCCAATCCGAGCCTCCAAAGAACATTCAGTCTCCAACTCGTATTCCATATCTACTTAAACAACATCGAACCTTAAGTGTGTCATCCTACGGTTCGTGAACTATGTAGACATGATCGAGACACCTCTCCGATCAATAACCAATAGCGGGACCTAGAGATCCATAATGGCTCCCACATATTCAACAATGACTTCATGATCGAAATAACCATTAACATACGATACTGATCCCCTTTGTCGCGCGATACTCTACTTATCCGAGGTTCGATCATCGGTATCTCCATACCTACTTCAACCTCGTTACCGATAAGTACTCTTTACTCGTACTGTGATATGACCTCCCTTGTGACCTAGTCACATGCTTGCAAGTCAATTGAATGACATTCCACCGAGAGGGCCTAGAGTATATTTATCCATCATTAGGATAGAAAAATCCCATTCTTGATCCATGTGCTTCAACACATACGTTCAGAATACCCAAGGCCACCTTTATAACCACCTAGTTATGAAGTAGCGTTTGATGTCATCAAAGCACTCATCCGGTGATGGTGATTAACATGATCTCATGGTCGAAGGATTAGGTTCTATGTATTTGAAAGCTTGTAGCAAACGAACTTAATGACTTGATCTTATGCTATGCTTACTATGGGTGTGTGTCCATCACATCATTTTCCTAATGATATGATCTTGTTATAAATAACATCCAATGTTCATGATCATGAAACCATGATCATCTATTAATCAACAAGGTATCTTAACAAGAGGCTCACTAGGGACTCCTTGATGTTTACAAAACACACAAGTATTAGTGTTTCCTATTAATACAATTGTAGCATGGGATGTAAGCATTTATCATAAACACAAAGATATAATAAAAACCATTTTATTATTGCCTCTTGGGCATATCTCCAACAATCTCCCACTTGCACTAGAGTCAATAATCTCGATTACATGGTAATATACCTAACACCCATGGCGTTCTGGTGGTGGTCATGTTTTGCTCTAGGGAGAGCTTTAGTCATCGGATCTACCACATTCAGATCAGTGTGTACTTTGCAAATATTTATGTCACCATCTTGGACATACTCATGAATAGAATGAAAACGTAGCTTGATGTGCTTCAGATTCTTGTGTGACCTTGGCTCCTGTGCATTAGCTATGGCACCCATGTTATCACAATAGATAGCCATCAGGTCCAACGCACTAGGTACCACACCAAGCTCAGTAATGAATCCTTCATCCATATCGCTTCTTGTGCACCGTCCGAAGCAGCTATGTATTCTTATTCAGTTGAAGATTTTGCCACAACTCTTTGCTTGGAACTCCTCCAGCTCACAGTTGCACCATTCAAAATAAATACGTATCCATAATGTGACTTTGGGTCATCCGGATCGGTGTTCCAACTAGCATCGGTGTAACTATTTACAACAAGCTCTTCGTCACCTCCATAAGAAATAATCATATCCTTAGTCGTCTTCAGGTACTTTAGGATATTTTTGACCGTTGTCTAGTGTTCCATTCTAGGATCACTTTGATATCTGCTGGTCAAACTAACAACATGTGCGATATCCGGTCTCGAACACAGCATGGCATACATGACAGAACCTATGGCCGAGGCATAGGGGATTTTTCTCATCCTTTCTCTTTCTTCTGCCGTCGCTGGAGTTTGAGTCTTACTCAAGGTCTTATCTGGAAACATGGGAAAGAACCCTTTGTTGCTTTCTTCCATTCTAAACCTCTTTAGAACCTTGTCCAGGTATGTACTATGTGAAAGCCCTATTAAGCGTCTTGATCTATCTCTATAAATCTTGATGCCTAAAATGTATGCAGCTTCGCCAAGATCTTTCATTGAAAAACTATTATTCAAATAGCCTTTGACACTTTCAAGAAGTTCTATATCATTCCCAATCAACAATATGTCATATACATATAGTACTAGGAATGCTGTAGAGCTCCCACTCACTTTCTTGTAAATACAAGCTTCTACAAAAGTTTGTATAAATCCAAAGTTTCTGATCACCTTATTAAAACATTGATTCCAGCTCCGGGATGCCTGCTTTAGTCCATAAATGGAGAGCTGAAGTTTGCATACCTTTTCAGCATATTTAGGATCAATGAAACCCTTGGGCTATACCATATACAATTCTTCCTCAATGTCACCATTAAGGAACGCTGTTTTGACATCCATATGCCAAATCTCATAATCGAAAAATGCAGCGATTGCTAATAAAATCCTCATAGACTTTAGCTTCACCACTAGTGAGAAAGTCTCATCATAGTCAACTCCTTGAACTTGTCGGAACCCTTTTGCGACAAGTCGAGCTTTATAGATAGTAACATTACCATCAACGTTTGTTTTATTATTAAAGATCAATTTGTTCTCGACAGCCTTGCAGCCATCAGGTAGGTCTACCGAAGTCAACACTTGGTTTTCGTACATGGATCCAATTTCGGATTTCATGGCCTCTTGCCATTTGTTGGAATCTGGGCTCATCATTGCTTCCTCATAGGTCGCAGGGTCATCAGTGTTGTCCACCAGCATGACATTCAAGACAGGGTCATACCAATCAGGAGTGGTATGAACGCTCGTTGACCTGCGAGGTTTAGTAGTAACTTCGTTTGAAGTTTCATGATCACCATCATTAGCTTCCTCTCTTATTGGTGCAGGTGGCACAAAAACAACTTCCGGTGCTGTGCTACTCTCAAATCTGAGAGAAGGTTCAACAAACTCGTCGAGTTCTACTTTCCTTCCAGTCACATCTTTCGAGAGAAACTCCTTTTCAAGAAAGGATCCATTCTTGGCAATGACTTAGCCTTCGGATCTATGATAGAAGGTATACCCAATTGTTTCTTTAGGGTATCCTATGAAGACGCATTTTTTTACTTTGCGTTCAAGCTTGTCAGGTTGCATTGTAACTTCTTTACATAAGCTTCGCAACTCCAAACTTTAAGGAACGACAACTTAGGTTTCTTACCAAACCATATTTCGTACGGTGTCATTTCAATGGATTTAGTGGTGCCCTATTTAAAGTGAATGCGGTTTTCTCTAATGCATAACCCCAAAACAATAATAGTAAATCTATAAGAGACATCATAGACCAAACCATATCTAAGAGAGTTTGATTACAACATTCAGACACACCATTATGTTGTGGTGTTCCCGGCGGTGTCAATTGTGAAAGTATTCTGCATTTCTTTAAATGCATGACAAACTCGTAACTCAGATATTCATCTCCGCAATCAGAACACATAAACTTAATCTTATTGATACGCTGATTTTCTACTTCACTTTGGAATTCCTTAAACTTCTCGAAAGTTTCATATTTATGTTTCATAAAGTAGATATACCCATATCTACTCAAGTCATCTGTGAAAGTAAGAACATAACGATATCCACCGCGCGATGCTACACTCATTGGACCACACACATAGGTATGTATTATTTCTAATAAGTCTATAGCTCGCTCCATTATCCTAGAGAATGGAGTCTTAGTCATTTTTCCCATTAGACATGGTTCGCATCTTTCAAGTGATTCAAAATTAAGTGATTCAACATGTCCATCGGTATGGAGATTTTTCACGTGTTTCACTCTAATGTGACCAAGACGATAGTGCCACATGTATGTGGAATTATCATTCAATTTTATTCGTTTAGCATCTATGTTACGAACATGTGTATCACTACTATCGAGATTCAATAAGAATAAACCATTCATCTTAGGTGCATGACCATAAAGGATATTACTCATGTAAATTGAACAACCATTCTTCTCAAACTTAAACGAATAACTGTCTCGCAATAAACAAGATCCAGATATAATGTTCATGCTTAACACAGGGAACAAATAACAATTATTCAAATTTAAAACTAATCCTGAAGGTAGATGAAGAGGGAGCATGCCGACGGCGATCACATCAACCTTGGAGCCATTTTCAACGCGCATCGTCACCTTGTCTCTCGCCAGTCTTCGTTTATACAACAGTTCCTGTTTCGAGTTACAAATATGAGCAACTGAACCAATATCAAATACCCAGGCACTACTACGATTACTAGTAAGATACACATCAATAACATGTATATAAAATATACCTTTCTTCTTGATGTTGTCATTCTTTAGATCTGCCAGGTACTTGGGGCAATTGCGCTTCCAATGCCCACCTCCCTTGTAGTATAAGCACTCAGTATCAGGCTGAGGACCAGCCTTGGGCTTCTTAGACGTGGCAACTTTCTTGCTGTCCTTCTTGAAGTTGCCCTTGTTCTTAGGCTTGCCCTTCTTGAAATTGGTGGTCTTATTGACCATCAACACTTGGTGCTCTTTCTTAATCTCCACTTCAGCAGTTTTCGGCATCATGAAGAGTTCATGCAATGTATTATTCATGCAATGCATATTATAATTCATCACAAAGTTCTTGTAACTAGGTGGAAGTGATTGGAGGGCACGATGAATCCCCAACACATTAGGAATCGTTATTCCCAAATCTTGGAATTTGTTCGCATTCCTAGACATTTTGAGCACGTGCTCGCTAACGGAGCTACCCTCTTCCATCTTACAGTTAAAGAACTTCTCGGAAGCTTCATAGATCTCCACAGCCGCATGAGTTTCAAATATCATTTTGAGCTCATTGACAATATCAAAAGGGTCGCGGTGCTCAAAGTGCTTCTGAAGCTCCGATTCTAAACCATACAGGATGGCACACTGAACTATGGAGTAGTGATTTTTCCAAGTGAGGTAAACATTTTTAACCTCCTCGGTAGCATCCTCTGCAGGTCGGTCACCTAGCGGTGCATCGAGCACATAGGTTAACTGACCAGCACTGAGGACAATCCTCATGCTACGGAACCAATCCGCGAAGTTGCTTCTATTGTTTTTTAGCTTTTCTTTTTCTAGGAACATATTAAAGTTGATGGACGGGGTCGCCATGATCTACAACATATTTGCAAAGAGTTTAGACGAAATTTATGATACATTGAGTTCAAATTTAATTCTTAAATTAACTAGGTGCACTCCCACTCAAAACAACATCCCTCGCGTTGCCTTAGTGATTACATGAAACAAATCCACTACACCAAGTCCGATCTTTACGAGAGAAGATGTAGTTTCAAAGGCGAACAATCAACATGTTCATTATATCATTCATATGACTCATGCTTTACCTTTCCGTATTCCGTGTTCCGAGACCATGTCTGTACATGCTAGGCTCGTCAAGGTTAACCTAAGTATCCGCATGTTTAAATCTGGCTTGCACCCGTTGTATGAACACGTAGAATCTATAACACCAAATCATCATGAGATGCTTCGAAACGATGAATCTTAGAAATGGTGCCTACTAAGGACGAATACTTTATTACTTAATATTTAGTGAGAGGGATCATATTATAATGCTACCGTCGCGATCTAAGCAATACAAAATGCAAAAGTGATTAACATCACATGTAATTCATAATATGTGACATGATATGGACTTTCTTCTTGTGCCTTTCATCTCCATCTCCAAAGCACAAACATGATCTCCATCATCACCAGCGTGGCATCAAGGTCAGTGGCGCCGCTTCATGGTTGTCCATCACTAACATCAACTATTACAACTACTTGGAATAAAGCTATTACATGATGAATAGACACGCAAGTCTTAACAAATTTAAAGACAACCACTAGGCTCTTGCCGGTTGCCATATTACAATGAAGATCATCTCATACATCAAATATAATCAGAATCTCATCACGGCCATACCACATCACATGCCCCTGCAAAAACACGTTAGACGCCTCTAATTTTATTTGCATGTTTTATGTGGCTTGGGGCTTTCGAATAAGAACCACAACAGTGATACAAGTGTTGTCAAGTGCAGATTGTAAGTTGGATTTTAACTATGGTGGGAGAGACAGACACCCGCAAAGCCACTTGTGCAATGCAAGTTGCACGTCGAGCGTGGAGCAAGTCTCATGTGCAATGACATGTAAGGTTAGCCCGGGCCGCTTCATCCCACCATCCCGTAAGATGCAAAGTACACGAAAAGCAAGCGACAACAAGAGCATCAACACCTACAAAACCATTGTGTTCTACTCGTGCAACAGATCTACACATACACATGGCTCTGATACCACTATAGGGTTCGTAGCATAGAAAATGAAAAAATTCTACCGCAAGAACGAACAAAACCAAGATCAAATCTATGGAAAATCCAAGATCTAATCTACTAGATATGTGCAATGAGATAGATGAGAACTAACCCTCGAAGATCCAGAACGTTAACGAGATCGGATCTCGTGGTTGATGTAGTCGATCAATTGCCAATGTCAAGATCGCATTGACGATCCTTTCGGCGCCGCGTTCTGGCAGCGCTTCCTCACTCGGTCACACATACGGAGTCGTTGAAGACCTCCCTCTCCCCATTCTAGCGGGCAGCAGAAGTAGTAGATCCCCTCAGAATCCTAGCAGCACGGAAGTGTGGTGGTGGTGGAGGAGGAGAATTCCTGCAGGGCTTCGCCTAAGCCAGAGCAGGAAGAAGGAGGAGGAAGGAGAGGTGGCGGCTAGGGTTGGGAGTGGGGAAAAGGGGTGTAACAACCTCGGACCCTACGCTCTAAGTTCAAGCCTAGATGAACCAAAAGTGGTTAAGGGTTTTACAGCGGAGGCCCAGGGCAACCCACGTGTAGGCCCGTCGGCCGTCCTAACCACTTCCAAGAACATCAAGACAAGAGCGAGAGGCGTAGGCAACATGCGAAGAGATCAAATACATACACAAGTGATTATGTATGCAAGCTACCTTACAACAGTTCTCACAGCCATACCATCTAAAAGAAATAGAAATATTGCAACGCCCAATGGCAAGATCCAAATATCCTAGATAGAGATAAGAGTGTAGAATAGCTCCTCATACATCATTGAATAGAGTATCAAGCGGAAGCGGGAAACAAGATCCGAGTATGGACAAGAAGCAAATCGGCATAAGATGCCACATAAATAAGCACATCCCGCCCATAGATCTCATGGATCCCCATCCCCGGAATCTCTACACCGAGTGATCGTTGCCAACATCATTATCCATCTTGTGAATACACCTGTTCATCTGAATCAAACAATTTATCGTGTGAGACCCTAGGGGTACTCAGCATGTCTTTATGCCTCTAAAGGGGACATATACCTGGGGTGACGCAATTGCAGCAAAAGATAATAACTAACAAGTCTATAGATACTCGCTAACCATCCACTTAACCAATGATAGACGGATGTCCGTTAATTAGGAACAAAAATTATAACAGTATAAAGTAACAGATCCATCCTCCTTCTCGCTTACCAACGAGAAAGCGGACGAACAACCCATCCGTTGGCAGTTTTATTAACCATTCCATGAGTATTGCACCATTTACTAGTCAGGTATTTAGTCAAATTAAAAGCGATACTTTAGTTATACTTGTCTATGATCGAGAAACTGTGCTCCAAGTCATCCATAACCGCGGACACGGCTTTCAGAAAGATTTACCCTGCAGGGGGTGCACAAATAGCAACACACACACGATCGACCTCGGAAAAACCAAATCAAAACCCAACGAGGCTTTCACGACAAAGCATTCACAGGATTCATAAAATATTTCAGGGGGGCACCCCACTAAGCTACCCGCAACGAAGTTGGCCGGCTCCGAAACGGACCCATGGTTTGTGTGGACGGGCGGCAAACGACTGGGAACCCGAAAGTGTGACTGGGCTTGTCGATACAGCGAAAACATGTCACGATCCAAAACAGTACAGGTGCTCCACGCACAATCTTAAATAAAGCAGTAAACCATGGCATAAGTACATGATAGTAATAAAGCCCCAAACTACTTTGTGGCCCCAAGAAATAAAGTACAAATCAAGCTCATGCAAAGGGGGATTCATAGAGTCTCCCGTATGTGGATAGTGCGAATAGTCAAGGAACATGAATCAAGTACTCGGGGTCCTACGGGACACAAGTGGACCTAAAAACCAAATGACAGATATTGCCCACCGGTGCCTCTTTCATTAGTTATCCCATTACTACTCAGGTTAAGTTTTTTAGGTACCTCCTTATCCATCAGACTCTCACATACCCTACACATGCTGTTCTACGACCCGCATGGCTGAAACAACTCATGTAGAAATGGCTCATGGGATGGAGGAACAAGCTCAGTGGGGTTTAAAAGTAAAGGCTATGCAGTACTTGGGATTCAATTTAATGCAATCGTGACCCAATGCTGCAAGAATAAGATAGAGGCAATAGGTACTATATGTATGCAAGCATGTGGTAGTGCTTTCCTGGAAGCTCAGATGAAGCGAGAGATGGATCTGGGTAGTACTCCTGGGATTCCTGATAATTCCCCAGCTCGGCGTCTATTCGAAGAAGAACCAAACAATCAAGGGCCAACATAAAGTTAGTGCACAAGCATATGAATAAAATGCGACAAGCAAACAAGCATGCCATGATGAATGATGCACAATTTACATGGCATAACCTAGCATGGCATGGGTGAGGTGTGGGGTACAAGAGTAAACATTTTATTAAGTTTTTAGGCATGTTTTGCTCCCATACACATTGCTGTATACTTAATATTTACATGATGCATGCTTCAATTCATATCATAGAGTGCATAAACAGAACGGGCTCGTCGCGCTGATCGATTTAGACATATTATTTGTCAAATTTGGAGTTATAGAATTAAAGTTATTCATTAATTCGTCTTCTAAAGAAAAAGGCAGAAAGTGTTTAGGTTTAAGTATTTAGAATAAACCAATTCAAAACAAAATGTGTATCTTAATTCTTTAAACAGATTTAAATAGGTTTTCTTGTAGAAGTTGTCCAAATTGAAGTGTATAAAAAGATTTATTAGCAGCTCGAAAAGGTTAGAGGGCTTCTAAGCTAAAAGGACAAGATGCTGGGCCACTGCGTGTTTAACAGGACACAGCCAGGATGCAACATGTAAAAAAACGGCACTGAACTTATGA
Source organism: Avena eriantha (assembly GCA_910589775.1). NCBI lineage: Eukaryota > Viridiplantae > Streptophyta > Magnoliopsida > Poales > Poaceae > Avena > Avena eriantha. The sequence continues at coordinate 106,204,034 of OU342740.1, read as the reverse complement.
ATTTTTCAACACCGGTTTACAGGTTCAAAAACTCTCCAAAAATATGTAGAGAAAGAAAAAGCTTCCGGCCACTATGGGGATTTGATCTCATGACCCAAAGGATGCACTAGATGGGTTCATGCCACTAGGCTATGATTAGATCGATGTTGACCAAACTGAAACATGGACAGATAGCTTCGCGTTAGAGACCAAACAGGTTAAAAAAGGGGATTTTAACAGACCGCCGCTGGGATTTGAACTCGGTACTCCTAGGATGAAGATTGGGGCCGAAACCGCAGGGGTATAGACTCGATTGTGATCCAGGTCGACGCGGTTAGCTTTTAATAAAATAAGGCCGCCTCGGTCTCTACTGAAACTGACGAGAACTAGCAACACGTCTCTGAACCTCGCGCCTCACGCGCACACGCGCAGGCAGCGGCCGACGAAACAAAATCCGGCGACGGCGACGGCAATTAAGCGAAGGAGAAGATGCTGGAAGGAGGGGAAAAGGGAGGTAGTGCTCACCTCGACCTATTCCCGCGGGAGTTGGGGTCGGTGTAGGGCTGCAGCGCGGGCGAGACGGGTAGGACGCAGCAGCGCTAGGTTCTGTCGGGAAGTAGACACGGTAGACTCCCCTTGCGCTGCTCTGGCCTCCCTGCTGCTATGGATGCGACACAGGCGTGGGTGGTGGTTCCTTTCCGCCGCTCGGCTCGTCCCGGCAGCGATTACCGAGGCTACGGGAGCTAGCCCACAGCGATGGCCAAGGCGATTGGAGAGGCGCAGCTGATGAAGTGGGGGTGGCAGGCGAAGGCCGGGACTGCGGCGCTAGGGGAAGGGGTCTAGGGTTCCTGGGCTCGCCTCGGATGGCTAAGAAGAGGATGGGGATGCAGCTAACGGGCGACGGATACCTGCTCGCTACCGTCAACCTGCAGAGGGAAGGAGTCACGGAGAAGAAAATAGGGGAACGGCACTGATGCTTTTCGTCTCGAAGCGGTAAGGCCGGATGGCGCTCTGCTACTGACGCGTCTGCCTGCTGCTGGCTATGCAACGCTATAGATGGTACTACTACTTGCTAAACTAAAATAAAAACACGAAGCTGCCACTAGCTACTGACTGAAGGGGCTCAGGTTTAGAGAAAAGGTACAACGAGTTGAAGGAGATGCTCATGATCAGTTGTAAGATGGAGTAGGTTTAATCCTTTTTATATTGTGATTTTGGCAATATCTAGGTCTCAGATTTGGGGGTTAGGGTCTGGAAAGGAGAAAGAAGGGGATTAGGATATTTATCTAGTCTAAAGTCGACTAGATGAGACTAGTTTTAGGCTAAAACTTTAGACGGGCCTTTTGCCTATTTTTATTTTCTAGAAAAATAACAAAACGTTTTGTGGTCACGCCTAAAGATTGGAAAGAGTATTATAATTTTTAATTTGAAATAAGAAAAGGAGGATGGATTTATATTATCCGTCAAAAACTATTTGTAAATACAAGGCAAAAATAAAATAAAAAGAGAGATAGAAAGAGAAGGTGCTGAATAGATAGATATGGCAATCAGAGGAGGGATGTTTAGGAGGGGCAAACCAGCAAAGCATCCCAGATTAGGCAGCTTTGAAGGGAAACAATAGTGAAGAAGGGAAACACATATCATTTCCATATGGGCATAGCTTGTAGCAAGAACATGCCATAATCCACATAGGCAGGTATATTTCTCTTTAGACCCATCGGAAAGCACAAGAGCTTGATAAAAACCCAAGTTCCAACATAAGGAGCTCACATGGTTTTGGAATGGGAAAGTTGCCCACAAGATTATGTGGACAAGGTGTATTTGGATAAAAGTGATAAGAATGCCACACCTGGTATATGGGCTAACAAGAATGCAAGTAGATCGAATGATAGCCTCATATACATGCATGGTAGAATTGTCGAGGAATTTAAGCTCACATGGATCCAAAGTAAGGTGGTAAGTGGAATGAATGGAAGAGACATGCCCTCAACTCAAATTAGGCATTTGTATACAAGTATCAAGACCCAAATACATGATATCAAAAAGCGAATACTTTTAATAGGACAAATGCATATGAGGGAAAACCAACTTAAAAGGGCTTCATATGATGCTCAAATGCAATGTGGCATGATGGCATGAGCAGGATATAATGATGATGCAACAATTATATGTAGGAAGGTAGCATATTATTATTAGACCAAGTAGCATTACAGATGTTAGACAGCTGGGATGCTACAACTCTCCCCCACTAAACATGAATCTCCGCCCGAGATTCTAGGAAGAAGAAGAAGACACAAAGAGGGTAGGGTACTTGGCACGGAGCTCATCCTCGCGTTCCCAAGTGGCTTCATCAACGGAATGGTGCGACCACTGCACCTTGCAGAACTTGATAGACTTGTTGCGAGTCTTTCTTTCTGCGACTTCTAGGATTTTTGTGGGGTGTTCTTGATAAGACAGATCTTCTTGGATATTGATAAGCTCATGGTCCACGGTCCTGCCGGGATCCTTGAAGCACTTCTTGAGTTGGGAGATATGGAAGACATGATGGACCTTGAGTTTTTCAGGCAGCTCAAGAGCATATGCAACTTCTCCTCTTCTTCCACGAACTTTCAAAGGACCGATGTATCTAGGAGCCAGCTTTCCTTTGATACCAAACCGGTGCGTGCCTCTCATGGGAGTGACACGAAGGTAAATGAGATCACCAGGGACATACTCCATGTCCGTGTGCTTTCTGTCATAGTTGCTCTTCTGGCGACTTTGAGAAACCTTTAGGTTTTCAAGAATGATGTGAACATTCTCCTCCGCTTGAGTTACAATGTCGGGGCCAAACAATGTTCTTTCACCTTCTCCCGACCAACCAATCAGAGTTCTGCATTTGCGGCCATAGAGAACCTCAAATGGTGCCATCTTTAGACTCTTCTGGAAGCTATTTTTGTAAGAGAACTCAGCATAAGGAAGGCATTCTTCCCACCTCATGCCAAAGGAGATTACGCAAGCGCGGAGCATATCTTCCAGAATCTGATTGATCCTTTCAACTTGTTCTTGCGACTGAGGGTGATAGGCTGTGATGAAGTTCAACTCTGTTGCCAAAGCATTTTGGAAACTTCCCCAGAACTTGGAAGTGAAGATGCTTCCATGGTCTGAACTGATCTCAAGAGGAACCCCATACAGAGAGACAATTCTGTTTATATAGAGCTCAGCCAACTGAATTGCATAAATTGTTTCCTTGACGGGAAAGAAGTGAACCACTTTAGAAAGCCTGTCGATGACAACAAAGATTGCATTGTTGCCCTTCTGTGACCTTGGAAAACCAGTTATGAAGTCCATCTCTACTTTCTCCCATTTCCATTCCGGAGGCTTCAATGGCTGTAGAAGACCCGAAGGTTTCTGATGGACAGCTTTTACTCTGCGGCAGACATCACACTCCGAGACATACTTGGCACAATATCGTTTCAAACCAGGCCACCAATAATGTATTTTCAGGTCCATGTACATCTTAGTGTTACCAGGGTGGATGGAAAGAACAGAATCATGAGCTTGTTTAAGAACTTGGTCTCCCAAACCCGGATACTTCGGAACGAACATCTTGTGCTTAAAGAATAGAGTGCCTTGGTCATCAAGGTGGAAAGGTTCATACTTATGAAGCTGAACCTTAGAGATGATGTTTTTAGTGTACGGATCACCAAGTTAAATGGAGCGAACTTTTTCTTCCAAGAGAGGGGTTTCCAGAAGATTCAGAAGATACCCTTGATCCACAATTTCAAGGTTGAGCTGGCGGAATTCCTCGCACAAGAGAGGCTGTTGTTCTTCCACCATGAGGTTGTTGACATAAGCTTTTCGGCTGAGAGCATCGGCCATGACATTAGCTTTGCCAGGAGTGTAGTTGATGGTTAGATCAAAATCATTAATTGCTTCAATCCACCTCCTCTGACGAAGGTTGAGATCAGGTTGTGTGAATATATACTTCAGACTCTTGTGATCAGAAAAGATCTCACAACGGTTGCCAAGCAAGTAGTGCCTCCATACTTTCAAAGCAAAGACAACTACTGCGAGTTCCAGGTCATGTCTTGGATAGTTGATCTCATGCGTCTTCAACTGATGAGAGGCATAAGAAACAACTTGCTTTTCTTGCATAAGGACCGCACCCAATCCTTGCAAGGAGGCGTCACAGAAAATCTGGAAAGGCTTTGATGTATCTGGAGGAATCAAGACTGGAGTGGAAGTGAGCTTCTCTTTGTGTGTTTCAAAGCTAGCTTGACATGCAGGAGACCAAAGGTATTTCTTGCCTTTCTTGAGGAGATCGGTAAGAGGCTTCGCAATCTTCGAGAAGTTCTGAACGAAGCGACGGCAGTAACTAGCCAAACCAAGGAAACTCCAGACTTCTTTTACATTTTTGGGTGGAAGCCACTCAACAATTGTCCGAACAGTTTCTGGGTTAACGGCAATGCCCTTGGCAGAGATGACGTGACCCAGATAGGTGACTTCGGGAAGCCAAAATTCACACTTGGAGAACATTGCATATAGGCGGTTCTCACGAAGCTTGTTTAGGACACACCGAAGGTGTTCTTCATGTTCTTCCTTTGAATTAGAATATAATAGAATGTCATCCAGATAGACCACGACGAACTTATCAAGATACTCCATGAAAACCGAGTTCATAAGCCTCGAGAAGGTGGCAGGTGCGTTGGTGAGACCCAAGGACATGACCGCGTACTCGTACAGGCCATAGCGGGTGGTGAAAGCTGTCTTGGGAACATCTTCCTTGCGAATCTTGATTTTATGATATCCACTTCTCAAGTCAAGCTTAGAGAATACCACAACTCTAGCTAGCTGGTCGAACAGATCATTAATCCGCGGAAGGGGATATTTGTTCTTCATGGTTTTAGCATTGAGAGCCCGATAGTCAACACAAAGTCTATCAGTGCGGTCTCGCTTCTTCACAAAGATGGTTGGGATACCCCAAGAAGAAGTGCTGTGCTGAATGAAACCCAACTTCTCTTGTTCATCAAGCTGACATTTGAGTTCAGCCAACTCAGTAGGACCCATTTTATAAGGCCGCTTGGAGATAGGAGCGGTACCAGGATCAAGCTCTATCACAAACTCGACCTCTCGGTCAGGAGGCATACCTGGTAACTCTTTAGGAAAAACATCTGGGAACTCACAGACCACCGGACCACTCTGAATAGCATCCATAACATCATCATTTAGAGCCACCAAAGAGAAAAGCTGAATTGCAGGAGTCAGACTTGGAGAATAGACTATATGGCCTTCAAGAATTTTCAGAGAAACCGAGCGTTAAGCACAATCAATCACAGCTGCATTTGCTGTTAACCAATCCATGCCCAAGATAACATCAATGTCAGAATTGCCCAGAATAATTAAGGAAGCCGGGAACAAAGAGCCACCAATCTCAATTTGATTGCCATGGCTGATATGAGCAGCCCTCATGTTTGACCCAGGAGATTGTACCACGAGACGATGCAATAGAGGACCCATAGCCAGATCATGCTCATGTGCAAACTTGTGAGAAACAAAAGAATGCGAAGCACCAGAATCAAACAAAACTCATGCAGGGACTGAGTTAACAGGGATCGTACCCATCACAACTCCAGTTGCATGTTCAGCTTGAGCGACGTTGACACAGTTGGCACGAGCAACAGTGGACCCGGGCTTGGTGTTGATGTTGAGAGCCCGAGGTGGAGGTGCATGAACCATAGAAGAACTTGCTACATGTCTTGGAGGTGGTGGAGGAAGAGCTTTGTTGTTCATGGGACAACTCCAGTGTTGATGCCCAGTGTTCCCACAAGTGTAACAAGCACCAGGTGGACGTGGAGCAGCGTAGCCAGGGACTCCGCCAGGCGCTCTAGGGTACTTGTGGTTGTAGCCCCTAGGAGCAGCGGTGAAGGAGTTTGGTGGCCCTGCCGCATAGCTTGAAGGTCTTGGTGGAGCCGGGAGCGGTGGTGCGGTATTACGAACCCACACACGGCGCTTAGAAGGAGCTGTCATAGCTGAAGAGCTTGCTGCGTCACGGCTATGTTTCTTGGACTCCTCGAACACTTGCCTACTAGCTTCTTCCTATAGAGCTGTATGTTGGAGTTCCAGAAAAGACCCCGGCCTTGCATGAGTGATTGCATATTTGATAGATGCATTGAGCCCTTGCCTAAACCTCTTTTGCTTCTTCTTGTCATCAGAGATCTCATCGCCACCATACCGAGAAAGATTCATGAAGTTTCTGATATAGGTGTTGACATTGTCATTGCCCTGCTTAAGGTTGAGAAACACTTCCTTCATCCTTTCCATGACAATTTCTGACAGGTATTTGTCTTTGAAAGCCCCAGTGAACTGCTCCCAAGTAGGCTGAAAACCAGAGTGGTTTGCCTTCAGGTAATTCTCCCACCATAGAGTTGCTCTCCCTTTAGAAGGTGAGTGGCACATTTTACCCATTCTTGCTCAGGAACATCAGCAGTCATCAGCAACCTTGACATCTCACGCGGCCAATCATCAGCATCCAGTGGTTGATCAGACACCTCAAAGTGGCGTGGGTTAAACTTCAGAAAGCCCTTGATGTCTCCTCGCTTGGGAGGTGGAGGTAGCGGAATAGACTCATTCCTCCTGACACTTTCTTCAAAACGCCGCTGGTTCTGCTGCATTGTGCCCAAGGTATTAGCAATACTTGCCAACGCGGCCCCCAGTTCAGGTGGTATGTCCTCCTCAGTACGGCGTGGTGGTGCCATCCTGTGATTGATATAAAACTCAAGTCAGTACCATAATGGAGAATAATAATAATCCAAAATAGTACCAAAATGGAATTAACCAAGATTAAAGGATACAAATCACTAAGATGATATTAAAATATCAACAAAGTTCAAAGCACCTAGAAGATAGTAAGCATAACGCACACGACTAAACAAGGAGTGTGGTACATAAAGCTATCAAAGAAAAAAAATCGCAAATTTCGGCATTAAAATACCACTATATGCGCAAAACCACTTAACGAATCAAGATTAGTAACTCTACCAATTCAATATACAAGAGCGAATGATAAAAGTAGTTGTATGGTCGCGACTCCATCCCGCACTCAAATCATTACTCCGCACATGAATAAGTAAAACACATATCCCAACTCTCTTCCTTTTTAAGATGTACCTAAAGATTAGCAACTATGGAAAATAAACACCCCAAACAAGATAGCGTCGGATAACACAGAGTAAGACAGATCGCATCGGTTTACAACGAATCAGATAGATCGCATCAGTTTACAAAAGCCTGTCGGTATGGAATGTACCAACAATTGATAACCAAAAGGCAGATAGCGACAACAAGTTGGATGCAACAGATAGACAAGGAATTTCACACCCACACACACACACAACCTATGGTACCACAGAACCCAAAACACGTGAATCCTAGTTTGAATTTAAGAAGAGGATTGAAAACGTTACACTTCCTTACCAGAAAAGGGTGGGTGGGTGGGTAAGAAGAAAAATGGAAGCAGTCCTACTCTCACGTTTTGTTTCTTCCTAGTATACATAGCTACCAAAATATTTGCTAGACTGACAATGACCATTTGGCTGATACCCTGAAGGGCAGGATGACTCTCATACCAATAGTAACAACCTCGGACCCTACGCTCTAAGTTCAAGCCTGGATGAACCAAAAGTGGTTAAGGGTTTTATAGCGGAGGCCTAGGGCCACCCACGTGTAGGCCCGTCGGCCGTCCTAACTACTTCCAAGAACATCGGGACAAGAGCGAGCGGCGTAGGCAACATGCGAAGAGATCAAATACATACACAAGTGAGTATGTATGCAAGCTACCTTACAACAGTTCTCAGAGCCATACCATCTAAAAGAAATAGAAATATTGCAACGCCCTACGGCAAGATCCAAATATCCTAGATAGAGATAATAGTGTAGAATAGCTCCTCATACATCATTCAACAGAGTATCAAGCGGAAGCGGGAAACAAGATCCGAGTACGGACAAGAAGCAAATCGGCATAAGATACCACATAAATAAGCACATCCCGCCCATAGATCTCACGGATCCCCATCCCCGTAATCTCTACACTGAGTGATCGTTGCCAATATCATCTGCCTCCTCCACCCAGTATCCATCTTGCGAATACACCTGTTCATCTGAATCAAACAATTTATCGTGTGAGACCCTAGGGGTACTCAGCAAGTCTTTATGCCTCTAAAGGGGACATATACCTGGGGTGACGTAATTGCAGCAAAAGATAATAACTAACAAGTCTATAAATACTCGCTAACCATCCGCCTAACCAATGATAGACGGATGTCTATTAATTAGGAACAACAGTTATAACAGTATAAAGTAACAGATCCATCCTCCTTCTCGCTTACCAACGAGAAAGCGGACGAACAACCCATCCATTGACAGTTTTATTAACCATTCCATGAGTACGGCACCATTTACTAGTCAGATATTTAGTCAAATTAAAAGCGGTACTTTAGTTATACTTGTCTATGATCGAGAAACTGTGCTCCAAGTCATCCATAACCGCGGACACGGCTTTCAGAAAGATTTACCCTGCAGGGGTGCACAAATAGCAACACACACACGATCGACCTCAAAAAAACCAAATCAAAACCCAACGAGGCTTTCACGACAAAGCATTCACAGGATTCATAAAATATTACAGGGGGCCACCCCACTAAGCTACCCGCAACAAAGTTCGCCGGCTCCAGAACGGACCTAGGGTTTGTGTGGACGGCGGTAAACGACTGGGAACCCGAAAGTGTGACTGGGCTTGTCGATACAGCGAAAACATGTCATGATCCAAAACAGTACAGGTGCTCCACGCACAATCTTAAATAAAGCAGTAAAGCATGGCATAAGTACAGGATAGTAATAAAGCCTCAAACTACTTTGTGGCCCCAAGAAATAAAGTACAAATCAAGCTCATGCAAAGGGGGATTCATAGAGTCTCCCGTATGTGGATAGTGCGAATAGTCAAGGAACAGGAATCAAGTACTCGGGGTCCTACGGGACACAAGTGGACCTAAAAACCGAATGACAGATATTGCCCACCGGTGCCTCTTTCATTATTTATCCCATTACTACTCAGGTTAAGTTGTTTAGGTACCTCGTTATCCATCAGACTCTCACATACCCTACACATGTTGTTCTACGACCCGCATGGCTCAAATAACTCATGTAGAAATGGCTCATGGGATGGAGGAACAAGCTCAGTGGGGTTTAAAAGTAAAGGCTATGCAGTACTTGGGATTCAATTTAATGCAATGGCGACTCAATGCTACAAGAATAAGATGGATGCAATAGGTACTATATGTATGCAAGCATGTGGTAGTGCTTGCCTGGAAGCTCAGATGAAGCGAGAGATGGATCTGGGTAGTACTCCTGGGATTCCTGATAATTCCCCTGCTCGGCGTCTATTCGAAGAAGAACCAAACAATCAAGGGCCAACATAAATATAGTGCACAAGCATATGAATAAAATGCGACAAGCAAACAAGCATGCCATGATGAATGTTGCACAATTTACATGGCATAACCTAGCATGGCATGGGTGAGGTGTGGGGTACAAGAGTAAAGCATTTTATTAAGTTTTTAGGCATGTTTTGCTCCCATACACATTGCTGTATACTTAATATTTACATGATGCATGCTTCAATTCATATCATAGAATACATAAACAGAACGGGCTCGTCGCGCTGATCGATTTAGACATATTATTTGTCAAATTTGGAGTTATAGAATTAAAGTTATTGATTAATTCGTCTTCTAAAGAAAAAGGCAGAAAGTGTTTAGGTTTAAGTATTTATAATAAACCAATTCAAAACAAAATTTATATCTTAATTCTTTAAACAGATTTAAATAGGTTTGCTTGTAGAAGTTGTCCAAATTGAAGTGTATAAAAAGATTTATTAGCAGCTCGAAAAGGTTAGAGGGGTTCTAAGCTAAAAGGAAAATATGCTGGGCCACTGCATGTTTAACAAGACACAACCAGGGTGCAACTTGTAAAAAAATGGCACTAAACTTATGAATTTTTCAACACCGGTTTACAGGTTCAAAAACTCTCCAAAAAAACGTAGAGAAAGAAAAAGCTTTCGGCCACTATGGGGATTTGATCTCATGACCCAAAGGATGCACTAGATGGGTTGATGCCACTGGGCTATGATTAGATCGATGTTGACCAAATTGAAACATGGACAGATAGCTTTGCGTTAAAGACCAAACAGGTTAAAAAGGGGATTTTAACAGACCGCCGCCGGGATTTGAACTAGGTACTCCTGGGCTAAAGATTGGAGCCGAAACTGCAGGGGTATAGACTGGATTGTGATCGAGGTCAACGCGGTTAGCTTTTAATAAAACAAGGCCGGCTCTGTCTCTACTGAAACTGACGAGAACTAGCAACACGTCTTTGAACCTCACGCCTCACGCGCACACGCGCAGTCAGCGGCCGGCGAAACAAAATCCGGCAACGGCGACGGCAATTAAGCGGAGGAGAAGCTGCTGGAAGGAGGGTAAAAGGGAGGTAGTGCTCACCTCGACCGATTCCCGCGGGAGTTGGGGTCGGGGTAGGGCTGCAGCGCAGGCGAGACGGGTAGGACGCAGCGGCGCCATGTTCTGTCGGGAAGTAGACGCGGTCGACTCCCCTTGCGCTGCTCTGGCCTCCCTGCTGCTACGGATGCGACACGGGCGTGGGCGGTGGTTCGTTTCCGCCGCTCGGCTCGCCCGGCTGCGACTACCGAGGCTACGGTAGCTAGCCCATAGCGACGGCCAAGGCAATTGGAGAGGCATAGCTAATGAAGTGGGCGTGGTAGGCGAAGGCCGGGACTGCGGCGCTAGGGGAAGGGGTCTAGGGTTCCTAGGCTTGCCTCGGATGGCTAAGAAGGGGATGGGGACACAGCTAACGGGCGACGGATACCTGCTCGGTGTCGTCAACCTGCAGAGGGAAGGAGTCACGGAGAAGAAAACAGGGGAACGATGCTGATGCTTTCCGTCTCGAAGCAGTAAGGCCGGATGGCGCTCTGCTGCTGGCGTGTCTGCCTGCTGCTGGCTATGCAACGCTATAGATGGTACTGCTACTTGCTAAACTGAAATAAAAACACGAAGCTGCCACTAGCTACTGACTAAAGGGGCTCAGATTTAGTGAAAAGGTACAACGAGTTGAAGGAGATAATCATGATCAGTTGTAAGATGGAGTAGGTTTAATCCTTTTTATATTGTGATTTTGGCAATATCTAGGTCTCAGATTTGGGGGTTAGGGTTTGGAAAGGAGAAAGAAGGGGATTAGGATATTTATCTAGTCTAAAGTCGACTAGATGAGACTAGCGGCTAAAACTTTATACAGGCCTTTTGCCTATTTTTATTTTCTAGAAAAATAACAAAACATTTTGTGGTCACGCCTAAAGATCGGAAAGAGTATTATAATTTTTAATTTGAAATAAGAAAAGGAGGATGGATTTATATTATCCAGTTTTGTTTGATCAAAAACCATTTGTAACTACAAGGCAAAAATAAAATAAAAAGAGAGAAAGAAAGAGAAGGTGCTTAATAGATAGATATGACAATCAGAGGAGGGATGTTTAGGAGGGGCAAACCAGTAAAGCATCCTAGATTAGGCAGCTTTGAAGGGAAACAAGAGTGAAGAAGGGTAACACATATCATTTCCATATGGGCATAGCTTGTAGCAAGAACATGCCATAATCCACATAGGCGGGTATATTTCTCTTTAGACCCATCAGAAAGCATAAGAGCTTGATAAAAACCCAAGTTCCAACATAAGGAGCTCACATGGTTTTGGAATGGGAAAGTTGCCCACAAGATTATGTGGACAAGGTGTATTTGGATAAAAGTGATAAGAATGCCACACCTGGTATATGGGCTAACAAGAATGCAAGTAAATCGAATGATAGCCTCATATACATGCATGGTAGAATTGTCGAGCAATTTAAGCTCACATGGATCAAAAGTAAGGTGGTAAGTGGAATGAATGGAAGAGACATGCCCTCGACTCAAATTAGGCATTTGTATACAAGTATCAAGACCCAAATACATGATATCAAAAAGCGAATACTTTTAATAGGACAAATGCATATGAGGGAAAACCAACTTAAAAGGGCTTCATATGATGCTCAAATGCAATGTGGCATGATGGCATGAGCAGGATATAATGATGATGCAACAATTATCTGTAGGAAGGTAGCATATTATTATTAGACCAAGTAGCATTACAGATGTTATACAGCTGGGATGCTACAGGGGGGCAGCCACCTATCCCCTCTATTTGTAGAGGAAGGGCGCAGCTAGGGCTCCCCCTTTGCCCTCCACCTTCTAGGATCGACACATGGCGAGGGGAGGAAGTTTTCTCCCCCAAGTCTATCCCCTATTTTCTAGGGATTCCCCTTATCCATAGAGGGCTGCCTAGTTGGGCTTCTTGGGCTTGGTGTGTCTAGTCCATGGGGCCCCGCAACATTCCCTCAGCTCATGTGGCCCCTCCTGGGGTAGTGGGCCCACTGGTGGCCCTCTAGAAGCTTCTAGAAGCTCCGGTCAAAATACTTAAAACTTTTCTGAACCCAGGAAGATGACTTCCATTATATGAATCATATTCTCCAGACAATTCTGGATCTCGTCGTGATATCCTGGATCCAATCCGAGACACCGAACGACATTCGATCTCCAACTCATATTCCATATCTACTTAAACAACATCGAACCTTAAGTCTGTCACCCTACGGTTCACGAACTATGTAGACATGATCGAGACACCTCTGCGATCAATAACCAATAGAGGGTCTTGGAGATCCATAATGGCTCCCACATATTCAACGATGACTTCGTGATCGAAAGAACCTTTAACATTCGATACCGATTCCCTTTGTCGCACGATACTCTACTTATCCAAAGTTCGATCATCGGTATCTCCATACCTAGTTCAACCTCGTTACTGATAAGTACTCTTTAATCATACCGTGATATGAAATCCCTTGTGACCTAGTCACATGCTTGCAATACAATTGGATGACATTCCTCCGAGAGGGCCTAGAGTATATCTATACATCATTAGGATGGACAAATCCCATTCTTGATCCATGTGCTTAAACACATACTTTCAGCATACCTAATGCCACCTTTATAACCACCCAGTTACGAAGTGGCATTTGATGTCATGAAAGCACTCATCCGGTGATGGTGATTAACATGATCTCATGGTCGAAGGATTAGGTTACTATGTATTTGAAAGCTTGTAGAAAAACGAACTTAATGACTTGATCTTATGCTATGCTTACTATGGGTGTGTGTCCATCAAAGCATTATCCTAATGATGTGATCTTGTTATTAATAACATCCAATGTTCATGAAACAATGATCATCTATTAATCAATAAGCTAGCTTAATAAGAGGCTCACTAGGGACTCCTTTATGTTTACAAAACACACAAGTATTAGTGTTTCCTATTAATACAATTATAGCATGGGATGTCAACATTTATCATAAACACAAATATATAATAGTAACCACTTTATTATTGCCTCTTGGGAATATCTCCAACAGTCTCCCACTTGCACTAGTGTCAATAATCTAGATTACATGTTAATATACCTAACACCCATAGCGTTCTGGTGTTGGTCATATTTTGCTCTAGGGAGAGCTTTAGTCATCGGGTCTACCACATTCAGATCAATGTGTACTTTGCAAATCTTTATGTCACCTTCTTGGACATACTCGCGAATAGAATGAAAACGTAGCTTGATGTGCTTCAACTTCTTGTGTGACCTTGGCTCCTGTGCATTAGCTATGGCACCCATGTTATCACAATAGATGGCCATCGGGTTCAACGCACTAGGAACCACACAAAGCTCAGTAATCAACTCCTTCATCCATATGGATTCTTATGTAGCCTCCGAGGCAGTTATGTATTCTGATTCAGTTGAAGATTTCGCCACAATGCTTTGCTTGGCATTCCTCCAGCTCACTGCTGCACCATTCAAAATAAATACGTATCCAGACTATGACTTTGAGTCATCCGGATCAGTGTTCCAACTAGCATCAGTGTAACTGTTTACAACAAGCTCTTCGTTAACTCCATAAGAAAGAACCATATCCTTACTCCTTTTCAGGTACTTTAGGATATTTTTGATCGCTGTCTAGTGTTCCATTCCAGGATCATTTTGATATCTGCTATTCAAACCAACAACATGTGCGATATCCGATCTCGTACAAAGCATGGCATACATGACATAACCTATGGCCGAGGCATAGGGGATTTTGCTCATCCTTTCTCTTTCTTCTGCTGCAGCTAGACTTTGAGTCTTACTCAAGGTCTTATCTGGCAACATGGGCAAGAACCCTTTCTTAATTTCTTCCATTCTAAACCTCTCTAGAACCTTGTCCAGGTATGTACTCTGTGAAAGCGCACTTAAGCGTCTTGATCTATCTCTATAAATCTTGATGCCTAAAATGTATGCAGCTTCGCCAAGATCTTTCATTAAAAAACTATTATTCAAATAGCCTTTGATACTTTTAAGAAGTTCTATATCATTCCTAATCTACAATTTGTCATCCACATATAGTACTAGGAACGCTACAGAGCTCCCGCTCACTTTCTTGTAAATACAAGCTTCTCCAAAAGTTTGTATAAAGATAAAGTTTTTGATCACCTTATCAAAATATTGATTCTAGCTCCGGGATGCCTGTTTCAGTTCAAAAATGGAGCGCTGAAGTTTGCATACCTTCTCAGTATCTTTAGGATCGACAAAACCCTTGGGTTGTACCATATACAACTATTCCTCAATGTCAGCATTAAGGAACACAGTTTTGACATCTATCTGCGAAATCCCATAATCTAAAAATGCAACGATTGCTAAAAAAATCCTCACATACTTTAACTTTGCCACCGGTGAGAAAGTCTCTTCATAGTCAACTCCTTGAATTTGTACCACTCCTGATTGGTATGACCCTGTCTTGAATATCATGTTGTTGGACAACACTGACGACCCTGCAATGTACGAGCAAGTAATGATGATCCCAGATTCCAACAAATGGAAAAAGGCCATGAAATCCAAAATTGGATCCATGTACGAAAACCAAGTGTGGACTTTGGTAGACCTACCTAATGGCTACAAGGCTGTCGAGAATAAATGGATCTTTAAAAACAAAACCGACGCTGATGGTAATGTTATTGTCTATAAAGCTCAACTTGTCGCGAAAGGGTTCCGACAAATTCAAGGAGTTGACTACGATGAGACTTTCTCACTGGTGGTGAAGCTAAAGTCTATGAGGATATTGTTAGCAATCGCTGCATTTTTCGATTATGAGATTTGGCAGATGGATGTCAAAACGGTGTTACTTAATGGTGACATTGAGGAAGAGTTGTATATGGTATTACAACCCAAGGATTTTGTCGATCCTAAATATGCTGACAAGGTATGCAAACTTCAATGCTCTATTTATGGACTGAAGCAAGCATCCCGGAGCTGGAATCAACGATTTGATAAGGTGATCAAAACTTTGGATTTATACAAATTTTGGAGAAGCTTGTATTTACAACAAAGTGAGTGGGAGCTCTGTAGCATTCCTAGTACTATATGTGGATGACATATTGTTAACTGGGAATGATATAGATTTCTATGGCGCATATAAAAGTGTGCGCTCCACATAATTAATTCCGTGGCGCATGAAGACACACGTGCCATAGAAATATGGAAATTCTGTGGCGCACGCAACCCATATGCGCCACAAAAATGTGTGTTTCTGTGGTGCATATTTTCCTATGCGCCATAGAAAATGATGATTATGTGGTGCATATACACATATGCGCCACCGAAATTTAATGGGACCTAGAACCAACTAAGGGGGGATACAATTCTGTGGCACATATGTCTATATGTGCAACAGAAAGTGTTGATTCTATGGCGCATATAGATATATGCGCCACAAAAAGTTGAAAACAAACCCCCCTCCCCGTGGATCACCTTTTTAGTTTTATAAAAAATAAACTAAAAATGATAAAAATGTCAAAAAATAATTCCTTTGAGATGTAGTTATATTTTGGGGTATAGTTATAGGGGAAATTGAAAAACATGAATTTCGATGTATTTTGAAAAAAGGTCTTGGTACAATAAAACGGCCATAACTTTTGCATACTATGTCAGAAAAATGTTTGACCTATCAAAACGATCATCTCGAAATTTCCTACTCCAATTCAACCGCCAAAGGCCTTTCTAGATTTTACAGAATCCCCAAATTCAAAAAGAGTAAAAGGTTATTTCAAAAAGAAGTTATTTCATGCAAAAAAAATAAAAAAGGAGGAGACAATTCTGTGGCGCATGTTGGATATGCGCCATATAATTGTTGGGCAGGATTTGAATTTTGAATCCCACTAGTGCCTCTTCTCCCTCTATTTTCTCCTCCTCCTCTCCTCCATACTTCTCCTCTCCTCCACTTCTCCTCCTTCTCCTCCCCTTCTCCCTCTCCTCCTTCTCCACTCTCTGGTGACTTCCTTCTCCATTCTCTGGTGACCTCCTCCCCCCCTCTACAAAAACTGGCAACATCCTCCTCTTGTGACAACCTCTGGTGACCTCCTCCTCCTCCACCACCCCGGCAACCTCCTTCTCCTCCAGTGACCACCTCCGGCGACCTCCTCCTCCACCACCTCCTCCTCCTCCACCACCATCATCTCCGGCGACCACCTACTCTGGCGGCCTACTCGTCCTCCATTATCTCCAGTGACCTTCTCCTCCGGCGACCCCCACTTCCGGTCACAACCACGACCTCCTCCGATGAGCTCCGAAAAAATTCCAGCAGGTATGGTGCTAGATCTAGATTTAGATCTAGATGTGGCCCCTTTTTCTTGAAATTCAAAATAATAATTATGTGGTGTATATTGCAATATGCGCCAAAGAAATCTCATTTTGTGGCGCATATTTCAATATGCGCCACAATAATTTGAGATTTCTGTGACGCATATCAATATGCGCCATAGAATTACAATTTAGTGGCACATCCCATATGCGCCACAGAATGTCAAAATCCATGCGCCATAGATAACGATTTTCCTAGTAGCGGCAGTCAAACTTTCCCAATGTGAGCATGAGGCCGGAAGACACATGCTCACTAGAAGAAGTGCGAGGTCCCATGCGTAACATGATTCTGGTCATAGCCATCGATCCCCACGGTGGGATCCAATTGTCATAATTCTGGTTACAACAGTGCCTATGAAGGCTAGATAGATGGTGGGAGCAAGCCTGGCGACTACGACGGCGCCTGCAAATGAGATTGGGCATAAGCCAGTGTAGCGGGACACGGGAAGTACCTATGTTCGGAGCCCTCTGTTTGAGAGGTAAAACTCCTACTCCTGCCGATCTGACTATGAGGTGATGAACACAAGAACTACAGAGCGCTCCTTGAGCTGTATGAGAACTAACAAACCAACTCAGACCAACCCTCGCTAGGAGGCCCTGCCGCCGCTTATAAAGGGCTAGGGCAACGGTCACAGGCACGACCGGCTGGCGGGTCCCACAGGTAGGCCCTAGCCGGCTAGTCATCAATAGTATCGTGCAACTGAGAGTGTGTCTATAGTATCCACCATAGGAGAACAGTGTATATCATCTTCATTGTTCTCGTGTCACCAGGAAAGTCTTCCGTATGGGCTTGCCGCACCGGCCATCTTTACGTCCAGTCGGTAGGCATAGGGCATGGTGCATACTATAGAACGCGTCACGCCTAGCTATAGCTTCTAGGTACGCTAGCCCACTGGTCTCCTCCATCTGACCAGCGCCACATGTCCTTCCTGCCCGCCAGTCCAGCTATGCTGAGGCAGTCGACTTGGAGCATCTTGACTATCTTGCTGCTTCTGCATTGATCTTACTCCCGGCTGGATCTCTCCAGCCGGCCTCTGCTCTTCTTATTGCCTAGCCGGACGGACGCAACCCGACCCAAGAACGATACCCCAACAAGATTCATGTACAATATTCACAATAATAGAATCCAGGACAATCCGAGACCTTCGTTTCAAGTCCAAGTTTAAAACCCGAGAAAGAAGTAACTACTACTTGAGTGACACAATTTACACTATAAGCTAGTAATCACGAGGTAGCTTCCAAAAGAAGAAAATACTTTTGAAGTACCCAAACAAATAAGGAGGCACACGAGGCAAAAGGAAACCTCAAACCCTAGAATAGAATATTATGGCACATACAATATAACATTGTGGGTCCATAAGATAGACATATCAAGGAAGGAAGGAATATCTGAGATGAAACTGTTGGGTTTGCAGCATAGAAAACAAAAAATTTCCTACGGTGGGAACTATACGCTAAGATCTATCTACTAGATACAAGCAACGAGCGGATATACATCCATAGAGAACTTACCCTCGAAGACAACAAAGCTTTGTTAACGAGTTGGAACTCGTGGATGATGTAGTCGTACACTTGCTGATCTCAAGATCGTGATGAAGTCCAGCAGGTCCGGCTCCAGCACGTCCTTCGGATCAAGCTCCAGCAAGTCCAGCACCACCAAGTCCAGCACCACAAAGTAGCGGTGCATCCGTGATCGCACACACGTCCGGTACCCCGACAACCTCCGTCCCTCGCTCCAGCAAAGCAGCAGAAGCAGCAACTCTTTTCCAGATAAAGCCACCGGGAACATGTATCTCGCTAATCCGAGACCATGGGGGAAAATACTAGAGGGGGAGAGAGATCCTTCACGAGGAGTTGTGAGGAAGAAGGAGTGAGAGGGGGGCCTTTTATAGGAGGAGGGGAGGGTGTCCCTTCACCTCCCTCATTCATGTGGTGGTAACCCCCTCCACATTAAAATGCCCCTTCACATTCTGTTTTAAAGTCTCCACTTTAAATGCATTAAATTTCTCCAAATTTAATGCTCTCTCATATAATAAAACTCTTTTATTAATTTTATTCAGAATTTTGTTAATTACTTTAATTAACAAACATTCACATAAACCCCCTGCAACATTTCAATATTACATGTAGAACCAATTTCAGCAATTTCACCCGAAACAGTTTCGGTGTCTATTGAAATAATTCCAGCGCTTTCTTAAATCTTTATCTGAAACATATTTGCTCCAAATGGTGTCGGTATCCCTTAAGTGTGTCACCCTACAGTTTGTGAATAATGTAGACATGATTGAGACCCCTCTCCGATCAATAATCAGCAGTGGGACCTGGATATCCGTACTGACTCCCACATATTCAACGATGACTCTTGTGATCGTGTGAACCTTTAACGTCGTAACTAAATCCCTTTCTCTCACGATATATTACATGTCCGAGATTCGATCATTGGCATCCAAATACCTAGTTTGATCTCGTTACCGACATGCACTCTTTTCTCATTCCCGTGATATAACATTCTAGTGATCAAATCACTTGCTTGCAAGCTATTTCAATGTGAAATCACCGAGAGGGCCCAGAGTATATCTATCTGTCATCCGGATGGAAAAATCCCACTCTTGATCCATGAGCCTCAATATAACACCTTCGTAGCACTGAACCCACCTTTATAGTCACCCTGTTACGGTGTGACCTTTGATGTTATCAAGATACTATTCGGTGTTAGCAATTAACATGATCTCATGGTCTAAGGACTAAGATTACTTCGTATGATGTTATAGAAATATAAGCATAATGACTCTGATCGTAAAGCTATACTTCGGATGAATGTTCATTACATCATTCCACCAATGTTGTGACCTTGTTATTAACAGCATCCAACATCCATGATCAGGAAACCTTGATCATCTTGTTAATCAACAAGCTAGTTTATATGAGAGGCAGTACTGGGAAATTTGTATTTTTTTATTAAACACACATGTATTAACGTTTCAAATTAATACAATTATAACATGCAAAATAAACATTTATCATAAACATGGAATAAGATAATAACCACTTTACTATTGCCTCTCGGGCATATTCCCTTTAGTCTCCCACTTGCACTAGAGTCAATAATCTAGTTTGTAAACTTGTATATACAACACCTAGGTGTTGAATATACGCGTTTGCTAGTGGTTGACATAATCTCCGGATCTGGCACTTTCAGGTCCGTGTGTATTTGCATGTCTTTGCGTCTCTACGCATCACTCATTCTCAAATGAGATGGCATTGTATAAATTTGGTCCTTTGGTGAGACCTTTAGTTTGTTTGGGTTAAAATATGTTGATAATATTGTCATACAATATATCTTCATAGTATTAGCCCACTTTGAACCACACCTAGATTGATAACAAACTTCTTAACACAAATGCCCTCTTTTGCTACTACTATAGCAGTCATATACTTAGCCTTTTCGTTGTAGTATCCGTCACAATGTCTCAACTTTGGAACTCATCCAAATCCATCATGGAACATCCTTTCCATTACATTGTGCCACCCATAGTCTAAATTGAGATAAATTTTAATTTGTATCTTGTGACAAAACTAGTATCAATGTAACACTTTACAGTGAACTACCTTTAACTATTTGTCACTTATACATGATATATTCTTAGTTCTTCCAAAGCTCATAAGAATATCTTTACAATCTCCCAATGATCATCTTATGAATCATTCTGGTATGTGCTCATAACATTTAGAGCATAGGACATTCTGGATATATACATATCACGGTATAATCGATCAAAATCTTCATGTGATTTTACTCACCAAGTGTTGAAACACTTAAATCTTGATACAATCCTTTCCATGGAGCAAGAACCTTTATTGTTGTTTCCATATTGAACCCTTTCAATATCTCATATATATATTTCTGGCACAACCATATTAGCGCCTCAATCTATCCATATAGATATTGATGCCAAATATTCCGGTTTTGCCCAAGTCTTTCATCGAAATCTTATTTTAATGAAATTCTTAACTTGTGTCAATACAAGATACATAATTTCCAATCAACAATATGTCCTCTACATAATGTATTAGAAATATGTCTCAACTCTTGATGTCTACGCACTTCTATTCTTGTAGACAGTTGTTGGGCCTCCAAGTGCAGAGGTTTGTAGAACAGCAGCAAGTTTTCCCTTAAGTGGATCACCCAAGGTTTATCGAACTTAGGGAGGAAGTGGTCAAAGGTATTCCCTCTCAAGCAACCCTGCAATCAAGATACAAGAAGTCTCTTGTGTCCCCAACACACCCAAAACACTTGTCAGGTGTATAGGTGCACTAGTTCGGTGAAGAGATAGTAAAATACAAGTGGTATGGATAATTATAAGTGGTAACGGTGATAGAAATAGCTTGATGGCGTGGAAAAGACTAAAGGCAAACTGAAATAAAGATAGAAGCAAGCAAACATATAACATATCTAATTGCAAACGGTGTTTCAATGCTAAGAAACAAGGCCTAGGGATCATACTTTCACTAGTGAACACTCTCATATAAATTTATTCTTCTTTATGATACTACGCTTAACTACTCTCCGGTTGGACACTCTAATCGATGGTAGGGCTATAACAACACACCTCAAAGTTCATCTTTCCCATCTAGAAAACCCCACACTGTCACCATGAGTACTAGATGAGTCAAACAAACACCACAATTTCATAGAAACATCCAACTCCAAATATAACTCATAACAAGTATTTGTAATCTCTAGCCTAAGTGCCACCATGGTGAGCACGCTATCACTTTCACACACATGGGGAGAGCAGAGATTCATTAAAGCAGTTGAGTAGCAGAATAGATCTATAGATTACAAGCTCATGATCTCAATAAGATCATGCATAGAGAGAGATGAACACATAGCTACCCGTAGAACCCTTAGCCTCGAGAGAGAACTACTCCCTCCTCATCATGGGAATCAACAATGGTGATGGAGATGGCGGTAGAGATCGATGGAGATGGCTCGGAATAGAGACTTTCTGTCCCGCGAATTTCCTCTTTGGTGGCAGCGGCGCTACGGAACTTTTCATGGTTGGAGGCTTGACTCGTTAGGGTTTATGCATCGGGAGGCTTTTATAGGCGAGAGGGGAGACCGAGGGGGTACCGGAGGGGCCCACACCACCCACTGGCACGGCCTGGCCTAGCCCGCACCACCAGGTGGTGTGGCCAGCCCCTGGCCCCTCTCCGTCTTGTCTTCTGGCTCCGTGAGTCTTCCGGTAAAATATCGACTTTGGCTTTTGTCTGTTCCAATTCTGAGAATATTGATTTTCTGACTTTCCTGGAACTAAGAATAGCAAAAAACAGGCAGCTGGCACTATGGCATCTTGTTAATAGGTTAGTCCAAGAAATCATATGAAAAGTACTCCAAAGTGTGGACAAAACACAAGAAAGTAGATAAAACCAAGCATGGAACATCAAAAATTATAGATACATTTGCAATGTATCAGCGCTCCCACTTAATTTCTTGCAAATGCAAGCATCTTCATCATCTCCGATGAATTTAAACTCTTTTAACTATTTCATCATGGTGAAGATTCCAACTCTGCTATGCTTACTTCAACTATTGAAGTTTGCATGCCCTTTTAGCACCCTTTGAATTAACAAAACCCTTCAGACCGTGTCTTGTACACGTCCTAGGTAACCATTCTATTAGAAGAACATTGTTTTGTTTGATCAACTACCATACATCAAATTATATGTAGTGGTTGCTACATTAATCCGTCAAGACTAAATATCACTATGAAAGATCCAATCTTGTTATAGTCAACTCCTTGAACATTGTCGTAAACTTCTTTCCGACATGTCGACTATTTCATAGATGTTAAACATCCATGTCTATTTCTTTATAGATCCAAACATGACCGATAGGCTTCACGCCTTTCTGGAGGGTCTTCCAAGTTCAGAAACTTGATTTGTCGTGTATGGATACTATCACGGATTCTATGACTTCTAGTCATTTTATGGAGTGAGGGCCCATCATCGCTTCTTTGCATGTAGTCGGTTCATCATTGTCAAAACAATAATGACTTGCTTATCAAATCACACTATTTGATTCTTACCAACCCACATGGGAACTCTAATCTCCGAGATCACAACCTTTGTAATCACGGGAGCCATGAGCATTGTGGCCGCCACCGGGACACTTTCCGGCGCTGTGCTACTTAGCACATATAGCTAAGGTTCAACAACCTTATCAAAGTTATATTGTCCTCCCACTTAACTTTTCGCGAAAAATTCCTTCTCAAGAAACTTGACGTTCCAAGTAACAAACTCTTTTGTCCTCGGTGTTATGTAGAAATTCCCAACAAATTCTTTGGGATAACCTACAAAGACGTGCTTATCCGACTTTGGTTGTAAACATTTTACTTATGCACAACATACCAAAATTTAAGAAAAGACAATTTGGGTTTTATCCCAAACCATAACTTATATGGTGTCATTTCAACGGATCACGATGGTGCTCTTTTTAGTGTAAAAGCGGTAGTCTCTAAAGCTTCAATCCTTAAAACATAATGGGAGTTTTATAAATGACACCCTTGATCTTACCATGTCAAACATGGTTTGATTTCATCTCTCGAATATGCCATACTCCTATGGTTTACCGGAAAACACAAATCATGGAACAATTCCTCAAATCTTAAGTGTTTTGCTAAACTTGTAACTCAAATATCTTCCTTTATGATCAAATCATAAACTATTTTATTTTCTTGTTACAATGATTTTTCACTTCATCTTGAAAGTCTTTGAACAATTATCAAATGTTTCATTCTTCTTCCTTATTAAGTAAATATATAGATATATTCACTCAAATTTCCGGATAAAGCATATAAAGCAAAAAGATCCATCGCATATGGCTACATATAATGGACTATATACATCAATATGTATAATATCCAATAAGTTAGTCATCCGTTCCTCTTTGGCCTATGGACGGAGTTTCAGTTATCTCGAGGAAAGTCTCACAAGCGTCAATTGATCAAAATCAAAGACTCCAAAAATCCATCAACATGGAGTTCCTTCATGTTTTCTTTCCAATATAATTTAAACAGCGATGTCACTTCATAAGTGATCTTTCAATCATTTGTCTTGCAACATTTTAGCAATAGTGTTTATGGATGTGATTTCTCCCACTAGACTTGTAAAAGTTCATCCATCCTTTATGGAATATGGTAATTATTTGAACAACCATTGTTCTCGTAATACCGAAACAAAATAACAATTATTAAAACAAATCTTGAAGGCTAGGTTTGACGACAACGAAAAACACAATAACACTTTATTTGTTTTCGATGAACATCATCACTTATTCTCTTGCTAGTTACTTAGGCCATTGCAGTTCATGAATTGCGTTGTCCTATATGACACTTCGACCAACCAATTCGGTATCCAATACCGGTATCCAATACCTAAGAACCACATTGTTTAACAAGCAAGGAATACAACCATAACATGTATATCTTCTATATACCTAAGCTGGGCATTTCAAACTTTTTCTTTTCTTCCAAATATTTTATAGATTCTCTTTCAGCAATTCCTTTTCCTTTTAAAAGAATCTATCAACATCAATTGTGGTGTCATTCGCATGACACATTGTACAAAGCGTATATAGTCAAATACTAATACCTTTGGACTTGCACTTTGAAGTGAATCACCATCATCAAATGTTTGGTGTTCTTTCAAAAATCCATTCTTTAGTAATCTTTTAGTGTAGTAAACATTTTACTTACATATTTTATTCATCCTTATCATGACAACTTGCATGATCAATCTACTATAGCCTATAAGTAAGAATGACGAGTATAATTATAGTTCCCAAAACCTTTTGGGAGATTCGGATGCCTAGCATCTCCATCCTTCACAAATTCTCATACAATATGAGAATATGTATTTTGCTAAATTACACTCTATCATAATGCAACCAAAAACTTTGTTTCAGATATCACAATATCTTTCACACATGATGGTTTCTGAAACAATTCTTTCAGCTCCTAGATAACCTCGATATTAAAACAACTTTTGAATATCAAGAATCATGGAGGCAAACATGATACTTTAGATACTAACATTGGAATTCTTACTCTTGATTTAATACTACTTATTAAACTTCACGGACTAAATAGAGTTTGCTAAAAGTTTGTAATAGGACTTCTAAACTTTAAATTGACACTCAAAACAATACGATACCAGTTCGTAAAGTAAATATCCAGAATTCTATAGTTCTATTATCTCAATTAAAACTAAGCATAAGGTATTAAACAGATGCCAATGACTACAACAAATTATGCAAATTCACTTTGATTTAGTTTATGACATATTGAGTTCGACTAATCCAAATTAGAAATGAACTCCCACACAAAAACAACATCCCTCGTGCCTTTTTGGTGATTACATGAACCAAATCCACTACACCAAGTCCGATCATCCTGTGAGTCGGTGTAGCTTCAATGGCGAGCATCAATATGGGCATGACATTAACTATATGACTCATGCTTAACCTTTCGATCCGTGTTCCGAGGCTATGTCTGTACATGCTAGGCTCGCCAAGTAAGAACCTTAGTATTCGCGTGTGTAAAAATGTCTTACACCTGTTTTATGAAAGTGTAGAGTCAAGTACACCCGATCATCACGTGATGTCTCGAAACACGATCCATAAAACAGTGCATACTTAAGGAAGAACACATTTTATCTTGATATTTAAATGAGGGATCATCTTATAATGCTACTAAAATGCCAAACTAACAATATAAGATGCAAACATCTAATGTGTAAAGTGAGATGATATGGTCCATGCATTTGATCTCTATCATATGCATCATGGTATGATCTCTATCATTCCTTTATGTGTAAGGCCAAGGTCTATGGAACTTACACGTTAGTTGTGTTGTAAGAGTATCTATCATACATCTACTTACAACATTACCATATCATGACACTAGCCTAGCAACGATCTAAACTAGACGCCTCTAATTTATCCATTGCAAGTTTTACGTAGCTTAGGGCTTTCGGAGATAGAACCGTTTTTACCTACGAACATGGAACCACAACAAAGGTAACCAAGTTATTAGCAACTCGTTGTAAATCAGATATTGCCTATAGTAGGAGAGACAGACACCCGCCAGCCACTTATGCAAAAATAGTTGCATGTCAGTCGTGGAACCGGTCTCATGTACGATGACATGTAAGGTTGGTCAAGGCCACTTCATCCCACTATGCCACCAATATCCAAAATACATGAAAGAAGCAATAACATGATCATCATCGCCCACATATAAACATATGTGTACTACCGTGCAAAGCACATACACATAGATCAGGCTCTGATACCACTGTTGGGTTTGCAGCATAGAAAACAAAAAATTTCCTACGGTGGGAACTATACACTAAGATCTATCTACTAGATACAAGCAACGAGCGGATATACATCCATAGAGAATTTACCCTCGAAGACAACAAAGATTTGTTAACAAGTTGGAACTCGTGGATGATGTAGTCGTACACTTGCCGATCTCAAGATCGTGATGAAGTCCAGCAGGTCGGCTCCAGCACGTCCTTTAGATCCAGCTCCAGCAAGTCCAGCACCACCAAGTCTAGCACCGCAAAGTAGCGGTGCGTCCGTGATCGCACACACGTCGGGTACCCCGACAACCTCCGTCCCTTGCTCCAGCAAAGCAGCGGAAGCAGCAACTCCTTTCCAGATAAAGCCACCGGGAACATGTATCTCGCTAATCCGAGACCATGGGGGAAAATACTAGAGGGGGAGAGAGAGATCCTTCACGAGGATGTGTGAGGAAGAAGGAGTGAGAGGGGGGCCTTTTATAGGAGGAGGGGAGGGTGTCCCTTCACCTCCCCCATTCATGTGGTGGTAACCCCCTCGATATTAAAATGCCCCTTCACATTCTGTTTTAAAGTCTCCACTTTAAATGCATTAAATTTCTCCAAATTTAATGCTCTCTCATTTAATAAAACTCTTTTATTAATTTTATTCAGAATTTTGTTAATTACTTTAATGAACAAACATTCACATAAAACCCCCTGCAACATTTCAATATTACATGAAGAACCAATTTCAACAATTTCACCCGAAACAGTTTCGGTGTCTATTGAAATAATTCCAGCGCTTTCTTAAATCTTTATCTGAAACATATTTGCTCCAAATGGTGTCAGTATCCCTTAAGTGTGTCACCCTACGGTTCGCGAATAATGCAGACATGATCGAGACCCCTCTCCGATCAATAATCAGCAGCGGGACCTGGAGATCCGTACTGACTCCCACATATTCAACGATGACTCTTGTGATCGTGTGAACCTTTAACGTCGTAACTAAATCCCTTTGTCTCGCGATATATTACATGTCCGAGATTCGATCATTGGCATCCAAATACTTAGTTTGATCTCGTTACCGACATGCACTCTTTTCTCGTTCCCGTGATATAACATTCTAGTGATCATATCACTTGCTTGCAAGCTATTTCAATGAGATATCACCGAGAGGGCCCAGAGTATATCTATACGTCATCGGGATGGACAAATCCCACTCTTGATCCATGGGCCTCAACATAACACCTTCGTAGCACTGAACCCACCTTTATAGTCACCCTGTTATGGTGTGACGTTTGATGTTATCATGATACTCTTCCGGTGTTAGCAATTAACATGATCTCATGGTCTAAGGACTAAGATTACTTCGTATGATGTTACAGAAATATAAACATAATGACTCTGATCGTAATGCTATACTTCGGATGAATGTTCAGCACATCATTCCACCAATGTTGTAGCCTCGTTATTAACAACATCTAATGTCCATGATCAGGAAACCTTGATCATCTTGTTAATCAACAAGCTAGTTTATATGAGAGGCAGTACTAGGAACTTTGTATTTTTTATTAAACACACATGTATTAACGTTTCCAATTAATACAATTATAGCATGCAAAATAAACATTTATCATAAACATGGAATAAGATAATAACCACTTTATTATTACCTCTCGGGCATATTCCCTTCAGTCCCCCACTTGCACTAGAGTCAATAATCTTGTTTGTAAACTTGTATATACAACACCTAGGTGTTGAATATACGCGTTTGCTAGTGGTTGACATAATCTCTGGATCTAGCACTTTCAGGTTCGTGTGTATTTGCATGTCTTTGCGTCTCTACGCATCACTCATTCTCAAATGAGATTGCATTGTATAAATTTGGTCCTTTGGTGAGACCTTTAGTTTGTTTGGGTTAAAATATGTTGATATTATTGTCATACAATTAATCTTCATAGTATTAGCCCACTTTGAACCATACCTAGATTGATAACAAACTTCTTAACACAAATGCCCTCTTTTGCTTCTCCTATAGCAGTCATATACTTAGCCTTTTCGTTGTAGTATCCGTCACAATGTCTCAACTTTGGAAATCATCCAAATCCATCATGGAACATCCTTTCCATTACATTGTGCCACCCATAGTCTAAATTATTACAAGAAGAGTTCACTGACCACAAAGATCAAACAATAGAAGGCAAATTATTCTATTAAGTATAAAAAACAAATGTACTAAGAGTCCTAAAGCATAATGATGACATCCTAGCCCATAGATTCTAGGCTGCCTGTCGGGAACCCCAAGCTACTCGTCGATGTCGATGTAGTACATAACTCATCTTCAGGGTAACATTTACTTTGCTATAAAAGTATCTATGAAGCAAGCGTGAGAATAGAGTGTACTTCATAAGACTTATGGCTGGTGGAGTGATTTTGCATCAAGCTATCTTTGTTTATAAGACAAGAGGGAGTAGAAGCTCGTCTAATCAGAACATTTTAAAAGGATATATGAGAACAACATCTCCAACTATAATCATCATCTTTTGATATTCATAAAATCATCTTTAGAACCTCTCAACTAGTATCACCTCCTCATACCCTGAGGAAGCATCCTTAAGCACACATTGATCTCCAAAGTTTTACAATTAGCTTAATGTAATGTCTGATATTAGAATTTGGTTCCTAGCCGTTCATAATGGGTGAACATGGATTTTTGAAAAAAATTAATCTTGTAGGGGTGTACAACTTTACCCATACGTACCAAATAGCTTGTGCCAAGTACGATTAGCACACTTCCGGGGTTAACGACAAAGGGTGGTTGGACACGATCTTTACCTTTCTTTCTCCTAATCTATGAGTCACCAAGAAAGGGGTAGTCCGTCTGTTATAGCCATCCGTACTCTAAGCTTCGCCAAATCTCTATGTTCAAGAATGAGGAGTTTAGCTACCCAGAGCGTCCTTCCTCCTTGGACGCACCCTATATGATGCACCATCTTCAACCCATCCAAAAAATGCAGAAGCCAAAACTCAAACTATAGACTCATGGATCAAACTTGGAAAGTTAGTGAATCGAGGGGTTTTCCAAACCTCCTATGGTTGTACGCTCAGTGTTGGTTTCAAAGGAAAGAACTCGGGTCCTAGGGGTGGCCAGCATGGGACTACAAAATCACATCCCACTATGGCCTCCCATACAAGCCTTTAGCATGTTCACCTCATATCACCTTCATACCTCGTTCTCCTATCATATGACGGGTGCAATTGTGATGAATATTTACGCCTGATTTCTAGTTCTCCTTCATCAAGAGTAAATAATAGCGATAGATTGCTTCGTCTCAAATTGCTATCCACGTTGTCCCGATTCTTTTCAGCCGTGGGATGGACGCCCAAATGGACACGCGGCAACATCGCAATGGAGCCCTGCTATCGCATGAGGCAGGCCTTGCTACGTGCCAAGGCGAAAGATTCCCTACCGCGTACATGTGTCACGTGCGATGTTGTGCCCTGTTTCGCAGGACGATGACGACGCTTGCCACATGGCTCCGTTGTCAACATACACTTGCAGGAAGGCACTCTGTGAGAGGTGTTCCAGGGCAACAACGCTTTGCACCCGCTTGGTGGCAAGGCCCACAATGAGCCTACGTGGTGCCGTGAGCCCATGTCGATCACGAATTCTCGCGGTCGTGGGGACTGCTGATTTCCGAGGTGGCACCGTGAGCCCATGCCGAACGTGTTTTCTCACTGTAATGGGGTCCACCGACAATTAATGTGCCTCTGTGAGCCCATGCAGGAAGAGGGTTATCGCGGCATAGAGCAGAGTTAGCTGGTGAAGTGGCATCAGAAGGTATGGGTGGTCGCCGGTTATCGTGGTCTAGAAACTAGCTCGCCGCGTAGGCTATAGACGCCCATGGGTTCTCGCGCTTGCCAGCCGAGCTGGGGCGCAGTATCATTGCCGACTGTGCATTCTAGCGGTTAGTTCGTGCGCTCTGTCCCATTCCTGCCAGCTTCTTGGGCTATATATGTTTGCTGGTTCTCGCGTCCTCCAGCCGAGCTGACAATGTGATCTTGTCGGCCGCTGCGTGTTCTGCTGCCAAGGTCATGTTGTGGGTCATGCTCCTCGAAGACTAGCCTATAGACGCTCGCGGGTTCTTGCGAACACCAGATGAGCACCTTCCAGCCTAGGGTTAACATGTAGCGCAACAACGCATTGAGTATAAAAACTCTTTCAACAATATTTTGTGTATGTTTTCAGTAGCTAGCTTCTCTCCTTACTCCATCTCCGATACCTTTGGTTAGTTGTCGTGATTAGTGGCATGCACTGCCCCGGTGACCACAACCAGAGCTGGCGTTGTGGCTGCTCGCGATAGCAAACAAAACGATATCAAACACATTGAGTTTCTCTCACCTTCAGGACAAAACAAGTGCCACTGAAGCTCAACGAACCGATGGTGCATTGCATGACCCGGTCTCCTGCCCTGATGTGCGACAGTACGATGGGATAGCTCCTCTATGAGGAGCCCGTCAAAAGTGATCTCATCGTTGTTGAAAGTGTAAATGACAATATTCTTCTTTGCTTTATTAAGAGGGGTCGGACCCTTTATATAATAGACAAGACTTGATCAAGAAGATGATAAATCTATTCAAACTCTAATACGATCTCTAAACTGATTGGACTCTTTCCTAACAAAGTTGTTTAATCAACTAGGACTCTGACTAAGGAAGAGGACTCCACGTGATGGGTGAGTCCACATAACACTTGCAAGTAATATAATAAAAACCTACACAAATAACCTTGTGGTTTAGAGCTTGTAAGACAGTAATAGCAAGTAGAGGTGTACAATTTGTCTTTTTAAAACAAATAATAAGCTCGTCGAACTCATCATGTGCCCCCAAAATGTTGTTGAACCTGAAGTAAGATACGGATGTAGAATATCGTATCCCACAACCTGGTAATTAGAGGAACTAGAAGATATCAAATCAG
Source organism: Avena eriantha (assembly GCA_910589775.1). NCBI lineage: Eukaryota > Viridiplantae > Streptophyta > Magnoliopsida > Poales > Poaceae > Avena > Avena eriantha. The sequence goes on along the minus strand of OU342740.1, from coordinate 106,172,883 downwards.
AACAATTCACGGTCCCTAAAAAGGAGGGAATATAATCAACCATGCTCACAATCATTGAATCAATGCATTCCACCCTATGTAAACATGCAAGTAGTAACTTATCCCTTCAAGACACCTACATAAGAGCACATAAACAATTAACTTGATATTTGATGCAAATATTTCTTTTACCGGTATAGAGGGAAAACATAAGCGAAGTTCAATGTTTAGTGTTGGTGCATTTTCAGTTACTAATGGTAACATAAATTCCATAAAGGAGAGATAAAAGTAACATGTCTTACTTAGCCCTGAACTAAAGAACTTCTTTAATTGTGCTAGAAACATCAGCCTATGAATGCCACACTATTCCATCTGTACCCCCAAATTAACACTCGGCAAACCAAGGTTATAGATAGTTGCTGCTAGCCTTGCTCGCCAATGTCGCGGGATGCATAGTAGTGGTTGTATCAGTTCTGCTTGGCAATATTGTCCATAAAACCAAGAAGACCTCAAACAGACATATTTGTGGACCTCAGCCAAATCTACAAGGTCAGATGTGTGTGCGGACCGAGCAAACACGGTGGTGCTACAAAACAGTTCATCAGTTGGGCTACAGCATTAAGTTCTACTATGTGAGCTAATAACAACAGAAAGAAATATCTTACAGATATTAGAACTTGCGTGTAGATTTGATGAGAAAAAGAATATGTTGTGTAGATAGGTCAACTCCCTTTGGAGATATGTAACCGTGGATTTTTTCTTCATGCTTTAAAAAACCAGAGGAAAATCACTCTCCAAAGTATATGTAGGCCTTCAAGGTTGAAGCAAGTCGCAAAGTGTGCAAATTGACCTAAACCCTTTTCTAACATGTAAGTGCATCTATGCTTAGTGACATGTGTTTGTAGAAGAATAAGAAAGATCAATGATGGATAAAGGAAACACGGGGGTTTCAATTGCCTGCGGAACTATGTCTGAATATCCTTAATGTTTTTACCATAAGCAGATTCTGCGTAAATAATTCAGTTCAACTATCAGCAGAAACTAAAAAATCATACATATATATTACCATAGAAAGACAATGGAATTTAACATCCATTGACTATACTATGAAAAGTCAACAAGCGCAGTGAGTGTATGTAAAAGCATGCTTTGACACGAAAAACATAAGTGTCCACGAATTGTTTTTATGATATAGTGTGTATTAACATATATAAGGGGATAAGTAACTCAAGTTACTTGCATCCATTTTGCTTATGAGTTATTATCACTAATTGAAACAGCTGAATATTTATAAGGTATCCCTTGATCAAGCGCAACCAAATTTTGTCAGTTCAGTTGATGCCTATGTTCTCATATTTCAACGACGCAGATAATGATCTTCCATTGAAATCCTTGAGGTGACAGTTCTTTCATCAAGTATATCTGCATGGCTGATATTCTAGGTCCATGCAAGAAAATATGTTTAGTAATGGTGGACATGAAAATTGGTACAAATCGCCATCCTCTCGCCAACTCCAATAATGCAAAATTCAAATGTAAATTGGTCAACTGAAATGGAGGTTGAGAAGAGGGACAACTTAGGGCAACAAATGTCCCAATAAGAAACGAACTATTTTGAATAATGGGAAGATTGACCTAGGATGACAAATATATTGAAAAAAAAGGATTCTGTAAGAAGAAAAATAAGAAGCCATGCATCAATGACACAATGGAGGATCTACCCTGTCTCCTAGATGATTCCTTGCAAAATCGGCAGCTGGTGAGGATATAGAACATAGCAAGGCAAATTATAAGAGGGAAGTAGTACATGTACCACCGAAAAAAGATGCTTGGGCTATGGCCGGTGGTTCACACGACACCTCCGCAATAGGCCAAGGCCCTCCTTACTATTGACTGGCGCGTATTTCCTCTAGTTCTCCTCCTCTGCATCAAAACCATTATTTTCAGCTCGAAATAACCAGAACTAATACGTACAATAATAAAGAAAAATCAAATTAGCTATGCAGCTCGAGCATGCCTCATCTCGTAGGAGAGATAGGACTTCAATAGTCGAACATGGCTCACCTTATAGGGACTCTCGAGTAGTCGTGAAGGCCAGCTGCACCTCGTCTTGGAAAACATAGAGAACAAAGAGATGATGAAATTGTAGCCACGGAGGAAGAACAAAGATTGGACTAGAGATTTCACCTACATGCACTTCAAAATCAGCCATTGCGCCCATGGTAGCAGTGATATTTGGCAACCACGACAAAGCCCTCTGATGCACATCTGGCGAGGCGCCATGCCGGTGGCGGAGCGAGTGTTAGTGGTAGAGGGTGGGGCCCTAGGTAGAGCAGAAGAAGATGCAAAGGATTGCGAGCGGGACGATGGCCATGTAGGCCTAGCACGCGCCCCCATCACTGGCTGTTTGGCAGCAACGATGATGACGGTAGATTCGCGAACCTAGGCATAGATGCGCGAATGGAGGGGGCCTATCTGCCGTCCACTATTAGGAAAACAGCTATAGGTAATCCGCGTAGCCATGACGCATATGCAAGGTAGTGCCCCACAGGCAAATAGCCGTGGCGCACTTGGTTGAATTGTCCCACAGGTTGGCCACATAGCCTTGGCGCACATTCCGTCCGTGCGCCACCACTATATGTGGACCTCGAATTCCCATAATTTAGGGGGGGGGATTCAAGGAACGTCAGGCTAGGTGCAAGCACCAATGGACTAAATCCCTTCGGTAGCCAAAGCAGAAAGCATAGCACGTGGCCCATGTTTGTATGGATGTACAATCTCCCTCCCTCGTTGTGCATGAAGAATAAGTACATACAAATGAGTATGCTAATTTAAGGGCTGAAACAATTTGACACCGACATCAATCTGTATCTTGGCCTGTTGAAAGAGGAGCTAGCCACATTATGGGAAGTTGGAGCCAGTATGTATGAGGCTGTCACACAAGATTATTTAACTATGAGAGCCGCGTTGCTCACTACAGTGCAAGACTATCCCGGTTGCGGATATTTCTCGGGGCAAGTGATCCAAGGATTCTTCGCATGCGTTAGGTCCATGGATAACACAACCTATCTCCAACTAGAGAAAGATCCCGGGTCTTCAAAAAACGTGTTCATGGGGCATCGGAGGTGGCGTCACAAGAATGATCCATGGAGAAAACATGGAGATCTATTCCATGGGAATCCGAGGTCCGAGGAATCCTAGATTAGAGGAGTGGCAAAGAAATCGATGATTTACTGAGAACTGGAAATAGTGCCCTAAGACGGGAAAGAAGAGAAAGAGGCAACAAGATAAGCCGCTGCTAAAGGTATGAAAAACAAGGTCTGTTTTCTAGGAGTTGCCATACTGGAAGTTCCTCCACACACCTCATAGCCTTGACATCATGCATATCATGAAGAATGTGTGCGAGATTCTTTTCGCCACCTAATCAACATGCTGAATAGGATGAAAGATGGTCTGAAAGCAAGGCCCGACTTGATATTCATGGACATCAAGAAGGATCTTCACGGAGGTTGCACTACTTCTGATGATCAGGATGATGACAATGATCAGTTGGAGGCGACACAATGTCGTCTAAAGGGTAAAAAGGACAAGAAGAACGAATATTACTGTCCCCCTTCATGCTTCACTCTAAGCCAGGATGACATCAAACAGTTTTTCAAGTGCCTCCTAGGAGTCAAATTTCCTAGACGAGGTGAAGCATATGTTCAGTGGAATGAAGTTTCACTATTGTACTGTGCCAATGATGCAGATACTTCCAATTGCTGTATGAGGGATAATGGATGAGCACATCCGTGAAACGTTGTTTGGGCTCTGTAAATTTTTTGAAGTCATCTCTCGAAAGTTGATTAGCGTGAATCAGCTCGGAAGGCTACATGAGGAGATCGTGGTGATACTATGCGAGCTCGACATCTACTTCCCACCCACATTTTTTGACATTATGGTGCATCTATGGTCCATATCATGGAGGATATCATCCAACTCGGGCCAATGTTCCTCCGTAGCATGATGTCGTTCGAAAGGATGAATGGCCACATCAAAGGATATGTCCGCAACAGGTCCCATCCAGCTGGAAGCATAGCCAAGGGATTTCTAGCCGAAGAATGTGTCTCTTTCTACATGAATTATCTTGACATCGAGAACCCTATCGGTCTTTCCGTCAATAGGCACATTGCTAGACTCGATGGATCGAGTCACCAAGAGGGTCGCCGTGTGATGCATGTGGACTTTGATGGTCGAATCGCAGACTTTGGTAGAGCAAACCTAGTGGCGCTACAACATATAGAAGTGGTCGATCCTTGGTTACAAAAGCACAAATAGCTTATTGAGAAGAAGTAAAGTGTTCGGAGCCAACAGAGGACGAAGGGAGAAATAATCAAAGAGCACAACTCCGATTTCACGTGTTGGTTCAGTGATTCACTCCTAGATAGTCCCCCACAAAAGGATTGTGCTTCAGTGGAGGAAAACATCATATTTGCCTTATCACAGGGACCCATGCGCAACCGGATGACCTATCAGGCGTATGCCATCAATGGCTACACATTCTACACAGAGGAAAAGGACAACAAGTGTGACTGAGAACTCTAGGATAACGGCGGAATTCTAAACCAATGACAACATGAAGGAAAGATTCTACGGAAGGATCGAGGAGATATGGGAGCTCGACTATTGTAAAGAAAAGGTGCCGTTGTTCCGTGTTAGATGGGCCAAGAGCGTCGAAAGAGAATATCGATATTTAAAAACCATGATTATACCAGAAGCCGCCAAATCCAAGGCCGCCGGTGCAAAAGTCGCCACAAAAAATGAGCCATGGGTATTGGTTAGCAAACTGGACAAATGTTTTTTATTACCGAGCCGACAAATCCTAGTCATGTTGTCGTGAGGAGAGAAAAAAGAAACATCATCGGAATGGATGGAGTCGCCAATGAGCAAGACTTTCACCAGTACGGTGATCCAAAGATTGAATATAACGATGACTACGATGAAGCAACATATATCACAAGAAGAAAAAGCACAACCCTACCCAAAAAGGTAGCCCATTGGAGAGAATAGACATGAAAGTTTCGGGGCTAAACTATTCAACCACAACAAAGAAGGGAAAGAAGATTGTAAAACACTAGCTCTAAATCACGTGTGTCATTTTATTAATGAATCAATTTTGTACCCTTGAATCAATTTTATTTATGTAAAACATCATCGGAATTAATGTATCAACTAATGTAAACGTGACAAAGTTATTTTATTATTTTCATTCTATCCTTGAATCAATTTTGTACCACTATGACATTTAAATATATAACATATATTTTATAGTTTACATTTTGACAGAAAAGTATTTTATAGTTTCATTCTACCTTGAATCAACTTTTTAACATTTTAAATTATTTTTAAAACAAAAAACAGAGAAAAAGGGGGCACACCAGGGTTTGATCCTGGGTGCACTTGGTGTGGTTTAGGGAACTGTAACCACTAGGGTGAGTCAAGGGTTATTCTACATAGTGGGCTTTTCGCAATTTGAGGATAGTGTCAGGTTAGGCGTGGCGAACTTGGCCCTAGTGTGCCATGGCTAAGGTGCTTGGCATGGTGCACTTGGCCCTAGTGTGCCACGGAGATGTGGCCCTGACTTAACAGTGTTGGGCCCTTTCTCTCTCTACACCACACTCGACCACTTGCTTCGCAACCCTAACCCTAGGCACGTGCGCTGCCGCCGTTGTCGCCTTCGCCACCGAGGAGGCCACCAGGAGGAGCCCTAGGAGGAGGAGCACACCAGGAGGAGGAGAAGGTCCCCAGAGCTCGCCGCGCGGTAACCATCGCCAGGAGCTCGCCGTCAAGCCACCAGGAGGAGCCCAAGGAGGAGAAGGGCGGCGCCACCAACGAGGAGGAGGAGCACACCAAGAGGAGGAGGAGAAGGTCCCCAGGAGCTCGCTGCATGGTCACCGTCGCCACGGTCACTGTCGTCGCCTCCTCTCGGTGAGCCCTCCCTTTCCCCTCTCTCCCTCTGCAGTAGATAGGTCTCTACCTTAGTATTTCTAGGACATTCTGTGGCTAGCTTCTTTTCTTGTTAACATTTGTACATAGTATTGCTCCTAAAATATTCTAGTAATGCTCCTTGAAGAACAAATGTACAAAGTATTGTTCTTCCCTCAATCTTAAACATGTAAAAGATGATCTAGTACTCATAGTTCTAGCTTTTATTTTTTTTTACATGATGATCATTGGGTACAGTTGAACAAGATTTCTGTAGTCTGAACATATATTGTGTACAAATGCCATCACTAAATGTTACACATAGAAAGGATATCAGTGTCCTCATTAAATGTTTATCCTAGTTAAACTTGTCAAGACTAAGCTTAAACATTCGGTATAGTTGAATTTGTAAAGCTTAAACAACAAAACATTAAGTTTGGTTAAAGGGCCACAAAACATTATGTTTGGTTAAAGCTTAAACAACTTGCCCAGTCAAAGCATGCCCATGAATCCAAATCTGTGCATCCTAACCTGAGCAGAACTTGGTCCAATTTTGGTTAAAGGGCCACAAAAAATTATACCCAAATTTTTATTGATCATTGGCTACAGTTAATAAAAAAATGATGATAATTTTTTATAAAAGAATGATTATCATTGGGTACAGTTGAACACGATTTATGTAGTCTGAACATTTTTTATAAAAGAATCATGAGCCATTGTCGGAACGTGACTCACTACTAGCTCCTTTGTAGCTAATTAATCCCACTTCAAGTTTAGGACAGATTAGCAGCCTAAAATGGTTATTTTCATTTTCAAGAATGTTACTTTAATTTACAAGTATGCTTATTCCTGACCTAGAAATGGTTAGAATACATAAAAATGACCCAGCCCCACCTATCATTCTTTGTTGATGTTTATTTACCACTTGGATGTGAAGGGTGAAGTTGTTGTCATGATTTTTCTTATCATAACAAGATTGGATTACTGGGAATGATCAGATAGATGGTGGTGGCTTCCTACCATGGTTTTTTTTACCATGGTTGCTGTTTTTGTACATTGAAATCTATGGTTGTTATATTGAACCATGGTAAATCTATGGTTGTTACATTGAAATCTATGTATGTTATATTGAAAACTATGGCTGTTGTGTGTGTGTGGGGGGGGGGAGGGTATGTGCAGGTATATTTGAAATGAGTTTTGATTTTTTCTGAAATGTTGATTAACTTCCGTTTTGGCAAAAATCGGGCACTCCTTGGTTTAAGAAAAATAGCAAAAGTTCATGCCAAAATTTTTCGTGAATTTCTAATATTTATTTGCCTTTTTTTACTTAGTGCAAACATGGGTGACAACGACCAGGCCGGCTCTTCTCGACGCATAAACTTTGAAGAAGAAGTCAGAGCTCCAAAAACATTGTCATTCTGGGAGGTTGCCCAGCAGATGGAAAGAACATAAACAGGTGATGAAGAATATCAGCCTGACGAGAGTGACGATGATGAGATGGAGGACGAGGAGGAAGAGACCAATGCCAACGAGGAGGCAGAGGACAATGAGGATGAAACCACTAATGGAGGCCAGGGCACAGATGGTAGCAATCCGGAGAAGAAGAAGAAATGGCACCCGAACACGGCCGTCACCGTTAGAGAGGAAATTACCGAAGTAACCCTAAAACGGGTTCCTCGGGCATGTAAAAACGTCATCACAGGGTACAGTGGGCAAGTGGTGGCTATCACCTGGGCCACTATCTCGATCAAGATAGAGAATCTCCGGCATAAAGGAAATGGCCATTTGCGCACACTCCTCTTCCAGAAGCTGCATGCATGATACAAGTTCCCATCTAATTACCGGAACACAAATTACCACGGGAATGAAGTAAACAAATCCACCCTCATGAAGATGAGAACCGCCCTGGCCAACTGGAGAACCAGGGTGAATAAGATGATTATTTAAGAAGGTAAAAGCCTCGAGAAGATCTAGGAGAACTATCCTCAGATCACCAAAGCTCACTACCTAGAGTTCAAGACCAGGTGCGGATCCGAAGCAGCCAAGGCCACTAGTAAGAAGGGGAGGAGTTGCGAGAGATGAATATAGGTAACCACCATATCAAATCTGGTGGTTATAGAGCTGTAGAGCCCAAATGGCATAAGGAGGACGACGATTATAACGCTAAGGGGAAACCTAACCCCTTCTCAAAATTCGAAGACAAGCAACTCCAAAGCTTTGTTAGGGCCTGGTACCATGTGGACCCCAAAACCAAACAACTCACCACGGAAAAGATCATGAAGGATTTTGAGGTTCTTGCAGTAAGGCATTTAATTATTATGGATCAAGTAGATTGCATTCTAATTGATGAAGTCAAATTTCTAAATGGTTCGTGCTCCTTCTTATGCAAGAGGAGGAAATCGCTAGTGAGGCTACCTGAACCTCCTCATCCCAGGGGTCAATGGCGGCCACCTGGTGGGACACCCCAACCGGGCTAAGAAAGTCACACCGGTTACACAAAAGCTATCATCGGCTGGCCATGTCGTTGGCTTCGAGGCTAAGCCATGGGTGGATCCTTATGGTCCACCGGAGCCGAAGACGCGTGTGGCGGGGAGGAGCGAGGAGGAAAGACGCGAGGTTGAAGACCTCAAGGCACAAGTGGCGCAGATTCTGTAGATTATCCAAGATAACATGGAAATTAGCCTCACCACCATCATGCCTACATTGGTGGAGTCGATAGCGAATTGGAGCGTGGGTGGTCGACAAGGGCCGTGCCTGATTCCCAGCATGGTCAACCGCAACTCGAACAACGTGACATCAATTCCAATGAATCACGTGTTCGTGACTCCGCCAGCCAGCACCATGGCGCCGGAGGCATTGGTGACTCCGCCCGCCATCATCACCATGGCGCTGGACGCTTTGGTGACTCCGCCCACCATCACCATGGTGCCAGAGCTTAATGCAGACGGCGACTAGGAGAATACGCCGGCGGCCGGCACCGTGCCATCAAGCAGCCCCTCTGTCGGTTGCACGACCTTTGTTATTAGTGCCTCGACATTTTCCAATCTTGATGCCACCAAGGTAACTACTAAGCGTCCGATGCCATCACAAGGCTCAATAACCGATGACTTCACTTCCATGCCTTTAATTACTCTGAAGGCATCTCTAATGTCGTACAGGTTTTCCGCGGGATGATGTTCAATGCACTCTCCTAGGCTACGTGAACCGCGAGTTGAGGGATGTTGCCAAGGGCACTATCATTCAACTGTTAAACCGTGTGTTCCACTCAAAGCCGATGCTAGCTACTGTGCATAGGGTTCAAATTGTTCGGGTGCTATAGGGTTGCGATGACATGGAACCTCCCATTCAACCCCCAGGAGCCGATAAAGACGAGCCATCCGTCCTCAGAGATTGCTCCAGCATTTTCATGCTCTGGCCGAAGAGCATGATTCTTTTGGGGACGGGGGAACCACCCCATAGACAACACCTCCACTCGTGCCGCCACTGGTGTCGTCACCTCCACGAGATGTGTGGGATGATATTCATGGCATGCCTATGGCACAGGATCCGTACTACAATGATGAAGATATCGATCAGTACATCAACACTCAGCGTGGTGACGACCTCTACATGCATGATCCTGATAATAATGAAGAACCCTACCATGATGCAGACGCTTGCGACCTAGCTGGTGCCCCCCCAGATAAACCTGCTTGCAATAAGCGTATGTTCGATTCTTAGGAGACGCCTCTAGATGGCGCCTTCTTCACCGAGCCTGAAACATCCAAAAGGCCATTTATTTTAAGCCCCAACACACTCCACATGGTGGTCGGTGAGGAGAATATGGTACCTCTCCCTCTAGAACCCAAGAAGGGACATAAAAGAAAAGCTAGCAAGTCCGCGGGCCAACTGGTGGTGGTGTCGGCTCCGAATACGATCCGGGCTCACGATGGTCGCCAAGACCCAAGGCTATTGTGTGGAGGATGCATGTGGTGGGTAAGCTGATGCTAACTAAGAAATTATACAGGCTCATAAGATCGGATAAGAAGAGTCTGCATGATGGTGTGCTGACAATGAAGGAACGCCTTCTTCGAGATAAAGATCCGTCGTACCCGGTTTTCGGGGCTAAGGTGCCACATGGCTTGGGATTCGTTGATAGTGCCCCTGGGGAAATTTTCTTCCTGCGGTTTGCCGACATCTTCAATATGTTGCACCTGTACTCTTCAACTATACCATGGTCTGCCTATTTTCACTTAGTATGGCGATGCAGATCATTACAGAGAACACACCGGGCGTCGCGGTAGTGGACCCCTTCTACAGGCATGACGGCTGCTTGGCTAGCTCCGTCAAACATATATTCGTGGCGAAGTATCTCCAAGACGTTATGGTGGTGAACAAGACGAAGGAATACATTCTCATGCCTTACTTCCATGAGTAAGTCACATTTGCTCGCTGCTAGAACATGATTTTTTAGATTTCCATCATTCCTTTTCCAACAATGTTCCGTTTGAATTGTTTTCCGTAGGGATGAAGACTTCACACTCATCGGGTAGTGTGATAAAGAAGAAAAACTATGAAAAAATCAAGGATGTACTGGATCATTCTCTCAGTGTCTATGTCGCGTTGGAAGGCATCACATTCGTGACCAAAAAGTTCAAGTTCGGCAAGCACATGTTAACCCACGTAATGAACTTCCCTTGCGTGAAGCAGCCTGATAACAGCCGGAAGGAAGCCTACTACACGCTCCATAACATGCGGGCTTTCCTACAGGACCAACAAAACTCTTCGCTACCGGCTCATCTCCAGAAGTGGGCCCAAGCTAAGGCAAAGATCCAAGATTCAGATATTAGACAAGAGTTCTATCGCATCCAGCATCACTTTACCACAATAATCTATCATGATGTCATGACCCCGGGGGATCTTCCACAAAGGCTACACACCGCCTAACCGTGACATAGAACATTGCCTATAGATGCAGGGTGACAAAAGGCCGTTCATGATGAAACAAGGCATCCTCCCGTTCCCAAAGCCGAGTTAGGAGGCTTTATGTTTGCCTCAATAGTTGTAGTTCTGAACTATCGATGGGCTTGTGTGTGCTATGGACTTCTATCTCCACATTAAACTTGTGTCTAGCTTGATATAGTTTCGATGGTTGTTGAACTTAATTGTGGTCGATGCTACTTATTAGAGTTATGAATCAATTCTTAGTTCGTTTGCTTACATTTTGGTTTTCTTTTTTTACATTCCTTTTTCAACAATGCTGATGATTAAAATGTCATGGCATACTATATATGTGAACTCTAACTTTCCCTTGTCTAATTTTATTTTGGCTTGTCTATAGAGATGGCAAAGGAGTGGTATGTGGTGTACAGATGCCATGTTCCTAGCGTCTACGATGAGTGGAAACACTGTCTCAAGAAAGTGAATGAGTTCCGGGCAATAGCTACAAAGGCTATAAGAGCAAGGAGGTGGCAGATGCTTGGTGGAGGGACCACCTCCATGAGGAAGAGATGGAGGAGGGGAACCAGATCAAGATCGTGAGGAAGACATGGAGGGGAACCTTCGTAGTAATCTGTATCTTGCTCTTGTTTGCGATTCTATTGTATTTGATAGTAGTTTAGGTGTGACTACTTCTCGAGTGTAATGCAATATGATGGTGAACTTAGCTAGTCGATCACGAGACCGACGATCAAGTGTGTGATGATTTGACACTTGTCGCTATTTCGAGGTATAACTAGTGTGGTGCACTTCTAAAGTACTCTGTATATTTGTATTATTTTGCAAAATGTGTATGCATGTATGTATTGTACACTATATTATGTATTGTACACCATATACGTGGACCGGCTATTTAAAAAAATCAATAGAAAATAGAGTCGTGGCGCACTTGATAATTACCTATGGTGCACCACAACTGTGGTGCACTAGACCTAGTTCGAGTGGCGTACACGGCAGTGCGCCACAACATCGTTTCATAAACCACATGGATCCACTGCTATTATTGCATGTGTGTTCGTTTCATAAACCAATGGATCCACTAAATTATTACAGCACGCTCATAACTGAGCAGAGAACCAAATTATTACAAGCAGGGGTCACTATCCACAAACATCAAACAATGGAAGGCAAATTATTCTATTAAATATAGCAAACTTAAAAAATGTCGTAAGAGGACTAAAGCATAACAATGATGTTCCAGCCCATAGATTCTAGGCTACTGGTCGAGAACCTCGAGCTACTCTTCGGTATCAATGTCGTACATAACTCATCTTCAGGGGAACAGTTACTCTGCTATAAAAGTATCAACAAAGCAAGGGTGAGTAAAGGATATACTCCGCAATACTTATAGCTTGTGGAGTTATTTCGCATAAAGCTATATTTGTTTGTAAGACAAGAGGGAGTAGAAGCTCCTCTAATCAGAATACTTTAAAAGAGGATAAGAGAACAACATCTCCAACTATAATCATCATATTTTGACATCCAACAAATCATCATCAAAACCTCTCAACTAGGATCGCCCACTCATAACCTAAGAAAGCATCCTTAAGATAACGTTGATCTACCAAGTTTTACGATTAGGTTAATGTTCTCTATGATCTTAGAATCTGGTTCCAAGTAGTTCATAACCGTGAACACAACTTTTCAAAAGTATTATACCTATAGAGGTGTACAACTTTACCCAAATGTACCAACCAGCTCTTAGTGCTAAGTACTATTAGCACACTTTCAGGGGTGGCGGTAGAGGGTGGTTGGACATGATATTTACCTTGCTTTTTAATAATCCACGGGTCAAGAATCGAGAGTTGAGCTACTCCGAGCCTCCTTCCTCCTTGGACACGCCCTATATGATGGACCACCTTCAACCCATCCAAAAATGCAGATGTCAAAACTCAAACTACGGACTCATGGATCAAACTAGGCAAGTTAGTTAGTGAAGGGGGTTTCTAGGCCTCATGTAGCTATATGCCCAGTCTTTGTTCCAAAGGAAAGAACTCAGGTCCTAAGGGTGGCGAGAATGGGACTCAAAAACCACATCCCAATGTGGCCTCCCATTCAAGACTTTAGCCTGTTCACCTCATATCACCTTCAAACCCTGTTCTCCTACCATACTAAATTCTTTGCATCTGATACATCTCTATCGGGGGGATGACCCCTGGTAGAGTCAAGGCACTGTATAATGAAAAGTTGAGAGCTTGACCAGGACTAAGGTTGACCGACATAGGGTGGACGACACACCCGAGCCGGCATACACAAAGTATGTCGGCATAACCAAGTTATCTCTTTGTTGCAGGTATGACCAGGCCAAGTTATATGGACTGGAGCCTTGGAGTCAACATCGGGACCAACCTATGATTAAAGATCATATGCTGGCCCCTAAGTCAATGCTCCAGTCTCTTCCCAGGAATCCTGGAGAGGATCGGGCGTGCCCCTGGATTACGGTGAGAAGTCACATCGAGGAGAACCCGGAGGCGACCGTTGTCAGTGTGGTAACCATTGTCAGAGGGATGTGCACGGCTAGTCCCATCGAGGATATCCAGGAGGTGACACAACGACAAGATCAACATCTGGTGGGCCCAAGGTAACGACTTTGGTACCACCAGTATCAAATATACATTGCCACATGTTCCCTAAACATGTAACCTAGGGACCAATATAAGGTACCCTAGGGCCTCTAGAGAGAGACGGATCCCTGTTTCCTTATTTCCCCAACTCACTTAGTAGAGCGAGAGCGGAGAGCTCCTTCTTCCTCCTCCAACATACAACTCAAGGAGCACCATTGTAGCTACAGTAATACTCAGAGATATATGATCTAGTATGCAGGAGTAGGGGTGTTATCTCAATAGGAGAGACCTAAACCTGGGTACATCATGTGTGTTTGCGTTGTGCTCTGTGTGCGCTCGTTAGCGCATCATCCATCCCTGGCACCCCGGACTCTCCGTGTCCGGGTTGTCATTCTTGGAAGCTCAATAGGATATCTAGACTGACCCCATAGACCAAAAATAGTCTTTTCTGTGGACTTTGTCCTCACTCATGCGCACCTCGGACCCACTTCCTGGTTGGTCACCCATCCTCAGATTGCTCTAGGCCAAGCACACTTAACCTAATAGTTATTTTTAGATGAGCTTTTAGAAAAGAAGTTGCAACTTGTTGATATGGGTATCCTATCAATCCTATTAAGCCATGTGCCAGGGTCTCACACCCGGATCATCCGGTGTCCATTCGGCCCCAAGATAAGCCATCCAATGGCATCTACCATGATAACACCATGATAGTTGGCGCCGACCGTGGGGCCAGCAGCAGCGCTAGCTAGAGTCATTATCCGGACGAGAAACCTCGTCGCTTTTGGTGAGCACATGGTCTCTGGCCTTGTCGAGAGGCTCTGCTCGCTGAATTTCATTAGCGACAACGTCAGATGCTTCGGAAACAGGCCTCTTCCGAGGAACGTCAAGTTCATCAGCTTCGGCCCTCACCAAGTCTACGTCGTTGTCTACATCGCCTGCAAGTACCTACAGAGGGTAATAGTTGTTGCAGATCTTCCCACTGTCTACACGGCTCATGGTAGGCATACCGATCGCCCCGCTAGCTGCGTAGAGTTCATGATGACCACCCCTATAGCCGATGCTGGCACTAACACTTCCGAGGATGTGGACACAACCCCAAGCCAATACAGTCAAGACTCCCTCCACTAGAGAAGCCAGAGACCATCATTGTTTGTAGTAAGCCGGGAATCCTCTGTAGGAAACCATCGAGAAGTTGGAAGTGGAAGTTTCTCCTGTTGAAAATCCGTCTTAGGCACAAGATTAGCTGGATGAGCTGCGATAGAGTGTTCTTGAGAAAGTAGTCAACATAACTCGCACCGGGCAAGAGCTGGATATCACCCTCCATGAGTACCACAAATCTCACGGGTTTACTGTTGTAGCTCATCCTAGTAGCATAGATGGTGTGCGAAATCTGGGTAAAAACCTCAATGCTGAGATAGCTAGGGATGGTAGAACCAAATCAGGTTGGTTGGTTAGTCAAGTGTCATATGGTAAGCAGAAATATAGTACTCTGGCTAAGAACCTCAGAGCTGTAGAGGCAGCAGCAGCTAAGGTATCAAACTTGACAGGTGAAGCCCGATGGAAGCAGCAAGAGCGAGTAAATGAGCTAGTGTTTATAGTGAACCGTCAGAATGAGGCGTACCGCAAGGCAAACCCAGGTGGTGCAGGAGGTTCCCAAGTAGTTTATTTGGCTGGGGCGCTAGGGAAAATCAGTCGACCAAGCGTTGTCTCCCCATGTCGTCCCTAGGCGTGAAGGGAGTGTTACTTCTGGCAAGAATAAGTAGTTGTTGGCATATGATCCGCCGAGCAAGGCAATGCAGGCCAAGGAAATGCCGGCCATGGAAATGCTAGCCAAGGAAATATCGGCCAGGGAAATGTCGAGCAAGGTAATTCTGGCTAGATTAAACAAAACCCGCATGTTTATAACTTGGCTGGAGGAGCACAACCACCTCAACACCTAGCACCTAATCCTCCTCAGTAGAACCAAAGTGCCAGACAAGCTTATCATCAAGGTGGTGACCCAAGGGCGAATCGTTACAATGATGGTATGAGCACCAAATGATTGAAAATCCACTAGGGTTCCTGCTGGGGCATCGTCAATTGCAGCCACATGATGCTCGATTGAAGCTGGACATGATATATATATATATATCAGAGATCCTTGAGGAGAAAGGTCCTTCGAGTCCCAGTTGTTTTGGACCTCGGATTATGAGAGAACCACCAGTGCCAAATTTCCAGTTGCCCAGAGGCACAAAGACATATGACGTCAGCACAAAGCCGGAAGATTGGCCAATATACTATGTAACAATAGTACAAGTCGCACTAGGAAACCCTAGGTGGGCGGTGTGATATGTGCTGTAGACGTTGGAAGGTCCTGCTAGAGTTTGGCTAAACAATTTTTTTGGATAGAAGCATCAACTATTGTCTTTATTTTTAAGAGGCTGATGGGGTTCGTTGCATAGAAAACAAAAAAATTCCTATGGTTGCAAACACCAAGATCATATCTAGGAGATACATGTAACGGTTTCAGATGGACTCACCCTCGAAGACCGTAACGCGAGATAACGTTCCCACAAACAAACATGGATGTTGTAGTGTGTACATGATCATCCTTAAGGACGCGTAGAATATCAACGCCACAAGAGGGCAGCGCCTCCGTAATCGGTCAAACATACGGTGTGCCGACGACTCCTATCTCTTGCTCCATGTTGGGTAGCAGAAGCGGATCCCCAGGAATTCCGCCAACACTATGACATGGTGGTGATAGTGGTGGAGAAGATTTTGAGCAGGGCTTCGCCTAAGCACCTCGCTCGTACCAATGGATAAGGTTAGAAAGGGAGGAAGATGCCAACCAAAGGGCATATGAGAGGAAGGGTGAATGGTGTGAGATGAGAGGGGAGGAGGGGGGCCTTTTATAGGTGAGGGGGCAGCCCATGGGGTCATGGCGCATAGCCATGGTGCTGCCCCCACCTCCCCAAATTATGTGGGTGGACACTCCACTCACATCAATATCGCTCCACTCATCTTCCATTTAATTTCCACTCAAAAATCAAAATTCTTTCAATTAAAGCACTTTAATTATTTTGGTTTAATGTAACTCAATTTAATGAACACTTAATTTAATGAGTACTTCATTTAATGAACACATTAACATTGTATTCCCTTCCTTTGTTTTGATATCCTGAAACAATTTCGGCAGATTCGACAGAACAAATTCCTGCTATGTTCAGTATCTTCTCCTCCGCTCCCTATCCACTTAATTGCGTCGACTAACCTTAAGTGTGTCTCCCTATAGGTTCGAGAACTATGTAGACATGATCGAGACTTTCTCCAATCAATAATCATTAGGAGGATCTCGAGATCCATAATGACTCCCACTAGTTCCATGAAAATTCAATGATCATTTGAACCATTTTCGCTGTAATCAAATTCCTTTTGTCTCATGATATTTTACTTGTCCAGGATTTGATCAGTCGATAGCATCCATACCTTGTTTAATCTTATACTCGACGAGTACTATTTTTCTCGTTCTTGTGATATAATATTCAAGTGATCAAATCACTTGCTTGTAAGCTATGTTAGTGTGATATCATTGAGAGGGCACTGAGTATATCTCTCTGTCATCTGGATGGACGAATCCCACTCATAATCCATGAGCCTCAACTAACACATTCCAAGTACCCGACGACACCTTTATAATCACCTAGTTACGAAAGTGACGTTTGATAATGTACCTTTCCGGTGAAAGTGATTGACGTGATCTCATGGTTTAAGGAGATTGAGTTACTACGACTGCAATAGCAATATAAGATTGAGGACATGATCGTATTGCTATATCTACTTCAGGCGACTATTCATCATATCATTCTCCAATGATATGACCCTGTTATTAACAACATCCAATATTCATGATCAGGAAACCTGTGATTATCACTTAATCAACAAGATAGTTTTAAGAGAGGCATTAATAGGAACCTTTTCTGTTTATAAATTACACATATATTAATGTTTCCTATGAACACAATTATAGCATGAAAAATAAACATTTATCATAAACATGGAATAAGATAATAACCACTTTATTATTTCCGCTTAGGCATATTCCTTTTAGAGTCCTTTGTCAGTAACTTCACAAGCACAGATAAGAGGCTGAATCATCCTTAGCAGTTGTCCATGTGTAGGCAAAGAGATAGTGAAACTGACCAAGAATTCTTTACAATATGGAGTACTGCGTGAAATCCATGTGAGGCGATTGTGGAATCGCAAGACATAAGTTGGTTTGCCTAGGGTTGTCGACATGGTAGCATGATTTGGAAGAGATTGCAGAGGGATATGCCGGCAACATTGGCTGAAACTATCAAGATAGCCAATATGTACGGATTAGGTGACCCCACTCAACCGCTTCTTATGTTGGATGAGCCAAGCAGGGAACATCAGGCTGATGATGGGGCCGGTTCATCTAGGCGACATGATCGCAATGATTATCATGGCAAGAGGAGTGATGAAAGGACGGATTACTGCCACCGGTCCAACCAAGAGGTAGCTGTAGCACATGACCAACTAGATGCAGGCAATAGCCAGTGTCAAAGTAATAGCGGCCAATGGGGGCAAAAATGTGAGGGAAAAGTAGTGGAGCAATCAAACGAAGCATGGCAGGACAAGCCAAAATACACCTTCGAAATGATGCTTGATAAAACTTATAGTTTTCATACACCAAACCCGAGTAAGCTAGCAAATCACACAACTCTGAAGTGCAATTGGTTCCAGCGTGCAGATGAAGGAGAGGGGAACTTACCACCTCCTCCACCAACGCTCACGGGAGCAAACACTCAAGCACTGACTACATAGCCAAGATATGATAACTCGAACATGAGAGAAGTTGTGAATCAGGTGGGATATCAAGGCAATGACAATGGAAATGCCATCCAAGGGGGCTGGAATGAGTATCGAGAGAACTACCCTAGCTATGTGGTCTTCGTGACCGAAGCAACAGATAAGAAGAGCCAGTATAGGCGGCAAATGGATGTAAGTGCAGTTATGCCAGCAGTTCCAAGATTAATGTACTGGTGTGATCAGGAAATCACCAAGGTTCACATTCATGATGGTAGCAGTATCAACATACTATATTGAGATACTATGCTGAAGATGGGCATCAAGGAGAACATGTTGGAACCGACCAAGACCAGATTCCACGACATTGTGCTAGGAGTGTCATGTGAGCCAATGGGAAAGATCCGGATTGATGTTCTGTTCGGAACCATGGAAAATTGTTGGACTGAGAATTTGCTTTTCAAGGTAGTTGACCTCACCAGCTCCTACCACGCTTTACTCTGTAGGCCGACACTAACAAAGTTCATGGCCTCCACTCATATGAGCTACCTGAAGATGAAAATGTAAGATCCGAATGGTGTCATCACCATTGCAGGAAATTTCAAGTGCTATATGGAGTGTACCTCGGTTGGCTCCTCATTGTTAGAGTCACTAGTCATTTCCTAGGAGAAGAAGTGAATTCATGATGCAGTGTCTTTGGCACCATCAACTCAGCTTGGTATGGAGTGTACCTCGGTTGGCTCCTCATTGTTAGAGTCACTAGTCATTTCCTAGGAGAAGAAGTGAATTCATGATGCAGTGTCTTTGGCACCATCAACTCAGCTTGGTATGCCAGCTATGAGTAACCCGCATGGTAGTGTGGCCTTCTAGGCAATAAAGGAGACCAAGAAGATCCAGATTTATGCCAACTTCCGCGAGCACAAAACATTGGTGCTGGCTTAACTGACAGATAGGAAAGCGAGCTCGTCAACTACCTCTGTGAGAATCGAGATATCTTTCCATGGTAGAAATAGGACCAGCTAAGTATTCCAAGGGAGTTGGCCGAGCACTGATTGCATGTCAGGCCAGACGTAGGGCAGTGAATCAACCTCTCTGCCACTTTGCTGAACAGGAGAAAGATTATCGGGGACAACATAGCCCAGCTGCTCGTAGCTGGGTTCATCATGGAAGTACTACACCCAGACTGGTTATCAAATCTAGTCCTGGTAGAGAAGAAGAAAGACGATCTGAATGTCGCAGTAGTTTGGTGTATGTGTATTGATTACAGGAACTTGAACAAGGCTTGTCCTAAGGATCCATTTCCTTTACCTCAGATCGATCAAGTGATCGACTCCACTGCTAGATGTGAACTATTATCATGTGTAGATGTGTATTCCAGTTTCCACTAGATACCCTTGAACCCGGTAGATCAAATAAAGACGGCCTTTATTACTCTATATGGGGCTTATTGCTATCATTTACTATGTCGTTTGGTTTAAGAAATGCAGGTGCCACGTACCAAAGATGCATGTAGAAATGTTTGCATGAGCAAAATGGCAAAAATGTGCAGGTGTATGATGATGGTGTATTCATTAAAACCAAGGAGTCATACACTCATGGATAACATTATAGAAACATTTGCAAACCTAAGGAGATTCCAGATGAAACTAAATCTGGCCAAACATGCATTTGGTGTCCTGGCTGGTAAGTTACTTGGCTTCCTTATATCAAGTTGGGGTATAGAAGAAAATCTGACAAAGATCAATGCCATAGAAATAATGGAACTACCAAAGTGCCTGAGTGACGTCCAGAAGTTCACTGGTTGCGTGGCGACTTTGAGTCGCTTTGTTAGTCGGCCGGAGGAGAAGGCATTGCCATTATACCAATTAATGAAAAAAGTCTATAAGTTCACCTAGACACAACAAGTCGATGTGTCTTTTTGCAAACTCAAGAATATGTTGGCCTCAACACTGGTATTGGCATCACCACTATCCAAAGAGACGATGTTGCTCTATATTGCAGCAATAAACCGAGTTGTCAGTGGTATGGTGGTAGTTGAACGAGAGGAAGAGGGAAAATCAGTGCAAAGGCCGACATACTATTTGAGCGAAGTGCTCTCAGCATCCAAGCAAAATTACCCGCATTACCAAAAGATAACATATGGTGTTTATATGGCGAAAAAGAGACTCAAGGACTCATTCCGAGAGCATCCGATGAGAGTAATATGCGAAGCCCCTATCTCTGAAATTTTGGGCAATAAAGAAGCAAGTGGCCGATTAGCCAAGTGGGAAATTGAGCTAGCATGCTATGCACCACAATATGATAGAAGATACTCCCTCCATTTCAAAATATAAGATGTTTTAGCTTTGTAAAAGAAGTGTATGTAGACCCATTTTAGTGTGTAGGTTCATATAAGTTTGGAGTGAACCTACACACTAAAAGGGGTCTAGATACACTCATTTCACAAAGCTAAAACATCTTATATTTTGAAATGGAGGGAGTACGCTATCAAGTCCCACGCATTAGCTGACTTTTTGGTTGATTGGGCCGAGATATAGTATGACCCGTCATTGCCTCACTCCAATTACTAGAAGATGCATTTTGATGGATCCAAGATGAAAAGTGGTTTGGGCGTTGGCATAGTTCTCACTTCACCAAAGAGAGACCAATTGAGATATGTGATGCAGATCCACTTTGCAGCATCCAAAAATGTCGTTGAGTATGAAGCACTAGTTCATGGACTTAAAGTATCCAAGGAAATTGGCATTCGCCGAATTCTGTGTTTCCTTGATTCAAACCTCATGGTTCAACAAGTTTCTAGTAACTGGGATGCACTGGATGCCAACATGGCTTTATACCAATTTCATGTCCAGCAAATTTGTGGGTATTTAGAGGGGTGCAAATTCATCATGTACCTCGAGCCGAGAATGAAGTAGCCGACATATTATCCAAGATAGGCTGATCTCGACATGCAATTCTAGACGGCATAGCTCTCGGGCATCTTTGGAAACCATCCATCAAGCCATCACTAGAATCCAAATCAATATTTATCCCTGCAAATACGGAAGCAGAGTTTGTCCCAATGGATATTCATGTGGGAGGCACTTCGAGTAACCCGAGGACTATTCAATCAAACCCAGGGACTACTCCATTGAACCCGGGGACTTCGCAACCTATGTCGACAGAGGCAATGTCAATGGAGCCTATGATGATTGATGAAGGTGTTTTCAGAGTTCGAGTTGTGCCATCTTGTGCAAAACCAATCATGTCTTATATAGTGGATGGGAGTTTGCCGAGTGATGAAACCTCATCTAGGCAAGTGTAGAGAAGGGAAAAAAGCATATACCATCATTAATAGTGAACTTTACAAGAGAAGTGTCACAAATGTGCTTTAGCGGCGTGTCGAGCCAGAAGAGGGGTAAGAAATACTCCAAGATATCCATCAAGGAGAATGTGTCCATCATGCTTCATCAAGAGCCTTAGTTTCCAAGGCATTTCGACATGGGTTCTATTGGCCAAGTGATATAAAACAAGATGAAGAGATAGTCAAGAAGTGCAACGGTTGCTAGAGATATGCAAGCAAGTTTCATATGCCGGTCTCAACACTCAAGACTATTCCAATCACATGGCCGTTTTATGTATGGTGTTTGGACATGGTGGGACCATTCAAGCCAGCTCATGGCAATATGACCCATATCTTGGTAATGGTGGATAAGTTCGCCAAATGGATAGAAGTAAAGCCGATAAGGAAATGTGACGGCCACACAACTGTGTCATCCATAAAGGATATAATCCTGAGATATGGCTATCCACATAGCATCATTACACATAACGACACAAACTTTTTCGAGGGAAATTTTGCTCAATTTTGTATGGATAAAAGGATAAGACTTGATCTATCGGTTGCACATCCAGAATCAAATGGGCAAGTCAAAAGAGCAAATGGACTGGTACTATCCGGAATAAAACCTTGCCTCATCGAACCACTGCAGCGCACTGCCAGGTGCTAGATAGATGAGCTACTTGTAGTATTGTGGAGTCTCAGGACAACACCAAATTGCTCCACGGGCTATATGCCATTTTTCCTCGTATACGGAGGCAGAGGTAAAAGAGGTTCGAGAAAATAATGTCGACTTGCTCGAAGAAGCACGATAGCTGGCACTGTCTAGATCGGCTATATATCAGTAAAATATCTGACACTTTTATAGCTAGAAGATAAACTCTCATGTATTCCGAGAAGGAGATTTAGTGCTTTGGCTAGTGCAACGCACTACCGTCATGCACAAACGATTTCCTCCATGGGAAGGGCGATTCATCGTGAGCAAAGTGATACCTTCGATCCGGATTACGGATGTAGTATAGCTCTTTTTCCCTACTAGACCTAGGTTATCGAATCCATAGGAAGCGAATGCATAGTGAAATTACATTAATAGACCTTCGCGAGTTTTAGAATTCCTTTTGTGTTTTCACTGGACCAGTAGCTTTCATCTTTATTTTGTTGTCGATGATGGAGAGAGAGGGCCTAGGGCGTTCGGTTTCACCTGTAGCTGTGCAAAAACATCTGATGGAAATAAAAGATAGAAATAAAGTATGTGTGTACTTGTTAGAGCAAGATAAATTATATGTGGACAGTGCATCCATACTTGCTATTGCCTCCGCAACCTCTTATACCAATAACCTACTAGTCTCATCCATAGAAGAAAAAGAACTAATGATATGCATAGTGATGTCACCGTTAATCCCAAGCAAATCCCTCACATACAGCCGTACTACCCCTTCTATCACTGGGGTTCCCAACCTGCAGATCAGTCATCACTCGTACTGCCTGACATGAGTATACCCTACAGGTACTTGAGTTTGGTATATACGGCCCGGATACGGCAGAAGCCCACAGCGTTGCGGAGGCCCAATACAGATTTCGGGTGACACACGGACTCTTCGATTGCTTGCAACACAAGATGAAGCTTAAGATAGAAAGTTTAAAGGGGCAAACCCTAATCTATAACCGAATCGACCTGCTACTCGAGACCTAGCCTATCTGTATAAAGGCTAGGAGGGGGCGGCAAGGAGGACAATCACAACCCTAGTCTCACCATCATCGCCAAATTGCATTTGCGCACCCCTGTAATCTTCGATTCCTTCGTTAATTCCAAGAGCAAACAAGCAGGAGTAGGGACCTCTACGAGGCCTGAACCTGGGTAAACCTTGCGTCCATGTGTGCTTGTTTGCTAGCCGACTGATGCCTCTAACGCTCCCTCCTTCTCCAATACCCAAGTCCATAACAATGGGCATTGACGAGTTAAACCCTCGTGAATTGGCACCGTCTGAGGGAATTGGGAGTGGTGATGTAGTGGCTTCTTCAGACCCATCAATCGCGATCTACAACTCTGCAACAGCGGATATTCACCAGCTCTTTGGCGCTTTCGACTTCACCATCCACACGACGGCCACTCGCCCGGATTTCGAGTCTGTGGGCGATGGGATTAGCCTGGCGATTGGGAGCTTCCACTTCCAGGTTGGCCAACTAGGCATGCTTCGCATGCCTGACCAGCCGACGTCACCCATGATTGCTCCAGCATTGTGGTTCCCTCCGCCAATCAGCACCCTCAGCGAGCTCAACGCCCCGGCAATAGCTGGGAGCACAGACAGCGACAACAGTCGTGGATCCGATCTGGGTGATCTAGCCACAGAAGATGGAGCCTACGGCTCCAGATATGAAAGTTGAGGGAGCAACAGCTTCCCCAACCACTTCATGTGCACTATCATCAATCCGGGCGATACCACCGCCAATCGCGAAAACGCCGGCACCGGATCTAGCACCGGACTGCCCAACGGAGGCATACCCAATGGCGGCATACCAGTCGCAACGGCACCCCCCCAACGGTGGCAACGACACACCCGTCAACAATGGAATGGGAGGAGAACCACCGATCATAGTGAACGAAAACACCAGAGAACGTATAGTGATCAGGCTCAACGATAATGAGTGGGCCCGCTGTCGAGAAGCTCTACGGGGCAATCCTCTTCCCCTCAACTCCCTGCAGGACATGCTGATGGGCTACCATTGGCTGCTAAAAGACGAATACAGACACTAGCTACATGGAATCGCGCAAGTCGAGGCGCGTAAAAATGTGGTGGACGAATCAAGACTTCGGTGAGCTGGGCTCTCCTCCCACGGAGGATCCTCTTCCAAAGGTAACAAGTATGTGGCACACAAGAGAAGATCTCGCCTGGCCCACCTCACCGAGCAAGAGCGTGTAGAAGCCGCGAAAGTCCTCGACTTTAGCTCCATGACGGTGGATACGCGTGGCAACGTGCTCCCGAAGACGCCGCAATCTGTGGTAACGGCGGCCACCATGTACCTCCTCAACAACCAGCCGCCAGCTAGAGATTCGCGAGCTGCCATGCACCAATCTACGATCGCGGGCTTGGGGCTAATTGAGGCCGCCCTTGACAAAGAGCCAACGTCGGAGCCAAAGAAAAGCAAGGATCTGGCAAAACTCTACTCCTCACCCTTGTCCAGCGGCGATAACCATGACATGTCTCGGCGTCGCCGCTCACGGTGGCATGATCGCGACTACGACGCGTGTGATGACATTACACAGCGCAAAGTCAACAAAATGCGCGCAAGACGTGCTCATTCGACTGATTCGGAGGACGAAGACGTGGAGCTCTGTGGTGCCAGATGCTTTAGCAGAGCCATCAGGCAGAAGCGAATGCCTAAAGGGTTCAAACTCCCGTCGGAGAACCCAAAATTCGACGGCCTACAGGACCCGAAGATCTGGCTAGAGGATCATATCTCCTCCGTCAGGCTCCATGGCGGGAGTCAAAGCACGGCCATGCAATGCCTGTAGCTGCAGCTACAAAGCGCCGCTCATCCATGCCTCAACAACCTCCTGCGCGGATCCATTCCCAACTGGGAAGAGCCGGTCTACAACTTCGTCCACAACTTCAAGGGAACTTACAAAAGGCCCACATCAATCGAAGAACTAAGAGGTTGCCAACAAAGATCTGGCGAGTCGCTGCACTCATACATCCAGAGGTGGTCCATCATCAAGAACTCCACAGAAAACATCTCGGAGGACCGCGCAATTGACACGTTCAACGGCGGCGTTCGCCGAATAGAGATCAGGGAGGAGTTGGGCTGCTCGAAGCCCAAAACGATCGACCAGCTAATGGAAATCACGAATCGGTGGGCGGACGGAGAAGATTCAGTGAAAAACCGCTCCCCCTCGGACGATGACGACGACCTTGGGCGCTGACGCGACCGCCGAGGCAAGCGTCGAATGCACATCTACGATGACCGTGACGACATCAATATGGTCGCAGTTGTCTACGCCGACACATGCGATGAAAACCGCAACAACGATTATCATAGCGGTGGATACCGCGACTCCGGGAAAACCACGTTGGTGTGGCAGCGCCGCACCTGTAAAGAGGCACCCACAACATCTATCGAGGACAAACTGCCCGGACCATGCAACGTGCACTTCTACATCGACAAGCACGATGGCAAGATGAAATCTAGCCACCTTCTCAAGGACTGTCGTGAGTTTCTCAAACTCCACGAGGGCCTGGCTCAGATGAATCACGAGGCGGTCAGCAGGGGCTATGGAGCTGCCCCAAGCGTTGTGGCACATGGAGCTCCTCCACCACCGCCCGGACCACCACCACCCGCGGCCGCGCCAGTCCAGCACCATGGAGATGAACCATACCTGCGGGTTGTAGGCAACATGATGATCCAAAAAGGGCATCCCTCAAATCGAGAGCAGAAGGCCATCACTTGCTAAGTCATCTTGGCGACAAATTCCCCACCTTCCACCACTAAGTACCTCAGTGGAAGTGACTCTTGCATCACCTTCGACAAACGCGACCATCCACGTCAAGTCCCTCATCCGGGCCATTGTCCCCACGTACTCGAGGCACAGATCGGAGGCTTCGACATGAGTCGCGTTTTGAATGGACGGCGGGAGCGGCATTAACCTCATCTTCGCAAGCACCTTGCATATGATGAGGATCCCTCTGACTTGCCTGGAAGTCTCAGACACGACGTTCCACGGCATCATCCCAGGCAAGGGCATATATCCCCTAGGGAAAATCAACCTCGACGTCATCTTCGGCATGCCGAAAAACTTTCGGCGAGAGCGCATTGACTTTGAAGTCGTCGACTGGCCCTCGCAATATCACTGCATCCTCGGACGTGTCGCGTTCGCTAGGTTCATGGAAGTGCCGCACTATGCCTACCTGCAAATGAAAATGCCAGGTCCAAACGACGTCATTACAATCAATGGAAGCTTCGAGAGGTCCGACAGCTGCGATAGGGAATTCAACAGAATCTCCCAGTCCTTCGGCATGCAGGAGGAACTCGCAAGATTGAAGGAGTCGATAGACAACAGTCTGCCTCCCCTAAGCAGGCCAAGTTCACCTGACCTGTCCTTCGACTCGTTGATACAGACGAAGAAAGTGCAGATCCACCCAACAGAACCGACCAAGACGGCCCTCATTGCCAACAACTTGAGTTCCGCATAGGAACTCGCGCTCGTCGAATTCCTCCGTGAGCACTAGGAAATCTTCGCCTGGTGTCCAGGGGACATGCCAGGAGTCCAGGGAATTTGCCGAGCACTCACTCAACGTGAACCCAGACGGAAGGCCAGTCAAGCAGACAATACGGCGACTGTCTGAAGCAAGAGCAAAAGCAATTGGAATGGAGATCAACAGACTCCTCGACGCAAACTTCATACGCGAGATCAAGGAAAGCACCTGGCTCGCTAACACAGTGCTCGTGCCTAAAAAAGACATGGATATCCTGCGGATGTGCGTGGACTTTACCTCCCTGAATAAGCACTGCCCAAAGGATCACTTCCCATTGCCGCGAATCGACCAAATCATCGACTCCACTGCGGGATGCGAACGCCTCTGCTTCCTCGATGCCTATTCAGGCTACAATTAGATTCGAATAAAGGAGGAATTCCAAGAGAAAATGGTGTTTACGACGCCCTTTGGTGTATTCTGCTACAACACCATCCCCTTCGGGCTAAAAAACGCAGGAGCCACCTATCAGCGGTGCATGCAGGCTTGCCTCAAGAATCAACTTGGTCGCAACATCCAAGTTTTTGTCGATGACATCGTTATCAAAACCAAGGAGGAAGCCTCGCTAATCGACGATCTCCGCGAGACCTTCGCCAACCTCGACCGCTACCGGATCAAGCTCAATCCAGACAAATGCGCCTTTGGCGTGCCATCTGGGCAGTTACTCAGGTGTCTCATTTCTGCGAGAGAGATCGAAGCAAACCCGAAGAAAAAAAGGCCATACTGGCCATGGAGAAGCCAAAGAATGTAAAAGGTGTCCAGTAGCTGGCCGGGCGAATTGCAGCGCTTAGTAGATTCGTCAGTCCAATGGGCGAAAAGGCACTGCCCTTCTACCAACTTCTCCGCAAAGCTGACAATTTCGAGTGGACCAATGAAGCGCAAGAAGCATTCGAAGACCTCAAGTGCCTACTATCCACCTCGCCAGTGCTGGTGACGCCTCACAAAAAGGAGCCACAACTGCTCTACATCTCTGCCACCAACCAGGTGGTCTGTGATCGTGGTTGACCGAGCCGAGGAAAATAGTCCATGGGGTTCAGCGCCCAGTATACTACCTCAGCGAGGTGCTCACCTCAACAAAGCAGCGGTACCCGCATTACCAGAAGCTGGCCTACGACGTCTTCATGACAGCCAGGCGACTGCGCCACTACTTTCAGGAGCACCCAATCGTGGTGGTAAACGGCGCCCCGCTTGGGCATATACTCAATAATCCTGATGCCACCGGATGAGTCACGCTCCGGGGAGTCAAACCATCAACACGACACATCACATACGAGAAGCGTGACGCGGTCAAGTCGCAAGTTCTCTCGGACTTTCTTGTGCAATGGATGGAGAACAAACTCCCCGACAAGCCAGATATGTCCTACCTCTGGACAATGCACTTCGATGGGTCCAAACGAAAGGACGAAGCTAGCGCAGGTGTCATACTGACATCGCCCCAGGGAGACAAGATGAAATACATTATGCAAATGTAGTTCACCGCCTCCAATAATGAAGTTGAGCACGAAGCACTAATTCATGGGATCCGGATGGTGAAAGCTTGCGGCGCCAAAAGTCTCATCATCTACGGTGTCTCCAAACTGGTGGTCAATCAAACGATGCACGAGTGTGACGCACTGAGCAACAACATGATCGCCTATCGTGACCTCTATGACACACTCGTAGGATACTTCGACGGCTGTGAGCTACGGCATGTGGGTCGCGAAAGCAATGAAGAGGCGGACCTACTCGCCAATATTGGCTCCACCTGCGCCCCCATACCACCTGGAGTATTTCTCGAACGCATCTGTGAGCACTCCATCAAGCCCAAGGCTCCAGAAAAGAAAGCGGGCACGTCAACATACTCGGGGGCTACGCCACCTAACGAGCCAATGGAACTCGATGACCTGGAGCTCGATACAGGACTCGAAGGACCAATGGACGTCATGATGATTGAGCCATCTTGGACACAACCCTACATCACATATCTACTTAGCAAGAGGCTGCCACACGATCTGACTAACGTGCAACACATCGCGCGACGATCCAAGGCATTCGCCCTCATCAATGGGGAACTATACAAGCGCATCATCACGGGAGTACTTCAACGGTGCGTCTCCAACAGGGACGGAAGGGCTGTCCTCCTCGACATCCACGAAGGCACTTGCAGGCACCATGCTAGCAGTCGTGCCCTCATCGCCAAAGCTCTGCGAGCTGGATTCTACTGGCCCACGGCCATGCGCGACGCCAAGGAGATCGTCCAGCGCTGCAACGCTTGCCAACAATTCATGGACAAACCTCACGCACTTGGCGCGGAACTCAGGCCAATACCATTGGCTTGGCCCTTCGCACAATGGGGACTCAACATGGTCGACAAGCTCCCAAGATCCTCGCGAGGAGGCTATGTCTACCTCTTAGTCACAGTCGACAAGTTCACCAAGTGGAGCGAGGCCTTGCAAGTGACAAATCAATTAGAAGCCAGCACTATCAAGTTCTTCGAGTCCATTGTCTACCTCTTTTGGGTGCCACATAGCATCATCACGGACAATGGGAAAAACTTCACCTCCAAAGAGTTCCAGGAATTCTGCGAGAACCTGAGAAACAACAGAAGCTGCGCCTCGGTGGCTCACCCGCAGACCAATGGTCAAGTCGAAAAGGCCAATGGCCTCGTATGTGGTGGAATCAAGAAACGACTCCTCCCACCACTCGAACAAGCCGCCGGATGCTGGACAGACGAGCTACAATCAGTTCTTTGGAGCTTGCGCACAACTCAAAACAGCGCCACGGGGTACACTCCGTTCTTCATGGTGCACGGTGCTGAAGCGGTACTACCCGCAGAAGTACGCTACAAAGCCCCGCGGGTGGTTGAATACAGTGAGAAGGTGTCAACACTCGCACTCGAAGATTCTGTCACCTCCTTGACGAAGCACACGATATAGCAGCGGAGAGATCAACGATCTACCAGCAGAGCCTCCGCAATTACCACAGCAGAAGGCTATGCCCCAGGTCCTTTGTCGAAGGAGACCTAGTCCTGTGACTAAAGCAATAAGGGAATCTCAAGCTCGAGTCCCCTTGGGAGGGACCATACGTGATTACAGAAGTATCCCACGTGGCACCTATCGCCTTAAATATTTCGAGACAGGAGTCGCATACTCCAATCCCTGGAACGTCGCGTAGCTGTGTTGTTTCTACCCTTAGTCATTTTTACATTACAAATAAGGCTATTCAGCTAGGCTACTTACCCAGACATTGTAGCTCGTACTATTCTGCGAATAAATAAAGCTAAGTGCCCTGAAACTCTGTGTATTTTCTACTTTCCTGCAATTTCCATCACTCGGGGGCTGCGCCACCCTTTACACTTCTGTTCTATGAACTAATTGCGGTATCCTGAGAAGCTGACGCACTAATCGAACTCTTGATAAACACCAACCCAGATGCAACGCACCTGACAGGTTGGCAAGGTGCTGAGATAAACACACGTCAGGCTAACGAAAAGGAACTGCAGAGTACATTACACTCGAACAATATATTAGCTAAACAAGCTCTTCACAAAATAAATGGGTATTTACATACACCCAATACAATGGTATGAACTTTACAACACTTATACAATTATGTGCAGGATACAAGTCATGTTATTGCTGCAAACTAAGAGCGTTGGTTTGCTCCTCGAAGAAATCAACAATGTCCTCCATTGGCCAATCAACCGCTTGATAGTGCGGAACCATGTCCCAAGTCATACCTTCTGGCAGAGGAGGCGGCCTAGCGGCAACATACACAAGATCCACATCTGGCCTATGCAGTTGCACCAACGACAATGCAGCCTTAGCACCAGCTACCAATTGCTGCCGTACGCACTAGCGGACCGTCCCCAAATCCTGGAACTTCGCCAGAAGGGCCATCAGGCTTGAAGGCACCACATCGAGAGGAAACATTGCTTCATAAATATTCTTAAGGCATGACTGTGCCTTCTTTAGGCATTGGAGCACTCGAGAAGAGCGATCCTGCAGGGTTGCCAGGGCAACTGCACGGTCGCGGTCCACCCAAAAGTACCCACTCGCTTGCAGCTGCTCCTGGGTCAAGTTTTTCATTCGAACAACCACACGATCCTTCTCATCCTACGGATGACGAGCGCTCACAACTACACCAAAGAAGCAGCAAAGTGTGAAGACAAGGCATCGCCGCGATTGACTACAAGAAAATATGAGAAGGCAGAAAGCTAACATTTAAATTGCTCATTTAATTGAGCCACTTCCTCCAAGAGATACTTCTCGCGAGTAGTGGCCTTCTCCGCCTTCGACTTCCACACATCCGCGCTACCACGGATGATGGGAAACTCGCGCTCCAACTGCTTAATGCAGTCGCGTAATCGCGAAAGCAATGACAGTTCCTCCACCTTCAAACGCGGCTGCACTGTGGTTTCATTGTTGGGAGGAGAGTCACGAGGATCACTCGAAGGACCCAATCACAATCAAGCAAGAAGAAAATAAGGGACCAAGGATACATTCATAAAATCATGAATGCATCAAGCATGACAAAGTATTAATAGGGACACTTCCACAAAAGCACAAGTTTTGATAGAAGGTAACTACGACTATTACAGACAGGAAACTAAGGAGCACTTTGGTTCTTCGACTTCGACTTTGACTTCGGGGCCTCATCAAATCTATGGTAGCCTCTGACGCGACAGACTTTCTGGTGCTAGCCCCTGACGCTGCAGCCTTTGCCGCCTTCTTTGCGCGTTGCAGCTCCGCAGAATATTTGGCGACCGTGTCGATAAGCAGTGGCCCATATTTACCACAACCAGTAGCAAAGGGAGCAAACACTACATGTTGTCCATCTGCGCCGACGGGCATAGCCTTGGAGATCGGGGAGGGGTCCAATTCTACGCCATGGGCGTACACCATCGCGAGTGCCCTGGTAGCACCAACGGATCACTGTGAATTCTTGAAGTCCATTGGAATACCCCCAGCAAGGGATTCCACAAGGTCCTCAAGGTTGTCAATCAGCTCAGCCTTGGAAGTTAGATCCCCACAGATCAGACTGAGCACACCCTTGGCCTTCATTAGTGTCCCCTGAAGGGAAGCTCTGCTGTCTTCGACTGCGGCAATGACACCAACCAACGTATCTTCACGGCGAAGGGACTGGGCGTTGAAGCTCAGGCCACCGGCATCTGTATACATAAGGTGTTAGCACAGTAAATACGACAACAAACAAGGAGCCATGTAACTGCATCTGAAAAAATACCTAAGAGGGACTAGGCAATCGAGAAGAGTTGTTGTTCGAACAAATTTTCCCTTTCAGTAGTGGAGGCACGCAAATCCGCTTCGCGCTTTCGCAACTCCTCCAGAGTTGCGAGTGCCTCGTCGCGATTCTTTGCCATCGTGGCAAGCACCTTCTCAAGGGTAAAAACACGACGAAGAAGTTCATTGTGCTCAACTACAAAACACAAGATATATCATCAGTCGAAATTATAAATTTCACAAAGACAAAGACAAAGCCAAAACTCACCTTCGACGACACGATGTTGATTGTCCAGCATAGCATGCTGCCAACCCATGACAAGGACTTGCTCTGCCAGGCGAGCAGCTTCCTTCACAATAAGCTGCATCAAGAGGAAAACAGAGATTCAGTGGCCGCACAAAGTATAAATTCGACTGGCAAAACAGCAACAAGGACGCTTACGTGATTCTCCAGGGACTCCAAAGATGACTGACGCGCAGTCGTCCGGGCAACCATCTGGTGTTCCTAGAATGTGGGGAACTCGAAGAATTGTGCCCGGAGTGGGCCACCACTAGAGGAGAAGGAGACCACTCTGCCACATCCTTGGCCTTGGAGTCTGCGACTCCGGACTCTTTCACAAATTAGATGTCATCAGAAGAAGACGACGCCGCTTGACTACAAAACACATCCAGCAAAAACTTCAGGGAAAGCAACTCAAAAAAGAAACCAAGACAAGGTCGCAAATGCAGAACTCACCAGTTGAATTTATCAAGGTCGAAGGATTGCTCCGCGACTCCGATGACTCCTTTGGAAGTCGCATCTTCTTCCGGGCAGGAGGAGCCATGGAGCACACAAGAATGGCGGGGATTGGCGCCTCTGCAACAACAGAAGGACCTTCTGGCATCGTCGGCGATGAGGCATCCGAGTCCTTGATGCGAGAACGCTTGCGAGTGTCATTGACGTTGGACTCGGGGGCTCCCTCTTCCTCTTCAATTGGGACGGTCGACTCCGACTCGTCCTCTTCCTCTACTTCGTGAGGGATAACCCCTTCAGGGCAAGGGGCAAATTGGAAGACACCTTCCAATCCTGCATTAAGAAGATAAATTACTATATATCAAATACTTGGTAGCAATTGACAAAGAAAAACTACTTCATAGTACAAATCTACCTCAGGAGGAGGGTTAGAGACATCAAATGGAGGCACGACTAGTTCGCCCGGGAGATCCTCCTTGGCGGTATATTTGGTTACCAATCGCAACCTCCTGTCTACCTCACATGCAGAAATGCCATCGATAGATACGCGAGTGACATCGCTCGCACCAGCCCAGCAGTACATTGGGTGGATTCTGGCCTGCAGGGGCTGGATGCGGCGGCGCAACCAAGTGCGAATAAGAGTGAACCCCTTCTTCTTTGCCTATACGGTTTTCGAGGTCACAGACGCGCTTGTATATCACCTCCATTTCCTTGGATTCGCCAGGCATCACGACATTCTTCCAGTAGGGCCTCCTCTTGCAAAGCGCCGCGGGATCAAAGGGCGCGAGTCCGTAGTGCTCTCCGTCAGCCTTCTAGTCGCGGATGTAGAACCACTTGTCTCTCCACCCTTGGACGGATGCGGTGAGCTTGATGTCAAAGTAGGTGACAGAGGAGTCGACGTGGATCCCGCAGCCTCCTACATCGTAGACTACTGAACCGGACGTTGACTGAAGTTTCAACTTAAAAAGCCTCTTGAAGAGGCCAAAGTGTGGCTCGATTCCGAGCCAGCACTCGCAAACCGTGATGAAGCACGCGATGTGGAGAATGGAATTTGGGGATAGCTGGTGTAGTTGGAGCCCATAGAAGCAAAGGCGACCCCTGAAGAAAGGATGCAGGGGAGAGAAAGACCTCGGATGATGAACGCAAGGAACATCACCTGGAAACCCCGAGGAGCACAAGGGATTACCTCATCACCGGGCACTCGCGAGTCGTCTTCCATGGAGGGAAGAACTCCATCTTGGCGATGAAGATGCAGCTCAAAAGGCTTGATGATGGACGCCCGCTAGGTGTCGTTTGTGACGCGAGTGCCTGCACACTTCTTCGTCCTAGCGCCGATGGCGATGGTTCCCACGGTGGCAGTACCGCCCTTCTTCTTGGTGGCGGCAATGGTGGCCACAGATCCAGCGCGTCGCTCCCTTCTTCTTACCCATCTTTTGATGGCGATGCAAATGGAGGAAGTAACTAGGAAAGACACGGAGATGGTCCAGCGCCACAAAGAGAAAGTGCGCAAGGAAGCAGAGAAAGAGCATCAATGGCGAAGGAGGCACGAGCAGGAAGAGATGGGGAAATTTACCGCAGCTGCGCTACTACTTAACCCCTTCATGGATGCCATCCAACGGCCAGCAGAAACCCTACTGGACGTGTGGTGCACATCGCCATTGACACGTGGCGAAGCTGAACCACGAACCATCCCCCACTATTCCCATTACGCGCGGAAATCGAGGAGACGCAGTTAAAACAGAAGATTATGCACGCCTAGTCAAGTCGAGGTCAGAAAGTGGGACCCACCGCTCGTCATATCCCGTCAAAACTACTCACGCGGGCATCTGGGGTCATCGCATCGTCAGCACTTACGTCATCGATTCCAGCAAAAGAAATTTTCAACTACTTTAGTCCTTGCTCAATTCTTCGACTCAACCAAGCACTCGGGGGCTACTTCCATAGGGAGCGCTGGTCGTGCACCCTACGATTATCTTTATGCAGGTATACGAACATTCAGAACAAACCCATCACTCATTTCTACGATTCGATTGTGAATTATGGGTTACTCCCATAGGGAGGGCCGGAAGCAAATTCGACTGAAACAAGTAGCAAAAGACGACAGTAGTCCCAAAAGGTCTTTAGTCCCCGCTCGAGTCTTCGACTCAACCAGGCACTCGGGGGCTACTCCCATAGGGAGCGCTAGTCGCGCACCCTATGATTATTTGTACATCGTACTGTGTGTTGATAACATCCACACTTGAATGCTATGGCGACTCCGCCTCATACTTTCCCTACAAAGAGACTGTGTCTCCTGGACCACCCGAATCATCTCCGTGACAACGAAAAATTCGGATGGCGCGCTTGCAGCGTGCAGATAAGACCTGAATAAGGCATGGCAATGCATCTGTTGCGCACTACCAGAAACGTATCCGTGCCTACAGGTACGATGAACATGCCTTGACGGACGCATCGAGTGCTCACACTTATACACTGGAATTCGACTCCTGTAAGACCTCCACGGCCTGAGTCGAATTACGCCAGCACTTTTCCGAATTCGAGTCCAGGGACTCGAGTTTGAGTAGATTGCGTTATCTTGCCCTAAGGCAGTTAACTGATACCGATACATCGGATAAATCAGGCACGTATATCAACAATCTCTATGACCCCGACAGAACACTCGAAAATATACTCGGTCATGCACTCGAAAGAGTTCATGAAGTCCCCAGTCGAATCTGTGATTCCACTGGACATTCGGGGGCTACTAACATGGGTATACCCTACAGGTACTCGAGTTTAGTATATACGGCCCGGATACGACAGAATCCCGCAGTGTTGTGGAGGCCCAATACTGAGTTCGGGTGACACACGGACTCTTCGATTGCTTGCAACGCAAGATGAAGCTTAAGATAGAAAGTTTAAAGGGGCAAACCCTAATCTGTAACCGACTCGACCTGCTACCCAAGACCTAGCCTATCTATATAAAGGCTAGGAGGGGGCGGCGAGGAGGACAATCACAAACCTAGTCTCACCATCATCGCTAGATTGCATCTGCGCACCCCTGTAATCTTTGATTCCTTCGTTAATTCCAAGAGCAGACAAGCATGAGTAGGGACCTCTACGAGGCCTAAACCTGGGTAAACCTTGCGTCCCTGTGTGCTTGTTTGCTAGCCGACTGATGCCTCTAGCGCCCCCTCCTTATATAAAACCTAAGTCCATAACAATGGGCATTGACGAGTTAACCCCTCGTCAGTCCCTATACCTGGCTCAACCCTCGAGGTCTTGGGTACATGAGAAGTTCTTAGATTGAGGCAAGAGAGGATACCATAATCATCATGTCATACAAACTAATACACGATCCCATCTATGATAAATCACATGCACAATTGCTACATGGCTAGGCCGAAGCCCTTAGCCCAAGGAGAATTACTCACAAATAGAGATGAGATAAAAAATCACAAACATTGTAATGAAAATCATAAGATTGATAGCAATAGTCTTACAATGTCGACAATCGGAGAAGAGATCTACTATTACAAGTGGTGGAAGATGGCTATGGAGATGGAGAAGGGTTTGGAGATCTGGAGGCGGCTTTCTAGCGACGTATGGCTTCTAGGGCGCAGCATGGTCTGTTTTCTCGTCGCCTGAGGCTTCTTTATATAGGGGTCCCTTCATGAAAGTTGTTCTGTTTTCCGAGCGGTGGTGGCGCCAACTATACGACCAGAGCTATACGCTCGGAATTTTTGCTCCGACTGTATAGTTGGTCGTTACGGCGTCTGCCTTTGTTGGACGGCTCCTGGTTTCTTCTAGTTGAAGGAAATATCGTATCTTTGACTTTAATATAGTGATTCCCTTCTTTAAATGACATTATCTGCGCAAGAAAAATACAAGAACAAAGGATTGCATACCCCTCTAAATATTAGCATTAGTGGCAGGGTTTAGAGAGATATTTCATAAAAAATATGATTAATATCCAGTTTAAATGTAGACATAGATGGCTATATTTCAGAGCCATCAACCTCCCCAAGCTTAAACTTGATCGTCCCGAGCAAGAAAACCACAATCCAAAAGGAACTCAACATTTAAACTAGAATAACGAGATGGTGATTTTACTCATGATTAATAGTCTCATGTTTCCTCCACTTCATAAATCTGAAAAACATCAGCATAGATTGAGTAATGGCGAGAATATCATACGTGTTTCATGCATCCTTGTGGTGCAGGAAAATTATTGTAAGCATGGATGATTCAAATGAGTAAATTTTATTCCATGTCAAGTAATCAACTCATAGGCTTGCCTTTGAACAGTAAAGTATAATCATGTAAATTAAGAGTGTGAGAGTTGTCATGAAAAGCATATATACTAGAGTATCTCAATTCTCCCACATCAATGAATCAAGACTTTGCAAGCACTACTTTTCTATTCATTGTCCTTCAAGAATTTCAGTTTTTAAGTAATTGAGAGCATGCCAAAGATTTTTATTAGTTTATCGGGTTGTGATGGACACTTGTGGAATCACTAAGGTTTTAGTTCCTTTTGAATAATGATTACTCATAATAGCTAGAGGAGTGATTCCATCATATTACAGCTACCCGGGAGTGTCAAAAATCTTACCCACTATAGAATTGCTGCTACAAGTGTTTAATCCACTCATAGCTGAAATCTAGGAGTTTCCTCCATGAATATCGTTTGTAGGCTAGCGGAGTTGTTGGCATCCCATGAAGTTTAACATGTGTAAAGCTATATCATTCTTATGATTAACAAGTCAAACTTTGGCATGCTCACAAAAACCGCTAAACATTAATTCAATCAAGCAAATCCTTTTAAAGAGATCTATTAAGTCAATCAATATTTTCAGTGGTGTCGAGTATCTCTAGAAATAAGCCTTCAAGACTAAACACTACAACACCCAAGCCTTCTAGTCGCGGATGTAGAACCACTTGTCTCTCCACCCTTGGACGGATGCGGTGAGCTTGATGTCAAAGTAGGTGACAGAGGAGTCGACGTGGATCCCGCAGCCTCCTACATCGTAGACTACTGAACCGGACGTTGACTGACGTTTCAACTTAAAAAGCCTCTTGAAGAGGCCAAAGTGTGGCTCGATTCCGAGCCAGCACTCGCAAACCGTGATGAAGCACGCGATGTGGAGAATGGAATTTGGGGATAGCTGGTGTAGTTGGACCCCATAGAAGCAAAGGAGACCCCTGAAGAAAGGATGCAGGGGAGAGAAAGACCTCGGATGATGAACGCAAGGAACATCACCCGGAAACCCGGAGGAGGACAAGGGATTACCTCATCACCGGGCACTCGCGAGTCGTCTTCCATGGAGGGAAGAACTCCATCTTGGCGATGAAGATGCAGCTCAAAAGGCTTGATGATGGACGCCCGCTAGGTGTCGTTTGTGACGCGAGTGCCTGCACCCTTCTTCGTCCTAGCGCCGATGGCGATGGTGCCCACGGTGGCAGTACCGCCCTTATTCTTGGTGGCGGCAATGGTGGCCACAGATCCAGCGGCGTCGCTCCCTTCTTCTTACCCATCTTTTGATGGCGATGCAAATGGAGGAAGTAACTAGGAAAGACACGGAGATGGTCCAGCGCCACAAAGAGAAAGTGCGCAAGGAAGCAGAGAAAGAGCATCAATGGCGAAGGAGGCACGAGCAGGAAGAGATGGGGAAATTTACCGCAGCTGCGCTACTACTTAACCCCTTCATGGATGCCATCCAACGGCCAGCAGAAACCCTACTGGACGTGTGGTGCACATCGCCATTGACACGTGGCGAAGCTGAACCACGAACCATCCCCCACTATTCCCATTACGTGCGGAAATCAAGGAGACGCAGTTAAAACAGAAGATTATGCACGCCTTGTCAAGTCGAGGTCAGAAAGTGGGACCCACCGCTCGTCATATCCCGTCAAAACTACTCACGCGGGCAACTGGGGTCATCGCATCGTCAGCACTTACGTCATCGATTCCAGCAAAAGAAATTTTCAACTACTTTAGTCCTTGCTCAATTCTTCGACTCAACCAAGCACTCGGGGGCTACTTCCATAGGGAGCGCTGGTCGTGCACCCTACGATTATCTTTATGCAGGTATACGAACATTCAGAACAAACCAATCACTCAATTCTACGATTCGATTGTGAATTATGGGTTACTCCCATAGGGAGGGCCGGAAGCAAATTCGACTGAAACAAGTAGCAAAAGACGACAGTAGTCCCAAAAGGTCTTTAGTCCCCGCTCGAGTCTTCGACTCAACCAGGCACTCGGGGGCTACTCCCATAGGGAGCGCTAGTCGCGCACCCTATGATTATTTGTACATCGTACTGTGTGTTGATAACATCCACACTTGAATGCTATGGCGACTCCGCCTCATACTTTCCCTACAAAGAGACTGTGTCTCCTGGACCACCCGAATCATCTCCGCGACAACGAAAAATTCGGATGGCGCGCTTGCAGCGTGCAGATAAGACCTGAATAAGGCATGGCAATGCATCTGTTGCGCACTACCAGAAACGTATCCGTGCCTACAGGTACGATGAACATGCCTTGATGGACGCATCGAGTGCTCACACTTATACACTAGAATTCGACTCCTGTAAGACCTCCACGGCCTGAGTCGAATTATGCCAGCACTTTTCCGAATTCGAGTCCAGGGACTCGAGTTTGAGTAGATTGCGTTGTTTTGCCCTAAGGCAGTTAACTGATACCGATACATCGGATAAATCAGGCACGTATATCAACAATCTCTATGACCCAGACAGAACACTCGAAAATATACTCGGTCATGCACTCGAAAGAGTTCATGAAGTCCCCAGTCGAATCTGTGATTCCACTGGACACTCGGGGGCTACTAACATGGGTATACCCTACAGGTACTCGAGTTTAGTATATACGGCCCGGATACGACAGAATCCCGCAGTGTTGTGGAGGCCCAATACTGAGTTCAGGTGACACACGGACTCTTCGATTGCTTGCAACGCAAGATGAAGCTTAAGATAGAAAGTTTAAAGGGGCAAACCCTAATCTGTAACCGACTCGACCTGCTACCCAAGACCTAGCCTATCTATATAAAGGCTAGGAGGGGGCGGCGAGGAGGACAATCACAAACCTAGTCTCACCATCATCGCTAGATTGCATCTGCGCACCCCTGTAATCTTTGATTCCTTCGTTAATTCCAAGAGCAGACAAGCATGAGTAGGGACCTCTACGAGGCCTAAACCTGGGTAAACCTTGCGTCCCTGTGTGCTTGTTTGCTAGCCGACTGATGCCTCTAGCGCCCCCTCCTTATGTAAAACCTAAGTCGATAACAATGGGCATTGACGAGTTAAACCCTCGTCAGTCCCTATACCTGGCTCAACCCTCGAGGTCTTGGGTACATGAGAAGTTCTTAGATTGAGGCAAGAGAGGATACCATAATCATCATGTCATACAAACTAATACACGATCCCATCTATGATAAATCACATGCACAATTGCTACATGGCTAGGCCGAAGCCCTTAGCCCAAGGAGAATTACTCACAAATAGAGATGAGATAAAAAATCACAAACATTGTAATGAAAATCATAAGATTGATAGCAATAGTCTTACAATGTCGACAATCGGAGAAGAGATCTACTATTACAAGTGGTGGAAGATGGCTATGGAGATGGAGAAGGGTTTGGAGATCTGGAGGCGGCTTTCTAGCGACGTATGGTTTCTAGGGCGCAGCATGGTTTGTTTTCTCGTCGCCTGAGGCTTCTTTATATAGGGGTCCCTTCATGAAAGTTGTTCTGTTTTCCTAACGGTGGTGGCGCCAACTATACGACCAGAGCTATACGCTCGGAATTTTTGCTCCGACTGTATAGTTGGTCGTTACGGCGTCTGCCTTTGTTGGACGGCTCCTGGTTTCTTCTAGTTGAAGGAAATATCGTATCTTTGACTTTAATATAGTGATTCCCTTCTTTAAATGACATTATCTGCGCAAGAAAAATACAAGAACAAAGGATTGCATACTCCTCTAAATATTAGCATTAGTGGCAGGGTTTAGAGAGATATTTCATAAAAAATATGATTAATATCCAGTTTAAATGTAGACATAGATGGCTATATTTCAGAGCCATCAACCTCCCCAAGCTTAAACTTGATCGTCCCGAGCAAGAAAACCACAATCCAAAAGGAACTCAACATTTAAACTAGAATAACGAGATGGTGATTTTACTCATGATTAATAGTCTCATGTTTCCTCCACTTCATAAATCTGAAAAACTTCAGCATAGTTAGAGTAATGGCGAGCATATCATACGTGTTTCATGAATCCTTGTAGTGCAGGAAAATTATTGTAAGCATGGATGATTCAAATGAGTAAATTTTATTCCATGTCAAGTAATCAACTCATAGGCTTGCCTTTGAACAGTAAAGTATAATCATGTAAATTAAGAGTGTGAGAGTTGTCATGAAAAGCATATATACTAGAGTATCTCAATTCTCCCACATCAATGAATCAAGACTTTGCAAGCACTACTTTTCTATTCATTTTCCTTCAAGAATTTCAGTTTTTAAGTAATTGAGAGCATGCCAAAGATTTTTATTAGTTTATCGGGTTGTGATGGACACTTGTGGAATCACTAAGGTTTTAGTTCCTTTTGAATAATGATTACTCATAATAGCTAGAGGAGTGATTCCATCATGATTACAGCTACCCGGGAGTGTCAAAAAATCTTACCCACTATAGAATTGCTGCTACAAGTGTTTAATCCACTCATAGCTGAAATCTAGGAGTTTCCTCCATGAATATCGTTTGTAGGCTAGCGGAGTTGTTGGCATCCCATGAAGTTTGACACGTGTAAAGCTATATCATTCTTATGATTAACAAGTCAAACTTTGGCATGCTCACACAAACCGCTAAACATTAATTCAATCAAGCAAATCCTTTTAAAGAGATCTATTAAGTCAATCAATATTTTCAGTGGTGTCGAGTATCTCTAGAAATAAGCCTTCAAGACTAAACACTACAACACCCAAGCCTTCAATTGTGAGACTTTTTCTTATTACAATTGTTTAGCAATTTTTAGGCAAGAATTGGTTAATTACGAGAGCTGGAACAAACGACAATCTTACTATGGTACAAAGACTCACACCAACAATATAATATCTCAACATTTAGTACTAATTAGCGTGGGTTTCTCAAACTTCAAAAGTGGGGAGTCATAAGCCATACCTCTCATGTTTGGTTCCACTTCTCTCTTCCTTTTTTATTTGTTTCTTGAAAACTCGAAGTCGATCACTCTCCTGCAAACATACGAAGACCTCGAGGCAAAAAGAAAGGAAAGAGGGAAAATAAGGAAAAATGGAGAAATCTTTTTGTGATTTTTAAGAGAGGGAAATAAAGAATAGAAAATTGGTGGCAAAGCTCGGCTAGAAAATTTCAAAAGCAAATAGAAAGAACTAAAGATAAAGTGTTGGCGAAACCAACACGAGTGCTTATAAACTCAAATAAAAATGTAACCTTGAATTAAAATAAAAGCAAATAAACGCCAACTAAAGATGCTTGAGGAAACTTCCCGAAGCTTAGGCTTTTGCAAGCCCTTCAAATCATTGTGGTGGCTGGAAAAAGTCGATACTCCAGTTTGCGAATTGAGTGGAGAGGTTACTTGTTGATTCTCGGAGGTTCAAAGAGAGGTTGTGCATCCTCTCCACAGTCCCTCCAAGTCCTTGGAAATCTTGGTATGTGGCGAACCGGGTTTGTGGCTGCTCCTCTTGATGAGGAACTTCTTGCTCCTCCTCTTGGTCCTCATCCTCTTCATGAATCTCCTCCTCGGGTTGGTGCTGCTCAACCTCCACATCATATAACAAACGTCCTTCCTTGATAGAGAAAAGACCATTAGGTAGAGGATCGGGGTAGATACGCCGAGCTCCAGCAATATGCAGATAATAAACACCACCTCTCCTAGTGAGCATTCCACATGCCCTCAAGGTGGAGAAACCAACAAGCCGTCTCACCTAGTACGGGTTGCAACTCACCTACATAAATGTCTAGGGCTGTGGCAAGCATGGTGATGACGCCTCCTCCTGTGATTGGCCCTTGGCTTTGGGAGGCTTGCTACTCTAGGTAGCGCACAAGGATGGCGCCCAAGTTGAGTGATAGGTTGCAGTTGATGTAAGAAGCCTTGGCAAGGAGTAGGATGTCCTCCTTGTTGAGCCTCGTGAACTCATTACGGGCCTGCAAGGTGTTAGCAATAACATAGAACAAATAGCGAATTGCAGGATGTTGAATATTCTTCCCCTTCTTCACTCTACTAGTGAAGCTCGTTCCATTATAGTACTGATCGGGGGAAGGAATTAAGCCAGTAAAGGATGCGCATAGAGCACGAACATCATTGTTTGGCAAATTAAAGCATGCACACCATTCATCTAATGTTAAGGTGTAGTTGTTGTTCATCAGACGGAAAGAAATAGTATCCTCTCCTTGCCACAGTTTAACAGTGCTTTGCAATGAACTTAGGAATTCAATAGTTAAGCGGCGATAAGTAGGTATATCATTGTACACAAAGTTTTGTAGGCCAGCTCTATTGCAAAGTAAATTAAACTCATCAGAAATACCGAGTTGGTTCAATATAATGGGGCAGACCCACTTGGTGGCCTTCACTTCGCGGTTCTTGATCTTGTCAAAGCATTCGCGATGAGCCTGATCCCTGAACCGTATCCCCATGCGTTTCTAGGTGATCGCTCGAGAAGCGCTAGCGGTGGCATGAGCATGAGTTTGGCTCCTTGTGTTCAACTTCTAAAACATTGTAGAAAGGAAAAAATAAAACTTTTTGATCCAAAAACAGTAAGTATAATATGTTCCTCATCCAAGCACACTAAAGAATCTCCTCAAGATAATAATCTAGGTAAGAAAATCATGGCAATTAGTTCATAGTTAGTCTTACCCTAGATTGATAATCGTAATAGATCGAAGATGAATTTGTAAAAAGTAATTGGAGGATCGGAGGAGAAACATACCGTAGGTCACTTGTGTGTGAGGAAATCGAACGAAATTGAGTAGAGATGAAGATCCCTTGAGGTTTTGAGACAGTTTGGAGGTAGAAGAAAGAAAAATGATTGAAGTTTTGGAGTTGGGAGTATCTTCCCGTGTGATTTTGTGGTCAGACGCAACTATACGGGCGCAAGTATACGGGTGTAACATGCGTTAGGTCTTCCTCCTGGCAGCGCAGCTATATGACCGCAACTATACGGACGGACAAAATGTTCCAGCCGTATAGTTGGTCATTAAACTGTCTATCCTTGTGAAACAAAATTTGCAAAAGACCTCGATATCTATACAATCGGAACTATACGGCCGGAATTTTTATCCCCACCGGATAGTTGGTTGTTAAACTCTTAGTACATATGAAAAAAATCATACGGAGGCATTGATATCTATAAGGCCGGAACTATACGGCCAGAACTTTTTATTCCCTCCGTATAGTTGGTCGTTAAACTCTCAATTGCAGGAAATTTTTTGATGGCAAAGATAACTATACGACCGGGACTATATGGCCGGAATTTTTATTCCCGCCGTATAGTTGGTCATTAAACCATATGTATGCATCAAAATTTTATGTTTATTCGTAAACTATTTATTTTCTTGTAACTTAGTGATATACCTTGTTTTTGACAAAAAATTCATAGAAAATATTGTCGACCAACAATAGCATGAATAATGCAGAAATTCAAGTACTACCAAATTTCTTCTCCTCAAATGGAGTTTTCTAGCACTCTTTATTGAACATGAACTAAAACTAAAACTAAGAACTTAACTTAAACCTTAATTTAACATGGGTTGCCTCCCATGGAGCGCTCTTTTACGGTCAATAGCTTGACCTTGATGATACTCACTTGGGTCAGATGAGTGGAACACCCACTCCAAAGTAAT
Organism: Avena eriantha; assembly: GCA_910589775.1. Classification (NCBI taxonomy): domain Eukaryota; kingdom Viridiplantae; phylum Streptophyta; class Magnoliopsida; order Poales; family Poaceae; genus Avena; species Avena eriantha. The sequence goes on along the minus strand of OU342740.1, from coordinate 106,128,195 downwards.
TGGCCTTCAAATGATGGCCTCCTTCTCGTCATGTTTGGATTTCTTCTTCCTGGGAAATGAATAATAAAAGGATCATGCGAAGGCAATTGCAGCTTCACGTTCCCTTCATGAAGGTTAATGAAAGCTTTTATAGTTCTTAAGAAACGGCGGCCTAGTATTATAGGAGCAACATTATCTTCAGGCATGTCAAGAGTAACGAAATCAATGACAGCAGGACAACCTTTGATGTAAACTAAAGTGTTCTCCTTAATCCCTTACAACTTGTTTGTTGGTAGAATCTTCTAGATGCAATTTTAATCTAGTAATTTCAAAGGAGCCAAGATTTAACTTGTTAAAAAGACTCTTTGGAATTGTTTAGACGCTTACACCTAGATCACAAAGTGCAGCTATCTCATTGGTTCCAATCGTTATCTTAATAGTAGGCTCAAATATGTCATCTAGTTTAATAGGTAACTTTTTAGGTTATTTCCTTGTATTCCTCTTCAAGCTCGCATACCTTAATTGCTACTTGATCAACAAAGTGTTGATACATGGCTTCATCATTACCTTCACTTACCGGAATTTTGACATTGATCCTTTTTACGAGATCTTGGATGGTGTAGCTTGGTGAAGGGGCGTTACTATAATCAAGTTATTCAGGCTCCTCCCTTTGGATTATCATCATTTTGAGTTATTCATTAGGATTGGGCTTAGCTTTACCTGCAAATTTAGCTAGAATGAGAGTTTGACTCTCAGTTATCTTACCTAGCTCTGCCTCAACGATCCTTGTTCTTTCTTGAAGGGCCTGTAAATCATTTCTCAACCAAAGAGCTTGGTTAGATAATTTACCAAGCATAGCATCATGGTTCTCCGTGATTTTGACTAGAATATTATTTTGTTCATTTTGCGAGTCTATGAAAGACTTAAGTGTTTCTTGGAGACTACCATTACTAGTTCCCATATTATTATTAGAGTTATTTGTAGGGCTAGCATAATGTTTCTGAAAATTAGGATTGTAACTCTTCTTCCAAGCAGGATTATAATGATTACGAGCTATGAAGTCTATTTCGTCTATATTTGTTTCGGGGGTAGCTCTTACCTGAATTTCCTTACCTCTTACAGCTAGTATGAGATCATCCAACTTAGCATTGAGATCTTCATTCTCTTGTGGTGAGACAGAGTTCACCTTCTTCGTGTTGATCTTTCAACATGCCATTGGGAATGGTTATCTTGCATATTTTCTAGCAGCTGCTTTGCTTCGGTAATATGTTTACCCATAAATGTTCCTCCAGCTGTAGTATCAAGCATAAACTTAGACACATCATTAAGAGCATTGTAAATTAAATGGAGGATTAACCAGTCTTCCATCCCATGACTAGGACAGTTTCTTAGGCATTCTTTCATCCTCTCCCATGCAAGCGCTAGTGGCTCACGCTCTTCCTGTCTAAAACCAGTAATATTAGATCGGAGTTGCATAGTCTTTACAGGTGGGAAAAATTTAGTCATAAATAAAGAAGTACATCCCACCCATGATGTAATAGTATTTTTAGGCAAAGATAGCAACCATTCTTTAGCTCTTCCTCTTAGAGAGAGAGGAAATAGACGTAATTTGACCGCATCAGGGTCAGCATATTTTATACGCATCATATCACATATTTCAGTGAAAGTATTTAAGTGCATACCCATCCATCTTCAATAGCAGAGCCTCCAAATTGATTCTGTTGAACCAAACTTAAGTAATGGGGCTTAATTTCATAGTCATCGGCAGCAATTGCTGGCTGAGTGATAGGAGTACGCAAATAATCATTATTGGGAGTAGCAAACTCCCCAAGATTCTTTTCAGCCATACTTCCTATGTTTTTTGGTTTTCTTAGATTAAAAATTATAACAATAAAAACAAGAATTTAAAGACTAACTATTTTTTTGGTTTATCAAATAAAGACTAAAAGCAAACTAACAATATTAAAAACAAGAATTAAAACTAGCAAGGTTCCTAATAACCTCACCAGGGTAGCTATTGCTTCCCCTGCAATAGCGCCAGAAAAAGGGTTGATACCTTCGATCCGGATTACAGATGTAGTATAGATCTTTTTCCCTAGTAGACCAAGGTTATCAAATCCACGGGAAGTGAATGCGTAGTGAAGTTACTTTAATGGACCTTCAGGAGTTTTAGAATTCCTTTTGTGTTTTCAGCGGACCAGTAGCTTGCGTCTTTTTGTTGTTGTCGATGATGGAGAGAGAGGGCCTAGGGCGTTCGGTTTCACCTGTAGCTATGCAAAAACATCTGATGGAAATAAAAGATAGAAATAAAGTATGTGTGTACTTATTAGAGCAAGATAAATTATATGTGGGTAGTGCATCCGTAATTGCTATTAACTCCGCAACTGCTTATACCAATAACCTACTAGTCTCATCCATAGAAGAAAGAGAACTAATGATATGCATAGTGATGTCACCGTTAATCCCAAGAAAATCCCTCACATACAGCCGTACTACCCCTTCTATCACTGGGTTCCCAACCCGCAGATCAGTCATCACTCTTACTCCCTATACCTGGCTCAACCCTCGAGGTCTTGGGTACCTGGGAAGTCCTTGGATTGAGGAAAGAGAGGATACATCAACCATCAGGTCATACAAACTAATACACGATCCCATATATGATAAATCACATGCACAATTGCTACATGCCTAGGCCGAAGCCCTTAGCCTAAGGAGTATTACTCACACATAGAGATGAGATCAACAATCACAAATATTGTAATGAAAATCATAATATTGATAGAAATAGTCTTACAATGTCGCCAATCAGAGAAAAGATCTACTATTACAAGTGGTGGAAGATGGCTATGGAGATGGAGAAGGTTTTGGAGATCTGGAGGCAGCTTTCTTGCGAGGTATGGCTTCTAGGGCAGAGCATGGTCTGTTTTCTCGTCTCCTGAGGCTTCTTTATATAGGGGTCCCTTCACGAAAGTTGTTCAGTTTGACCTAACGGAGGCGGCGCCAACTATACGACCGGAGTTATACGGTCGAAATTTTTGCTCTGGCCGTATAGTTGGTTGTTACGACGTCTGCCTTCGATGGACGACTCCTGGTTTCTTCTGGTTGAAGGAAATATTGTATCTTTGACTTTAATGTATTGATTCCCTTCTTTAAACGACATTATCTGCGCAGGAAAAATACAAGAACAAAGGATTGCATACCCCTCTGAATATTAGCATTAGTGGTACGGTTTAGAGAGATATTTCATCAAAAATATGATTAAATATCTAGTTTAAATGTGGATGTAGACGGCTATATTTCAGAGCCATCACAAAGCTCTGCACAATGATGCATATTATCTGATAGATGCTCAGGCACAGGAGAAGAATAAGATGGACATGTCCAGCGAGGAAACCAAGAGGCCATGGAATGTAGCTTTACTTCGCCCCTTTTACACCTAAGGCCTTGTTTGGCACACTGGTTTTAGGGTGGACTTTAGTGTTTTTTCCGAGCCCAACCCGATACCCTTAGAAACACTCTAAGAACAGTTTATTAGTCCGGTTTTGGCCGGGCTGAAACCCATAAAACTCCTATAACCACGTCCGGTTGAAGTGGATAAAAAACGCATGGGGTACCTCGCGTTTTATACTCGTGTTAAATCTTGAGCGTTGCACACTGCCGACAGCGGAGCCGCAGAGCGAGCGCTCGCGCAAGACTTCTTTTCTGCCACTGTTGCTGCAGACAGGTTCTTCTCGAGCCGACATGAGTGTTTTCCCACAGTACCTTTGGGAAAATACTCTGGAATACTGATACTCACTCATACACTCTTGCCAAACGAGGCCTAAGGGAAAAAAGTATGTATCTCGAAACACCCTCATATGTCGGATATGTATGCCGGTTAGGAGTAATTAATGAAATGTCGGCACCCCGAGCGGAAACTCAGGACTGCCCTGGTTGTAATGTCATTTCAGTAATTTTATTTTTTGCGCTGGTTGGCTTAGCTTGCTCTTCCCAATGTCGGCCTAGTACTATGATGGCACCAAAAGCCTACTCTTTGACTTGTTGATGTCCGCAACCTGGCTTCATGGCAAGCAAGTGCAAAAGCTAGAGGTTGCTTTACACACAAAAAATGGCTAAGAAAAAATGAAACAAGCGAGCTAACATTTGTTGTTTTTTGACTAACCCACTGTCTCAGTTCATTTTCTTATGTCAATGGGCTGAGCTATATTTCAAAGTTTTAAGTATTGTTAACTTAGTTTTGTAACCTTGTGACTCATACATCGAACGCCAAAATGGTAGACAAGAACCAAGGTTGTGGAATTGAGTAAACAAGAAAATAAACTTAGGTACTTAGCTGTCAAATTGAGTCTGATAGAAACAAAATAAACATAACTGTATCTTACATCTGCACCCGGCATACTGGGGATCTAACAAATTGAGTTTTGCGAAGAAGCATAAATTCAAGTAGCAGATCCAGAACCCGAAGGATCTATAGGAGGAGCAGAAGTGCCGGATCTTGGATTGGAGATCCTGACTAAAGGGCCGTCAGTCTAGGCAATAATAACCTCATCAAGTTCTTCTTCCTCATCTCCGCCACGCTCCTCCTCATCATCAAAACACTTTGGGCCCTCGATGAAGGTGTGGACATTGTCATAGTCAATGAAAGAGTAGGCCCGCTCCTGGCGTTGCTTGATGAGTTCTGGATCTATTGTCCACTGCGAGCCCGACGCATAGTTTGGAGATAGTCGATTTTAATGCCCTCATACCAAGAGATCCTGAAACTCAAAGCTTCATCAACACCAACTCGGGAAGCAGATTCTCGCAATTCACAGAGCCGGTCCTCGTTGTCCGTCAAGCGCTCTGATAACTCGACAATAGAGGTAGGAACTATAACTCCTGGTCATAGAGTTTTGAAGCAGCGGATGGCAATATTGAACATGTCGACTCCGAAAACATTGAGACGCTTGACGCGAGCCGATAGAGTAACCAAATTTTGTGTTCTTGAGCTCGACCAAGGCAATCCGGTCATACCATTGTTCTTGAGCTCGACCAGAAGCTGTGTGTTATGGTACGAGAGGAGCTTGTGCTCGAACAGTAGGTTCTGGTACATCATTGGTGCAAACCTGGCAAAATAAAAGATGTTAGAAATACATGTTTTTCAGATTCAGGCCGAGTAAAAGTCAACCTAAATCTCGGTGAATGGATATCGATTTTAGATTCAGGCCGAGTAAACTGAACCTGAATCTCGGTGACTGGATATCGATTTTCAGATTCAGGCCAAGTAAACTCAACCTGAATCTCGGTGACTGGATATCGATTTTCAGATTCAGGCCGAGTAAACTCAACCTGAATCTTGGTGACTAGCTATCGATTTTCAGATTCAGGCTGAGTAAACTAAACCTGAATCTCGGTGACTCGATAGAATTTTGTTGCAAGGTTGATAAAATGGAGTATCGGCAAAACTAATCTAAGAGCTTTCGGCTGAGTAATTCTTACTCAAACCAAATCTCGGGGACTAGGGGTTATATATGTATTGCAATAATCTAAAAAGAGTGGAAAGTTTATTTAGCTCAACTACTTTGTCGGCCTCGACCAAGGCAGCTTTAGGTTGAAACATCTGATGCATAACAGTGCTTGGACCTACTAGCTGCTACTTGATGCAGGTTCTCGGATGTCACTTCACTTAGGTTGGCACTGTTCCAATCCATGGAAAAGTGAGTGAGCGAACCCAAGCTTGTTCCGCTCAAAATCCAGGTCGAGTCAAACTGTCAACACCCAGATTTTTAATCCGAGATGCCTGTTATGCCATACCTCGCAATCCCAGGATAGCGGTGGGGTCCATCTTCAGTGGCACAGGCAATGTTGATGAAGGCATATAGTCCTAGTTATCATAGCCGTCCTGCTGGCCATCATCTTGATAGTCTCCTTCATAGTCTGGCCAGGAGAATAGCCAGGGACGAAAGCCATGAGTACTCTATAAGTACTTGCAAACTACAACTAACAAATAGTATAATGCTAAAGTAAAGTGCTATCTCTAAGTTTAACTGAAAGGTTAAGTTTGAAACCTAAGCTGAGTTCAGAAGCAAAGAAAGATAAAATAAAGTTCTAGAATCACTTAAGTGGGGAAGCTAGTGTCATAGTCACAACCCTGCTGTGGTCAAGTCAAGATTCATCATTCATTTCATAAGTCATTTTGAAAACATCTGACAACGAAACAGTATGACCACTCCAATTCTCCATAACCACGGACGCGGCTATTCGAATAGTTTGACACTCTGTAGAGGTGGTACACTTTCCCCACAAGATTCGATACATCTGTCAGGGATAACCCTGAATCATCATACTTAGTATGCAGATAATCAAACATAACCTTTCCTTTACACACCCTAGTATAAGCACCTCTCCTATGAGCATGGCCTCCCAACCATGACCATCTGTCATCTTGGGCACTCCATAGGTGGACAACATTGAGAGGTAGCCTTAGCTCAAACCTCTCCTATGAGGGAACTAATACTAATGCATATAAACTTCCGGCTAAGCCTTACCCAATTCAAGTATTGTGGTTGTACGGTAAATTTGGAATGGTATTGCATCCGAATCCAACCATCAGTTTTGTAAAAGGGTTAAGACTCATGCCTCAACATTTTCATCATCATAAAGCATTTGTGTTCCTCAACACATGTCAAAATATCTCAATAGAATGACTCATCATTCTAAGGTTTTCATAATTCATTTTCACCAAGTGTTCCCATCTAAAGTGACTCAAGTTTTGATCTACTCTAAACTACTAAGTTACGAGTGTTCACTAAGGTGGAAAGATGGGATCAATCTCATGCCATAGAATGAAATCTAGAGCTATCTAGGTACGTCAAGTTTTATACTCTTTATACTACCTTGAAAACAAGTAAAGGACTTTGGTGAAGTAAAAGGAGTACGGCTTGAAAGTAATACTTTGGGCAAGTAAATAGTCAAAGTGGTACAACCAAAGCATGCCTAATGCATTTGCTTAGATTATTTAGCTTGCAAGGGTTAGCTTGCATTGTTAATGGGGGCTTGCCTTGTGCAGTGCAGTGGTTGAAGTTTCTTCCTCCTCTTGATAGAACTCCTCCTCCTCAAAATCTTGGTCGGTACTATCGTCTATAAATACATACGGAGTACACAATCACCAAACAATACTTAACTAGTCTAATTAGCACTATAAGGCACACATTTGATGATCTATTATCATCACAAGCATCTCAAGATTTTATTAACTAGTTTCATTCTTTTTATTTAAGAAAAGTAATTTCTACTCAGTAAAAAAATAATATTCACCACTTAATAAATGGGATCATGTGGACACATGTCATCACCACATATTCTAACATGTGGGAATGTGATTTAAGGGTTGGATCACATTTACTTAAGTTTAAGTTTATTATTTAATGATTTAAAGTGACTAGAAATGCCTATATAGCATTATTTTGGTTCTAGTCCAAAGTCACTGCATGTAAACCTTAATATTATTACATAATCAGATAGGTATGGTTAAATTTGATTTTTGAGAGTTGAAATCAACTCAAAATCTATCGTGGTTGATTTTATAAAAATGTTTGAATGTGCAAAAGCTTCTGTCTTGCTATTTTTACTAGGAGAGATCTCTAAATCTAATTGAATTAAATCCAACGGGCTTGGGTAGATCTTTTCAATATCTTTCTAAAAAAATTGGAATCGCTCCATTTGGATTTGTAAATCTCTCTAAATGGATTTTTACACTAAGGAATTGAACTAAGTTCAAACCTAAATAGAAAAATCTAAGTTTGAATTAAATGGATCGCACGGGAAGGAAAATGGGCCGGCCCAGTAGCGTTCCGCGGAACAGAGAACAGCTGACAGGGGGGTCCACCGGTCAGTGGCTCTTTACACGCGAAGCGGTGCAGGGCGATGTGGGCCATTATATTAAAAGGGAGATCTACGGCTGAGGAGTGTCGTCTCCGGCGAACAGTTCGCCGGCAGGAACTAACCCTAGCGGCTCGGTGGAGGTGCTCAGGGGGCATATCAGGGCTCCAGCTACTGTGACGATGGAGGCGATCGAACGTGTTGTCGATGATGGACTCAGGGGTGGTCACGGCAGCTCCTGGGCTGGACGAAATCGACGATGCCTTCTCCTCCTCTGCAGCGGGCTCCTCCAGCCAAATTCTGGCAAACCCAGGCTCGAGCGGCTCCGGTGAGAGGTGGGGAAGGATCAGTGAGGAGAGGGGAGTGGAATGGTGTGAGTAGTTGGTGCGGGGAAGGGCTCGTTTTATAGGCGTGGCTAAGCGGCAGGGAAGCATGGGCGGTGCTCGCCGGTGACGAGGGCACAGCGAGCTAGAGGCGTGGGCGGTGCGCTAGGACGGTGGGAGGTGCCCTGGCGTGTGTCATGGCGGTGAGTGTGCAGTGGTTTGCACTCAGGGGGAGTGAATGGCACGACGCTCACTAAGTCTCTACCGACGGCGAGTTTCACGGCGGCCGGCGGCTGTGGCGTGCTGTCACCGGTGAGGTGCCCAAATGGGGCTCGGCCTTAATGGCCATGACCATTTGGTCGTGGCATAGTGGATGGATAGGCTAGAGAGGGGTAGGGGAGTGCACTGGGTGCATGTGGTTCTAAAATGGGGAACCAATTTAGATCAAACACTGCTCCAAATAGTGTTTTGTGTTTTATTTGAAATCTGTCCACCAAGTGTTTGTGAAAATGGCCGAAAGAACTCAAGTTTGGAATTTTTGGATGATTTTTGGTGGGTTTGCTAGACACATGCTTAAGCCTCTGTGGTTGCTTGGGTTTTGAAAATGGAGCTCATTTGAGTGGTTTTTGAATAAGTGGGATCTTGATACCTACACTAGATTCAATTTTCAAATGCCATTTAAATTTAGTGTTTGAAAGTTTTTGGCAGATCACAAAGTGTGCCTTGGTACACTACTATATGTACTAGCAAGGGGTGAAAGGATTCACATTTATTTCTATTAAGAAATGAGTCCTAGTAATAGCCATAGTAGGCATGTTGATTAAAATGGCACAAATAACCATTTCTTTCTTTTATTCATTTTGATTTGTTTTTCTTTGGGATTTGTTTGGGGATGATCTAGATGATGTTTATTTGACCTAAGAATCATTTTACAAGCAATGGATCACTCAAACAAGGCAATCGAAATCAACTCCTATTTTAAAATGCACACCCATATGAATGCTTTAATTATTTTAATTGGAAAAGTTTTTGTTAACCCTAATTTTGATGATTTGGATCTTAATAAACTTGGATTAAAGTTTTGGGATGTTACAAACCTTCCCCCCTCAAAACAAAATATCGTCCCAAGATTTACAAAAGAAAACTAGGAACTAAAGAGATCTGGGAAGTCTGTCCTAATGTAATCTTCTCGCTCCCAAGTGGCTTCCTCCTCGGTATGGTTGCTCCATTGAATCTTGAGAAACTTGATACTCCTGGTACTGGCGGTTCTATAAGCTTCTTCCAATATACGGATGGGCACTTCACGATACGTCAGGTCATTGTTGATCTCCACAGCTCTGTGATCGATGTTCTTTAAAACTTCAGTCTTCTTTGGCACTTCCAGACATTTGCGAAGTAACGAGATATGGAACACATTGTGGATGGCTAACATTTCTTCAGGTAGTTCCAGTTGATATGATAATTCTCCTCGGCGATTCAGAATCTTGAATGGTCCGATATATCTGGGGGCTAACTTTCCTTTCATACTAAAGCGTTGTGTTCCCTTCAATGGCGAAACCTTGAGATATACAACATCTTCGACATTGAAAGTCAGGTCTTTCCTCCTTTTGTCAGCATAACTCTTGTGTCTGGATTGGGCGGTCTTGAGGTGCTCACGGACTTTGTGAACCTTCTCTTTGGCTTCTCAGAGAATGTCGGGTCCAAAAATCTGACTCTCTCCTACTTGCGACCAATTCAAAGGGGTGTGACAACTCAAATGGTGCCATTTGCAAACTAGCTTGATAACTATTGTTATATGAGAATTCTGCCGAAGGCAGGCAGTCTTCCCATTTTGATACGTACTCCAAAACACAAGCTCTTAACACATCCTCTAGGATCTGGTTGACTCTCTCAGTCTATCCATCAGTTTGCGGGTGATAAGCGGTGCTAAAGTTCAACTTGGTGCCTAATCCTTCCTGGACTTTCTGCCAAAATCTCGAGGTAAACTGGGTTCCTCAATCTGATACTATGGTCTTGGGGGTTCCATGCAGACTAACAATCCTAGAAATATACAGTTCTGCTAGCTTCGAAATCTGGTAGGTAGTCTTGACAGGTATAAAGTGAGCTACCTTGGACAGTCTATCAACTATGACCCATATTGAGTCATTTCCCTTACTAGAAGTAGGCAAACCGGTGATCAAGTCCATTCCGACGGAATCCCATTTCCATTCCGGAATCTACAATGGTTGCAACAGTCCTGCGGGTCTTTGATGCTCTGCTTTGACTCTTTGACAAATGTCACACTTGGCGATGTATCTTCCGATTTCTCTCTTCATCTTGTTCCACCAAAATTGCTCTTTCAAATCCTTATACATCTTCGTTCCTCCAGGGTGGATAGAATAAAGAGTATCATGAGCTTCCTGCATGATAACTTACTTCAGCTCCGAATCTACTGGCACGCAGATATGCCCTTTGTACCATGGAACTCCTTCTTCGTCTTCAGTGAATCCAGGTACCTTTCCTGTACCAATACGACGTTTGATTCTGTCGATACTTTCATTCCCCTTCTGGGCTTCCTTGAACTGGTCAATCAAAGTGGGTTGAAGTTCAACGCAAGCTAAGAATCCTTCGCTAACTAGCTCAGTTCTAAACTGCTCCAACTCCTCATACAAACTTGGCTGCTTCTCTTTAATCATGGTGTTTAGCCTACACGACAATCTGCTAAGAGCATCCGCTACCACGTTGGCTTTGCTGGGGTGATAGTGAATGTCAAGGTCATAATCCTTGATTAACTCTATCCATCTCCTTTGCCTCATATTAAGCTCCTTCTGAGTAAAAATTTACTTCAGTCTCTTGTGATCTGAGTAAATCTCACAGCGATTACCCATCAGATAATGATGCCATGTCTTCAATGCCAAAACTATGGCTGCTAGTTCAAGATCATGGGTCAGATAGTTCTGCTCATTCTTCTTCAGTTTTCAAGACAGATAAGCGATAACCTTGCCTTCTTGCATCAATACACATTCGAGACCAGTCTTGGATGCATCGCAATATACGTCAAACGGCTTCTTGATGTCTGGCATGATCAATATTGGGGCTGATATCAATCTCTTCTTCAGTTCTTGGAAACTGGTGTCAGGGGGACTGTCCCCGGGTACCCCAAAGACGCTCCAAGACAGACGAAAAAGGCAAACAGCACCAGCGCCAACTTGGGCCGGCTGGAGTCTCCCAGCCGGCCCACCACTGCGCCACCGCGTGTTTCCGGCTAGGCCGAGCCCCGCCTGGGCCGGCTCTCGCCCTGGATCCGCCTGGACCGGCTCCTCTTCCGGCTGGGCCTCCTCCGCCCCAGTCATCCTGCTTCACCGCGCCCTTCCCGCGCCCCCAACCGACGGGGCCCGCTCCCCCCGGCTGGGCCGCTTCGCACCCAATGCCACCGCCATCCGGTACGCCCGCCCGGATGGACTGCATCCTTGCCATCTCGCCCGCATGGGCCTCCGCCTGGCTGAGCCCCCCACTTGCTCCGTTCACCCGGCTGGGCCCCTGCTCTCTCCCGCCTGGGCTGCCTGGCGCCTCCCGTGTCGGCTCCGCCTGGGCCTCCTCACCTCGTCCGGCTGGGCTACCGGCGAGAGAACCAGCCGGATCCCCCGCTCCTCGATCGTCCCAGCTCCCCTAGGACGGAACGATGTATCCGGCTGCTACTACTACTACCTAATCGCTGCACTGGATCCCTACATACCAGAGAAGAAGGACAAGCGTACATCGAGAAGACAGCGACAAGACTGAGAAGACACAACCCATACTACTTTATCAGATGATGTAGCAAATAGTGGACACTATGCACTACATCATGCATGACACATGCAATAGTACTAGTTAGGCAAGTGGGTCCCACCTTTGTCCCTTGGGCCTCAATATAAGGCACCAGGGAGGGACTCCATTCAGGGGGACGCTCATTCATTCACAGGGAACACACCCATCGATCACTCCCTCACTCACACGCACAAGTAGTACTCCAAACGATCAGCTCACGGACTCTCTGCTAGCTAGCTCAGATACAGCTCAAGAAGCACCCTTGTAGGCCGATTATACTCACATATACTGTCAGACATGCAGGAGTAGGAGTTTTACCTCACCACGAGGGCTCCGAACCTGGGTACTTCCTGTGTCCCGCTACACTGGCTTATGCCCAATCCCGCCTGCGGACGCCGTCGATAGCTTCCCTGCTAGTCCCCACACCTCTATCTGACCTCCTCAGGTGCTGCCGTTCCCAATACAACGACAACTGGCTTCACATTTGTCAGTCCATTCAAACTTCTTGTCCTTCTTTAGCAATTAGGTCATGGGTCTGGCGATGGTCGAGAATCCTTCTACGAACTTGCGGTAATATCCCGCTAATCCGAGAAATGCATGGACTTGAGTTTGAGTGGTTGGGGCTTCCCATTCTTCGACATCTTTGATCTTGGCGGGATCAACAGAGACTCCACCGGCAGACACAATATGTCCTAGGAATCCTACTTCTTTCAGCCAAAACTCACACTTGCTGAACTTGGCATATAACCGATGTTCTCTCAGGGTTTCTAGGATGATTCTCAGATGTTTCTCATGCTCTTCTTCTGACTTGGAGTAGATAAGGATGTTGTTGATAAACGCAACTACAAACTTATCTAGGAAATTCATAAAGATCTTATTCATGAGATTCATGAAATAAGCAGGGGCATTGGTTAATCCAAAAGACATAACCGTATACTCGTATAAACCATACCGAGTAGTAAAGCCGGTCTTCGGAATATCCGTTGCACGAATCTTAAGTTGCTGATAACCAGTCCTAAGATCAATCTTTGAGAATACTTGTGGTCCGGTCAACTGATCAAATTGATCCTCTATCTTTGGCAAGGAGTACTTGTTCTTGATGGTGACGTCATTCAGTTTTCTATAATCTGTGCACAAACGGTTGCCTCCATCTTTCTTGTCGACGAATAACACTGGTGATCTCCATGGCGATGCGCTTGGTTGAATCAATCATGTTGCTAACATGGCATCCAACTTCTTCTTCAATTCCACTAACTCTGAGGGGTTCATGCTATAGGGTCTCTAAGCTATGGGTCTGGTTCCGGGGATTAGTTCGATGATGAACTCAATATCCCTATCCGGGAGCATACCTGGGAATTCATCTGGGAATACGTCGGGGTATTCACAGACTACTCTGACCTGGTCTATGGTGGGTAAGGCTAGACTCTTGTTGCACTTGAATTGACGAGGTAAGGTTTCAAAGATATGCTCTACTGTGACTCCAAAGCTACTAGTCATGGTGATGACTTTCTTAGCACAGTCTATCAATCCTTTATGCCTTCACATCCAGTCCATACCTAGTACCACGTCCAATCCTTTGGTTCCGAGTACAATTAGGTTGAATTTTTCTAGCTTTTGTAGTTGAACCGGGGATTTGAACTATCATGACATGCTTCAAGTTGGTTGGGTGAATCTTACTAGTGCATGAAAATTCTTCGGTGATAAATGAATGCGATGCTCCCGAATCAAACAATACCCTTGCTAAAATTGAGTTGAGAGAAAACATACCCAGCACTACATCTGGCGCTTCCTGGGCTTCTTCGGCATTCATGTGGAAGAGACGGCCATTGCGGTTGTGAGGGTTCCCTGGGAAAATCTTGTCCCTGGTTGAACACGACGCTGCTGTTGAGATGGGGCATTCACATTGGCAGTGGCGGAAGTCTTCTTAGGACACTCATTGGAATAGTGACCCTTCACTCCACACTCGAAACAAGTGATCTGGGACTTGTCTTTTGCTGCGACGGGCACAACATTGCTACCAGTTCTGGGTGTAGTGTTGTTTTTGTTGTTATTCTTGGGAGGGGCACGGTTGAAATTGTTGGCGTTGCGGGAGTTGTGATTGTTTCCTCCAGACTTCACATTGCCTCCGCTACGGTTGGGGTAGCTTGGGCGAGACATTGGGGGTCGATTGTTCCTTGGTGCATATCCTGGTGAGGGGTTGGGACGGTACTTCTGGTGACTGCTGGATCCAGATTGCTACATCATACGATGTTTGCAGTTGTCATTTGCTTGGTTAATCTTCCCTTCCATCTGAATGGCAGAGTCGACTAGCCCTTCGAGATCCTTGAAGCGGATGTTGACGAGGACAGTCTACATCTCATAATGCAGTCCGTTCAAGAATCTCTCCTTCTTCTTGACTTCTGCGTTGATCTCATCAGGGGCGTACCTTGCAAGCGATAGGAATCTATCATGGTATTCCACCAAAGTAATTCTGCCTTGCTTCAAGTCGTGGAACTCATCCCTTAGTGTGGTTACTAGACCTTGCGGCACGTGGGTGCGGATGAACTTGGTTTTGAAGGCTTCCCATGTCATCACTTGACCATGGTTCATGTTACGGATAGTAGTCCACCAAGCTCTTGCATCACCCGCCAGGTAGTGGGTGGTGAAGAGAACTTTCTCGTTGTCATCAACTCCTGCTACATCTAAGTTGTTTTCCATTGTCTATAACCAGTCATCAACATCTAGTGGGTTTTCAGCCTGGTTAAAGATTGGGGGATTGGTATTCTAAAAGTTTTTGAGTTTGGATCCATGGTGATCCTGATTTCCATGCCCTTGGTTGTTTTGGGCCATCTGAGTTATCTGCTGCAATGTTGCTAAGTTGGCCTGGCGCTCTGCCCTGCTTTCTTCACAGTATGCAACTAACATCTGCATAATCTGCAGCGTTGGGTCTTGCGATGAGCTGCTCCCTCCTTAGTTTCCACGAGTCATCTGAAGATTGAGGTAGATAAAGGGGTAAGAGGGAAAGTTCTAAGGTTCATGGTTTTGGTTTCAAAGTTAAAACTTTGAGTTTGACTCAAGTTTTTGCAACTAACTTCATTTCATTCACTCAAGCAGCACAAGGTACAAACACACACCACAACAACAAAGGAAAACATAGACGTACGAGAGCTTCATGCATTGCCCTGGCTAATCCATCTAGCCAGTTGTTCTCCCTCACGGAGAACTGGATTCTCCCGGACGTTGGTGCTTCGATGCTTCCTCGAAGATCAGCGGTGACTAACCACTGCAAATCTCCTCATGGGGGTCCTGGAAGTTGAGCTCCAAGAAACTCTGGATGTGGGCGTCCTAGTAACTCCGATAGTGAATGCAGATCCCTCTCGAAGATAAGTTGACCTTCGTTTCCCAACTGATAGAACTTGCTGAACTGAGTCTCCATCTACAAGAATTAAGGATGAGGAAATTAGTGAAGTGATCAGGTGTGTCAAATTTTAAGTAGTAATGTAAGAATTTGAGGAACATGAATTTTTTAGAAAGAGTGAATTCCCAAGGATAAGAGAGGAGTTATTTTTTTCATAAATAGTCACTTTGGGTTTTGCAATTTAGTTTGTGTTCAGACGTCCATTCTAACTAAGGTCTCCTATGGCCGGGATGGCTCTGATACCAACTTGTCAACATCCGGATTTTTAATCCCAGATGCCTGTTATGCCATACCTCGCAATCCCAGGATTACCATTTTTGTGAGACATAACAGATTGGATATCACAGTACCTCATTCATTACAAACCATACATAAGGTGTTACACAAATAAGGATCTCATGATCCAGTCGTAATACAACAAGCAGCGGAATAAAATAATAAGCGTAGCGGTGGGGTCCATCTTCAGGGGCACAGGCAATGCTGACGAAGGCAGATAGTCCTAATTATCATAGCTGTCCTGCTGGCCATCATCTTGATAGTCTCCTTCATAGGCTGGCCATGAGAATAGCCAGGGACGAAAGCCATGAGTACTCTTTAATTACTCGCAAACTACCACTAACAAATAGTATAATGCTAAAGTAAAGTGCTAACTCTAAGTTTAACTGAAAGGTTAAGTTTGAAACCTAAGCTGAGTTCAGAAGCAAACAAAGATAAAATAACATTCTAGAATCACTTTTGGGAAGCTAGTGTCATAGTCACAACCCTGTTGTGGTCAAGTCAAGATTCATCATTCATTTCATAAGTCATTTTGAAAACATCTGACAACGAAACAATATGGCCACTCCAACTGTCCATAACCGTGGACACGGCTATTCGAATAGTTTAACACTCTACAGAGGTGGTACACTTTCACCACAAGATTCGATACATCTATCAGGGATAACCCTAAATCATCATACTTAGTATGCAGATAATCAAACATAACCTTTCCTTTACACACCCTAGTATAAGCACCTCTCCTATGAGCATGGCCTCCCAACCACGACCATCTGTCATCTTGGGCACTGCATTGGTTGACAACATTGAGAGGTAGCCTTAGCTCAAACCTCTCCTATGAGGGAACTAATACTAATGCATATAAACTTCCGGCTAAGCCTTACCCAATTCAAGTATTGTGGTTGTACGGTAAATTTGGAATGGTATTGCATCCGAATCCAACCATCAGTTTTGTAAAAGGGTTAAGACTCATGCCTCAACATTTTCATCATCATAAAGCATTTGTGTTCCTCAACACATGTCAAAACATCTCAATAGAATGACTCATCATTCTAAGGTTTTCATAATTCATTTTCACCAAGTGTTCCCATCTAAAGTGACTTAAGTTTTTATCTACTCTAAACTACTAAGTTAAGAGTGTTCACTAAGGTGGAAAGATGGGATCAATCTCATGCCATAGAATGACATCTAAAGCTATCTAGGTAGGTAAAGTTTTATACTCTTTATACTACCTTCAAAACAAGTCAAGCACTTTGGTGAAGTAAAAGGAGTATAGCTTGAAAAGTAATACTTTGGGCAAGTAAATAGTCAAAGTGGTATAACCAAAGCATGCCTAATGCATTTCCTTAGATTATTTAGCTTGCATTGTTAATGGGGGCTTGCCTTGCGTAGTGCAGTGGTTGAAGTTTTCTTCCTCCTCTTGAAGAACTCCTCCTCCTCGAAAGCTTGGTCGGTACTATCGTCTATAAATATATACGGAGTACACAATCACCAAACAATACTTAACTAGTCTAATTAGCACTATAAGGCACGCATTTGATGATCTATTATCATCACAAGTATCTCAAGATTTTATTAACTTGTTTCATTCTTTTTATTTAAGAAAAGTAATTTCTACTCATTAAAAAAAATAACTAAGATTTAATATTCACCACTTAAAATATGGGATCATGTGGACACATGTCATCACCACATATTCTAACATGTGGGAATGTGATTTAAGGGTTGGATCACATTTACTTAAGTTTATTATTTAATGATTTAAAGTTACTAGAAATGCCTATATAGCATTATTTTGGTACTAGTCCAAAGTCACAGCATGTAAACCTTAATATTATTACATAATCAGATAGGTATGGTTAAACGTGATTTTTGAGAGTTGGAATAAACTCAAAATCTATCATGGTTGATTTTATAAAAATGTTTGAATGTGTAAAAGCTTCTGTCTTGATATTTTTACTAGGAGAGATTTCTAACTCTAATTGAATTAAATACAACGGGCTTGGATAGGTCTTTTTAGTATCTTTCTAACAAAATTGGAATCACTCCATTTGGATTTGTAAATCTCTCTGAATGGATTTTTACACTAAGGAACAGAACTAAGTTCAAACCTAAATAGAAAAATCTAAGTTTGAATTAAATTTATCGCGCGGGAAGGAAAACGGGCCGGCCTAGTGGCGTTCCGCGGCACAGAGAACAACTAACAGGGGGTCCACCGGTCAGTGGTTCTTTACACGCGAAGCGGTGCGGAGCGATGTGGGCCGTTAGATTAAAAGGGAGATCTACGGCTGAGGAGTGTCGTCTCCGGCGAACAGTTCGCCGGCGGGAACTAACCCGTGGGGTTGCTAAGGGGGCATACCAGGGCTCCAGCTACTACGGCGATGGGGGTGATCTAACATGCTATCGACGGGGGACTCAGGGGTGGTCACGGCAGCTCCTTGGGTGGATGAAATCGACGGCGCCTTCTCCTCCTCTGTAGCGGGATCCTCTGGCCAAATTCCGGCAAACCCAGGCTCAAGCAGCTCCGTCGAGAGGTGGGGAAGGATCAGTGAGGAGAGGGGAGTGGAATTGTGTGAGTAGTTGGTGCGGGGAAGGGCTCCTTTTATAGGCGCGGCTAAGCGGCAGAGAAGCATGGGCAGTGCTCGCCAGTGACGACGGAACAACGAGCTAGAGGCGTGGGAGGTGCGCTAGGACGGTGGGCGGTGCCCTGGCGAGTGTCACGGCGGTGAGTGTGTAGTGGTTTGTGGTCGGGGGGAGTGAATGGCACGACGCACACCAAGTCTCTGCCGATGGCGAGTTTCACGGTGGCCAGCGACTACGGGGCACGGTCGGGGAAATGGGCATGTCCGTTAGCTTCCTAGGCCGGTGGGGATCGTGTAGGCGGGTGGCTGGAGTGAGGCATGGTCTGGTCGAGCGGGGGACCGTGCGTTCTCTGCGGTGGCGTCGGCATGGCCGACAGACTCCGGGCGCGGCGGTTCCTGGTGGCTCTGGTCGCTGTCCTCAGGCTGGGGCTGGTTGGACGGTGGAGGTGGACCACGTGCTACCTCCTAGACATTGTGGATGGCACTAGCAGCGGCTGTGGCGTGCTGTCACCAGTGAGGTGCCCAAATGGGGCTCTGCCTTAATGGCCATGACCATTTGGTCGTGGCATAGTGGGTGGCTGGGCTAGAGAGGGGTAGGGGAGTGCACTGGGTGCAAGTGGTTGCAAAATGGGGAACCAATTTGGATCAAACACTACTCTGAATAGTGTTTTGTGTTTTGTTTGAAATCTGTCCACCAAGTGTTTGTGAAAATGGCCGAGAGAACTCAAGTTTGGAATTTGTGGATGATTTTTGGTGGGTTTGCTAGACACATGCTTAAGCCTCTGTGGTTGCTTGTGTTTTGAAAATGGAACTCATTTGAGTGGTTTTTGAATAAGTGGGATCTTGATACCTACACTAGATTCAATTTTCAAATGCCATTTAAATTTAATGTTTGAAAGTTTTTGGCATATATCAAAGTGGGCCTTGGTACACTACTATATGTACTAGGAAGGGGTGAAAGGATCCACATTTATTTCTGTTAAGAAATGGGTCCTAGGAATAGCCAAAGTAGGCATGCTGATTAAAATGGCACAAATGACCATTTCTTTCTTTTATTCATTTTGATTTGTTTTTCTTTGGGATTTGTTTCGGGATGATCTAGATGATGTTTATTTCACCTAAGAATCATTTTACAAGCAATGGATCACTCAAACAAGGCAATCCAAATCAGCTCCTATTTTAAAATGCACACCCATATGAATGCTTTAATAATTTTAATTGGAAAAGTTTTTGTTAACCGTAATTTTGATGATTTGGATCTTAATAAACTTATTTTAAAGTTTTAGGATGTTACACAAACCCTTTCCAAGCAGGAAGTGTCCTGGCACTGACCATGGCTATAGTCGGGCTAACATGTAGAGTCACTTGTCAATTTGTATTCTTATCGGGGGTAGTGGAAGTTTTCTTCAGCATATCTGCAATCGACTTTTGTTTGGCCGGAGCAACAACAAAAACTATGTATCCATGCTAGAAGAAAACAAGGTCACAAGCTTTTCATACGCATTTTCTATTAAACAAAAAGGCTTAAAACATGATTTATTGAAATCTGAATACTTTCAGTATAAAGTAGTTTCATAAAAAAATTAAAACCATGCTACTATATAGACAAAGTTTGTAGCTTTCATTTGCGATTGGTTTCACTTTAAAACAATTTATAGAATAAAAGTTATAGCCAAAATACTCAATTAAGAGATTTAAATATAGACATATATTTTGTACTATGAAAAAAATCAACTAATGGTACAGTGACATAGATTACTATTTTCTGAATCCATAGACATCAAATTTGCCAATTTTGGACTTGTAGATATTTTCTAGGAATTAATTACCATTAAATAGGTTTAAGTTATCTAGAAAATATTTATTGGGAAAAGTTCTAATTTTATTGCATAATGTTGTCCTTACTTTTTTGAATTAGAGGACATATAATTTATATTTTTATGATCAATATTCAATGTTATATGAATTTTACATGGTTTAATACTTTTCTACCTATTGTTTACAATTTCTCTGAAATTCGAGGGGAATATTCCCTGGCACATTCTGCTGACACAATTGCTGACTCAGCGCTGACGTTCTGCGAGGTGGTGCTGACTATGCGACGACATGCTCGACAGGTGGCAGCTCGTCATTCGTCTGTACCGTTTCACTAGAGGATCTAATCTGGTGTGTCGGTGGTGGATCCGATGAATGGGAGGCGAAAATTCTGTGCTCACTGGTGACAGCGGCGAAGAACGATAGTGCAGGCTCGGATGGTGGCGTTCGTTAGCATTCCCGTGGTCATAGGAGATGGGGAAGTAGACGATGGGAAGCAGCACCTCATGGCGGTCACAGAGGTATGATCTTCGCTGTCTCCCAATTCCTATCATGACGTCGGGGTGCGGACAGAGGCAATAGACAATGATGTAACTCTGACGGCTCCTACTAGTGGTCTCAATGCTCTGCGAGAGGACTAAACGGAATGAGACAAAGAGGAGGATCAAGGTGATGAGAAAGGGCGAAAAGGGAGGCACGGGGAGGTTTGGAACCTTGAGATCCTACATGATATGGGATCTCCGACGGCGGTGGTTCGGGAGCTTCTGATTGGGCTAGGGTTTGTCGATTTTTCGAAAAGAAGAGGATGAGGAGGGGTGCGGGTTTTAAGAGGGAGTAGATTCTAACGATAGGGGGGCACGAGATTGAATGGAATCATGGCCGGATAGGGCTTTGGCCGGAGGAATAGGAAGATCGGGTACGTCCCGCTCGTCAGCCACAAAGAGGAGAAGGAGCGGACTGGGTTGCGCTGATGGTTCCCGGGTGGGCCGTGCTGGGCCGCTGGCGGTGTTACACGGCTGCTCTGCTTTGCGCGCGCAGTAGCGTAGCACAGGCGGTCTGGCTGGGCCAGCCTAGTTGGGTAGGATAGTTTAGTTTTTTCTCTCTGTTTCTTTTTATTCTTTTTCTTTTTCTAGTTTGTTTAATAACTTTTGTAATATAGCTCCAAATGAGCTCAAATCAATTTGTAAAATTTTGTAAAATTCAAAATAAGGTTTTAGGACTCCTATGGATTGTATTCCCGTCCATTCAAAATACAAACATGTATTTTTCAAATAAAGCCTTAATAGATGCATTAAGGAGAAAACAAAAGGGAATTTGATAAAAGGGTTTTTGGAAATAAAACTTTATCATGTGATCTTTATGCAATGCATAGAGGCATAACATATGTTAATAACTGAAATACAAATCATTTTATGCTTTTTTGCCAAATAGGGCTACTTAGGCATTTCAAAAGGATATAGGGTTTTATGCAATTGGCCTTATATGGCTACTATGTAATATTTCTAAATAGTTTCTTATGGTTTATTTTAACCACTCAATCAAGAAACACAATGCCACAAATGCCCAAAACAGAAGTTCAGTCATATAACATAAAGGAACACAATTTTAACATGTAATGAAAACATAGATGTCATGCTATCTTCTCTCATTTTAAGCAAGTGGTGAAAAGCATCTAGAATGGTTTCACAAATTGAAGTAGAGACTTAAAGAGTCAAATAGGTCAAATTAGAATAGCACTCCACCATAATTTGGGAAAGTCATTTTATGACCTCTCTTTAATAATTAAAGCATGGTTAGCTATTTATCTCAAATGCATCCAAAGAATCCAATGGTCGAAGGAAATGCATTTGAGTTGGACAGTCATGTTAGTCCCCTCATATAAGAATGCTTTCTCCTGGACCGCCTTTCTCTTTCTCCCTCATTTCTTGCTCCCTACTCTCATCCAACCGCTCGCTCCTGACCACCGGCGATGACAGCCCCCTGCATCTCGGTGTCTATGGTGACAAAAGTGATGGTGGAAAGTCGCGGCGCCTGGTGCAGCTCCGTGGTTATGGTGGATCAGGTCGAGAAATACCGTCGGTTGCGATTCCTTCTGCCGACGACGAAGGTGGAGGTGCGTCTTGCGCCGGTGGAAGAAGAATTCCCGAAGCCACATGAGGGCCAGAGGTTCATCTTCCACTCCCACCTGGCACGCGGCCTCGCTCTTGTTGTCCACCCCTTCATGCTCACCTTCCTTGCCTTCTTTGACCTCCGGCTATGCTACCTGGGCGTAAACGCCATCGGCATCTTGGCGCATTTCATGGATTTTAGCAAGTGCTACCTTGGGATGCAGCCGGACCTCGGCCTCTTCTCTGGTTCATCCTCATCCGGGCATAGACCTAGTGCGCGAGGGGCCCACTAACCTCCTGTGGAGGTGCCTCCATCTACTCCTACCTGCAGACCGGCTACCCCAAGTTCCAGCTGCACTACACAGTCAAGCTCTAGCAGCAATCATACTTGTACGGGCGGAATCTAATGGAGGTGGACCAGATCAACCTTCTGGCCTTCCAAGACGTGGAGTCCAGTCAGTATAACTAGGACATGAAGATACACGGCTCCAATCCGGAGACGAACGCGATGCTTCTTCGGATGAGGAACCTCGTCTAAGCCAGCTTGACCGGCCTCAATGTCACACTCTTCTGGATGTCTCGACTGATGATGCCGCTCCAGCAATGCGCCCACAAAATGTGCGACAATTCCATCTGAATGGACCCGACCCAGCTATCTTCCCACGATTCTCGCTTCCCTAGCCTCTATGAGTGGGTCTCAATGATCACCAAGGAGAAGCTCAAGGAAGGTTGAACCTTCAGACAGGCCCCCTATATGCGCGAGAACCACAGCCCTCGGGTAGGTCTTTCTAACCTTTTTTTATTCCCACTAGGTCAACCTTGCTTGTTTCCCGTCTGACTTTCGTGAGCCAGTACAAATGTTCCCCTGCATCCTCAGGGAGGAGGGTGAGAGCCTGAAGATGGCCTTCGACCCCGATCAACCCGAGTCAGGATGACGAGCCGACAGGGAGTCGGACAATGAGCGAGACGCGCCCCCAGCCTGGCGGATGACCCGGAGGACGACGCACACTCCCATGAGGGAGAAGAAGAGGAGGGCGATCTTCCTATGCCTCTCGAGGCCGGCAAGCGAAGGTCGATGGATGCCGGTTCCAGTCGGTCAACCACGGCGGCCGAGCCGGCTGCGAAGAAGAGCCAGATGGAGGCTCCACGATCCTCCATGGCCGATCGGAAGAAAGGTGGTGCTCCTATCGTCCAGGGGTAAGTCCACCCACCCGATTCTGGTTTTTCATTCCTTGGCCTTTTCGCTCCTTGTTCTTCTTGTCTTGCTTCTTCTGTTTTTACCCTCAGTTTCCTCCTTTCGTTTCTTAGCACTCCCATCACTTTCGAGGCACAAACCCCGGTTTGCGCGGTGATAGTATTGCCACCTCCCGCCTTGCTAGTCCTTCAAGGGCCGGATGCAACTGCCCCTCCTTTTCCTCCATGCGCTAACCCTGTCCAGCGGGACCTAGAACTGACTGAAAGAGCCGACCGGGTGACCGACGCCCCTTCGAAACCTACCACTGCCATGGAAGGAGCCGGACAAGGTACTGGCACCCCACTGGGAGCTACGGCCTCCAGCTCAGGTGGAGGAGGTTCAGCCACAGGGAAGGAGCTCAGCGTCGTGGACGATGAGAACTCCGACGAGGAGACGGTTGCTGCCTAGAGCTTGGCGAACCACGAAGCTTCTCCCGCCCTAGATAACGAACCATCTGCCTGACCTCCTTCATCCATGGTGGGGCTCTGAGATCTCGAGGCCATCTTGGAGTTGGGCTTGAAGGAGTTGAAGGTGCCCTAGGTCCGGCTGGTCAACTGGTCAAGGATCTTGAGCTACAGCTGATGGTGGCCAATGACACGCCGTGGGGTAAGTCATGCGTTGCTTCTCGTCCCTCTGTTTGCTTTCCATTTGGCTTCCTTTGCTCCGGTTCTTACTGCCAGCTGGTATTGCAACCCTAATGGTTATCGCCCAGCGGGAGATCGACCGGCTGACCAAAGCCAACCACTGGCTGACCTAGTCAAACTCCACCCTACGCCTCTAGAACAAGGAATTTCATTCCAAAGTCATGCTGCTGGAGGGTGCAGCAAAGGAGCACGTCAAGGTTCTTGCTAGACGGGCCGAGGCCTTCGATCTCCTCAACAAGGAATGTCTGTACCAAAATGCGGAGGTCAACTATTTGAATGAGGTGGACAAGCGTCTACTGAAGGAGCTCATCAATGTTGGCAACACCGTCAAAGGTATGCCCATCCTACTTTTGATTCGTCCGGGTTCTTTAGCTCTATTTTGGTACTGACTTTGCCGATAGCCTACTAACCGGGGACAGATCTCTTGGCATACAACCGGATCTAGGAGGACTGGCCGGGTGACATGCCCTGCACGCTGGAGCTGGTCTCCCAGCTAGGAGAAGAGGCCACGAAGCTTCGCAACGCGACCACTTCCCTCATCGAGTTCCTCTGGACCGATGCCACCACTCCGGCTACTATGGCCGGCTTGGAGAAGATCACAGAGGCTCCCGCTACGGTACTTGGTGGCATGCGTCGGGGCTGAGATGGCCCTAACACTCATGCTCTCTTGGTACAAGGACGCCCGCCCGGAGAATCTTGTGGGCGGCTTTTGAGCCAGCACCAAGCTTTCCACCTTGTGCCAGGCTCACTCGGAACTCCACGCGGCTGCAATGAAGATCGCCTACTATTTGGACATGGATGATGCACTAACCGAGTCTGATATGGACATAGGAGAAGATCCAACTTATGATGATGACGGGACTACCGACGCGCCAGCCAGAGGAGTGGAGACCTTGTCATCCGGTGCAGGCGGAGGAGCGAAAGACTAGAGGCGCGCTTATGGCAAGGGCACTACCGCTAACTAATATGATCCCTGGATACCGGGTGAAGTTGTATGAACTTTTATTTTGTCGAGTCCATCTAGTAAACTCGTGGATCTGATGGGAGCTTCGACTCCCTTTATTATTATGTTATGCATCCAATTTTTTCCTTTGAATTTCTTTTTTGCATGTGATTTTTTTGGTTCCACCCACTAGGTGATCTTTCACATCGCGGGTTTCTTCTGTCCGACTGGACCACTTGTGTCCTAGAACTTGCACAATTTTTCTTATCTTGTGGTTTTATCTGGCTGAGCACCTCTAGCAAGGGAAAACTACAACTTCTAGTGGGGCACACGAATGCACCCACTGGGTGTAGCCCCCGATATTTGAAGTAGTCGACGAAGAGAAGTGCTTTGAATCTTCATTTTTCTCTCTTTCCTTCTTTCCTCGATATCCCATCTTTCTTTCCAACCTAAACCCCTTTGGGCGAACGAGAGAACCTACATCCCGACCCGTGTTGTCTTACTGGTTTTGTCTGGTTGGACACCTCTAGCCAGGGAAAACTAAAATTCCAGTGGGGGTGCGCGAGTGCACCCACTAGGTGTAGCCCTCGAGATTCGGAGTAGTTGATGAAGACAAGTGCTTCGAATCTTATCTGACTTTTCTTTATTCTTTATCTTCTTACCCGGCTGAACTCCTTCAGCCGGACGGGACCATCTTCCCAAAGCTTATCTTTCTCTCTTTATTTCCTCAATATATTCTAACCAGTTGAACTCCTTCAGCCGTACGCGTTAGATTGCTTCCAGTGGAGGCACGCAAGCGCACCGAGTGGGTGTAGCCCCCGAGCTTTGGAGGCAACTGCTTCGAAACTTATCTGTCCTTCTTTATCACCTTGCCATTTTTTCCCGGCTAAACTCCTTTAGCTAGACAGGGTCGATTGATTCAACTAGGGGTGCGCAAGCGCACCCAGTGGGTGTATACCCCAAGTTTCGGAGAAGTTGACGGAGTCAACTACTTTGAAACTTATATGTGCTTCTTATCCTTCCACCGGCTCAGCATCGTTTGCCAGTCACCCCCGGGGTCGTGCAAAAAATATATATTGCCGTTTAATTGTTAGCAGGTTACCTATAGAATTTGCATTGTTGATTAGCCAGTGGCTTCATATGTTGGAGAACTAGCTCGTGTATACCCAGGCACCTGACCATTTTCCAGTGTGTTCTGCTGTTTACGTTGTGCCCTTGCCAGCTGTTGTGCCGGTTTGCGGTATGCAGCCGAAATCAAGGGGTAGCTGAGATGCATCACTCATAGTACTAGGGATCTGGCGACCGAGAATGTGCAAGCTAGTCATTTTAGCCGGATTGTTCGAACTATCGTATCCTTCACCATTTTTCATGTGTGAATACCTCTAGCTTTTTCTCCTGCTATCCATACAGCTAGGTTGCGGTCTGTAGCTAAGAAAAAGAGTGGGCTTTTGGTGTTGCACACAATACTGGGCCAGCTCATAGAACAATAGGTCGGTCCAGCCAGTGAGTCCCTGAATTAGGGGTTGCCAGAGCTAGGAACACCAAACAAAAAATGATCTCAAATATCTGGCAAGGAGCCCTCGAGGATCACTCGGGGTTCCACATCTTGCATTTATTCATGGGGTATTCGGGGTACATACATTGCCATTTTACTAGGTGTAAAATGGGCGGAGCATGGCCACATTCTAGGGTTACTCAGTCTCTTCGTCTGACTTGCCCATCTTGTTTTTGCATGGTTTCTGCATGTCCATGAGGTAGTAGGAGTTGTTGTGTAGTGCTCAGCTGATTATGAAGGGGCCCTCCTAGGGTGGCGATAGCTTGTGCATGCCCTTCGTGTCCTGCACCAACCGGAGTACTAGGTCGACCTTGCGGAACATGATGGGCCAGATCCGGCTGGAGTGGTACTGGAGCAGGCTTTGTTGGTACAACGCTTGTCTTGATAGGGAAACTTGCGGGCCTCCCCGAGGAGGTCCACGCTGTATTCTCGTTCCTCTTGATTTTCTTTCTCCGTGTAGAGGAGCTCGCGGGGCGAGTCAAGCTTGATGTTCGACGAGAGGATTGGCTTCGAGCCGTAGACGAGGAAGAATAGGGTGTAGCCGGTTGAACAGTTGGGAGTGGTGTGTAGGCTCCATAACACAACCAAAGATTCCTCGATCCAACAGCCAGGCAAACTCTACAGGGGTTCGATCAGCCAGGGCTTGATACCGGCTAGCACTAGGCCATTCGATCTCTCCACCAGCCCATTGGACTGTGGATGCGCGATGGATTCCAGGTCCAGTCGGATCTCCTTGTTGCAACAAAAATGAGAGAATGCACCCGTGGCAAAGTGTGTGCTATTGTTTGTGATGACGTTGTGGGGGTACCCGGACGGGATGAGGATATCCTGGAAGAAAGTAACGACCATGGCACCATCCATCTTCCGGATGGGCTTGGCTTCAATCCACTTTGTGAACTTGTGCACCACAACCATCAAATATTTCATGCCCACGGGAGATATCTTAAAGGCCCTGGCCATGTTGAGGACCTAGACAGAGAATGGCCACGTGATGGGAATTGTCTTGAGCACTCCAACCGACATGTGCTTCTGCTGGCTGAACTGCTGGGACCCATTGCATGCCCGGACAATCTGCTCAGCATCCTCTAGTACGGTGGGCCAGTAGAAGTCATGGCGGAACACCTTGGAAACTATGGCCCTGGATGAGGCATGGTTTCTGCACTCCCCCTGGTGGATGTCCTTCAACAGCCGGTACCCTTCCTCCACATCTACGCATCGCTAGAAAATGCCGTCCACACTGTGCTTGTAGAACTCTTGGTTGATGATGGTGTAAGAGTGTGCCCTTCTCAAGATTTTCCTGGCTGTCAGCTCATTCTCCGGAAACTCGTCGCTGACAAGGTAGCTCATGAAGGGTTCCAGCCAAGATGGCACTTCTCAGATGACAAAGATGACCTCGTGCATCGACTAAACTGTGTCGGGCGGCTGGCCTAGTGGAATTCCCAATCCGGTAGCCCCCGAGCTTCTTGGGTCAGCCAGAAGTGCCGAACTTTATGAGTTGGTAGCCCTCGGGTCTTTCGAGCTAGGCGGTGCTGGCTCTTTTGAACTTGCAGGCAACTGCGGGTCTTTCAGTAAGGTAGGCCTCGAGTTTCCTACCCGAAGGATGGAGTCAGATTCTGGATTCGAGGTGATGGACGGCTTGTACAGGTGCTCTAGTGAAACTACGGGTGGAATTACTTGCCTGGTGGATCCTACTCGGGCGAGCGAGTCAGCCGCTTCATTGATGGCTTGAGGGATGTGATGAAACTCGCACACCTCGAAATAGGCGCTAATCCACTAGATGTAGACCGGGTACAGGGACATATTGGCATCCCGGTTGTCCTAGTCTCCAAACACTTGCTGAATCACCAAGTCTAAATCCCCAAACAAGAGGATCCGGTCAATGCCAATTTCTTTGGCGAGGCGGAGGTTGTGCGCCAATGCTTCATATTCGGCTACATTATTCGACACGGTGATGTGGATCTGGAGCACATATTCCAGCTGGTGCCCTTTGGGAAAGGTGCGAACGATGCCGTGCTCCCAAGCCCTCGCGCATCTTTGAGCTATGAAAGTGCATCTTCTAATGGTCGGAGTCGGGGACCAAGGGTAGGTACTGGGTCTCATCCTAGTTGACTAGGAAATCCGCTAGGGCCCGAAACTTGTCGATGGCCCATTTGCCCACCCGACAAGTAGCATCCTTGTTCCCGATGATCTCCGAGACGGGAGCGGTGCACAACACCTTCCTCAAATGCTCCTAGAAGTAGTGCTTGATATTCTTGCATGAGAGGTACACACCATAACACATCTTCTGGTAGTGTGGGTAGTTCTGGTTGGAGAGGGATAGCACTTCGCTTAGATAGTAGATGGGCCTCTAGACCGGCTGGGACATGCCTTCCTCATGGTGCTCCACCACCAGAACAACACTGACGACTCGGCTGATCGATGCTATATAGAGAAACATCGGATCCTTCTTAGCAAGAATGGCCAATACTGATGTTGTGGATAGCATGTAGTTGAGGTCGTGGAATGTGGCACCTGCCTGTGCGGTCCAGGTGAACTTGTCCATCTTCTTCCTTAGTTGGTAGAGCGAAAGCGCTTTCTCCCCCAGCCGGCTCATGAACCGGTTGAGAGAGGCCAAGCACCCAGTGAACTTCTGGACGCCAAGTAAGCTAGTCGGTGGCTACATCCTCTCGATCACCGTGATATTTTTTGGATTCTCCTCGATCCCTCGTTGTGAAACAAGGATATCGAGGAGCTGGTCGGCTGGAACACCGAACACGCACTTCTCCGAGTTCATCTTCATCTTCATCGAGGAGGGTGTGCTTCTCCTTGGTCTTGATCACCACATCATCAACATAGGCATGGACATCCTTGCCAATCTGTGAGTGCAAGCATTTCTACATGCAACACTAGTAAGTGGTGCCTACATTTTTCACGCCGAAAGGCATAGTCACATACCATTAATCCCCGTATGAGGTAATGAATGACGTCTTTATCTGATCAACCAGATTTAACCAGATCTAATTGTAACCGGAATAACAATCCAATAAGGACAATAGCTTGCAGCCGGTTGTGGAATCGATAACTTGTTCAATGCGGGGCAAGGGAAAGGGGTCTTTTGGGCACGCCTTTTCAGACTTGTGTAGTTGATACACTTTCTTCAGGTCTTGTTCTTATTCAGAACCAGGACCATGTGAGCCAACCAATCTGGGTGGTATACTTCCATAATGAACCTGGCTGCTGATCTCATCACCGATGTTCTTTCTCTTGTCTTCTGCAAAGCGGCGAAGGGACTGCTTGACCGACTTGGCATCTGACCGCACATGAAGTGAGTTCTTGGCGAACTCCCTCGGAACACCCGACATGTCTTTGGGAGACCATGCGAAGATGTCCCGGTTCTCACAGAGGAAGTCGATGAACTCGCTTTCCTATTTGCTGTCGAGGCCGCACCCGATGACGACAAACTTGCCTGGCTCGGAGGGGTCGAGCAAGATTTGCTTAGTCTACTTGGATGGCTAGAAGGCCATGTCTCCAAACAGCTTCGCGTGACCGTAACTTCTTGCTGGGAGAGCACGACATTGCGAATGATCTCCTTCTTCTCCACTGCAATGCCCAAGGCTTCAGCTAGCTTGGAGCTCTAAGCGGTGCACTCCATGGACCACTTGTAGCAGCCGGACATGATGTTCACAGCTTTTATCCCTAGAACCTTCATCTCGGGGTATGCATAGTGGGGGATGGCCATGAACTTTGTGAGAGGGGGGCGCCCGAGGAGAGCATGATATGAGCTAGCTAGATCTACCACGTCGAACCAAACCAGCTCATGGTGGAAGTTCTCCTCGGTGCTGAAGATGACATCCAGCCGGATCTTGCCCATCTAGGAGCATGGAGCTCCAATTACGACTCCATAGAAAATGGTGCTGAAGGGCTGCAGGTCGCGCTCCCGGATTCCTAGCTTCTCCATGCTTGCAGTGTAGAGTAGGTTGAGGCTGCTGTCACTGTCAATGAGGATGCAGGAGAATCGGCAGGTGTGTTCGTCGGAGACGAGGAGAGGGTCGAGCACCATCGTGTAGCCTCCTGGGTTCGTCAAGAGAGCCGGATGATCCTGGCAACCCCTGGTGATTAGAGTCTCAGACCATTTCAAGTACCATGGGACTTGGGGATGTCCTGGTATTTTCGACAAGTACGCCATGGAGGGGTCCTCACAGTGTGTGTTTAGAGACATGGGGTAAGGCGAAGAGTTGGCGAGTAGGAGGTAACACAGCTTACCCTGGTTCAAGTCCCACAACGGTGGTGGAACTCTACTCCTGCTATAAATCACTATAATGGCAATACACCGAGTTATAGAGATAGGTTCGATGTGCGAGGTCTTGCACGTTGTACGTAGCAATCTAGGTTGTGCCCAAAAGGCTCCCACGGGTCTGGTTTATAAAGGCACCAGAACCTAGGGTTTATAGGGAACGATCCTTGCCGGATAAGGTAAAGAGTCCTACACTAATATGAACTAGTATTTCGTTTCTTGCACTCCAAGGCTCCGAGTATGTCAGTGATTCCTATGTAGCCTTGCTTTGTCAGGCATGGGCCTCCCTTCTGGATCCGTCTAACTGGGTCGCCCAGCAGGCCATAGGCCTTGCTACCAACTATGGGCCACCCGGGTTAGACGGATTAGAGACATGCTATGATGATACCCATTTAGCATATCCCCAACAGTAGCCCCCGGAGGACTTGCGCCGTCTTGCCCATTGATCTTGAATGCTCCGTCTAGGTGATGCCGGCAATTCGTCAAGCAATATCTCAAAGGTATCCCAAAGAACCGTGCAATCCTCTCCGTCTTCGCAATGTAGGAGATTCCTTGAGTCTTCATTTCTAGAGCTGGATATTTTCCGCCTTCAATGGAATCTTTAGACGTGACCCTTCACTACAACTCTCAGCAGGATGACGTAGGGTATAACCTACGCTACCTCGAAACTCACAGAAGGTAGAGAATTAATCATTTGTTGTTTTTACATGTTCTCCAAAATGGTAAAGCGGCAAAGACGTAGGACGTGGAAAAATTACCACGCACGCTCATCTCCACATCGACAACGCTCCGTCCCTCAGATCCTTTTGCACGAATCTTGACGTTGGGCCTATATATTTCAATTGCGGCTAGGTTATTTTCATTTTACCCGCACTCGCTCCCTTGTCTTCGTCTTCCTCCAGCCATGCGCCTGTTTGAGCCCCTCCTCAGAAAACCTAGTCAGAGCCTCCTCGTTCTCCACCCACTCCCAGTATCGCAATGGCCTCCAGCAGCTCTGCCCCTTCGACGATGGCGACTCCCAAGGCCACACCAGAGCTATCTCAGGGAGTGACAGTCCCACCAGAGGGGGTTGTTGTCCCTGTCATCACCGTGGTGGAAACCACCGGCGACAACCAAGAATGGGAGGCGCTAAAATCCACTGAAGAGGACAATGACTCCCACAAGGATGTGTGGAGGGGCTCTGACCTCTCCGTCGAAGACTTGCAAGAACTGGTCACTGAGATGTATCTCCCCACATCGAAGGATTTGGTCTAGCAGCCGGCATCGGCCGGTGAGGTGGCTCTTTCTCCCCAAGACGGAGAGAAGGTGTACCTCAAAGCCCAACTGGTACGAGGCGTAAGCCTACCAGTCTCTGACTTCTTCCTAGACGTCCTCCGGCACTTCCGGGTACTTCCCCACAACCTCTCCCCTAATAGCATCCTCGTCCTTAGCAACTTTGTAGCTTTGTGCAAAGGATATCTCGGAATCAAACCTAGATTAGATCTTTTTGTATACTTCTTCACCGTCAAGAGAGAGTGTGTAGAGTCCACGGATGAATTGCGGACTAGTGGAACCATTAGCTTTAACATCCGGCCTAGCCGGTGCTTCCTAGACATCATAGGGCATGAGTCATGCCAGAACTGGCAGTGCACATATTTCTATGGCCCAGATATTCCCCTGCCTGACCATCTTGAGATCTACCCCGACTTCGTTGATGGAGTCGCCGATGAAGTGCCTGCCTGGAGGACCCTAGCCTCTCCTCCGTCCGATGATTAGGCCAACCGCGCCGTAAGGCGGATCAAATGGCGCATGAATGGAGGTCTTACAGGCTCGGACCTAGCCATGTGCTAGTTTGTTAGGCGGATCCATCCTCTACAGCATCGCGCCAAGTTGATGTGCAAGTACTCCTAGGACAGAAGGGATCCCATGCGAATTTCACGGGATAACTTCTCCATGGACTCTGTCAAACTCCGGCTTCAGGACATCATCAAGGTGAAGGACAGCGATTGTGGCTTCAAGATCACCTATGACACGTTCGACTATGACAAATGCCTAGAGGTAGCTTTTGTTTCCTTTGTTGCTCGTTATATACTCTAAGGTTTTTCCGTCTTGAAGTTGTTAGTCTAACACTCCTTTGTTTCCTAGCTGGCGACCTTGGCGGAAGATCAGATGGCCTCCCAGGTCTATGATCCCAAGCCGAAGGATATCCAAGTGGTGTTCGACGATGACACCCCCAAGGATCAGCCAGCTCCGACAGCATGAAAGCGGAAGAGCTCCACTCTAACGTTTTTGCCAAGGCCAAGAAGAAGAAGAAATTGGAGAGTGGAGTCTCCAGACGATCCACCACCACCTTAGAGGCGGAGGAGAAGAGATCCACTGGCATTCCCCTTACTAAGGCTCTTGCCGTGGAGTAAGTATATTCATTCTCCGACTTGTATTTTTAGTTCACACCTTATTCAACTCATGTACTTATACTTTGTACGTTTCAAGAGGAAAGGCGGTGTTAGCCTGAAGCAATCCTAAAGAGGTGCTGGAGGATCAAAACATATTCGAGATATACTGACCAGGGATGTGGCCGCCAATACTTCTCCCGCTACTACTCCCCCTCCTGCCGCCAAGCCCTCTACCGGCCCCACTAGGTCGTTGTCCCCCGCCATCCCTGAGATCTCTGCCATGGAGATAGATGTCAATCCAATCTTTGATATCTCAGGCTCTGTCGAGGAAAATGTCGCTCCCAGTGGTCAGGCGACACAGGAGAGTACTTCCTCCAAAGTGGTTGAAGCTCTAGGTAAGGATGCCACCGAGAAAGGGAAACATGTAATGGAAGCAGAGGAGGCAGAGGCAGTTGTGGCAATAGACAAGGCAGGAGCCTCTAATCCATCAACTGCTATGAAAACATAGTAGGCGGCTAGGGAATCATCCATGCCTCCAGCTTCAACATCTCCTCTGGACGTGACTCCTCCGACGTTGTGCCTGGATGACCTCATTGCACAGGCAGATGCCATGTATAACAAGGCCGACATCTTCCATACTACATATGCCAACCTGGCCAACAATCTTAAGCTTATTGCCATTGTAAGTCTTTGAAACTTCACTTCTTTTACTTCGTGTAACATATCCCTCCGTTGCCCCAAGCTCTTAGGCGGATAAACAAAAGTTATTGGCCTTAGTGCTCCAAAGAACTAAGAGTACAAATTGATAATGTAGCCCCCGAGCATCTAGTGGAAACTTAGAAAAGTTCTGGCTAGATGCTCTAAGAGTAGCATACTTACTGATTAAAATCTTGTATTGTATCCCCCGAGCGTGTAGTTGAAACTAGATAGTTCCGACTATATGCTCTAGAGAAACTAAGCATGTTTACTTGTTGCAGAATGAGACAGATGGAGGATAACCGCCAATGAGAGGTTTGCTACTTTGCGGAAGGAACTGGACCTTGAACAGGGTAAAACAGCCTTCCTGAAGCAACAGATCAAATATAGCTAGAGTTTGTTTCCTTTAACAGCTCCTTGCTTTTTCTCACGAATCCATTTCTACTGTCTTCTCATAATTCTTTCCATTTTCCGCCCTGCAGAGGCCATTGCCAAATCCAAGAGCATCGTCGAGCAATCCAAGCATATTCAAGAGCTTGATGATGAGAATAAAATCTTGAAGAAAGACCTGGCTTATGTTGTCAAGGGCCATGAGGAGGCGATGAGGGTACTGCAGGAGTCTGTTGATGCCGAGATGCAACGCCTGAAGAATGAAATTGCACAACTCAAGGAACAGAACCAAGCTGCAAAAGAGCAGAATGAGAGGAACGAGATGTACAAGACAGTTCAGAAGGAGAGAGACATCTTGGCGGAGACATGCAAGCAATCTAAGACGAGCATCTTCCGTAACTTCCCCCGTCTTGGTAATTCTCCACTTTGGATAAATGTTTGATGTTTCTATACTCATGATCCTTGTATCGTATGCAAACCACAACACCCATTGCCTTGGCCAACTTGGCTGAAGGTGCTCCGGATCCCAAGGAGTGCATGATTCTTGCCAGAAAATTTGTCAGCACCATCATTGCCCAGGCCAAGGAGATAACCCAACCTCTAGGAATAAACATCAAGGCAGCAGACTCAGCGGCCAAGTATTCGGAAATCCTGCGTCGAGCCCCTGAGAAACTCAAGGACTGGAAAGCCTCTTGCGTCCGGGCTGGTGCAAGGATTACCTTTTCCTTAGTCAAGTCACACTACAACAACGCCAACATCGATCTAGTGTCCTTCGGCATGCCCAAGCTAGACGAGGAAGGAAAAGAAATTGATAGTGAAGCTATTTGGAATTCCCTCGCCGACTTCGACACCAGAATTGCCAGAATAGTCAAGGCGGACGTCTTCGTGCCCGCCGAGGTCCTTCATAAAAACATGACTTTGTCTGAGTCTAGCCCATCTCGTTCTGAGTTTGATGAGATATCTCGGCCTCGCTCTCCTATTGCTGATGATGCCACCATGAAGTCCTTGTAGCAGAGCCATGAAAAACAATATTTGTATTAAATGTATCTCTGCAATGTGTATGCGGAAAAACTTATGTGTTTTGTTAAGGCGGAAAAACTTGTACTCAAGTTTCCTGCTACTTATCTATTTCCAACATGTATATAGTTTTAAGAAAGTGCTGGCTTTCCATTATTCTGGTTCATATGCTTGACCTTTCGTGAGATGGAAGACTCGCAGCGCAGAACTATGCCATCAGGTGATGATGCTTAATAGCACCGTCAAGAACCTAAGAGAAAAATCGCTGGCTTTGAGTACCGATAAGTCACTACTCCGGAATCCACATAAAAACTTTAGAAAACGTGTAGACCAGAAAACTTAAGCTAATGCTGGTAGGCGGAATTTTCACAAGTGCAAATGCAAACTTGCGCATAAAGGGTTTATATGATCCAAAAATGAACAACTAAAGGAGGTAAAAGACTTAGAGAATATGAGCGAATCAAATGATGTATTTCATTGATCATATAAGAAACTTATTACATAATATAAATATGCTAAGTGTAAAAGGGACGTAGCTGTGCTATGTTCCATGGCCGATCTGTCTCTGGGTAATCATCATCGGAGTCAAGTTGCTTCCGCTTGCAATTTTTTGGCCTATCTTTCAACTCGTGAATATCGACAAGGTAATAGAAACCATTTAGAAATGCTTTGCTTATGACGAACGGTCCTTCCCAAGGTGGGGATAGTTTGTATAATTTCTCCTCCTTGAGTCTAAGCACCAGATCCCCCTCTTTAAATGAGCAATGCTTTACACGGCGACTATGGTAGCCACGTAGCTTCTGCTGGTAGACGGCGGATCTCAGTCATGCTAGCACGTGCCCTCCTCAAGTAGTTCCATAGATAGGTGTCTGGATTCTTCAGCGTCATCCTCCTCGTAGGCGGCGACTCTTGGTGCATCATGGAGGATGTCGGATGGCAGGACGGCTTCTGCTCCATAAACCATGAAGAAAGGAGTCGAGCTGGTGGATCAGTTGGGTCTTGTTCGTAAACTCCACAAACATATGGTAATTCCTCTGCCCAGGCTCTAGCTGCTCTACGTATAGGTGCTTCTAAGCGTGGCTTGATTCCGTGTAGAATTAGTCCATTGGCCCTTTCAACTTTCCCATTTGACTGTGTGTGTGCCACAGATGCTAGGTCAAGGCGGATGCCTTTTTCATGACAATACTCCTCAACTTCTTCGAGAGATAAATTTCTGCCCTTTTCGGTGATGATGCTATGTGGGAGACCAAATCTCACCACAAGATCCCAAACAAATTTCAGGGTTCTTTCCCCATCAAGCTTTCTAATAGGTTTAGCTTCAATCCATTTTGTGAACTTATCCACTTATACTAGCAAGTGTGTAAATCCACAAGGCGATGTCTGCAAAGGTCCCACCATGTCCAGCCCCCAGACTGCAAACGGCCAAG
The DNA here is from genome assembly GCA_910589775.1 of Avena eriantha. Lineage (NCBI taxonomy): Eukaryota > Viridiplantae > Streptophyta > Magnoliopsida > Poales > Poaceae > Avena > Avena eriantha. The sequence continues at coordinate 106,091,518 of OU342740.1, read as the reverse complement.
TTATTGGTATTGTTCACAATTCTTCAGTTGGAACACTTAGTTGTCTTGCATAGAACTGACACCCAAGGCATGTTTGTACCAACTTGTCGGCGTCCACCTTGGCAGTTAGCCAGTAGAATCCTTGTCAGAAGGCCTTAGCCACCAACGATCGGGGAGCAACATGATGCCCACAATCTCCGAGATGTATCTCTCTAAGGATTTCAATACCTTACTGTTGGGAGACGCATCAAAGGAAAACTCTTGTGGTACTTATTTTGTATATCTAGCCATCAATGATGACATAGCATTTTGCTCTGCGTACTATTTGCCGGCTTTCGACTTTGTTGGCGGGCAAAGTTCCATCTTGTCGATACTCCATGAACGGTTTCGTCCAAGATGGAGAGGCTACTATTGTTGTATTAACAAATGAGTCCACTCTATCCGGGTTATCGAGGTCCGCTCCCTTCATGGATGGGGTCCGTAAATGTTCCAGGACAACGCCTGGAGGAATTGGTCGACAAGCTGATCCAAGCTTTCGTAGCAGATCTGCCGCCTCATTCTCCTCCCTTTTAATGTACTTGACTTCGTAGTCGTCGAAGCACTTGGCTATTTCATCTACTTCATCTCAATATGTCGTCATCATAGGGTTCTGTGTGTTCCAAGTGCCAGCTACTTGCTAGGAAACCAAGTCGGAATCTCCATAGCAAACTATGGGCTTGATGCCAATATCCTTGGGTACTTGTAGTTCGTGAATGAGGGCCTCGTATTCCGCCATGTTGTTAGTAGCATTGAAGTGCATCTGCAGGACGTATTGCAACTTATCCCCTATCGATAATTGTAGTAATACACCAGCCCCCGAGCCATTGGGTAGCTTTGATCCGTCAAAGTGCATAACCCAATATTCTGGCTCTGGTACAGTAGGGTCTTCTAGCAGTTCTGTCCAATCTGCAATAAAATCCGCCAATGCCTATGATTTGATAGCGTCCCGTCTCTTGTAGGTGATTTCAAAGGCAGCAAGTTCAATACCCCACTTTGCCACTCTCCCTGTAGCATTGCTGTTGTGGATGATGTCAGACAGTGGAGCTTTGCTCACTACTATGATAGGGTGCTCCTAGAAATAATGCCTTCACTTACGCGAAGCAAGGAAAAATCCATAAGCTAACTTTTGGTAGTGCGGGTAACACTACTTGGATTCCGTCAAGACCTTGTTTACATAGTAAAAGGGTTGCTGAACTCCATATTCATGCCTTGGTTCCTTGCGCTCCACCATGATGACGATGTTGATTACTCGGTTGGTTGCCGCCATGTAGACTAACATAGGCTCCCTTGACACCGATGCTGCAAGTATTGGTGGGAAGGAGAGTATTCTCTTCAACTCCTCAAGTGTTGTGTTAGCTTTGTCTATCCATATGAATTTGTTCGCCTTTTTGAGCAACTTGTAGAGTGGCATAGCCTTCTCCCCAAGTCGGCTGATGAACCGGTCCACTGCTGCTATGCAGCCTGTGAGCCTTTATATGTCCTTCAGGCATGTCGGATGTTTGATCGAGGACAGCCTTGATTTTCTCTGGGTTCCCTTGATTCTACGGTGCAAAACGATGAAACCCAACAGCTTACCGAAAGGTACCCCGAAGACACACTTCTTGGGGTTCAGCATCATGTTGTATTTCTAGAGATTGTCGAAGGTTTCCTACAAGTCGGCGATAAGATCATTTGATTTCCTTGACATTACCGCGATATCGTCCACGTAAGCATGTATGTTGTGACCTATTTGGTCGTGTAGGCAGGGTTACATTGTCCGCTGGTAAGTGGCACCAGCGTTTTTCAGCCCAAAGGGCATCGTGGCATAGCAATATGTGTTGTAAGGTGTGGTGAACAAAGTGGCCAATTGGTCCGACTTTCGCATCCGAATTTGGTGGTAACCTGAGTAGGCATCGAGAAAACACAGAAGTTCCGAGCCAGCCGTCGAGTCAATGACTTGGTTAATGCGAGGCAAAGCAAATGGATCCTTCGGAAACGCTTTGTTCAAGCCGGTGTAATCAACACACATTCTTAATTCATTGGTTCCCTTTTTGGGGACTAGTACATGATTTGCCACCCATTGGGTGTGAATAAATTCTCAGATAAAGCCAGCCTTAATTAACCTAGCTATTTCTTTGCATATAGCCCTTCGTCTTTCGTCACCAAAGCATCATAGAGGTTGTTTCACTGGTTTATCATTAAGATCAATATTCAAGCTGTGCTCGGCAAGTTCCCTAGGTACACCTTTCATGTCGGCAGGTTGCTAGGAAAAGATGTCCTTGTTCTCATGGAGGAACTTGACTAGCGTGCTTTCCTATTTGGGATCCAGGTCCGTGCCAATGGCGGTGGTCTTGGAGGAATCTCCTTCAACAAGCTCCACCTGCTTGGTCTTGATGGTGGCCTTGAAGGCGGGTTCGGCAGCAGTGATCTGCTTCTTTGATGCCGGCATCTCCAAGGCATCGACCTGGTTCTGGATCTCCTTGAACTCCTCACCATAGAGAACAGCTTCAACAAAGGTGGCTTCACTGAGATCGCACTCCCGTGCCTTGGTGAAGCTCCCGTCAATGGTGATGATGTCGTTTGGTCCGGGTATCTTGATCTTGTTGTAGACAAAGCATGGCCTTGCGAGGAAGGAGTGGAAGATGTCAGGTCCAAAGATGACGTGGTACACGCTCTTGAAAGGCACCACTTCAAAGGTGTAACACCCTCGAATCGACCCTATGCAAGTTTTAGCCCTTTCCTCCAAACCCGCATAGAAACGATTCAAGGACGCCCACCAGGCACTTTCGTGCGGGTGGAAAATGAAGTAATACCATTACACAACAGTCCTCGATGGGACCCACAGAACAGATATATATATACAACAACGTGTCAATGAGCCAAGAGTACAAATATACAATACAAAGATCCAAATCACCTTGAAAATGATACAGCGTCCGAGTACGGACAAGATGCAAATGGGGCTAAGAGCCCTGAAGAATAACCAATGGCGTCCATAACCCTTCCCAGGCCCAGCCGGAAGGTAACCCTGCTAACGACGTCGATCTCAAACCTGCTAAAACAAAAGGGGTGCCGACTACGGGCAAAGGAAAAAGAGGAGCGTCAGTACTGAGGCCAGTACACGGCAAGGCTAGAATTCGGCGGCTCTCGCCTACATAGGTATGGTGGGCTGAAGCGACAGCGCAGTGGCACTAAACAACCTATAGAGAATCGGTATCACTGGCGGCTATTAGAGAGGGGTAAGAAAGACCTATTCGGATCCAACCTCAAGCTAACACCAAACAAACCCATCCTGGTATTTCCCCCGCGAAACCAAACGAGGAAGTCGGACCAAGGAACTCACACAGTTGGCAGTTTTATTCATTCCATTATAATTGAAGCACTTACTAGTCAGATATAGATAGCGTGGGCTGTCTTGATAGCATAAGTAGTGGGCAGTTTTAATCACCATTCCATTGTAGTTGGGACATTTACTAGTCAGATATAATTGTTCTGATGAATCCCAAAACCCAGCAGTTGTTGGCACTTTTATCACATTCCATTGGAGTTGTAATACTTACTAGGCAGGTATAACAAAACAATCCAGGTCCACCAGTGGTTGGCATTTTTAATATCCATTCCGTTATAGTGAAGCTGATTACTAGTCAGATATATTAAGTCAAATTTATAGCACTACTTTAGTTATGCTTGTCTATGATCGAGATACTGTGCTCCAAGTCGTCCAGAACCGCAAACATGGCTTTCAGAAAGTTTTACCCTGCAGGGGTGCACAAATAGCAACACACACTCGATCAACCTCGGAAAAACGAACTAAAAACCCAACGAGGCTTTCACGACAAAGCAATCACAGGATTCATAAATATTTCAGGGGCCACCCCACTAATCTACCCGCAACGAAGTTGGCCGGCTCCGAAATGGACCCAGCGTTTGTGACAATGGCTGTAAACGAATGGGAACCCGAAAGTGTGACTGGGCTTGTCGATACCGCGATAGCATTCCACGATCCAAAACAGTACAGGTGCTCCACGCACAATCTTAAATAAAGCAGTACAACATGGCATAAGTACAGGATAGTCATAAAGCCCCAAACTACTTTGTGGCCCCAAGAAATAGAAATGAATCAAGCTCTGGCTCAGGGGGGTCCATAAGGCCTCCCAGATGTGGATAGTGCGAATAGTCAAGGAACAGGTATCAAGTACTCGGGGTCCTACGGGACACAAGTGAGTGTGGAAGAACCAAATAAGATCTATTGCCCACTGATGCCTCTGCATTAGTTATATCTAGCATTTTAATAGTTGTATTCAAATTCATGATCATCTCCACCATCAATGTTTCCACCATAACTATCTGCCAGCATTCTAACAACTGTGGTACTCGACCACACAAGATCGCACCTGAGCAAGCAACTATGACTCGCAAGGCCAACTATCTACCAAACACGGGTAATAGGAGGTGTCCAAGGCAATATAGAGGCTGCACGAGATATAACTGGTGTACGGAAACTAAAGCATCGCGACACGGATAGCAATAGATTAACAGGAGGAAATAAAGACTATAAATGCAAAATAGGTAGAAGGGGAAGAGATGCTCGCCTGGGAAAACACTGCCGAAGGATCATATCCGGAGAACTTGTCGAATCTCACAATATCTCATCGGACTAATCCGCAAAGAAGCAAAAACTACAAGAAACACCGGATGCACTATTTAATATTACGGCAGAAGATCCGGCATGATTATGATATGATGTAGATGTGGTGCAATTAGGCAGTATTAAGCGGAACCGTGGTCCCGACAAATGATTATATGGTTCAAGTTGTTTAGAACCCCCGTAATCTTAAATGTTGTATTAACAGGGTGAAACATGACATCGGTTCGCTACACCAATTTAAATGGAGTCCGGAATAAGACAAAGATATCCTGCATAAACACTCCATATTTAATCATGCGGTGAATCGGCATAATGCCCCCAACCCACAGACAGGTATGCATGCGAGATGAACAATTAATATGCAACAAGTTTTATATATAGCATTTATAAAATAGGGGCTCGGGAAAAAGGGTTCACACATCTGGGTTCGGAAGATCTTGGGTTCCGGGGGTTCGGGTCTGGGTCTCAAGGTTCGACGAGATCGGGGGGATTCGGAGGTCGAAGGACTTGGTCTGGCGTCGGAGGATCATCGGATTCTCCCTGGTCGGTGTCGATCTTGTCGTTGATGGCGAACTTGAATGGATCGGGTACCGGTGGTCTTCGGGTCCGTGCAGACGGTCATGGCACCCGGGATGAAGAACTTGGCGTTCCAGGTCCTCGGGCATCGGTGCGGGAAGAAGGTCTTGTCGCATCCGTGGAGATCTTGGTTCGGCCCTGGTCAAAGCGTTCGGAAGCAGATCTTGGTGAGGGTTTTGTTGGCGAGAAGATCTTGTCAGCTCCCAAATTGATGTTGGTTCCTCTTCGGAAGTCATTGGTGTTGGTTATACTCATGACAAGATTTTACACTGCAAAAAACGTGGCAACAGGAATGACTCGATGCTACTCCAGCACTAAAAGAGGATCCAACTGCTCCATCTAGCAAAAACTTAGGCACCCACACATACCTGCACGCACGAACAGCGGGCAAGCAAAACGCAAGGGGCGGGGAGGAGGACGACACGCCATGGAGCACGATAGGAGGCAGAAGGGTCGCTGTGGAGGCCAGGCGGAGGCGAGGCTCCAGGGACGGGGTGGATCTCGGCACGTGAGGTGGCGTGCAGCTAGCGAGGCGGGTAGGTGTGTAAGGAAACGGGTAGGCTACACTAGCATAAAATCAAAATTTTCTACCGCGTCAACCAGGGATACTATTGTCATAGATCACGGGATTACCGCTAGACGCGCAGGTGCGGAACTCGATGAAGCACGTTGCGGTAGTGTAGATGTTCTACGTCTCCTCCTCGTACTCGTCCCATGAGCAGCTCCCCTTTTGCGCGGCTCGTCCAAGTGCTACAGATGCAGCACCTCCGAGGTATCCACACGTCCGGAGTGGAAGCCGTCACACGCCAGACTGCTAGGTCTGCGCGTGCAACACAGGCGGAAGAGGAGTGGCGGCTGGGTGGAATGCTCTACCCTATTCAGCTCACCTCACTCTCTCTTATATAGGCATCCCTAGTGGGCAATAGGTTCATACACGTATAGACATGACGCGAGTACACTTACTCCGTCAATAGTTGGTAGCGGCCTCTAGCAAGACGTGCCAACTCCTAAACGCATATAAAGATCATTCGGACGAACCATCACTAGGTTGAGTACATGTCTTTCCCTTTGCCACACGATATTTGGTCTAGCTCCAAGCTGACCTCTCTTTCTCGATACTGTGATTCAGAATCCCTTTACTAGGTTAACTCTTAACCATATGTAGCACGGCCATGCATTTCTGGATCCGATCACTCGAAGGGCCCAGAGATATCTCTCTCAAGTAGAGAGGGGAAAATCCCATCTTGATTGACTGATGCCTTGCAGCATGTATCAGGACAAACCTATAAGCTACCTTTATAACTACCCAGTTACGGAGTAGTGTTTGATAGCCCCAAAGTAGGTCAATCCACATCTCAAGTACATGCGACAATCTCAGGTCTAAGGACAAAACGTACACGATGTGTAGAGAGAGCTGCAAGTATTATTGCCAGTCTCATGTTGGGTCAGTCCAACCCCATGTTCATAACATGTGTCCACATCATTGGTTTGACATCTCCATGTCTATGACTTGCGAAACATAGTCATCAACCAATCGATGTGCTAGTCTAATATTCACGTGTGTCCTCGCATGAACTCCGACTAGGGACAATTATTAGATGACCATACAAGTAAAGAGTTTCACAAACAATTCACATAATTGCCAATCAATACAAGTTGCCTGGTATATGGATATTCAAGGAACATTATAATAACTCATGGATACACATGAAATACAATCATCTCTATCATTGCCTCTAGGGCATATTTCCTTCAGTCTCCCACTTGCACTAGAGTCAATCTAGACAGTATCTAATACCTATTGCTCTTGTGTGCGCTTCATGCGCAGGCTGCGGGAGTGGCTTAGTCAAGGGATCAGCAACATTTGAGTCCGTATGTATTTTGCATAACATGACACTACCGTCATCAATGAACTCACGAATCAGATGGTAACGCATGCGAATATGTTTATTCTTCTGGTGCTGTCTAGGTTCCTTGGCTTGTGCAATAGCACCATTGTTGTCACAATAAACGTCCAAGGGATTGGACGAGCCCTGAACCACACCAAGAGCGATCAGGAAATTCCTAACCCAAACAGCTTCCTTTGCAGCCTCCGAGGCAGCAATATATTGAGCTTCTGTTGAAGAGGAGGCCACTGTATCATATACACGTCCTCATAAAGGATTCCATTTAAGAAAGCCGTCTTGACATCCATCTGCCATATCTCATAATCGAAATGTGCAGCAATGGCTAGAATGATCCGTATAGATTTAAGCATCGCTACGGGCGAGAAAGTATCGTCGTAGTCAACTCCTTGAACTTGTCGAAAACCTTTTGCAACAAGTCGAGTTTTATGGATGTGAACATTTCCATCCATATCAATCTTCTTCTTATAGATCCACTTGCACTCGATGGCTTTAAAACCATCAGGCAGGTCAACCAAGTTCCAAACTTGATTGTCTCCCATGGACTCTATCTCGGATCTCATGGCAATCAGCCATTTCTCAGAGTCTGGGTCCACCATCACTTCTGCATAGGTCGCAGGCTCATCATTGTCTAACAATAATAACTCTCGCGCTTCGTGGAGCCTCGCCGACCTTCATGGCTGTGGTGCTTCTATTGCCATGGGTTCCTCAACTTGTTCTGCTACAATAGCATCACTCGTAGAAGCATCCCCGACGGGCTCATCTTGAACTTCTTCAAGTTGCTCTGACCTTCCACTCGTTTCCTTTGTGAGAAACTCTTTCTCTAGGAAAACACCGCTATGAGCGACAAACACTTGCCCTCTTCTCGGTTGTAGAAGTAATACCCTAAGGTTTCCCTTGGGTATCCCACAAAAATGCACCTATCTGATTTGGGTGTTAGCTTGCCTGACTGAAGTCGCTTGACAAATGCATCACAACCCCAAATCTTTAGAAAAGACAAACTAGGATTCTTTCCAGTCCACATCTCATATGGTCTCTTAACTACGGATTTAGATGGTACCCTGTTTAGTGTGAAAGCTGCTGTTTCTAACGCGTAACCCCAAAATGATAATGGTAAATCCGACTGGCTCATCATCGATCGAACCATGTCCAACAAAGTTCGATTACGCCGTTCAGAGACCCCATTTCTTTGAGGCGTTCCGGGCGGCGTAAGCTGTGGAACAATTCCGCAACTTTTAAGATGATTTCTAAACTCGTGACTCAAATATTCACCTCCGCGTTCAGATCGCAAGGCCTTTATTTTCTTGCCACGTTGATTCTCTACCTCATTTTGAAACTCTTTGAACTTTTCAAAAGTTTCAGACTTATGCTTCATCAAGTAGACATAGCCATATCTACTGAAATCATCAGTGAAAGTAATGAAGTAGTGATATCCTCCTCTGGCTGTCATGCTCATTGGTCCACATACATCAGTATGTATGAGTTCCAACAAGTTTGTCGCTCTCTCGGGAAACCCCGTAAAAGGCGTCTTGGTCATCTTTCCAAGTAAACAAGCTTGACATGTCTCGTATGATTCAAAATCAAACAAAGTTAGAAGACCATCACCATGGAGCTTCTTCATGCGCTTTTCACTTATATGCCCCAAACGACAATGCCATAGATAGGTAGGACTCAAATCATTTGGCCGAAGCCTTTTAGCACTAACATTGTAAACACATGCATTATCAAGATTTAAAATAAATAACCCATTCACAATGGGAGCATCAGCCACAAACATAGCATTCTTAGATATTACACAACCATTGTTTGTACTCGTGAATGAATAACCATCCCTCATCAAACATGAAGGTGATAAAATGTTTCGACCCATACTAGGAATGTAATAACAATTATTCAACTCCATGATAAATCCTGACGGAAGGTGAAGTTGCATGACACCGACGAACAATGCAGCAACCCTTGCTTCATTTCCAACGCAAAAATCCACTTCGCCTTTCTGCACTTCTCTAGTCCATATTAGCCCCTACATCGAATTGCAAATATGAGCAACCGATCCGGTATCAAATACGCAAGAGTTAACATAAGAATCTGCGAGAAAAATGTCCACAACATTTACAACAAGCGTACCTGAGTGGGAAGTACTCTTACTTCCACTCTTCTTCAAAGAAGCCTGGTACTTGCTGTAGTTTCTCTTCCAGTGGCCATATTCGTGACAAAAGAAACACTTAGTGTCTCCTGCAGGACCAGCCTTTTGCTTGGGTGCAGGGTTTGGCTTAGGGATCATATCCTTAGCCTTGCCCTTCTTCTTCTGCCAAGAAGTGCCCTTTTTCTTTAAGCTAGGCTTGTTCTGCACAGCCATCACATGGCTATGCCCTGCACACTTCTTAATGTCACATTCTGCTGTTTTCAGTATCCCACATAATTCATTAAGGCCCCTCTCCACCCCATGCATATGGTAGTTCGAAATGAAATGCCCATAGCTAGATGGAAGAGATGCCAAAATGAAATCAGTGGCCAACTCTTGGCCTAATGGAAAACCAAGCTTTTCCAAAGTCTGACTGTAACCAACCATTTTTATCACATGGGGGCCTACAGCTGCTCCCTCTGCCAGCTTGCATTCCACAAAGGAATTAGCGACATTGTACCTCTTGGTCCTAGCCTGAGTCCAGAACATGTCCTTAAGAGCAACGATCATATCGTACGCTTCCTGATCCTCAAACTGCTTTTGAAGATCAGGTTCCATGCATGCAAGCATAAGACAACTAACCTCAAGAGATTCATCACATGCTTTCTTGTAGGCATTCTTAAGGGTAGCAGTTGCATTATCAGCAGGTTTATCCGGGATTGGGGTATCCAGAACAGTTTCCTTTTTCTCAGCCCTGAGAACAATTCTCAGGTTATGGACCCAGTCCGAATAGTTTGTTCCATTTAGTTTATCCTTTTCAAGAATCGAACGCAAAGCAAAAGGTGATGAATTGTTCGGTGCCATTGATCTACAACAAAAAATATGCAAAATACTAAGCCATATAACCATGAAAGAGTAAAACATATTAAACAATTTAATAACATATACTCCCACTTAAATCAACATCCCTCTACTGATACTAAGTGATTCAAGATCCACAATTAACAGGTCGACTAGTGAGCTTTAGCATCACTGCTAGAAGACAAGGTAAATCGGTAAGCAACCTTTGCTAATCATATCACATATGACTCTTGTTTTTGGGTGATATCTCTATGTCAAAACTAGGCGCCCAACCTTTATGCCCCAAGGTCCTTAACTGTTAAGATGACCTTGTTAAGCTCACCAACCCTTATGCGTGTAGGTATCCGATACAAACCCATCCAGCCAAGGAAAATCATGGCACCCTAATTTCATAGACCCACCAACAATTGTACAGGGGATAGGATGGTGCAAGGTTTGGTTGGGAGGGCATGGTTTAACTTAAACTTTGTGAGGGATCATTCTACTTCTATCATCTAAGCATGCATAGTAGTAAAACGTATAAGAATAACATTCACATAGATGTGATACAGTATGTCCCATTTTCTCATGGTGATCTCCATCGCCATAGAACCTGTCCACCATGATGATCTCCATCTTCATGCTCTATGCGAGCCATCCTCCAAGTGATGAGTTCTCCAAGAACTAATACAAGCTATTACTCCTAACAGCTAGTAATCAAAGTTACATGGTATTGGGATCATCACAAGTTGGCACGCAGGCCATTACAATAATTGACAACACATATGGCTCCAGCCGTGTTTCCCAACTCACGACACGCAGGTCATGAAAAATACATACATGCATCACATACATTTTTGGGCCATACTGATCACATAAATCCTGCAAAAACAAGTTGTGCATAGAATCGCATTCTACCGGATCATGTGAAATCATACCACCTATGAACCTTAACGAGATACAAAAGGGGGCTACGACTAAGGGGGGTCTAGGGGGTCTCCCCCTGTGGGGTTCGAAGGGGCAGCGCCCCTCGCGGTACCTTTAAGGATTTGTGAAAAATGAGAGATCAAATCTATACAATTTTCTTTAAGGATTTTTATCGGCAAATCAAATTTACCATAAACCGACCATAGTTCCGATTTGACCAAACTCCTTTGATCACGGTACGTCGATTCAGATCTAATTCTCGATTCGATCAATCATATTGATCTTCGCGTGATTCAAAAGGATTTATGTGTCACTGTCTACCCCGATGGCGGAAACCGACCGGTAGGGGTAAGTCGTCCGATGACCTTAGAATCACGATCATGGAAAGTAAGATCATAGATCAATCCAGAAAAACCGCCATACAAACAATCAAATCATTCATATCAATCTACATATCACCATATGCAAACTTCTCGAACCTATGACTGAATAGCATCAGCTCTGATACCACTATAGGGAAACGGGTAGGCTACACTAGCGTAAAATCAAAATTTTCTACCGCGTCAACCAGGAATACTATTGTCATAGATCACGGGATTACCGCTAGACGCGCAGGTGCGGAACTCGATGAAGCACGTTGCGGCAGTGTAGATGTTCTACGTCTCCTCCTCGTACTCGTCCCACGAGCAGCTCCCCTTTTGCGCGGCTCGTCCAAGTGCTACAGATGCAGCACCTCTGAGGTATCCACACATCCGGAGTGGAAGCCGTCACACGCCAGACTGCTAGGTCTGTGCGTGCAACACAGGCGGAAGAGGAGTGGCGGCTAGGTGGAATGCTCTACCCTATTCAGCTCGCCTCACTCTCTCTTATATAGGCATCCCTGGCGGGCTTCTACATTAGCAGCCCATTAGCAGCCTAAGCCTGGTCTAATTCAGATCCAATCCTCATTAGGCTTCCAGCCCCTAAAGTGTGTGACCCTATAGGTTCATACACGTATAGACATGATGCGAGTACACTTACTTCGTCAATAGTTGGTAGCGGCCTCTAGCAAGACGTGCCAACTCCTAAACGCATATAAAATCATTCAGACGAACCATCACAAGGTTGAGTACATGTCTTTCCCTTTGCCTCACGATATTTGGTCTAGCTCCAAGCTGACCTCTCTTTCTCGATACTGTGATTCGGAATCCCTTTACTAGGTTAACTCTTAACCATATGTAGCACGGCCATGCATTTCTGGATCCGATCACTCGAGGGGCCCAGAGATATCTCTCTCAAGTAGAGAGGGGCAAATCCCATCTTGATTGACCGATGCCTTGCAGAAAGTAGAGAGGGGCAAACCCGAAAGCTACCTTTATAACTACCCAGTTACGGAGTAGTGTTTGATAGCCCCAAAGTAGGTCGATCCACATCTCAAGTACATGCTACAATCTCAGGTCTAAGGACAAAACGTACACGATGTGTAGAGAGAGCTGCAAGTATTATTGCCAGTCTCATGTTGGGTCAGTCCAACCCCATGTTCATAACATGTGTCCACATCATTGGTTTGACATTTCCATGTCTATGACTTGCGAAACATAGTCATCAACCAATCGATGTGCTAGTCTAATATTCACGTGTGTCCTCACATGAACTCCGACTAGGGACAATTATTAGATAACCATACAAGTAAAGAGTTCACAAACAATTCACATAATTGCCAATCAATACAAGTTGCCTGGTATATGGATTTTCAAGGAAGATTATAATAACTCATGGATACACATGAAATACAATCATCTCTATGATTGCCTCTAGGGCATATTTCCTTCAAGGTGTAGGGTTGCGAGACGGCAGATCCCTAGAACACGGGGCGGAGGCGCGCAGACGCTGGTCGACGGGCGAGGAGCCGGCAAGGGGCGGCGACCTCGTTGTCGGGAAGAGGCGACAGGGCAACAAGCGGGGACGGGGCCGCGGCGCCTTGCAGAGAACGACGACAACGAAGGGGATCAGCCAGAGGGGCTCCCGACCGACAGTGGAGGTTGCTTGCGTGTCCGCGGTGGCGGAAGATGCAGAGGTGGCGATGAGGCGAGGAGCTGGCGACCATGGCGCTAGCAGCGAGGAGGCAGAGCTCTGGCCGGCGCAGAGGAGGCCGTCTGTCTCAGTGAGGACCAGGCCGCGCGGGTCCGAGATGGACGATGGCGGCGAGGCGGGGCCGGCGCGGGCCTGCAAGGCAGCGAGGAGGGTGGACGACCGGCGGCTCGCGGACGGGCGGAGCAGAGGGCAGAGGGGCAACGGCCGGCACGTCTGGCGGCGGAGGGGAAGATCGACAAGGTGAGCGGCACCGGGAGATGAGGGCGGCGGGGTTGTGGGGGAGGAGACCGAGCGGGGTGGGGGTCGCGGTTGGTGGGTGATGGTGGGACCACGAGGTTGGGCCGGGAGGTCAGGGAGTGCGGGGTCGGGTGTAGCCCGGGCCAGGCTGGCGGCGTGCGTGTTGGTGGGAGTTGGGTGAGTGCGTGTGTGCGAGGCTAAGGGGAAAAAGGGTGTGCGGTGAGGTGGCCAGGGGGATTATGTGGCGGATGGTGGCTGGGTGGATGGAGGGAGGAGAGGTGAGGTGGCGGGCACCGATTGGGTGGGGTGAGGTGGAGGGGGCTGGGTCGGATAGCGTTGGGTAGATTAGGGATTAGACAGGCTGGTTTTTATTGGGGGTGGCCGGCTGGGTCGGATCGGCCCGGTTTGGCTGCCCCCTAAAAAATAAAATAAATTTTTTATTATTTAAAACGGGGGTTTTGAAATCAGTTGGTAGACGAAACAAAATATTCCAGAGACCCGGGTTTTAATTTGAATAAAGACGGGAATATTTAGAAAACAAAACTAGGTGTTTCGAAAATAGTTTAGATGAAAACCATGCATGATGATGGCGATGCTCAAATGCAATGTGGCATGATGACATGGGCATGCAGTCATGATGATGCAATGCACAAAAACACAGTGATTTTCTAGTAGTGGTTTTAGCGGGGTGCCACAAAAGGTCATTCGCTCTTGGCGGTAATTGTTAACATCGCCAAAAGCAACCGGAAGGGTGAAGCAGCCCAGGGAATTTGCTTGCCGGCCAGGGACAACCCCATGGAACACGGTGTTGCTATTCCTTAGTTGGGTCTCTGTCAAGTTCATCTTGTGCAGTGTATCTAGGTACATGATGTTGATGCTGCTTCCACTATCCATGAGGCACTTGATGAACTCTGTGCTGTCAATCAAAGGGTTGATGACCATGGCATACTGGTTCTCTATTGGGATAAGGTCTGGGTGATCCTTCCTATCCTAAGTAATTCGAATCTCCGACCACCTGACTTACTGGGGAATCGGAGGGAGGATTGCCATCAGTATCCTTAGAGAGGTTTTCTGGGTTCGGACGGTGGAAGTGCCAAGGAAAGTGTGGTAGACTGGAGCCTTCTTCTCAAAGGGGTTTTTCCCTTTACCCTCTCCCTTGTCAGAGGATTTGGGTTCCACGTATTCATCCATATCATTTGATTCCTTGGATTCCTCCTCCTTCTTCTTCCCTTTGCCCTTTCTGTGGGGTCTGTTCTTCTGACTTCGCTTGTAGCCAAACTTAGGGTCTTCCTTGAGATCATTGACAAAATTGCATTGGTGGTTGGTGTGGGTGGATTTGCCGTTTCCATCAAGGTGGATGAAACACGACATATCGTGGTACTCTTCGTATGTTTGGCGAACGTGGGGTGCTGAGGGTCTAGAATCACTCCTCTGCTGGCCAGGGCTAGCGGTCGGCCACGTCCACGCTATCCACCTCCGCCTCTGCCGGTGAACATAGTGGTGACCATGTTGGCTATTTGCTTTTCTTTAGGCGGAGTCTTCCTCTTGTTATTATTGTTCTTCCTAGCATGGGTATGGATTGCTATTGCTGGCAACGATCGGCGCGCATCATCATCAGAAGTGGCAAACTCGCTAGCCATTGCGATCATTGCATTGAGGTTGAGCTCATTGTTGTCTTTCTTGCGCTTCAACATATGCCGGAGCAAAGTTCCCTTCTCCAGACCGTCGTGAAGGTACCCATAGCAGTTTGTTCGTGCACCCCTGCGCAGGAATTTTTCATATCCAGCCAGCGAGAGAGGTAGGCACAAGAGGTTTCATCCTTTTCTTGCATGCACCGTTGTAGGTCACCGATAGTGCAAGGACGCTTTTACGTACCCTCAAAGTTCTTGGTGAATGCTTCATGCATGTCCAACCAATTGCATATTGATTTCTCTGGCAAGTCATCAATCCATTGTCGGGCTGTACTAGTGAGCATAAGTGGGAGGTACTTGATGGCGACATTGGGGTTTCCCCCTGCGATGTGAATTGCTTCGCTATGGGCTTGCAACCATGTAACTGGTCTGGTGGTGCTGTCATAGGGTTTGATAGTCTTGTCTATCTGGAGACCCTGGGGGTAGGTTGTGGCCCGTATTACAGGTCCAAAATAACATGGCCCAAGGTATGGGAGCTCCCGAGCTTCTTGGATCTTGTCCAGCCGTGAACGTGAATCGTATGGTTGTGGTTGCTTCCCTTTTCCATCACGGGGAGGGGAATTATGGTGCAATCTATGAGATCCACCATGTCCTCCGCCATGATGGCTTCTAGGTGGTGATGGTGGTGGTGGGGGAGGTGGGTTAGCTTTCTTTCTATTACCCTCCTATGACTCCTCACACATGTCGTGGTTGCTTGTTGGACATGGCAGATCCTTGTGGGACCTGCTCCTATGTCCTTCAACGCCGCTGCGCTCTACGGCATGCCGGGGCTGCTCGCCTTGGTCACGTATAATGATGCCAACCTGAGGACGCCTAGGCAGTGGAATGCTTGTACGGTGGCACGACTGTGGTTCCTCGTGACACGGGATGGTGGTGGAGGCGGCGACCGACGAGGGCAAGTATTTTCTCCGTGATCAGAGGATATGGGTATGGCGTCAGCCCTGTTGTGCGCCTCCCTCCGTCTTTGCTCCATAGATCCTGTGTGAGCTCCTTCATCACGGGGAGATCTTGGCCTTCTATGGCTATTAAGGGTTGACTGGCAAAGCTCCAGATTGGACTCAAGCCTCCTCGAGGTGGCCTTCTCATGTTCCTTGCATGCCTTAGCGACGAGGTCATACACCTGAGCAACTGCTTATGGCGACCTGTCCTGCTCCAGGAGGGTCTTGGCAACGACATTGTTGAGGGCGTGAGTTGGCATAACTTGCCTCCCCTTTGAATCAATGTATGGGGTGGCATTTGTCGGTTTAGATCCGTCATACCCCAACCTGCACCGAACGTCGGGGTCTTCAACGACCTGAGCTGGTGCTTTCTTTGACTTGTGCTTCAACAAGAACTGCTTGTATTTAGCCTCCATAGCTCTTGCCGCCTTGATAGATTGTTTATCCTTGGCCATATCTTTGTCTTGCTTAGCGCCTTGTTCTGCGATGCACTTGGCCTCCGCTAGGATTGCCACATGCTTCTCATCAAGCTCAGTGGCGCTTCGGATATGGGCAACGGTAATGGGCTCAACAAGGAGTGTGCCATAGATTGCCTTGTCGGCGGGAGTAACCAATAGGTTGCTAGTTGCAGACATTGATGGTGGCATTGGCGGATGGTTTGACTGCCTGGCAGTACTGGGGGTCGTGGTGAGTTCCTACGTCGGTTGTGGGCGCATAACTAGAGGGGTCAAGGCCTTAGCCGCAGTCGGAGGCTCGGCGGCATTTTTGGCTGCTTCTGCTCTGGTGACCGCTGCCATGCGCGGAGCTCTCTCACAATCCGGTTCATGTTCGTCTTCTTCCATCACACTCCCAATGGTGACTAGAACCTGGTGGGATGTGTTGGTCTTCTCAGGGTGCTCCGCCTTCTCGATCTCCTGCTCGATCTCCCTCATAACAACATTGTATTCCTCTGAGTTAGCGTCTGAGCCGCCGCCATCCATATTGATGTCGGCATATAGGGCATCAAGGACAGAGTCATAGTTGGCTTCGGTGTTGTTGATGGTAGATTTAGAGGGTTATGGAGGCGGACCGCTGTTGTTGTTGTTTCCTCCGGCTTTCGGCCCAGGCATAGCTTGGGTGTTCTCCTCGGCGTCCGCATATTCGTTAACAATTGTGACCATCTCACCAAGGGTGAGAGGGCCCGTGGCATGTGGCCTTCTGAGGGTATGCCGGAGGAGTGTTCCAGGTGTGATCCCTTCTACGAAGTGGTATACAAGCTCATCGGTGCAATCACCCTCTAAGTTTCCCTCACCCTCATCCATCTGGCAAGGTATTCGAGGGGAGGCCTCCATCCCTTTGAACGCATCTGGCCAGATCGAAGATGGTGACGACATGGACAAAGTGTGACTTGTGCATCTCTAACGCTCGGGGAATCCAAGCACATTTGTGGGGTCCTTCATCCTTTATATCCTGCACAGGGGCGGTTTGGGTAGGCCTTGAATTTTGCTGATCTGATGTGCCATACTCTAGAGAAAGGTACGACCCAGCCGCGAACGTGTCCTGCCCGTAGGCGGTCCATGCAGGGTTTGACGATTTTCCGACTTCCTAGGATCTAGGACCCGAGTCGGTTTCGCCGATGAAGATGTGGATGTCTCCAAAGGGGATGACGGAGCAGCGCGTAGGGTTCGTCTTCGCCGGCACCTAGAACTCATCTAGAGGGACTATCGGGACGTTGCCACAGAAGAGAACGCGTTCGATGGCTATGTTGTCACTAATTCTTGTGAAGAGATTGGACCTCACCTAGTGTAGATCTCGAAGCGCCTCTTGCCCCATGGTGGGCGCCAACTGTTGTGGTATTACCGACGAGTACGCCATGGAGGGGTCCTCACAGTGCGTGTTTAGAGACGTGGAGTAAGGTGGAGAGTTGGCAGGTATGAGGTAACATAGCTTACCCAGGTTCAAGTCCCACAATGGTGGAGAAACTCTACTCCTGCTATAAATCACTATAATGGTATACGCCGAGTTACAGAGATAGGTTCGCTGTGCGAGGTGTTGCACGTTGTACGTAGCAATCTAGGTTGTTGCCTAAAGGCTCCCACAGGTCCGATTTATAAAGGCACTAGAACCTAGGGTTTACAGGGAAAGATCCTTGTCGGACAAGCTAAAGAGTCCTACACCAATACGAACTAGTATTTCGTATCTTGCACTCCAAGGCTCCGAGTATGTCGGTGACTCCTACGCAACCTTCCTTTATCCGGCATGGGCCTCCCTTATGGATCCGTCTAACTGGGCCACCCAGCAGGCCATACGCCTTGCTACCAACTGTGGGCCACCGGGTTAGCCTGATTAGAGACATGCTATGATGATACCCATTTAGCATATCCCCAACAAGGGACAACGAAATTCACCTATGCTATGTGTCTCCACTAGCTATGCTTGTCAATCTGCTCAGAGATGAAGATGTGGTACACTGCATCCTGCTGCTGGTATCCACCATTGTTGTTATTGTTGCTGGCTACCCCAGCCGGTGGTGGGGGAGGTCCACCAGGAGGGGGGAGGAGGGGTAAACCGGCTTGATCCTTGATCTGCTTGGTCCAGCTACACTGTCGGGTGGTGTGCGTAGCCGGCTTGAATGGTCCAATGTGGTACTTGAAGGTCCATCAAACATTTGCTCGAAGGTGAACTTGGACTTCCACGGATGGTTTATGGACTTGTGCCTCTGGCTGTCAGCGATAGCCGGCTCTCCCACCACGGCATTGACCTACCTTGAGTGGTACTGAGGCTCCAGCTGGTCAGCCAGACGCTTACCTTGATAACGGTTGTCATTGCCTTGTGGCCACCTGATGAGCCGGCATCGCCGCCATAATCATTGCAGTGCTTGTCTCGAGCCGAATCGGTCGTAACTAGCCAACCCTTATTTCTCACTCGGAGGGACTTCTTCATTGCCGAGTCGGTCGTGGCATACTTATCTACCACGGTCATTAGCTCTGCCATGGTGACCGGCTCATCACAAAGCAGCCAGTGATGAAGTAAGGTACTCTCATGGCATCCATCGATGAAGTATCTAATGGCCTGTTTTTCCTCCACTCCCTCGCAGGAGTTACGTACATCTGTCCCCCGGACAAAGTAAGGTACACTCGCTCTCCCACTGGATGCACATGGACAAGTCGCCAGGGTGACCCAGATTCTTGTAGGTGTCGGTGAAGTTGCGGACAAAGACTTTCTCAAAGTCTGCCCAAGCATTGATGCCGTTGGGCACGAGGTTGTCGAGCCAGGTCCTAGGGAACCTAACAACATGAGGGGCGCATCACGCACTGCCATGCGCTTGTTGCCGTGAGCGATCCCGACAGAGGTGGCATAGTCGGTCAGCCAATCTTCTGGCTTCATGCTGCTTTTGTACTTGGGGGTGTCACATGGCAATGTGAACCTATCAGGGAATGGCTCGTTCCGGATGCGCGGTCCGAAACAAACCGGTCCAGTTGAGTCTTCCTCCTTCGCAACACGGTCATTCATCACCAGGTAAATGCGCTCCCTACATCCAGTGCATTCGGATTGGGTGGTCCCACCCATCCTGAGAGGAGAGAGATGGCTAGCCGCGCTGGCCCTGCTGGCAGAGGTCCAACCGGTGGCTTGCTGGTTACCACCACCGGTTCATGGCGCAGCTTGCTCTGGTGGCTAGAATTGCGAAGCTTGCTGTGGGGCTTCCCTCGTTAGGAGAGGACGACTGCTGGGTGTGGGGGGGTTCATTTCCCCATGTGTGTCGGTAGCCTAGGGGTGGTCTGGCTGATTGCAGCCGGATGACATCCTCGGCTTGCCGATTTGCGTCGACCAGCTCCTGCAGTCGGTGCTCCTGCCTGGCCCTCGCCTTTCCTTCCAAACCGGGTAGCTCTTCCGCATTGGCTTGCGCCGCGTGTAGGTTCTTGAAGGGTGTGTTGTAGGTAGGACGCAGACGGGGTTGGGTGGGGTCCTTTCGACCTCCTTCTCCATACGAGCGGTCAGCTCCTTCCCGTGATGCTGAACTTTCCCACACTGGCTGGGCTCATTGTTAGCCGGCGTATAGCCTTGTGCGTGGTTGTATCTGCGCATTGTGCTCTCCAGCTCGCTCTAGGTCAAAGTTAGCTCGAAAACCTCCACGATAAGGGACTCTCGGGCCGCGTTGATGGTTGCAATAGTGGCCTACAGATCATCATCAGGGACAATGGAGTTGAGCATCCTATTGATAGAGTGCTTCAGGGCTTCACATTCAGCGGGAGGCTCGGAGGTTCTGGCTCCCTCATCTTTGCGAATAGAAGGACGGTGCCATCGGCCGGGAAGGTGGTGCCGACAAAGCACGAGGCGTTGTCAATGATGCACACTACTAGGAAACTAGCTATAGATGGAAAGGCTTTCTATGGCGCATATAAAAGTGCATGCTCCACAGAATTAATTATGTGTCGCATAAAGACACATGCGCCATAGAAATATGGCAATTTTGTGGCGCATGCAACCCATATGCACCACATAAATGTGTATTTCTATGGCGCATATATCCTGTGCGCCACAAAAAATGATGATTATGTGGCGCATATACACATATGCACCACATAAATTTGATGGGACCAGAACCATCAAAGCGGGGAGACAATTCTGTGGCACATAGTCCAAATGCGCCATAGAAAGTGATGACTTTGTGACGCATATAGACATATGCGCCACAAGAAGTTGCAAACAGATCCCCCCGTAGATCACCTTTTTAGTTTTGTAAAAAATAAAAAAATGATTAAAATTGCAAAAAAATAATTCCTTTGAGATGTAGTTATATTTTGGCGTATAGTTTTAGGGGAAATTGAAAAAACATGAATTTTGATTTATTTTGAAAAAAAGGTCAAGGCACAATAAAACGGCCATAACTTTTGCGTACGATGCTGAAAAAATGTTTAACCTATCAAAACAACCGTCTTGAAATTTCCTACTCGAATTCAACCGCCAAAGGCCGTTCTAGATTTTACAGAATCCCCAAATTTGGAAAGAGTAAAAATTTATTTCAAAAAGAAAAAAATCCTACAAAAAAAGGGGAGATAATTGTGTGGTGCATATTGGATATGCGCCATAGAATTATTGGACGGGATTCGAATTTTGAATCCCACTGGTGACCCTTCTCTCTCTTTTCTCCTTTACTTCTCCACCTCTCCTCCACACTTCTCCTCTCCTCCACTTCTCCTCCTTCTCCTCCCCTTCCCACCCTCCTCCTTCTCCACTCTCCAATGACCTCCTTCTCCATTCTCTAGTGACCTCCTCCCCCTCCTCCTCCACCAAACCGGAAACCTCCTCCTCCAGTAACCAACTCCGGCGACCTCCTCCTCCTCCACCACCCCGGCGACCTCGTTCTCCTCCAGTGACCACCTCCGGTGACCTTCTCCTCCACCTCCTCCTCCTTCTCCTCCACCACCATCACCTTCGGCGACCACCTACTCCGGCGGCCTACTCCTCCTCCACTATCTCCGGTGACCCCCTCCTTCGGGGACCCCCACTTCCGTCATGACCACGACGTCCTCCGATATGCTCCGAAAAAATTCCGGTAGCTGCGGCGGCGGTAGATCTAGATTTAGATCTAGATCTGGCCCCTTTTCTTGAAATTTGAAAAAATAATTTTGTGGCGCATATTGCAATATGCGCCACAGAAATCTCATTATGTGGCACATATTGCAATATGCACCACATAAATTTGAGATTTCTATGGCGCATATCAATATGCACCACCGAATTACAATTTAGTGGCATGGTAACGGTTGCACATCCCATATGCGCCACAGAATGTCAAAATCCATGCGCCATAGATAAGGCTTTTCCTAGTAGCGGCAGTCAAACTTGCCCAGTGTGAGCACGAGGCCAGAAGCCACATGCTCACCAGCGGAAGTGCGAGATCCCATGCGGAACGTGACTCCGGTCATAGCCATCGAGCCCCATGGTGGGTGCCAACTGTCGTAATTCTGGTTACAGCAGTGCCTAAGAAGGCTAGATAGAGGGTGGGAGAAAGCCTGGCGACTACGATGGCACCTGTAGATGATATTTGGCACAAACCAATGTAGCGGGACACATGAAGTACCTAGGTTCGGAGCCCTCTGTGTGAGAGATAAAACTCCTACTCCTGCCGATCTGACTATGAGGTGATGAACACAAGAGCTATAGAGCGCTCCTTGAGATGTATGAGAGCTAACAAACTAACTTAGACCAACCCTCGCTCAGGATGCACCGCTGCCCCTTATAAAGGGTTGGGGTAACGGTCATAGGCATGGCCGGCTGGCGGGTCCCACAGGTGGGCCCCAGTGGGCTGGTCATCTATAGTATCGTGCAACTGAGAGTGTGTCTATAGTATCCACCGCAGGAGAACAGTGTATGTCGTCTTCAGTGATCTCGTGTCACCGTGAAAGTCTTCGGTATGGGCTTGCAGCACCTGCCATCTTTACGTCCAGTCAGTAGGCATAGGGCGTGGTGCACACTATACAACGCGTCACACGTAGCTACAGTTTCTAGGTACGCTACTCCGGCTGGTCTCCTCCATCTGGCCAGCGCCACTTGTCCTTCATGCCCGTCAGTCCAGCTATGCTAAGGAAGTCGACTTGGCGCATTTTGACTGTCTTGTTGCTTCTGCATTGATCTTACTCCTGGCTGGGTCTCTCTAGCCGGCGTTTGCTCTTCTTATCGCCTAGCTGGACGGGCGTAACCCGTCCGGTTGGTATACCCAGGGATGATCCCCCCGATAAGCTTCATGTACAATATTCACAACAATAGAATCCAGGACCTTCGTTTCAAGTCCAAGGGTTAAAACCCGGGAAAGAAGTAACTACTACTTGAGTGACACAATGTACACTATAAGGTAGTAATCATGAGGTAGCTTCCAAAAGAAGAAAATACTTTTGAAGTACCCAAACAAATAAGAAGGAGGCACATCAGGTGAAAGGAAACCTCAAATCTAGAATAGAATATTGTGGCACATACAATATAACATTGTGGGTCCATAAGATAGACATATCAAGAAAGGAAGGAATATCTGAGATGAAACATAAAAAAGGGAACAAAAACTCACAACACACGCACACACTGACTCTAGGCATTCCAATCTAGTTCCAACAATGCACTTTTCGGACCGAGAAAGGGGAATTGATTGGCTCTGCATATTAGAACTCATTAAAGCCTGATTCGCATCATTGTGCTCAATAAAAGGAATGAGAGAACCTCCAATAGAAAAATATTTGAAAGGAAAAATACTTATAACTCAACATTAGGTCAATTGCTTGAGAAACAACATGCGTATAAGGCACCTAAGCTTTGAAAGACTAGAAGAGATATAAAAACTTTTCCAAATCAACACAAGGTAAGATGACGCAAAGTTGGTGTGATACCAAATAAGGAGTAAACGGAGCATACTAGAGTTTTCGCAAATACTTTTCATCTTTGAAATAGTTTTCACAAGCACTAGACTTAACATCAACCAGTAGCAAGGCTTTCCTACAGTCGGCACTGCTCTGATACAGAAAAATGTGACACCCCTAGGTTCAGGGTTAGAAAAATCCCAGACCTTAGCCTGACATAAGCCTAACCTAGAGCCTGAGAGTGATCAATGAGAGAATAGGTAACACAACAGTGACCCTATGAAACAAATTATTATAGGAGGCTCATAACTGATTAGAGAACCAAATAATTACAAGAAGAGGTCACTAACCACAAACATAAAACAACAGAAGGCAAATTATTCTATTAAATATAGAAAAAACAAATGTCCTGAGAGGCCTGAAGCATGATGATGACATCCTAGCCCATAGATTCTAGGCTGCCTACCGGGAACCCCAAGCTACTCGTCGATGTCGATGTTGTACATAACTCATCTTCAGGGTAACATTTACTTTGATACAAAAGTATCAATGAAGCAAGAGTGAGTATAGATTGTACTTCATAAGACTTATGGCTGGTGGAGTTATTTTGCATCAATCTATCTTTGTTTGTAAGACAAGCGGGAGTAGAAGATCGTCTAATCAGAACATTTTAAATGGGAATATGAGAACAACATCTCCAACTATAATCATCATATTTTGATATCCATAAAATCATCTTCAGAACCTCTCAACTAGTATCACCCCCTCGTACCCTGAGGAAGCATCCTTAAGCACAAGTTGATCTCCCAAGTTTTACAATTATCTTAATGTTTTGTATGATCTTAGAATCTGGATCCTAGTCGTTCATAACCGTGAACATGGATTTTTTTAAAGATTTAACCTTGTAGGGGTGTACAACTTTACCCATATGTACCAAATAGCTCTTAGTGCCAAGTACTATTAGCACGCTTCTGGGGTGACGACGAAGGGTGGTTGGACACGATCTTTAGCTTCATTTATCCTAATCCATGAATCACCAAGAAAGGGGTAGTCTATCTGCTATAGCCATCTGTACTCTCATTTTGGTCAAATCTCTATATTCAAGAATCAGGAGTTTAGCTACCTAGGGCCTCCTTCCTCCTTGGACACACCCTATATGATGCACCATCTTCAACCCATCCAAAATGCAGATGCCAAAAATCAAACTACAGACTCATGGATAAAACAAGGAAAGTTAGTGAGTCTAGGGGTTTTCCAGGCCTCATGTGGTTATACGCTCAGTGTTGGTTACAAAGGAAAGAACTCGGGTCCTAGGGGTGGCCAGCATGGGACTACATAATCACATCCCACTGTGGCCTCCCATACAAGCATTTAGCATGTTCACCTCATATCAGCTTCATACCTTCTTCTCCTATCATATGACGAGTGTAATTATGATGCATATTTAAGCATACAAATTAGTCATATTGTGACTCATCTTATGCTCCATCTAGCTACAACTATGCATATTATGCATGATTTATAGTTCTCGTTCATCGGGAGTAAATAGTAAAACTAGATTGCTTCGGCTCAAATTGCTATCAAAGTCGTCCCGATTCTTTTCGGCCGTGGGATGGATGCCCAAAAGGACACATGGCAACATAGCAATGGAGCCCTGCTATCCCTTGAGGTGGGCCATCCTGCGTGCCAAGGCGAAAGATTCCCTACCGCGTATATGTGTCACGCGCGATGTTGTACCCCGTTTCGTAAGACGATGGACCACGCTTGCCACATGGCCCTGCCGTCAACGTACGCGGGCAGGAAGGCGCTCGGTGAGAGGCGTTCAAGGGCAACAACGCTCCGCACCCACCGGGTGGTGAGGCCCATAGTGAGCCTATGTGGTGCCATGAGCCCATGTCGGCCATGGTTTCTCGCGGTCATTGGGACAGCTGATTTCCGAGCTGGTGCCATGATCCCATCCTAAACGTGTTTTCTCACTGTCATGGGGTCCACCGACAATTAATGTGCCATCATGAGCCTATGCCGGAAGCGGGTTATCGTGGCATAGAGCGGAGCTAGCTGGTGAAGTGGCATCAGAAGGTATGGGTGCTCGCAGGTTATCATGGTCTAGAAACTAGCTCGCAGCAAAGGCTATCAGCACCCATGGGTTCTCGCACTTGCCAGCCGAGCTGGAGTGCATTATCATCGTTGGTTGTGTGTTATAGTGGTTAGTTCGTGTTCTTTGTCCCATTCCTGCCAGCCTAGTCTATAGATGTTCGCGGGTTCTCGTGTCCTCCAGCCGAGCCGGCAACGTGATCTTATCGACAGCTGCGCGTTCTACCATCGAGGTCATGTTGTGGGTCACACTCCTTCAAGACTAGGCTATAGACGCTTGCGGTTTCTTGTGAACACCACATGAGAACCTCCTAGCTTAGGGTTAACATGTAGCACAACAGCGCATAGAGTAAAAAAGTCTTTCAACAATATTTTATGTACGTTGTTCAGTAGCTAGATTCTCTCCTTATTCCACCTCCGATGTCCTTTGGTTATTTGTCGTGATCAGTGGCACGCACCGCTCCGGTGACCACAACTGGAGCTGGCATTGTGGCTGCTCGCGATAGCAAACCAAACGACATTGGACGTGTTGAGTTTCTCTCACGGCCACGAAAAAACAAGCGCCACTGAAGCTCAACGAACCGATGACGCATTGCATGGCCCGGCCTCCTGCCCTGATGTGTGACACTACGATGGGATAGCTAATCTATGAGGAGACTGTCGAAAGTGATCTGATCGTTATCGCAAGCCCCGAATGGTAGGGCAGAAGGTGACGCATGCTCCCATCTTGTGAGTCTGGACTCCTCCCCTTCCTCTATCAAGCACGAGAGTACATGGGGATGCATTCCACGAGATGCAGAATACAAAGGTCTGGAGTGGACAACGCAGCCCGATTGCTGGAGTACACGTTAGGTACTCCATCTTGAACTCTTTCGGAATTGCGTAGTCACATATCGGAGGACCTGTACGGTAGGAGACCTACAACATTGCACCCAGAAGCCGGAGAAACTTGCCGAGGTTATCTCGGATGATGGATCGACACGAAAAACTCCTGTGAAGGAGTTGATGATCCAACTACGATTGAAGCTTTCATTGTAGGACTCCCAATTAGTTTACTACATCACCGTTTGAAGTGCGACAAGGTCACCAATCTGGGAGAGATGATAGAGATGGCGAGCAAATATGCAGACGCTGATGATGATGCAGAAGGACTACTGAACATTCTAGTTGTACCATAGTCACCAAAACTGCCAAAACAACAAACTCAGAAGCGCAAGAACACCTCGAAAGAAAAACCCAATGCAGAAACAACGGTTGTTAATGCCACTTTTGGGTTTGGAGGACGAGGAGGGCGCGGAGGCGGCCACAGAGGCGGTCGTGGGACATCAAGAGTGCAAGGTAGAGGAGACCAACAACCTGGCAAAACCTACTGTTGGGCTGACATTGCCAACAATCCGTGTGTGCATCACTTAGATACCAACAGGGCTCGTCCCACACTTATGTCAAGCGAAGAAAGGGAAAGAAGAATCCCAAAAAAGAAAATGAGACCAAGGAAGATTCCATCACGGAAGAAGCAGAGCCTTCAAATCCCAAGTCGGATGGAAATAAGAACTTCCCAACAAAGAAAGACACTTATGTCCCTTTCCTTGGGTCTCAACCAGCTAAGGTCAAGAAGGCAGTTTTGCATGAGCTCAACGCAACTGTTTCGGCTGTCCCTCAATTCTTGGACTGGTCAGAAGTGACAGTCACCTTTAACCGTGCTAATCATCCGCCTAAGTTACACATGTGAGGAAAGTATGCTTTAGTCATCAATCCACTTATTGACGGCTATGGTTTCTCCAAGCCCCTCATGGATGGCGGCATCAGCATCAACATTCTCTACGTCGAAACACTGTGTAGGATGAGGATCTCGAAAACTCAGCTGAATCACAGCTCTGTGATATTTCACGGAGTTGTCCTAGGAAGACAAGCAAATTCCCTGGGAGAGATCACTTTGGATGTTACTTTTAGAACACCAAAGAACTACTAGACGAAAGCACTTTCCTTCGAAGTGGTCCCGTTCAAGAGCGCATATCACGCTATCTT
The DNA here is from genome assembly GCA_910589775.1 of Avena eriantha. Taxonomy (NCBI): domain Eukaryota; kingdom Viridiplantae; phylum Streptophyta; class Magnoliopsida; order Poales; family Poaceae; genus Avena; species Avena eriantha. Next base: position 106,064,112 of record OU342740.1, on the reverse strand, counting down.
CGGACGGCCAACTTATTGGGCATTTATGGCTCGTCCGTGTTACATTTATAATATGATGAAAATTCTAGGTCCCAAGGGCGTGATCACCATCAGGGGAGACCCGAAGAAACCACGAGAGTGCAAGGACGGAAATGTCACCTTTGTTGAAGCCATATTCCATGCCCAGGAGTACCAGGAGATCAAGAAGACCATCAACCCATCCGAGATGCCATCAACAAAGAAGGAGGTTACAAAGCTGAGTCCGGAGTTCAAGGCATCATAAGAGACGAAGAAGATGTTGTTGAAGGATGATGACCCCTCCAAGGTGACTCAGATATGTGTAGGTTTAGATAGCGCATAGGAAAGCATGCTCGTCGAGTTCCTCCAAGCCAATCAAGATATCTTTGCATGGCAACCATCTCACATGACCGGAGTACATAGGGAACTTGCCGAGCACTCTCTAAATGTACACCCAAATGCTAAACCCGTCAAATAGTCCTTACGATGTTTCGGCGATGAAAAGCGAAACGCAATAGCTAAGGAACTAGCCCAGTTCGAGTTAGCCAGATTCATAGAAGAGGTCATCCACACTGAGTGGTCGGCCAATCCTATAATGGTCCCTAAAAAGGACACCACTGAATTAAGGATGTGTGTTGATTATACCGCCTTGAACAAGGCTTGTCTTAAAGATCTGTTCACTCTACCCAGAATTAATCAAGTTATCGACTCTACAAAAGGCTCGGAACTCCTATGTTTTCTCGATACATATTCCGGTTATCACCAAATCCGGATGAAGGAATCATACAAAATCAAAACTTCATTCATAACGCCTTTCGGAACCTTCTGCTTTGTTGTGATGCCCTTTGGGATAAAAAACGCAGGAGCTACGTTCCAGCGCACTATGCAGCGTTGCCTCCAAGATCAAATCGGATGCAATGTACATGCATATGTGGACGACATAGAGGTGATGTCCAAAAAGAAAGGAACCTTAATTTGCTCTTGGAGGAAACGTTCACCAATCTATGCAAATATAATATAATGCTTAATCCAAATAAGTGTTTCTTTCGAATACCAGCCGGAAAATTGTTATGTTTCATCGCGTCTCAAAGAGGCATAGAGGTGAACTGAGACAAAATTAAGGCTATACTCAATATTTCTAGGTTGACTCGTCCTAAGGACGTTCAAAGACTAACTGGTTGCATTTCTGCAGTCAGCCGGTTTGTAAGCCAGCTCGGTGAAAGAGTCGCACCACTCTACAAGCTCCTGAAAAAGAGAAAAAAATTCGTTTGGACTGATGAAGCTGAAGCTGCACTATAAGACCTAAAAGCAGTACTCTTGTTTGCTCCTATCCTTGCAGCACCGGAACCTCGCGAACCGGTGTTGCTCTATCTGGCTGCGAACAACATAGTCATCATCGTCGTTATGGTGGTGGAAAGACCAGAGGAAAAACAGGAACATCGGGTGCAACATCTGACTTATTACCTTGGTGAAGTCCTAACTAAATCAAAGCAGCGGTATCCACATTATCAAAAGCTAGCTTATGGTGTGTTCTTTGCACCTAGGAAGCTACGACATTACTTTTAGGAGCATCAAATTACCGTGGTGAGCACAACTCCCATGAGAGACATAATTAACAATAGCGACGCTACATGACGTGTCGGAAAATGGGGAATAGAGCTTTCAGCTTTCGACATTGAGTGCAAACCTCGTACATCAATTAAATCCCAAATTCTTGCTGACTTTGTTGCTGATAGGATAGAGACAACGGAAAATATGACCCTCCTAGAGTCGAAATATTGGACCTTTCATTTTTACAGGTCTAAGGCACTCGGGGGCTTGAGGGCTGGCGTGGTTCTCAAATCACCCCAAGGAGATAAGTTTTTCTATGTGTTGCAGATCTACTTCACAGCAACAAACAATATTGTCGAGTATGAAGTGTTGTAGCATGGAATCTGGATTGCTAAGGATATTGGCATCCGGCGACTCATGTGTTATGGAGATTTGGATCTTGTTGCTCAACAAGTGTCGGATCACTGTAATGCAAAAAAGACACATGGCGGCATATAGGGCTATCATGGATGAATTATCTAAATCGTTCGAAGGGTTTGAGGTTCAACACATCCCTCGAACAGAAAATGAGGAGGCGGATGCATTATCTTAAATAGGCTCTACATGGAAGAAGGTCCCGAATGGCGCTTTTTTAAAGCATCTCAAAGTTCCCTCTATTACAGGAGTTAATGAGGAATATCCAACCAAATCCGAATCACCTTTATTAGGAGTCATGGATGTGATTCCCAGTTGGACAAAACCCTACCTAGATTTCTTGGTAGACGGAAAATTACCCGAAGACAAGGTTCTGAGCTAGCAGATTGTCTGATGAGAAAAAGCCTATACAATAATAAATGGTGAGCTCTATAAGCGAGGTGTATCTGGTGTTTTTCAGCGCTACGTATCTAAAGAAGTAGTGGAAATCTTAAGGGAGATCCACAAAGGCGAATGCGGCCATCATACTGCAGCCAAATCTTTAGTGGCAAAAGCTTTCAGACACGGATTTTTCTAGTTCACAACCAAGGCAGATACCGAATGGCTGGTCAAGACGTGCAAAGGCTGCCAAAAGTACGCCAAACAAGCTCATGTTCTGGCTGATTAGCTACGAACAATTCCGATAACATGGCCCTTCGTGGTCTGGGGGCTTGACATGGTAGGACCGTTTAAACGGGCTCCAAGTGGATGTACTCACCTCTTAGTGATGGTGGATAAATTCATGAAATGGATTGAGGCTAAACCTGTCACTAGTTGTGATGGAGCACCAGCCAAAAGATTTCTCGAGGATGTTATAATCTGATATGGTTATCCGCATAGTATTATCACGGACAACAAGAGCAATTTTTCTATGGGAAGACTTGCTGAATTCCGCAATGATCAAAAAATCCGGCTTGACATTGCATCAATCATGCATCCACAAGCCAACAGACAAGTCAAAAGAGCAAATGGTTTAATCCTTCAAGGCCTCAAACCAAGACTCAAAGCACCACTTTGTCATGCTGCGGGGGCTTGGGCAAACGAATTACCGTCTGTGATATGGAGCTTAAGAACAACTCTGAACAGGTCAACCAGATACACACCTTTCTTCTTGGTCTATGGTGCAGAAGCAGTTCTTCCTAGTGATTTAATTCATACTTCTCCTCGAGTTGCTGCATATATCAACGAGGATGCGTAAATTTGTCGACAAGATGATCTCAATTTAATCAAAGAAGTTTGTGTTGTTGCTAAGAAGAGATCAACAGCCTATCAGCAGAAGTTACGCAAGTATCATAGCTAGAGAGTTAGAAACTGGTCTTTCAATAAGGCGATTTGGTTCTTCGGCTTGTGTAGAAAAAAATCACAAACTTTCCCCAGTATGGGAAGGGCCATTTTTAGTTAGTCAAGTATTGCACAATGGTTCTTACCATCTAACTAATATGCAGACAGTCAAAGAAAGACCTGCTACTAAGAAGAGAAAAAGATCTAGAGGTAGTACAGACCCGGAAGAATTAGATAGACCGTGGAATATTGCTCAGCTACGTCCCTTTTATTCTTAAAATTTCTTTCTTTGTAATCATATATGTGTACATGTTCAATAAGAAATAAAGTGTTGGTTGCCTCACTATTTTCTGAGAATTTTTATATTACCATCTTATTTCTGAATGATCATGTCACAATCAAAAATCCTACAATACTTGAAAGTACTTCATGCTCATGTTTGTTCTGGTTAGATTTCCGATTCTAAAAATGCTACCTTCGGGTATAAATTTAAATTTTCAAGTTTATACATTGGTTCTTTATCTGATTGCAGGATGCGGGTATTTTTCGAGTAGTGAATTGTTGGTACTGGAAACCGGCTTTGTTTCTGAGTTTAAACTGGTTTACAAATTGAGCTCCATTGCTCAGGAAAGTTTCCGTGTTGAAGGTTTGCCGGCGCACGAGAGGGATGAGGCAGAAAGCCAGAAAAAGCGATAAGTATAGACAAAAAAAAGTGCTTATGTAAAATTTCAGGCGAATAAAGCCACAAGTGCTAAAAGGAAGTAAAAAGCATTAGTTCTTGCAAACCTTAGCACTGGAAAATATGTTACAATCTCATTGCTTCAAAATAACACATTGTTTTTTCTGGTACTCTATGATGCAGGAGAAGAGGTAGGAGCTGCCGGCGAGCTGGAGACATCGCCTTCGCCTTGATATCTTTCCGAGACAGGCAAATCAGATTCAGTTTGCTCGTCGTCGGAAACCTCAGTTGTTTCTTCGGGAGGCAGAGGAGGCGTTTCCACATGAGTGAAGAATGGAGTGTCGTAGCTGGTTAGATTAGCTAAGTGGCATCCATAGCCAGCGCAGGAGTCCATGATGGCCTTGATGTTTTGCTCCTTGCTGTCTTCATCCATAGTTGAATAACCCCTGGTTACTTGCCAGATTTCCATGCTTCCATGGTGGCTCACAACCATTGTCAGGGCATTCTGTGCTACGGTTCACGCATAGGACATGTTCCAGTTCTGGATGAGCTACGGCATCTCTTTTGCCTTATCTCGCACTTCAAAGGCGGACATTTTGTTCATATCGGAAATCTTCAAGGCTTTGCCAATATCCTCCATTGACTGGCAGAAATTGTGAAGTAGATCTCCGACTTCATTAAGCCGGCTGGTGTGAGACTCGGACGAAGAAGAATCCAGCAAAATCAGAGGACCTGCATACATAAAGTAATGGTCAAAAAATATATCTGAACTCCTAAAGTCGGAAGAACGAAAAGTCAGAGACAGGAAAATTTACCGAAGATGACATCATCAACTTTGGTCTTCTCCACCCTAAGGCTCTGGAGTTTAGCCCGGAGTGCTTGGGTGATGTCCTTCTCCCTGGCTAGTTCGTCTGAGAGATCCGAGATTTTCTCATCCTGGATAGCAATTTTGCGATCACGTTCTTCGGTGGCCATGTTGGAAGATTCAAGAACACTATTAATACTACGCTCATGGTCTACCTTAAGCTTTTCCAGCTCTCGCCTTAAGTCAGTGTTATCCACCTCCAGGGTTTTGAGATTCTCAGCATCTTCAATCAATTTACATGACTGTTTGACCAGTTTTGTAAGCAAAAGAAAATAGTCGAATAAGAATTTGAATATGAAAGAAAAAAGAGTAAGGATAAGGACTTAAAATGATTACCTTTAGCCTCATCCTTGGAAATATCAAGTTGAGCATTTTCAAGACGGAGAGCTCTAATCTCTCTCTGGTTATTGCAAATATTCTTTAATAATTCCTGGTTATAAGCATTAACTTTCTGTAAGTCAGAATAATACCCAGAGTCAGAAGTCTACTGAAGACTCGGGCTAATATTTTAACTAAGTTAAATATCAGCACGAGCCTTGGGGGCTACACTAGTTCATTCTTTGGCATCCTATGAAAGCATAAATCCGTATTTTCTATCCAACTTCATGCTTGGGGGCTAGAGGATATGACATGAAATAAAGTAAAAGAGAAAGTCAAATTCCGACTTACATATTGTTCATGGGTCAGCATTCTTAGACTCATGTTCACCTCAGAAGTAACCTTCTCGGCGAGAGTGATCACTGGTGGTGGCGGAGCCATGCCAGCCTTCAAATTTTCATCACGAAGACGAACTTGGTCAAGAAGCGCAGAGAACTTGACGTCCTCAGCTTCTTGCGCCTCTTCCTCGACAGTGATGTTCCGGCTCTCCAGGCATTGCTGAGCCAGCTTCTGGATCTCTTCTATAGTTTTCCGAGTAATGCCAAGTTTGGCAATACCCGGATTACTGAGAATGTTGTCTGTGAAAACCTCTGCTGAGGGATCATTACCCTTTGAGGGTTCACCCTTATCAATTGTCGAGTCACCCATGGTGACGTCGGTCTGCGAACTAAGGTTTGCTGGCTCAGAATGATGAGCTAGATCTTTTGCAGCACTCGGAGATGAAGTAACCTCCGGTGCTGTAGAAGGCTTCGGGGTAGGAGTTGGAGGTGGAGCAGTAGGTGAAGTCAAATTTAACTTTGACTGTCGCATAGGATTTGCCGGGATTCCCTTCCCCTTGCCTTTGATGAGTTGTTTAGCTCTGAAGAAGTGACATTACAAGATCGTTACGCTTTAGAAATAATAAGAGATAAAATACAAAGACCTTGTGAGGAGAGTTACCTCTTCACAATGGGCACTTCCTTTGTGCCGATAGAGACAGTTGGAGCCTTACGCTTTCGAGTAAGCGCCTCCGGCAGTGGTACAAGTTCTCCATCCGCACGAGATATGTTAGGAGGATATCCCTCAAGAGGAGCAAGCTCCAACTCGGGGAGGTCAGCAAGCTGAAAGATGAACTACCTAAGTATTGCGAAAAGATATAACAAAGTATGGATGAGCACATATTCGAGTAACTATTGGAAAACTTACTGGTGTCACAAGATCATCAGCCGTATGCATATCCAAGGAAAGATCCGTAATCTTCCTCTCGATCCGCTCTTTGATCAACCATTTGATCTGGGACTCATAGTCCTTCTCCGAATAAGATTTGGAGCATATCTGGAGAGAATCTGTCTTGCTCTTGGTGACTGTGTGCATGAGCCAGTCACCATGGTGTTGGAGAGGCTGGATCAGGCACGCCAGCTAGCAATGGATCAAGTCGGATCCCTTCAGACCCTTGTGCTTCATCAAATATTTGATCCACCTCTTGGCAAGAAGCATATTGTCAGTGAGAGCCGGAGCTTCTATGTCCTAGGACTCTTGGGGCGTGGCAGTGCCGTCAAAACCAACAAAGCAGTTGCTTTGCTGGGAGCCGGGTTGTCCTCATGATAAAATAACATGGACGGCCATTTCTTCACGGACTCGCTAGCTTTAATCCTAGCATAGACTCATTCTCTCCTAAAAGAAAATCTGATAGTTCCGGTAATGTAGGGATTACCGGAAGTGATGGAATTTCTCCGGGTACCAAAATAATACCGGAATAGAACAAGACTCGGTTTAATTCCAAGATACCCCTCACACAAAGATGTGTAAGCACTCATTTCTAAAATTGAATTTGGGGGAGATTGTGTAGTTGCACTCCGTAGTGATCTATGACCTTAGTAAAGAAATCTGAGGAAGGAAAACTCAAACCTCTGTTGAGGTGGGTGCCGAAGTGCACTCGCTCATGGGTGTTGGGGGTGGGGATGGTTTGACCAAAACCGTTCTGCAAGTCGCCGGCACAGAGGAGGCCTTCCTTCCCAACGACACGGAGCTTGTCGTCGTCAAGGACTCAGGGGATCCAGACCTCGTGGTACTTCTCCTTCTCTGCCGCAGGGGCCGTCGCTGCTTTCACCGCTGTACCGAGGATGAAGCTTTAGCCATTTTTGCGGGCGGTGGTGACCTAGAATGGGCGGTGCTATGCGCTTGGGGGAGGCAGAAGAGCTTTGCACGGAGGCGTCGAGAGGACAGAGAAGACACTGGTGATGGTAAGGAAGAAAGAGGAGATCTTGACCCCTTATATCCCTCACCTGCGCTAAGATTCATGCAAGATGAACAATAACCGTGCCACGCTTCATGGAAGGATCTAGGTAACCTCCTCGCGAGGATTACACCACCTCGATCTCTGCTCATGCATTAAAACGACGCATCGGTTCCGTGAAAGGCAAACCCACCAACGGTCGTGCTGATAGGAATGTCTGTCAGTGACGTGACTTGACCTTGACTGATGTCAGAGACCAAGTTCCATCTTAGTTTGAATTCAAGATGGAAACCCAAATAATGTACTCATAGGTCCGGCTTATTTTTAAGACCCAGATCATATCCTCTCTTTTGAAGTTTCAGGAACCCTTCAAGATTCTACAAGCCGAAGATGGATCAAGGTAGATGATGATGAAATCCGACTCTAGATCTTGGAGGCTTCCGGGGGCTGCTATTGGGGATATACTTTCTGGGTATTCTCATTGTGCCTCGCTAACCAGGGTGGCCCACTTCAGGTTAGAGCTTTGCTTCACGGGTGGCCCAGTCAGGGAGAAGAGACAGAGTCCGGTCTGGCTACGGGAAGGCCCAGTTAGGGAGAAGAGATGGAGTCCAGTTTGACATAGGCATGTAGTGTTACTTGTAGTTCAAGATGTACTCTGTAACTGAATCTCAGTTGTAGCTGGATAGGTATCTCCTGTAAACCCTGGGCCAGATATCTATATAAGTCGTCGACTAGCCTTTAGGGCACCCCAAAATAGTCTACAATCTCAACTCGCACAGGCGAAACCCTTGTAACCCATATCCGGCTCTGCCGTATTATTGGATTGCTAGTAGGAGTAGGATCCGTCCAAAGCCGGAGGATTTGAACCTAGGTAAACTTGTGTGCTCACCGTCCCAGACCACCGTACGACTCACACCCCTCTCTTCCACACGCCTCGAGGACCCCCTCATGGCGAACTTGTCATCAATCCGACGACACCCTCCACCTAGTCTGTCTTTCTCTTTCCATTTCCCTTGTATCACCTCCTATCTCTAGCAGCGGTGGAGGCAGCAAGGAAGAGGGTGATCGTCGCCCACTAGATAAACAGTGTCGTCAACGCACAAGACGAAGGAGCCTCAGAGCCAACATTGTTTGGGGAAAGAGGAGGGAACTATCGGTGACGACTTCTATTTGTAGGTACGCTCTCCTTCGTTCCTTCTGTCTCTCTCTCTCTCGTGTTCTTCTATCTAATGGAAGACTTTGGGACTATTGGTCAGGGTTGTCGGTCATACTCCTCATTTGCTTGCTCACCACCAATGGCGATGGTTGACATGCTACGCACTTTCACACACATTTCATCTTGACAAGCTCCTCCACGAGACCACGACCCTCCGCAACCTCCTCGTTGGTGCGCAGGTATGCCTACCTCGCCACACACACTCACCCCTGCTGCTACTCCTTACAACCTTGCTAGCGGGTGTTCTCAGATTTCTTGAAGGCTATGTCGTGGTTGCTCAATGCGTTTGTACTTTATTCTTAGATTTTTTGTGTGGAGTTTGCAGCCCATCGGCCGCTGGCGAATAATGTGCATCTGACAACGACAATGAGGAGACGAACCGGAGGAGCAGGAGAATCTTCTGAAAATCTTTGTACTAGGAAAAACTGACTAGTGAAACACAAAACTTCCCAAGATCTATCAGTGAGTAATGTTGTAATGGAGAGAGGCTTTGGTAACATACCTTGTAGACCGAAGATGTAGTCGTACTCATCCGACCTCAAGGTCATGAAGCTCCTCACAAGTCACTCCTGGTCCTCACATGATGATCCTGGTGCCACTAATGGCAGCACCCCCGATGTATCGCACACGACTGGTGTTCAATGATGATCCCTACTCTCCTTGATCTAGTTGAGATTGTAGAAGTAGATATTCTGTCTGGAATCACCGCAACGCAATGGCGTGCTACGGAAAAGTAGTCCCTTGCTCGTGCAACCCTTACTTTGGGGGCATAGTTGCAAGAGAGTATGTATTTTCCCTCCCATATAGACCTCTTTATATAGGGGAAGAGTGGGTACCCCGAACCATTAAAGTCCCAGGGTGGGAACAAAGGGAGAGGAGGTGGGAGGCTATGCCAGGGGAGTAGCTAGCTGGCTGGCTGGGGTAGGTGGGCCCCGCACGCACGACCCATGGGAAGGCTGGTGACTGGGGTGGGCCCCACCTGCATGCCCTCAAGGCAGCGGTGGCGGCTTGCCCTAGTGGCCTTCCCTCTTAGGCCTATTTCCCTCTTGGAACTTGGCCAAATAGGGAATGTACCACATTATTTTTTAACTAAATATTTTATTTTAATATTAATTACAATAATTAATACAAAATGCATATTCAATAAACCCTTTTGATCTGAAACACCTTCCGGTTCATTTTATTCTCCTTAGGGTTCTTCGAAACGATTCTTGTTCTCTCTCGGAACACCTCTGGTGTTCCTTTCTATCTCTTATAGTGATTCGATTAATTCTATAATGATCTCCAGGCATTGTAAAGCCCTTAAGTGTGTTACCCTACAGTTCAGGAACATCATATACATGATTGAGATTTATCTCTAATCAATGATCAATAGCGGTACCGTGATGCCCATAATGACCCCTCTGCATTCCAGGATTTCAATGTTGTTTGAACCACATCGAGTCCAATTCCCTTTGTAACTTTGATACCTGACTTGTCCGAGGCTTGATCATTGGTATCATGATACCTTGTTAAATCTCGTTACCCACAAGTGTTTCTTTACTCGTTCCCGTGTTATTCCATCATTGTGACCTAGTCACATGCTACACAACATATGGATGTAATCTCACCGAGAGGTCCTAGTGTATCTTCTAGACACCCGGGAGAACAAATCCTGATCTTGATAGATGTACCTCAACGTGTGCCTCTAGAATACCCAACATACACCTTTATGATCACCCTACTACGGTGTGACGGTTGATGTAGTCAAAGCAGTCACGGGTTGTAACATCCCAATTTTAGCAACCCTGATTAGTTGTCCTGAATGAGGAGGAACAAAAAAAATTCTTGTTCATTGGTGCAGTGTTGGCATGTTGTTTGTTTGTGCTTGTGCATGTGTTTGTATACCCTATGATACTCCTTACCTCACCATCAGTTGACAAAAGCTATTTAACAAAACTATCATGGCTCCTTTTACATATTCTCAAATGTTCTGGCATTTCAAAACATGAGCCAAGATGCTTATGTAACCAAAGCTATTTCAGTAGCTTGTATTGATCAAACTATGGAGAGCTATATAACATAATCTCCTTATGTTTTCAAGACTGAACCTTCTACTATTCTTATCTCTAGATTTTACAAAACCTTTTTTATGAAGCATTTGAACTCTACTTTTGGTAGAGATACCAAAGACTCTCATCTTATTCAAACTCTAACCCTTTTCAAATTACCCAACCTTTACCTCAAGTCAGACTTGATGGTAACCCAGTGGTAGTTGATTTGTTTGTAAGATGAGTTGCCTTGATCTGCTGTTGAATTGTCTGCTTAGGAGATAGTATGAGCTAATCTAGGAGCTCATCACGAGGATCAAGATGTCTCCAAATTATCCCACCCTAATCAAGAATACAATTTGGATCTAATCCCTAGCTACTAAGTGATCATCTTAAACCCTTAACCAGATCAGCTCTGAAGTAATCTAATTCTAGAAGCTTCCAAGTCAATGAAGACTAGTATCAAGCAAGGATCCTTCCGACTCAAACTACTCTTCAACATAATCCACTTGATGATTGCTCTGGTACCTTGCAACCCATCAAAATCATAACCACCCACATTCTAGTCAAAAACCCTAAATCAGCCAAAATTGGCTAAGTCTGGAATCTGTTTCAACATCACCTTTTTGGATGTCTACCTTTCTCAACCCTTGTGCATTTTTGGAAATAAACTTGAACCAACTTGTTAACCATCCTAAGTACTACCAAGTCCCACTCTTGCCTTTGGTTGAATAATCCTCCAACCCACTTGTTCTTGATGGTTTTGCAAGCAAGAAAATAACTTTTCCTGCAAATCTAGTCAACATGCCTACTTTGATAGAAGCTCACACCACCATCCAACCTTCTATGGACCAACTATTTGCATGGTTGTGTTCTACTAATATATAGTTATCATTACCTACTTCACTTGTTCCAATTGGATCCTTGAGCTGTTTAAACCCACAAGGTTTTGAAGGCTAGTTGATAATCTGCTTTGGCAGGCTTATTTTATTCAAAGTTTGAAAGCTTGTGATGGTGAGATCAAGAAGGATCAAGATCAAAACCATACACCATTGCAATCTACATAACTTGGTATATCCATCCATATATCCCATGCCACAAGGGGAGCCGTGAGCTCCAAGAACCAACAAGTTTTTGATGGCATGAAAACAATCTTACCCAAGATCCTTAAATCTCTAGTTTTCACCAAAATCAACTTGGATTACCAAATCCCAAGGTTGGAAATGCTTGTTACACCTTGTATACATCATCTACCTCGATCATCAAGATTTATCAATAATTATCAATATTTATTATGGACCAAAACTATTTAATCCCCTTAATAGGCAAAACCTCTTCCATAAAGGAAAGTTTGGTTTTTGCCAAAACACTTCCCCAACTTTTGGCTCAATTGAGGTCCACATATCATACCCTATCATCCCACTTAAAAAATAAATATTTTTGAAGAGCTTTAATAATTTTTTTTGCCTTTTTTCCTAAATGGCAAAAACAACAAAATAAATGTTTTAAATACTTCTAAGACCCAATAAATCTTGGGAAAATTATCCTAGGTGTGTATTCACATTTGGGGACATCTACAACAAAAAACCAACCTTGTCCAATGTAAAATTTTCAAATGAGCTTCTAGAAACCATCTCTGAACTTTTTGATTAAATGATCTAAAGTGGACCAAAATTCATCCAATAAATCTCAAATAATTCCTAGATATCTACCTTGACCTCATCTATCTACCAGTACCCTCTTCCCACCTTGTCCCACACAAAATTTTGAACTTCCATCACAATCACCAATTTACTCAATTTAGCAAATCTAGCTAGAATTGAGCTAAGTCTAGATCAAACCATCACCCAAGCTTATCAAGCACTCATATCCACACACCATGACCCTCCTGGTCGTCACCACTGTAGTACTAAAGTACCAACCATTACACCATCCACTTGTCATTCTCCCCTTGGAAGAGTAGAGAGAGTAGAGATAAGCCACTTGTGGCCAACCAACAGCAGCACTACCTCCCCCTCTCTGTCCCTGCCGACCAAATGACTCACACCACCCCTCCACCGCCATCCTTGACCAATCCCAAGCTAGATCCACCCCTCCTCCATGTCCAAGATGGACATTGCCTATCCCCAACTCCCTCTCCCTCTCCCTTTTAAATAGGCCCGAGGCCACCCCGTGCCTCCCCTCCCCCTCATTTGCATCCTCTCCCCCTCACCTACAATCCACTCCCCCTCCCTCGCTCTGTACTGACCTGAGGGAGAGAAGAAAGGCCTCCTCGGCCATCGGCAAGATCTGAGCCCCGAGCTCTCTCCCAGGCTCCTAGCTTCTGCATGTTGTTGTACAGCAACCCCCTCGTCCTCCTCTATCTAATCCTACCCCTTTTTCTTCTAGTGAGAGCCCATGTCCGCATCGCCATGGACCTCCCAGGCGTGGTCTTCGGGCGTCCTTGCGCGAGCTCGGTTTTGGCGTCGAACCTGGCTTTGCCGCCCCTCTCCGGAGTCACCATCGTCAACCGCTTTGCCCTGCAGCCTCCCCATCTCCCTTCCGCCCTCCGGTGACCTCCTCCTTGCTGCACGAATGCCAGTTAGGGTTTCTTCTCCGACGAACCGCCGCCACGAGGACGACGAGGGACAACCGTCGATCAGTTCTTAATCGTGCAGCTGATCTCCTCCGATACCTCTTCGACCGTGACCTGTCGCTGACCGGCGGGCCCTGCGCGGCCAGATTCAAATGCGCGCCCGCGCGCTCCCTCCCGGTCAACGTGCCCCGGGTGGGCCGGATCCCCCAAGTGAGGCCCAGCTCCACCAAGGAATTGGCCTGATAGTACCCCTTTTCTTTTTCTTTTAATCAAACCCTTCTATCCATAGTATTACCAACAGGTTTAGTTAAATATGAAAATTAAAATGACCATATTTTGGCTAGATTCAATTTTTGACATGTTCCTGTATGTTTTCTCTAATATGCAGAACCAACCCTAGTACAAAAAGGTCCACCAATAAATTCTAGAAATAAATATACAAACAAGTATCAATTCTAGTAAATAAATTCCCCAGGGAACCATCCTCATCCAAATGTGGTGAAACAAACCTTACCTGGTAGGTATTCCCCATACTTTCTATCTAGCATTGGTCGCATGCCAGTTTGAGCTCTGGTCCACCAGTAGTAAAAATAACAAAAACAGGCCATCTATGTCCTTAAGATTTTATCTAGGCCAATTTAAAATAGGTACTGACCTAAATCCAACTCTCCTATCCTAAAACATAAGGCCTATCAAAATCCAGGAGCCCATCATTTTCTAAACCTCAGTTGATTTATTGAGATTAATCTGTTCTGGGCTTAGTTATTTCACTAATAAAATCACTATAGTAGCTTTGTAACTCCAAAAAGAGTGAATCCAATTTCTACAGAAAGGTATTAGAAATACCTAACAGTTGTCCTTGGCGTCAGATCAATAGTTACTATAGATTTAATCTGGTGAAAAAGACAAATTTCCTACAGAACTGCCTTTGGGAATTTCCTGAGGACCCAAGGAAATAATTTTTGGAGCTCCAGAACTTTTCTGGTGAATTATTTCCTAAAACTAGAGTTTTTATCACTAGAAAATTCATAATAAATTAAAGAAAAGTGATAAAATCTTGAAAGCACTTTTGTTGGTCTTGTTATTTTAAAACCTACCTGATGGTATTCTGGTTGCACCTTGATACCATATTTACCTAGGCCTTGGTCCCAAACCCCCTTCATTAGTGGTTATGACCGTTTCCCGAATAAAGGAAAATCCCACCAATGCAAATAGGATTTTTGCAATGGTTCTAAATCCAATCCTCTCAAAACCTACTGAATTGAGTAATGTGTGGTATGTCTATCTACTGTATTGTATTGGTGATTGTATGCCTTGTATTGATTGTGCCCTTTTTGTTTGTTTGCATGTGTTCCCTATCGACGATGGTTGCAATTATATCGGAGACTAGAAGAAGTGGTTATTATGGTGTTCTAAGGAGAAGTTTAGGGACATTATGCCATATTGCTGATCTCAGGCAAGCCACCTTCTTGCTCATAAGCCTTGTCCTACTATTTTACTTATGCATGTTTTGTCTACTATTTGTGAAACTGTATTGTTTTATTGTTTGTTGATGTATATACGGTAGTGGTTTTGCTCCTCCGAACTATTACACTTCTGTACTACTAAGTACAACCCCCTTGGTGATACCTACGTGTCCCTAGTAGAATAGATGGTGCATATCCACCATATCCCTTGGAGACCCTGTTTTAGCCAAAGAAAAGCTAGAGGATGGGAAGACCCCGGCAGAAGTTTACCAAATGTTTCTGATAAAACCTTGGTGAGGTGGGACCTCCCAAGAGATGTTGAGAAAGAGAAAAGGGTTTTAGTTTTATAAAATGCTAGAGGAAATCTAGAGGAAAAAGGTTTATGAAAACGCACCCTGTTCTTTGTAGTTTAGCTATAACAACTGAACCTTGTGCAACCACATTACTTTGATATGGGACAGGGCTGGATTTGATGGTTGTCTATTCCGGTATAAGCTGCCTCACAACAACTACAGGGGATCAGGGATCCCTGAAGGGTGGCCCTTCTCCGATAAAGGTCCATGTGGGACATCGACCTAGAGAAGGAACGAAGGGTCTGCTGGCCTCCATGCGTTACTATGAGCCCCTCATTGAAAGCACACACTCGAGCAGGGAAAAAGCGCTCCGGTTGGTCCTCGGTACCCGACGTCCCAGTTTTGAGGGGATTAACACTCATAGGGTAGGCACTTGTACTGGAGTGGGCATCCGTAGAGCCTTGATCGGTTACTCGACCCACGATCGGTGAAGATCACGGTAGTGTACCCGGATGGTGTGGGTAAAGTGTACAACCTCTGCAGTGTGTAATTCTATTCGAATACCCGTGTCCACGGTTAAGGACGGGTTGGACAAACTTCTGTAGAGCGGTGCTGGTTTTGTTTTCAAAAAGGATTTCGCAAAAGCAAAGGCTTTGAAAATATTTTGACCATGGGATGGTCAGAAAGGAGAAATGTTTTGACCATGGGATGGTCAGAGAGGAAGGAAGGAGTTTGGTCGTGGGATGACTGGAAGAAAGGAACAAATGGGTGACCTAGTCCTGATGTTTTCTAAAACTTTTCAAAAAGGTTTCCAAAATGTTTACAAAGGCTTTCAACAAAGATATGTAGATGCTATATCTACAAGACAAACTAATTTAGAAAAGAACTTCTCTTGGAGCCCTCCTACTACCACAGCCATAATGCATATCCTCTTGTTGTTATTATTATCTTAAGGTGGTTCGCGAGTACATTCCAAGTACTCATTGGCTTTGTTATTATTATCTTAAGGTCTATCATTACCTGCTTCACTTGTTCCAATTGGATCCTTGAGCTGTTTAAACCCACAAGGTTTTGAAGGCTAGTTGATAATCTGCTTTGGCAGGCTTATTTTATTCAAAGTTTGAAAGCTTGTGATGGTGAGATCAAGAAGGATCAAGATCAAAACCCTACACCATTGCAATCTACATCACTTGGTATATCCATCCATATATCCCATGCCACAAGGGGAGCCCTGAGCTCCAAGAACCAACAAGGTTTTGCTGGCATGAAAACAATCTTACCCAAGATCCTTAAATCTCTAGTTTTCACAAAAATCAACTTGGATTCCCAAATCCCAAGGTTGAAAATGGTTGTTGCACCTTTTCTACATCATCTACCTTGATCATCATGATTTATCAATAATTATCCATATTTATTATGGACCAAAACTATTTAATCCCCTTAATAGGCAAAACCTCCAAAACCTGTTCCATAAAGGAAAGTTTGGTTTTTGCCAAAACACTTCCCCAACTTTTGGCTCAACTGAGGTCCACATATCATACCCTATCATCCCACTTAAAAAATAAATATTTTTGAAGAGCTTTAATAATTATTTTTGCCTTTTTTCCTAAATGGAAAAAACAAAAGAATAAATGTTTTAAATACTTCTAAGCTCCAATAAATCTTGGGAAAATTCTCCTAGGTGTGTATTCACATTTGGGGCCATCTCCAACCAAAACCCAACCTTGTCCAATGTAAAATTTTCAAAGTAGCTTCTAAAACCCATCTCTGCACTTTTTGATTAAATGATCTAAAGTGGACCAAAATTCATCCAATAAATCTCAAATAATTCCTGGATATCTACCTTGACCTCATCTATATACCAGTACCCTCTTCTCACCTTGTCCTATGCAAAATTTTGAACTTCCTTCACAATCACCAATTTACTCAATTTAGCAAATCTAGCTAGAATTGAGCTAAATCCAGATCAAACCATCACCCAAGCTTATCAAGCAATCATATCCAGACATGATGACCCTCCTGGTCGTCACCACTGTAGCACTACAGTACCAACCATTACACCATCCACTTGTCATTATCCCCTTGGAAGAGTAGAGCGAGTAGAGATAAGCCACTTGTGGCCAACCAACAGCAGCACCACCTCCCCCTCTTTGTCCCTGCCGACCAAATGACTCACACCACCCCTCCACCGCCATCCTTAACCAATCCCAAGCCAGATCCACCCCTCCTCCATGTCCAAGATGGACATTGCCTATCCCTAACTCTCTCTCCCTTTTAAATAGGCCAGAGGCCACCCCGTGCCTCCCCTACCCCTCATTTGCATCCTCTCCCCTCACCTATAATCCGCTCCCCCTCCCTCGCTCTGTACTGACCTGAGGGAGAGAAGAAAGTCCTCCTCGGCCATCGGGAAGATCTGAGCCCCGAGCTCTCTCCCCAGCCTCCTAGCTTCTGCATGTCATTGTACAGTAACCCCGTCGTCCTCCTCTATCTAATCATGCCCCTTTTTCTTCCAGGGAGAGCCCCTGTCCGTGTCGCCATGGACCTCCCGAGCGTGGTCTTCGGGCGTGCTTCTGCGAGCTCGGTTCCGGCGTCGAACCTGGCCTTGCTGCCCTTCTCCGGAGTCGTCGTCATCGACTGCTTCGCCCTGCAACCTCCCCGGCTCCCCTCCGCCCTCCGGTGACCTCCCCCGCGCCGCCCGAACACCAGCTAGGGTTTCTTCTCCGACGAACCGCCGCCGCAAGGACGACGAGGGACAACCATCGATCAGTTCTTAATCATGCAGCTGATCTCCTCCGGTACCTCTTCGACCGCGACCTGTCGCTGACCGACGGGCCCTGCGCGGTCAGATTCAAACGCGCGCCCGCGCGCTTCCTCTCGCTCAACGCGCCTCGGGTGGGCCGGATCCCCCCAGTGAGGCCCAGCTCCGCCAAGGAATCGGCCCGGTAGTACCCCTTTTCTTTTTCTTTTATTCAAACCCTTCTATCCATAGTATTACCAATAGGTTTAATTAAATGTGAAAATGAAAATGACCATATTTTTCCCAGGTTCAGTTTTTGACATGTTCATGTATGTTTTCTCTAACATGTAGAATCAACCCTAGTACAAAAAGGTCTGCCAATAAATTCTAGAAATAAATATACAAACAGGTATCTATTCTAGTAAATAAATTCCCCAGGGAACCATCCTCATCCAAATGTGGTGAAACAAACCTTACCTGATAGGTATTCCCCATTCTTTCTATCTAGCATTCGTCGCATGCCAGTTTGAGCTTTGGTCCACCAGTAGCAAAAATAACAAAACAGGGCTTCTCTGCACTTAAGATTTTCTCTGGGCCAATTTTAAACAGGTACTGACCTAAATCCAACTCTCCTAGTTCCTAAAACATAAGCTCTATCAAAATCTAGGAGCCCATAATTTTCTTAGGCTCAGTTGATTTATTGAGAATTAATCTGTTCTGGGCTTAGTTATTTCACTAATAAAATCACTACAGTAGCTCTGTAACTACAAAAAGAGTGAATCCAATTTCTACAGAAAGGTATTAGAAATACCTAATAGATGTCCTTGGTGTCAGATCAATAGTTATTGTATATTTAATCTGGTGAAAAAGACAAATTGCCTACATAACTGACTTTGGGAATTTTGGAGCGATTCCAACTCTCAGTGAACAAGTACATCAAGTCTTACCTAACCACCCAAGGAAATAATTTTTGGAGCTCCAAAACTTTTCTGGTGAATTATTTCCTAAAACTAGAGTTTTTACCACTAGAAAATTCATAAGAAATTAAAGAAAAGTGATAAAATCTTGAAACCACTTTTGTTGGTCTTGTTTTGTAAAAACCTACCTGATGGTATTATATTTGCACCTTGATACAATACTTACCCAGGCCTCGGTCCCAAATCCCCTTCATTAGTGGTTATGACCATTTCCCGAATAAAGGAAAATCCCACCAATGCAAATAGGGTTTTTGCAATGGTTCTAAATCCAATCCTCTCAAAACCTACTGAATTGAGTAATGTGTGGTATGTCTGTCTGCTGTATTATATTGGTGATTGTATGCCTTATATTGTTTGTGCCCTTTTTGTTTGTTTGCATGTGTTCCCTATCGATGATAGTTACGATTATATCGGAGACCAAAAGAAGTGGTTATTATTGGTTATTATGATATTCTAAGGAGAAGTTCAGGGACATTATGCCATATTGCTGATCTCAGGCAAGCCACCTTCTTGCTCATAAGCCTTGTCCTACTATTTCACTTATGCATGTTTTGTCTACTATTTGTGAAACTGCATTGTTTTTTTGTTTGTTGATGTATATACGGTAGTGGTTTGGCTCCTCCGAACTATTACACTTCTGTACTATTAAGTACAACCCCCTTGGTGATACCTACTTGTCCCTAGTAGAATAGATGGTGCATATCCACCATATCCCTTGGAGACCCTGTTTTAGCCAAAGAGAAGCTAGAGGATGGGAAGACCCCGGCAGAAGTTTACCAAATGTTTCTGATAAAACCTTGGTGAGGTGGGACCTCCCAAGAGATGTTGAGAAAGAGAAAAGGGTTCTGGTTTTATAAAATGATGGAGGAAAAATGGAGGAAAAAGGTTTATGAGAACGCACCCGGTTCTTTGCAGTTTAGCTATAACAACTTAACCCTGTGCAACCACATTACTTTTATATGGGACAGGGCTGGATTTGATGGTTGTCTATTCCGGTATAAGCTGCCTCACAAAAACTATAGGGGATCAGGGATCCCTGGAGGGTGGGCCTTCTCCGATGAAGGTCCATGTGGGACATCGACCTGGAGAAGGAACGAAGGGTCTGCTGGCCTCCACGCTTGACTATGAGCCCCTCATTGAAAGCGCACACTCGAGCAGTGGAAAAAGCGCTCCAGTTGGTCCTCGGTACCCGACGTCCCGGTTTTGAGAGGATTAAAACTCATAGGGTAGGCCCTTGTATTGGACTGGGCATCCGGAAAGTCTTGATTATCACTATTATTTTCTAAAACTAGAGTTTTTATCACTAGAAAATTCATAAGAAATTAACGAAAAGTGATAAAATCTTGAAACCACTTTTGTTGGTCTGGTTTTGTCAAAACCTACCTGATGGTATTCTGGTTGCATCTTGATACCATACTTACCCAGGACTTGGTCCCAAACCCCCTTCATTAGTGGTTATGCCCATTTCCCGAATAAAGGAAAATCCCACCAATGCAAATTGGGTTTTTGCAATGGTTCTAAATCCAATCCTCTCAAAACCTACTAAATTGAGTAATGTGTGGTATGTCTGTCTGTTATATTGTATTGGTGATTGTATGCCTTATATTGTTTGTGCCCTTTTTGTTTGTTTGCATGTGTTCCCTATCGACGATAGTTGCGATTATATCGGAGACCAGAAGAAGTGGTTATTATTGGTTATTATGGTATTCTAAGCAGAAGTTCAGGGACATTATGCCATATTGCTGATCTCAGGCAAGCCACCTTCTTGCTCATAAGCCTTGTCCTACTATTTCACTTATGCATGTTTTGTCTACTATTTGTGAAAATGCATTGTTTTTTTGTTTGTTGATGTATATACGGTAGTGGTTTGGCTCCTCCGAACTATTACACTTCTGTACTATTAAGTACAACCCCCTTGGTGATACCTACTTGTCCCTAGTAGAATAGATGGTGCATATCCACCATATCCCTTGGAGACCCTGTTTTAGCCAAAGAAAAGCTAGAGGATGGGAAGACCCCGACAGAAGTTTACCAAATGTTTCTGATAAAACCTTGGTGAGGTGGGACCTCCCAAGAGATGTTGAGAAAGAGAAAAGGGTTTTGGATTTATAAAATGATGGAGGAAAAATGGAGGAAAAAGGTTTATGAGAACGCACCCGGTTCTTTGCAGTTTAGCTATAACAACTTAACCCTGTGCAACCACATTACTTTTATATGGGACAGGGCTGGATTTGATGGTTGTCTATTCCGGTATAAGCTGCCTCACAAAAACTACAGGGGATCAGGGATCCCTGGAGGGTGGGCCTTCTCCGATAAAGGTCCATGTGGGACATCGACCTGGAGAAGGAACGAAGGGTCTGCTGGCCTCCACGCGTTACTATGAGCCCCTCATTGAAAGCGCACACTCGAGCAGTGGAAAAAGCGCTCCAGTTGGTCCTCGGTACCCGACATCCCGGTTCTGAGGGGATTAACACTCATAGGGTAGGCACTTGTACTGGACTGGGCATCCGGAAAGTCTTGATTATCACTATTATTTTCTAAAACTAGAGTTTTTATCACTAGAAAATTCATAAGAAATTAACGAAAAGTGATAAAATCTTGAAACCACTTTTGTTGGTCTGGTTTTGTCAAAACCTACCTGATGGTATTCTGGTTGCATCTTGATACCATACTTACCCAGGACTTGGTCCCAAACCCCCTTCATTAGTGGTTATGCCCATTTCCCGAATAAAGGAAAATCCCACCAATGCAAATTGGGTTTTTGCAATGGTTCTAAATCCAATCCTCTCAAAACCTACTAAATTGAGTAATGTGTGGTATGTCTGTCTGTTATATTGTATTGGTGATTGTATGCCTTATATTTATTGTGCCCTTTTTGTTTGTTTGCATGTGTTCCCTATCGACGATAGTTGCGATTATATCGGAGACCAGAAGAAGTGGTTATTATTAGTTATTATGGTATTCTAAGCAGAAGTTCAGGTACATTATGCCATATTGCTGATCTCGGGCAAGCCACCTTCTTGCTCATAAGCCTTGTCCTACTATTTTACTTATGCATGTTTTGTCTACTATTTATGAAACTGCATTGTTTTATTCTTTGTTGATGTATATACGGTAGTGGTTTGGCTCCTCCGAACTATTGCACTTCTGTACTATTAAGTACAACCCCCTTGGTGATACCTACTTGTCCCTAGTAGAATAGATGGTGCATATCCACCATATCCCTTGGAGACCCTGTTTTAGCCAAAGAAAAGCTAGAGGATGGGAAGACCCCGGCAGAAGTTTACCAAATGTTTCTGATAAAACCTTGGTGAGGTGGGACCTCCCAAGAGATGTTGAGAAAGAGAAAAGTGTCTTGGTTTTATAAAATCCTGGAGGAAAACCGGAAGAATAAGGTTTACGAAAACTCACCCGGTTCTTTGCAGTTTAGCTATAACAACTTAACCCTGTGCAACCACATTACTTTGATATGGGATAGGGCTGGATTTGACGGTTGTATATTCCGGTATAAGCTGCCTCACAACAACTACAGGGGATCGGGGATCCCTGGAGGGTGGGCCTTCTACGATAAAGGTCCATGTGGGACATCGACCTAGAGAAGGAACGAAGGGTCTGCTAGCCTCCACGCGTTACTATGAGCCCCTCATTGAAAGCGCACACTCGAGTAGTGGAAAAAGCGCTCCGGTTGGTCCTCGGTACCCGACGTCCCGGTTTTGAGGGGATTAACACTCATAGGGTAGGCACTTGTACTGGAGTGGGCATCCGGAGAGTCTTGATCGGTTACTCGACCCACGATCGGTGAAGATCACGGTAGTGTACCCGGATTGTGTCGGTAAAGTGTACAACCTATACAGAGTGTAAAGCTATTCGAATAGCCGTGTCCACGGTTAAGGACGGGTTGGACAAACTTCTGTAGAGCGGTGTTGGTTTTGTTTTCAAAAAGGATTTCGGAAAAGCAAAGGCTTTGAAAATATTTTGGTCATGGGACCATGGGATGGTCAGAAATGAAGGAAGGAGTTTGGTCGTGGGACGACCGGAAGAAAGGAACAAATGGGTGACCCAGTCCTTATGTTTACTAAAACTTTTCAAAAAGGTTTTCAACAAAGATATGTAGATGCTATATCTACAAGAGAAACTAATTTAGAAAAGAACTTCTCTTGGATCCCTCCTACTACCACAGCCATAATGCATATCCTCTTGTTGTTATTGTTATCTTAAGGTAGTTTGCGAGTACATTCCAAGTACTCATTGGCTTTGTCCCTGGCTATTAACTTGGTCAGATATCAAGACGAGGTGAAGTGCACGACTATGCGAGCTAGGACGTCTTCCCAGTCAGTTTCCTGTAGGTTAAGGTATGGCTCGGGCTCTACGCTTGATGAAGTTCTGCTGATGATTATTGATGTAGCCATAACGACATTTACGTAAGTCTTGAAATTCGGTATATTCTAGGATGTTGTAATGATACTTGTCGGTTATGTGCCACGACTAACTGATCATGGGATCATGGTTGTATGCATAACAGGGATTCTCGGAGGATTAATCCAGGGGGCCCACAGACTTGGTATCAGAGCCATCCTGACTGTAGGAGAACCTTAGTTAGCATGGTCGCTAGACAAGAACCTTACTTTGAAAACCTTGGCGTTCGAAAACTAGTTTCTTAATGAGTTTCAAAAGTTCTACTTCTTCTCTTACTCTAAGTAAATGCTCTCGAAAATGGTTTACTCCAACTCTTGTCCACAAACTTCAAACCTCTGGATTTTAAATAACTAGGATCTAGAACCCGGTGAAGACAATGAGAACAAGATGAAGACAAGCAACTACCAGCAAACACAAGGAGACTATAATATCGCTCTACCAACGGAATCCTCATAATCAGAAGACCTCAGGTGTTGCGCTACCAAGAAGCGTCCAAGATACGATGAAGGATTTATCGGCAAGATAGTGACTCCGACCTGAAGAAAGACGAGATCTAGGATCAATAGTCCTAAGAATAGGATTCCCCTACATCGCGGGTAGTTAATTCCTTGGTCCCTGGCGTTGACCGTGTTTTCTTGCCTAAGTGCATCCTGTGTTGCTTGAGGTGTGTTGTCTGCCGAGGACATTGCGATTCCCTCGCTCTGTTCGTCTTGTTTGTATGTCCCGGCTTGCTTTGACCTCCATAAAAACGTGACCCGAGGAGCGATAACCCACCTAGTAACTCAGGAAACCCCTGTGTTAGATGTCGGTAATGAGACCCAAACTAACCTCGAGAGTATATGAGAGGAAAAGCATCGCCAGAACCAGGAGTTCGACATCGTCCAGTCAGAGTCAACTCAACGTTTTCACCGCAGCCAGACGGCATACCTCATCAAACTCACCTCGCAAGACTCGTCTATGGCACCATTCTCCCTTGTGCCTCAGTCTACTACAACAAGAATTCCGTTGGAACTGGAAGTCCATCACCGAAGGATCCTCAATATCCACAAGAAACCACCCGATAAGTCAACCAAGTAAAGAAGTGAAGACCTAACTATGCTGACCCTCGGTACATTAGAACTCCCAACCACCTCAGGAGGCTACCTAGTATAGTCAAACCTACCCAAACCAACGGGAAGTTCCTCCCTAGAAGGTCAGAACCACCCCTGAAGTCAGATGATTAGGAAGCGTGAAGATAGTTTCCTCAAAACTGGATGTCTCTACTTTGACTGAAGACTATCCAGAAGAGTCATAAACGGCTAACTTACCTTGAGCTAACACCCCTTTATAAGCTTCGTTAGGAAACCACCCCCGCCCAGGGTTAATAAAATAAGGCGTCTCTCGAAGACCCCAGCTCAAGACTCCGAGAAGATACAACTTTCCGCTAAACATCGGGTCAGCACTCCAAGACAGAAGACCCGCACCCTTCTTGATGAACCTTAGTGAAGCTCTAAGGTGGAAAGACTGTGCCTTTCCACTCAAATCTTCAGAAGACTATCTACCAAAAGATACTTTAGAAAATATCTCCGTCTCCGAAATCTTCCCGCCAAGCAACAACCCGTGAGTCATCAGAAGCGAAACTCACCGAAGAATCTATGACTCCAAGAAGAGAGGAGTGTGCTATCCCCGAACTGTTCGAGTCTACTCCTAAGGGGGAAAGATTGCGTCTTTCCCACCAAAATAGAGTAACCCTGCACTAGAAGCAAACCCAGGAGTATCGATCGTAAAATATTTAATTAGGATATGCTACGACCCTAAAGAAGAGTCGTGGACCGTTGGAGAAAGGTACACCAAGACATAGATTCTGTCCTCCGACGAGTACCCTATGAAGTTCAGCATCGAGATAGTCTGTCCAGTTAAGCCCTCGAGATATAGAGTCTAGAAGGAAAATAAAGTCATCCCTCGCAATCAGGACTAGACTCTGCTCAACTCTCTGTGCATCTCGGAAGACTGAAGCTCAACTTCATCGACAGAGTAGTCACTTTCAAAGATGGAGTCTGTAAGATAGTATGCGTAAGACACCTAGTATCAACCCGACTCAAACTCCCCTAACCCTACTCTCCTGAATCTCGGGACGAGATTCTTTTAAGGGGGAAAGGTCTGTAACATCCCAATTTCAGCAACCCTGATTAGTTGTCCAGAATGCAAAAATCAAGGGGAACAAAAACTTTTTCTTGTTCATTGGTGAAGTGTTGGCTTGTTGTTTGTTTGTTCTTGGGCATGTGTTTGTATACCCTATGATGCTCCTTACCTCACCATCAGTGTACAAAAGCTATTTAACAAAACGATCCTGGCTCCTTTCACAAATTCTCAAATGTTCTAGCATTTCAAAACATGAGCCAAGATGCTTATGTAACCAAAGCTATTTCAGTAGCTTCTATTGATCAAACTATGGAGAGCTATATAACATAATCTCCTTATGTTTTCAAGACTGAACCTTCTACTATTCTTATCTCTAGATTTTACAAAACCTTTTTATGAAGCATTTGAACTCTACTCTTGGTAGAGATACCAAAGACTCTCATCTTATTCAAACTCCAACCATTTTCAAATTACCCAACCTTACCTCAAGTCAGACTTGATGGTAACCCCGGTGGTAGTTGATTTATTTGTAAGATGAGTTGCCTTGATTTGCTGTTGAATTGTCTGCTTAGGAGATAGTATGAGCTAATCTAGGAGCTCATCACTTGGATCAAGATGTCTCCAAATCATCCCACCCTAATCAAGAATACAATCTAGATCTGATCCCTAGCTACTAAGTGATCATCTAAAACTCTTAACTAGATCAGCTCTGAAGTAATCTAATTCTAGAAGATTCCAAGTCAATCAAGACCAGTATCAAGCAAGGATCCTTCCGACTCAAACTACTCTTCAACATCACCCACTTGATGATTGCTCTGGTACCTTGCAACCCATCAAAATCATAACCACCCACATTCTAGTCAAAAACCCTAAATCAGCCAAAATTGGCTAAGTCTGGAATCTGTTTCAACATCACCTTTTTGGATGTCTCCCTTTCTCAACCCTTGTGCATTTTTGGAAATAAACTTGAACCAACTTGTTAACCATCCTAAGTACTACCAAGTCCCACTCTTGCCTTTGGTTGAATAATCCTCCAACCCACTTGTTCTTGATGGTTTTGCAAGCAAGAAAATAACTTTTCCTGCAAATCTAGTCAACATGCCTACTTTGATAGAAGCTCACACCACCATCCAACCTTCTATGGACCAACTATTTGCATGGTTGTGTTCTACTAATATATAGTTATCATTACCTACTTCACTTGTTCCAATTGGATCCTTGAGCTGTTTAAACCCACAAGGTTTTGAAGGCTAGTTGATAATCTGCTTTGGCAGGCTTATTTTATTCAAAGTTTGAAAGCTTGTGATGGTGAGATCAAGAAGGATCAAGATCAAAACCATACACCATTGCAATCTACATAACTTGGTATATCCATCCATATATCCCATGCCACAAGGGGAGCCGTGAGCTCCAAGAACCAACAAGTTTTTGATGGCATGAAAACAATCTTACCCAAGATCCTTAAATCTCTAGTTTTCACCAAAATCAACTTGGATTACCAAATCCCAAGGTTGGAAATGCTTGTTACACCTTGTATACATCATCTACCTCGATCATCAAGATTTATCAATAATTATCAATATTTATTATGGACCAAAACTATTTAATCCCCTTAATAGGCAAAACCTCTTCCATAAAGGAAAGTTTGGTTTTTGCCAAAACACTTCCCCAACTTTTGGCTCAATTGAGGTCCACATATCATACCCTATCATCCCACTTAAAAAATAAATATTTTTGAAGAGCTTTAATAATTTTTTTTGCCTTTTTTCCTAAATGGCAAAAACAACAAAATAAATGTTTTAAATACTTCTAAGACCCAATAAATCTTGGGAAAATTATCCTAGGTGTGTATTCACATTTGGGGACATCTACAACAAAAAACCAACCTTGTCCAATGTAAAATTTTCAAATGAGCTTCTAGAAACCATCTCTGAACTTTTTGATTAAATGATCTAAAGTGGACCAAAATTCATCCAATAAATCTCAAATAATTCCTAGATATCTACCTTGACCTCATCTATCTACCAGTACCCTCTTCCCACCTTGTCCCACACAAAATTTTGAACTTCCATCACAATCACCAATTTACTCAATTTAGCAAATCTAGCTAGAATTGAGCTAAGTCTAGATCAAACCATCACCCAAGCTTATCAAGCACTCATATCCACACACCATGACCCTCCTGGTCGTCACCACTGTAGTACTAAAGTACCAACCATTACACCATCCACTTGTCATTCTCCCCTTGGAAGAGTAGAGAGAGTAGAGATAAGCCACTTGTGGCCAACCAACAGCAGCACTACCTCCCCCTCTCTGTCCCTGCCGACCAAATGACTCACACCACCCCTCCACCGCCATCCTTGACCAATCCCAAGCTAGATCCACCCCTCCTCCATGTCCAAGATGGACATTGCCTATCCCCAACTCCCTCTCCCTCTCCCTTTTAAATAGGCCTGAGGCCACCCCGTGCCTCCCCTCCCCCTCATTTGCATCCTCTCCCCCTCACCTACAATCCACTCCCCCTCCCTCGCTCTGTACTGACCTGAGGGAGAGAAGAAAGGCCTCCTCGGCCATCGGCAAGATCTGAGCCCCGAGCTCTCTCCCAGGCTCCTAGCTTCTGCATGTTGTTGTACAGCAACCCCCTCGTCCTCCTCTATCTAATCCTACCCCTTTTTCTTCTAGTGAGAGCCCATGTCCGCATCGCCATGGACCTCCCAGGCGTGGTCTTCGGGCGTCCTTGCGCGAGCTCGGTTTTGGCGTCGAACCTGGCTTTGCCGCCCCTCTCCGGAGTCACCATCGTCAACCGCTTTGCCCTGCAGCCTCCCCATCTCCCTTCCGCCCTCCGGTGACCTCCTCCTTGCTGCACGAATGCCAGTTAGGGTTTCTTCTCCGACGAACCGCCGCCACGAGGACGACGAGGGACAACCGTCGATCAGTTCTTAATCGTGCAGCTGATCTCCTCCGATACCTCTTCGACCGTGACCTGTCGCTGACCGGCGGGCCCTGCGCGGCCAGATTCAAATGCGCGCCCGCGCGCTCCCTCCCGGTCAACGTGCCCCGGGTGGGCCGGATCCCCCAAGTGAGGCCTAGCTCCACCAAGGAATTGGCCTGATAGTACCCCTTTTCTTTTTCTTTTAATCAAACCCTTCTATCCATAGTATTACCAACAGGTTTAGTTAAATATGAAAATTAAAATGACCATATTTTGGCTAGATTCACTTTTTGACATGTTCCTGTATGTTTTCTCTAATATGCAGAACCAACCCTAGTACAAAAAGGTCCACCAATAAATTCTAGAAATAAATATACAAACAAGTATCAATTCTAGTAAATAAATTCCCCAGGGAACCATCCTCATCCAAATGTGGTGAAACAAACCTTACCTGGTAGGTATTCCCCATACTTTCTATCTAGCATTGGTCGCATGCCAGTTTGAGCTCTGGTCCACCAGTAGTAAAAATAACAAAAACAGGCCATCTATGTCCTTAAGATTTTATCTAGGCCAATTTAAAATAGGTACTGACCTAAATCCAACTCTCCTATCCTAAAACATAAGGCCTATCAAAATCCAGGAGCCCATCATTTTCTAAACCTCAGTTGATTTATTGAGATTAATCTGTTCTGGGCTTAGTTATTTCACTAATAAAATCACTATAGTAGCTTTGTAACTCCAAAAAGAGTGAATCCAATTTCTACAGAAAGGTATTAGAAATACCTAACAGTTGTCCTTGGCGTCAGATCAATAGTTACTATAGATTTAATCTGGTGAAAAAGACAAATTTCCTACAGAACTGCCTTTGGGAATTTCCTGAGGACCCAAGGAAATAATTTTTGGAGCTCCAGAACTTTTCTGGTGAATTATTTCCTAAAACTAGAGTTTTTATCACTAGAAAATTCATAATAAATTAAAGAAAAGTGATAAAATCTTGAAAGCACTTTTGTTGGTCTTGTTATTTTAAAACCTACCTGATGGTATTCTGGTTGCACCTTGATACCATATTTACCTAGGCCTTGGTCCCAAACCCCCTTCATTAGTGGTTATGACCGTTTCCCGAATAAAGGAAAATCCCACCAATGCAAATAGGATTTTTGCAATGGTTCTAAATCCAATCCTCTCAAAACCTACTGAATTGAGTAATGTGTGGTATGTCTATCTACTGTATTGTATTGGTGATTGTATGCCTTGTATTGATTGTGCCCTTTTTGTTTGTTTGCATGTGTTCCCTATCGACGATGGTTGCAATTATATCGGAGACTAGAAGAAGTGGTTATTATGGTGTTCTAAGGAGAAGTTTAGGGACATTATGCCATATTGCTGATCTCAGGCAAGCCACCTTCTTGCTCATAAGCCTTGTCCTACTATTTTACTTATGCATGTTTTGTCTACTATTTGTGAAACTGTATTGTTTTATTGTTTGTTGATGTATATACGGTAGTGGTTTTGCTCCTCCGAACTATTACACTTCTGTACTACTAAGTACAACCCCCTTGGTGATACCTACGTGTCCCTAGTAGAATAGATGGTGCATATCCACCATATCCCTTGGAGACCCTGTTTTAGCCAAAGAAAAGCTAGAGGATGGGAAGACCCCGGCAGAAGTTTACCAAATGTTTCTGATAAAACCTTGGTGAGGTGGGACCTCCCAAGAGATGTTGAGAAAGAGAAAAGGGTTTTAGTTTTATAAAATGCTAGAGGAAATCTAGAGGAAAAAGGTTTATGAAAACGCACCCTGTTCTTTGTAGTTTAGCTATAACAACTGAACCTTGTGCAACCACATTACTTTGATATGGGACAGGGCTGGATTTGATGGTTGTCTATTCCGGTATAAGCTGCCTCACAACAACTACAGGGGATCAGGGATCCCTGAAGGGTGGCCCTTCTCCGATAAAGGTCCATGTGGGACATCGACCTAGAGAAGGAACGAAGGGTCTGCTGGCCTCCATGCGTTACTATGAGCCCCTCATTGAAAGCACACACTCGAGCAGGGAAAAAGCGCTCCGGTTGGTCCTCGGTACCCGACGTCCCAGTTTTGAGGGGATTAACACTCATAGGGTAGGCACTTGTACTGGAGTGGGCATCCGTAGAGTCTTGATCGGTTACTCGACCCACGATCGGTGAAGATCACGGTAGTGTACCCGGATGGTGTGGGTAAAGTGTACAACCTCTGCAGTGTGTAATTCTATTCGAATAGCCGTGTCCACGGTTAAGGACGGGTTGGACAAACTTCTGTAGAGCGGTGCTGGTTTTGTTTTCAAAAAGGATTTCGCAAAAGCAAAGGCTTTGAAAATATTTTGACCATGGGATGGTCAGAAAGGAGAAATGTTTTGACCATGGGATGGTCAGAGAGGAAGGAAGGAGTTTGGTCGTGGGATGACTGGAAGAAAGGAACAAATGGGTGACCTAGTCCTGATGTTTTCTAAAACTTTTCAAAAAGGTTTCCAAAATGTTTACAAAGGTTTTCAACAAAGATATGTAGATGCTATATCTACAAGACAAACTAATTTAGAAAAGAACTTCTCTTGGAGCCCTCCTACTACCACAGCCATAATGCATATCCTCTTGTTGTTATTATTATCTTAAGGTGGTTTGCGAGTACATTCCAAGTACTCATTGGCTTTGTCCCTGGCTATTAACTTGGTCAGATATCAAGACAAGATGAAGTGGACGACTATGCGAGCTAGGACATCTTCCCAGTCAGTTGCCTGTAGGTTAAGGCATGGCTCGGGCTCTACGCTTGATGAAGTTCTGCTGATGATTATTGATGTAGCCATAACGACATTTATGTAAGTCTTGTAATTTGGTATATTCTCGGATGTTGTAATGATACTTGTCAGTTATGTGCCACGACTAACTGATCATGGGATCGTGGTTGTATGCATAACAGGGATTCTCGGAGGATTAATCCGGGGGGGCCCACACGGGTGGCAGTGATTAAACAAGATCTCACGGTCCAACGATTAAGAACTTTGTTTCTAACTATTTCAACTATGAACTTTGTGAATTGATCGGGTTGCAATACTTATATGGGTAATGTCCATCACACCATATTACCAATTATGTGACTTCATTGTCAACTGGCATAAATGCTCCATGATCAGGAAACCTTGATCATCGGTTACCCAATGAACTCGTTGTATAGAGGCTACTAGGGACTGTTTTGTTTGTTTATATACCAAACTTGTATCAATGTTTCCAATTGATATATTTATAGCATGATATAAAATATTGTGAACTAATGAGATATGATAATAAACACCTTTATTATTTTCCTCTAGACAATATCTCCTTCAGTCTCCCACTTGCACTAGAGTATAAATAATCTACTTGCATTGTTATTAATCATAGAACCATATCATATATGTGTTTAATGATCATGATTTATTATGGTAAACTTCCTATCCTTGATATGTACTACCAGATCTACATGTGTTTGCAAATCGTTAATGTCTCCTATTTTAACATTTATAACATTATCGCATAATGTGTTGAAGTATCCATTTGGTGACAGAGTGACACTTTTGTTTTCTTAGTGCATACAATGACGGTTGATCTGTCAATTGAACTTTCAATGTTGTCATGTAAACTTTTTAGAAACACACTCAGTCAAAAGTCGAACTTTCTAAACGAAATATCATACTTGCTAATACTGAAGTATTCTAATACTTCTATATCTATGTTGATTTGATTGATAGTGCAGTACTTGCAATTGTGATACCTAACCATGCTTCCTTTGCGTTTAAACTTAGCTCTTATTCAGTGATTAACTTAAGAATCACTTTGGACCATGTTCTTCCATCAAAGAACATGGATCTCATTACATTGAGTATACAACATGATTTATGTGGAAAACCTATGACCATGACATAGGAGTTGTAATGGATAGATTTTCCTTTCTTTTAACCATTATTGTTGATACTGAGACTCTACTCAATGTTTCGCCTAATTTCACAAGTAAGATTCTTTTCTTCCCTTGTTTTATTTTGACCTACTTCAGAATCTTAATAGGTTATCCTAAACTTTTCATAATTCTTAAAGCATTCCATCATTTAGATATGTCAAACACGTTGATCTATCTTCATAGATCCTATATGTTTAGAATACATTTCAGTTTCATCCATCAAACTACCAATCATGTCATTCATTAATATCTCATTTACATATGTAAGAATGTCATCATGCTCCCACTCAAATATGCAATCCATATATGGTATACTACGATATCCCTCAACTCCCACTTGAATATATCATCACACATTTGATTAGGAAAACTATTTAGCTCTGAATCAACTTATCATACGCGTAGGTGTTCTCGATAATCTTGGAAAACTCAAAATTCTATGATCATTTATAAAATCAAGAATTTTCTGCCACAATATAATAGCAATCCTTCGATAGTCTAAGGTAACGTCAAAATTCTATGATCATTTATAAAATCAAGAATCAAGAATTTCATGACTCTTAGTCATTTCTTGTACTTAGGTCCATCATTGCTTTTTTTTAGTTTGTAGGCATGTCTTATTCTATTAACATGACATGTGAATCAGTAATATAACTCTGCACATGGTAGACAATATTCTTAAATCCTATTACCTTTTAAGTAAAAGTATCTTTATGAAATGTTATGATCATCATCATTAGTTTATGCTCTTCTTGTAGAGTATTGGTTCCCGGAACATATTCCGTTGCACTACTCGATAGTCTAAGGTAACATCAAAAACCTTGTTTTTGAACTTTCACCTTTCTTCCTCTTATGCTTCATTGATAGAACATTCTTTCAACGAAGTACCATAATAAGACAACATAACTTTGTTCCCTTTGGTTCTGGAATTGTATTCATAGTTGCCAAAGAATACATTACAAAGATTTGCTCATTCATTACATCGTGAATTATCGAAATCTCTAGAAACTTGAACATACCATAACCATTTATGGAGTTGTTTCCGAAATTCTTTTGATGTTTCTTATACTTTAGAAGACTGTTTTCTATTTCAATCTATAACTCCAATTTTTGACTTTAATCTAGTAGAACATCATTCCATGGACCATATGTATCTAATACACTATGCTTATGATGTTTAGACATATAAACATGTTTTGATTAGTCCAACTATCATAATTTGTGAAATAGTTTCCAACAAGTCATTATGCCAAAGTTATTAACTCGAATTTATAGTCACTTTGATCAAATCGTAGAGACATTGATATTCTTGCTAATTTAATACCCACCTAGATTTTTAAGGTCTTTGAACAATTCAAATAATTCCAAGCTTATGTTTCATTAAGAGCATATAGATATTCACTTAATTCCATGATGAAGCTTACGAAATAATGATATCCACCAGATGTTGCATTATTGTTATCACTTATCATAACAATTCAATCCACACTGTTTTACCAGAATGTAGAGTTTTAGTCGTCTCATCTAGTGAGGCATGGTTTCCATAAGTCATTACATCAAGTATCTAGTAGACTTATTGGATGGCCTTCGTGGTAAAAGCCCTATCACAAA
This sequence comes from Avena eriantha, assembly GCA_910589775.1. Lineage (NCBI taxonomy): Eukaryota > Viridiplantae > Streptophyta > Magnoliopsida > Poales > Poaceae > Avena > Avena eriantha. Next base: position 106,030,352 of record OU342740.1, on the reverse strand, counting down.
ACAATCTACCATGGGTTTTTTTCGACCGTGGCAGATCGCACCCTTCAGCCACGAAAACTTGTTCTGTCGTAGATCTGTTTGCCAGCCGCGTTGACTGCTGACGTCATGTAAACCAACACATGGAAAACACTGTTAACACCTAGTTACCGCCATTAACGGTCAAAAAACCGTGGTAGAAGGCTGGCCCAGCCAAGTCCTGCTAATTTTTAACACGACCGACCCAAGTTATGAGACCAACAAGAGGATGGCCCATTATTGTGGCATCCTGCACTGTTTGTAGTGGGCCCATTAGTGCAGCCCGCTGAGCTCGTACGATTTCAGGCCCATTACTATTTTGGACTAAAGAAGGCACACCTTGGTCCAATACTATGCGGCCCATTAGCGGCCTTCGCCAGTCGACCTAGTACTGTTAAGGCTTGCGGTCAGCCCGTTACTATTCCTATAGCCCGTGGGGCCCGCTACTGTTCTACCCATTTACTGTTATTTCCTTTTACATTCCTGGGTTTCCACTGTTAAGGTCCTTTAATGTTTAGGCCTTTTTATAGTTATGGCCTTCTAACATTCTAGCCTTTCACTGTTCTGGCATTTTATTGTTCCAGCCATTTACTATTCAAATATTTTACTATTTTGGCCTTTTTCTCTTCTAGATTTTACTGTTCCGGCCATTTACTATTCAGGCCTTTTACTCTTCTGGTCATTTTTCTCTTCTAGCCTTTTACTGTGTGGGTCTTTTACTGTTCGGGCCTATTACTGTTTGGCCCTTTTAATGTTCTAGCATATTGTTGTTCAGCCCTGTACGTTTTCAGGAGAATATAATTTTGCGGCCCGAAGGTTGGGGCGCCTAGGCAACACGATGCCCAAGTTGATTTTTATCACTGCGATTCGAAAAGTTGGGGCGCCAATTGTTGAGAGGGGTCTTTCGAGTGAATGATGGCCAAACCCAATATTTTCAAATCATGCCCGTTAAGTCAGGATATTCCATTACACTAGTTCATGATGTTCCCCTTCTTCGCCGGTCACTCTTCTTAGCCACCGTGCACATGTCGTAGGGGCAAATCCATTACTGTACTTTCCAAACTCTTGACACTGAATCTTGCTGCGGTGGCGGTCCATTTTCATCCCTTCCCTGACCCTAAATCTGCCAGCGGCGGAGGACCTTTATTCTCCCTCCCCTGACACTGAATCCGACGGCGGCGGCCCAGCATGTCTTTCAAGGCGAAGGTTGTAGCTACGTCGCCGACTAATTCGGGTCCGTGGGGGCCCAAGTCTAGGGCTCAACGCGTAGCAGCGACGAGGTCTTCATCCCTGGTTAGCGAGGAGGCCAACAAGGATTCTGGTCCCAAGGTACATACGAGCAGCGGGTTGAAGAGAAAAGCAAGGTCGGCGGCGGATTGTTCGGCTCTGGTGTGCGGATGCAACCCGGGAGAAGAGCGAGAGGTGAATTTTTATTATCTATGCCTTATCTTGCAAGTAGATTAGTTATGGCATAATAGAATCGAATGAACTGAAAATGTTCCCCTTTTTAATCAAATTAGGCATAGCTTTGATACAAGGGACCTATATGAGTTCACAGTTCATGTTTGGAAGTACACTGCAAAACTTGATTTTGGTTGCGAGGGGGTTGTGTTCGGGCAAGATGTGCATCTGCTTGTGAATTGCAAAGTGGTTGTGTCTGTTTCGCAGCTGGTAGATATGTTTGCCGCTAGAATTCCCTAGGGTTCTAGAGAGAGGACAAAATTGGTGTGGCGCAACATGAATGATACCTATCAGCAAAATGAGCACTCCCATGAGCTTCAGATGGTTTGGGAGTGTTGTGCAGTTGATCGTAAGGTGAAAGTTGAAGCGATGAATTATGATATGTATGCAGATGCTGGAGATCTTACTGCCAGAGCTTCTGCTCCTAGAGAATACGGAACAAGAGATGCTGATCTAGATAAGTTTAGTATACGCATAGAGGTGGATTCATACATGGCAAAACTTGATGAGGGAGTTGATAAGCCAGTGTCGTCATGTACTGTGGAGATCACTGTCGATTCCAAAAACATAACATAACTCTTGATTAAATGACAGAGATTATCGGTAAGGAAATTAGTATTGGCCCTAAGCAGATGGCAAAAATCCAGTGGTGGCATCATAAGAAGCAGCAATTCATAGATATTTTGGATACTAAAGATCTTATGCAGATTATGCGATGAAAGAAGCGAACCAGGAAGGTGTTCTTCCTTGGTACCATTTCTGATGTTGTTGAACAGGTTATAGTGGATGTAGATGCCCCTGTAGTGGCTGAACAGAATGAGGTGGTCGACGTTGATGACATCTGATGAGAGCTGATACCCTAGGCTTTTCATATGGACCGCGGGGTTCCCCTGCCTGTATTTGTAATATTGACTGCTGTTGCATTTAGAGCGTGTTTCTATGATTATGTTTGTTGAGAGAATGCGATATAATGTTGTGCGAGCTGTTTAGATTTTCGGACATGTCACTCAGTGAAACCATCGTTGTTCTAATAAGACATAAGTACATTGTAGTTCACATGATTATGTTTCTTAAGATGACGTACTGTACTTGTTTCTGTTATTATGTTTGTTGGGACATTGTAATGTAATGTTTTGTGAAACCATGACTGACCAGTGATGCATAAATACATTGTAGTTGGCATGATTATAATTCTTGAGATGATGTACTGTACTTGTTTCTGTTATTTTGTTTTTTGAGAGATTGTAATGTAATTTTTTGCGAAACCATGACAGGACAAGTGATGTGTAAGTACCTTGTAGTCGACATGATTTTGTTTCTTGAGTTGATGTAATATACTTCTTTCTGTGATTATGTTTGTCTAGAGATTGTAATGTGATGTTTTGTGAAACCATGATGTGATTATGTTTGTTGAGAGATTGTAATGTAATGTTTTGTGAAACCATGACTTAAGAAGTGATGCATAAGTACCATGTAGTTGACATGATTTTGTTTCTTTAGATGATGTAATATACTGGTATGTTTTCGTTAGGCAATGAAATTTGGATGGAGGGAGTGCAGGTTTAATATTTGAAATGAGAATGTGTGAAGAGAATCCATATTAGGCAGGAGACAGTAATCTAGGGAAAGGGCATGGTATCCATTAAACTATTGTAACATGCCAATTTAGTCATTGTTCCAGCGATAGAAGGATGCTCTCTCTCTGTCTCTCTATCTATCTATCTATCTATCTATCTATCTATCTATCTATCTATCTCTCTCTCTCTCTCTCTCTCTCTCTCTCTCTCTCTCTCTCTCTCTCTCTCTCTCTCTCTCTCTCTCTCTCTCTCTCTCTCTCTCTCTCTCTCGCCGACGCCGACGTCGTCTCTTGCGAGGACGCATTTGCCATGCTTTCCTTGAACGGCGAGGATGACCAGTCGAGCAGCGACAGCCTTCTCTCTGACATCGAGTATTCCTTCCATGATGTGAGTTCCTCTGTTTTCTCGGGCTAGGGTTAGGCAATGGTAAATCTCTCGATCTGAGCTCCATATGTGCATGCAATCATGTTTGATTTCATCTTTGCGTTTACCTATAAGTACCACGGACGATCTACGACTCCGAATGGGAGGGCCTAGATCTCGATGGAGAAGTGCCATGTGACCATGGGCTAAAACTGAGGAGATATGTTGCATTCGAAGGCAGTAACACTGGGAGAAGGTTTTTGGGCTGTACAAATCAGGTTTGTTTACATTATGTGCAACTGTGACATGAAGTAAAATGTATCATGCATAGTCATAACACTATAGTGTGTGTGTTTTTAGGTTGGCCCGGTGTGTAAACCAGTAGAGTGGGTGGATCTTGAGTGGCCAGATGCACTTAAGAAATGTTTGGCACAGTTATGGGAGATGTATGAGTTGGAAAGGTCGGGGAGATTTACTGATGTAAGTGATGCAGCTGAAAAAAATTACAAGCTATCGATACAAAATAAGGAGTTGGAACACGAAATCGAGAATTTGTAGTCAGAGCTAACTGATAGAATCGATGGGAGCTTGGTTGTTGGAACTACAAAGAAGCTTCAGGATAGTCACAGGTTGCTGATTCATAATGCAGAAAAGGAGAGGGATCAGCTCAGGGAATACAAGAAGAAGCTAGAGAACTGCATTGCGGATCTGTTGAAGGAACTGAAGAAGGCGCGCAAGGGTGAACAAGGACAGACTATAGAGGATAAAGGAAATCGAGATGAATAATTTATGTTGTGCTAATGACTAAAACTAGTTAACTATAAGACATGTAGTTGTGCTTTCCTAACTAAGCCAAACTCAATCCTCGAGCAAACTAATTTCAGACGAACACACATATCGTGCATAGAGTTAAGTTCATGCTTACAAAATCACCATTGTAGAGGATAAACCAGGCAGTGCAGTACTAAATAGACATATCTTGTGTTCAAGCGAGCCTGGCCCGAAGCTGCCTGTTTTCCTCCCTAAGATTGGCCAGCTCCTTCAGTACTATGTCGTGCTTCAGCTGTAGGTTCCAACGCTCCATGAAGGATTGCAGAAGTTGGTCCATAGTCATACGATTTTCCTTCAAGATCCCATTCATGATCTCCGTCTGCTTCCTAGCCGAGGTGCGACCTTCACTGTGTAGCTTTGCCCAACTAGTGTTTAACTCCTTCAGTTTCTGGCATTTGTCAGAAAGGACCGTGAGTTCAGCGCGCAGTTGGTCAAAGGCCAGTTTCTAGGAATTCTGCTTCTCCCTTTGGATTGCTATCTTGTCATTTAGCTAGGTCGCTAGGTCCTGGTCGATCTTTTGCCTCTTTCCCTGCAACAAAAATACATAGTATGGTTTATTCAGTTCACCAGGACAAGCTGGTTAGTTTCCATAATTAACTGAATCGACTAGTGGCACTGTCATAATTTCAAGGAAGAAGTAATCTAGGACTAATCAACATTTTATGAATCGACTAGTGGCACTGTCATAATTTCAATTTCAAATACAAATAAGATTTATCTACAGTTTAGTGTGCTGTGGGTTTTTCCCAATATCACGAAATAGTAGCGGGAGAGTGGCAAACTCATAATGCAGAAACCCATGTCCAGATACATAATGGAAAGAGCACGTGGTGTCCATTCATGAACATGAACACCAACACATGTCCAGATAGATAAGGGGTTTCCCTAGGATTCTTATTGCACCCTATAATGGGAAGAACACTTGGGCATTGCTCCCTGAACCCTAAACATTACAAAAGGAGTGGAGGACGAACTGATATTCGTGTCCCCGCTAACGGGAATCAGACTTGGGCATTGCTCTAATACGCCTCCAAACATGCCCTTAGCTCCTTGTTCTCGCTCCGAACACCCTCGAGTATGGTGATCCCTCTGATCATGTCCGCCTTCATCTCCTTGACTGCATCCAGGCAACGGTTCCTATCATGGTAGGCTCGGATGGTAGCCTTGGTGTCCTCGACGCGTCCTCTAAGTGCCTCGTTGACTTCGTCCTGCAAGAGAATGCACATTTCCACGAGATTCTTCTTCTCCTCCATGAGCTTGTTGATTATCTTGATGGCCTATTCTTGCCTATTCAAGTTATGGTCGAGCACTTTCTGCAGCCTAACAACATCACGTGCAAAATTTAGCGAGATCTCCTTCTGCACAGATAAATGCTTGCGTAGGCTCTCATTAGCTTGGGTGAGGGAGTGTGCAAGCTCATGTTGGTTGACAATCTTGGAACTGATTACGGCCACCTTTTCACGGTACTCGGCCTTCGGTCGTTGCATCGTTCATGTTAATTGAAATAGGAATTCTATAATTACACTCCAGGTCCCAGGTGAATACTAATACAGATCAAAAAAATCCCTGTTGAATCTATTGACCATAGTGTTAAAAAATGGACCTAGAGATCTATTCATGACCACGATAAACTAATCCTAATCACAAAAAATCCATAGTGAATCTATGAATAGCGGTATTAGGGAAAGACCAAGAGATCCAGTCATATTCATGAAAACTAATACAACTCGCAAAAGAAGAAGAAAAACCAATGCGGGGCGGACAGGATCTAAGAAAATCCACATCACAACTCGGAGAAATAACAGCGTGGAGATTTGCTACCTCGCTGAGACATTGAACGGGGCCGAACAGGTCCTGCAACGCCTCTGTTGTGGTGGATTCGAGCTCCACGGTCGGCCTGTAATACGTAGAAGAGGAAGAGCAACAAGAAGAAGAAAAACAAGAAGAAGCTAAATAAGATCATGATGGAGAGGGAGATGGAGAAGTAGAACAAGAAGACCATACCAGGAGGAGCCCTCGCCTTCTAGAACATTCGGCGCCATTGTCGGGGGAGATTGGGCCTCGATGAGAGGGTGGGCTTGAGCAGCTGGTAGAGCAAGAAGTGCCTCGCAGCGATTTTTCTCCCTTTTCTCCGCAAGGATCGTCGACCGGCCTCTCCCCCTCCTCAGTGGAGCCATGGCTTGCAAGGTGAGGGTGGCGGCCGCAGGAGGAAGGAGATAGTGATTAGTGTGGAGAAGAGTAAAAGAGTACAAACCGTGGTCCAGTAGTACTACTACTATTATACAAGACCACCCTGTGCGGTCTACCTTCTCAAAGAAGCTAGGGAGGTGGGGGTAGGGAATCGATGGGACTTGTATTTATTGCGATGGACACTTCAATGGTCTTCGGCGCTGCCCAAAATCCAGTATATAATAAGGGGAGTGCGAGCCAGGTGGTCATCACGGGAATCGGCGCGCACATCCAGCGTGTGTGTGTCACGTGTTGATGGGGCAATGACGCGTGCAACTGCTGCACGATCACGTCGGCATGTCGACTCCATCAAACTCCACGTGAGAGGCATGCACGGGGTATTTACGAGTCTAGAATACACTGTGCCACTTTTGTTGTGATCAAATTATGTTCAGTATGCGAGATATTACTTTTTTTTGATAATCGACAAATGCATGCGTGGACACAACGCACGAAACCGCTGCTCATCCTTGATCAGATCGGCACCCCACTCTGTGTACCCACCATCAACCATTCGGAGCAACTACCTCGAGCACGATGCCCCCTCGCCATGGCAATGGCAGGTCCAATCCGTCCACTGATGTCCTGCGTCCCCGGCTCTTTGCTGCATCATTCATGCTCGCGAGTCGCCTGCTGAGGCAGCACGTCGTGTCCGACCATGCCAGGATCCATCGACATCGGAACTCGAGGATACCACAACGTTGAAGCTTGTACCGGCCGCGCAGGAGGAGCGTGGGGTACCTGCAGCGTTGGACAAGCGCAAAGCAGCAGCCAGGACGGGGGCACGTGTTGCACCGACGAGTACGGACAAGAAGAGGAACGAGAAGAAGACTAGGAAGAAGAGAGGAGATAGCTATTTGGACGAGTCCGACTCGGCCAATGAGGAGGCGTTCATCGATCAGTTGGAGGCAGAAGTGGAGGAGAGTGACGTGGACTCGTGGGACTACGAAGAGGAGGAGGATGAGGACTCCGATGAGGAGATAGCACGCTTATTCGAGGAAGAGGCGGTGTTGAGTTGCCAGAGGAGTACACCGATGGCGGCGATGCAGGGACCATGGCATTGACGAAGATGAGGACGAATTGGAAGACGAAGACGATGGCTTCTTCAAAATATGATCATTTATTTTATTTATTTTAGTTAGATAGATGGATTTTCACTTTTTTATGGAGGTAAAGTATCGGTGGCATGGATAGAGAGGTGGCACGGATTGACCATGTATAAAAAAGTGGAGAATGGAGGGGTTATTCTGCCCGTTGGATCACATAGGATCAAAGGTTGGTGGAAATGATCCGCGTGAAATCTGTGTCAGCCAATCAGGGCATACCACCCAGGGTGGGCACATGTTTGGGATCTCCACACGTTTGGGCTTTTGTGAGATTTGTGACCGAGAGAGGGGGCAAATCTCTTTTCACAATCCGCCTATGGATCCACCAGTGTCATTGAAATGTGTGGTCTCTTTAGAGACCACACATGGATCCACCAGTGTCATTGCATGTGTGTTCTTTTTACTAACAAAAACCATAGTCATTGGATGTGTGTTCTTTTCACATACCACATATGGATGCACCAGTGTTATTGCATGTGTGCTCTTTTCATAATCCACCTATGGATCCACCAGTGTCATTGCATGTGTGCTCTTTTTACTAACAACAACCAGAGTCATTGCATGTGTGTTCTCTTCAGAGACCACACATGGATCCTCCATTGTCATTGCATGTGTGTTCTTTTTACTAACAACAACCAGAGTCATTTCATGTGTGTTCTTTTCACATACCACATATGGATCCACCAGTGTCATTGAAATGTGTGTTCTGTTCAGAGACCACACATGGACCCACCAGTGTCATTGCATGTGTGTTCTTTTTACTAACAACAACTGAAGTCATTGCATGTGTGTTATTTTCACAATCCACCTATGGATCCATCAGTGTCATTGCATGTGTGCTCTTTTTACTAACAACAACCAGAGTCATTGCATGTGTGTTCTCCTCAGAGACCACACATGGATCCACCAGTGTCATGGCATGTGTGTTCCTTTTACTAACAACTAGTGTCATTGCATGTGTCTTCTTTTTACTAACAACAATTGGAGTCATTTCATGTTTGTACTTTTCACATACCACATATGGATCCACTAGTGTCATTGAAATGTGTGTTCTCTTTAGATACCACACATGGATCCACCTGTGTCATTGCATGTGTGTTCTTTTTACTAACAACAACTGGAGTCATTGCATGTGTGTTCTTTTCACATAACACATATGGATCCACCAGTGTCATTGCATGTGTGTTCTTTTCACAATCCACCTATGGATCCACCAGTTTCATTGCATGTGTGCTCTTTTTACTAAAAACAACCAGAGTCATTGCATGTGTGTTCTGTTCAGAGACCACACATGGATCATTCAGTGTAATTGCATGTGTGTTCTTTTTACTAACAACAACTGGAGTCATTTCATATGTGTTCTTTTCACATACCACATATGGATCCACCAGTGTCATTGACATGTGTGTTCTCTTCAGAGACCACACATGGATCCACTAGTGTCATTGCATGTGTGTTCTTTTTACTAACAACAACCAGAGTCATTGCATGTGTGTTCTTTTCACAAACCACATATGGATCACTAGTGTCATTGCATGTGTGTTCTTTTTACTAACAACAACTGGAGTCATTGCATGTGTGTTCTTTTCACAATCCACCTATGGATCCACCAGTGGCATTGCATATGTGTTATTTTTACTAACAACAACCAGAGTCATTGCATGTGTGTTCTCTTTAGAGACCACACATGGATCCACCAATGTCATTGCATGTGTGTTCTTTTTACTAACAACAACCAGAGTCATTTCTTGTGTGTTCTTTTCACCTACCACCAATGGATCCACCAGTGTCATTGAAATGTGTCTTCTCTCTAGAGACCACACATGAATCCACTAGTGTCATTGCATGTGTGTTGTTTTTACTAACAACAACTGGAGTCATTGCATGTGTGTTCTTCTCACATACTACATATGGATCCACCAGTGTCATTGCATGTGTGCTCTTTTCACAATCCACCTATGAATCCACTAATGTCATTGCATGTGTGATCTTTTTACAAACAATAACCAGATTCATTATATGTGTGTTCTCTTCAGAGACCATACATGGATCCACCAGTGTCATTGCATGTGTGTTATTTAACTAACTACAACTTGAGTCATTTCATGTGTGTTCTTTTCATATACCACATATGGATCCACCAGTGTCATTCAAATGTTTGTTCTTTTTACTAACAACAACCAGAGTCATTGCATGACTATTATTTTCACATACCCCCTATGGATCCACCAGTGTCATTTAAATGTGTGGTCTCTTTAGAGACCACACATGGATCCACCAGTGTCATTGCATGTGTGTTATTTTTTACTAACAACAACCATAGTCATTGCATGTGTGTTCTTTTCACATACCACATATGGATCCACTAGTGTTATTGCATTTGTGCTCTTTTCATAATCCACCTATGGATCCACCAGTGTCATTGCATGTGTGCTCTTTTTACTAATAACAATCAGAGTCATTGCATGTGTGTTCTCTTCAGCGACCACACATGGATCCACCAGTGTCATTGCATGTGTGTTCTTTTTACTAACAACAAGTGGAGTCATTTCATGTGTGTTCTTTTCACATACCACAACTGGAGTCATTTCATGTGTGTTCTTTGCACATACCACATATGGATCCACCAGTGTCATTGAAATGTGTGTTCTCTTCAGAGACCACACATGGATCCACCAGTGTCATTGCATGTGTGTTCTTTTTACTAATGATAACCAGAGTCATTTCATGACTATTATTTTCACATACCACCTATGGATCCACCAGTGTTATTGAAATGTGTGTTCTCTTTAGAGACCACACATGGATCCACCAATGTCACTACACGTGTGTTCTATTTACTAACAACAAGTGGAGTCATTTCATGTGTGTTCTTTTCACATACCACAAATGGAGTCATTTCATGTGTGTTCTTTGCACATACCACATATGGATCCACCAGTGTCATTGAAATGTGTGTTCTCTTCAGAGACCACACATGGATCCACCAGTGTCATTGCATGTGTGTTCTTTTTACTAACAACAACCAAAGTCATTTCATGACTATTATTTTCACATACCACATATGGATCCACCAGTGTTATTGAAATGTATGTTCTCTTTAGAGACTACACGTGGATCCACCAGTGTCACTACATGTGTGTTCTTTTTACTAACAACAACTGGAGTCATTTCATGACTATTCTTTTCACATACCACATATGGATCCACCAGTGTCATTGAAATGTGTGCTCTTTTTACGAAGAACAGCCAGAGTCATTGCATGTGTGTTCTCTTCAGAGACTACACATGGATCCACCAGTGTCATTCCATGTGTGTTCTTTTTACTAACAACAACTGTGGTCATTTCATGACTATTCTTTTCACATACCACATATGGATCCACCAGTGGCATTGCATGTGTGTTCTTTTCACATACCACATATGGATCCACCAGTGGCATTAAAATGTGTGTTCTCTTTAGAGAACACACATGGATCCACCAGTGGCATTGTATGTGTGTTGTTTTTACTAACAACAACCAGAGTCATTTCATGACTATTATTTTCACATACCACATATGGATCCACCAGAGTCATTGAAGTGTGTGTTCTCTTCAGAGACCACACATGAATCCACCAGTGTCATTGCATGTGTGTTGTTTTTACTAACAATAACTTGAGTCATTACATGTGTGTTCTTTTCACATACCACATATGGATCCACCAGTGTCGTTGCATGTGTGCTCTTTCTACTAACAACAGCCAGAGTCATTGCATGTGTGTTCTCTTCGGAGACCATACATGGATCCACCAGTGTCATTGCATGTGTGTTATTTTAACTAACTACAACTTGAGTCATTTCATGTGTGTTCTTTTCATATACCACATATGGATCCACCAGTGTCATTCAAATGTTTGTTCTTTTTACTAACAACAACCAGAGTCATTGCATGACTATTATTTTCACATACCCCCTATGGATCCACCAGTGTCATTTAAATGTGTGGTCTCTTTAGAGACCACACATGGATCCACCAGTGTCATTGCATGTGTGTTATTTTTTACTAACAACAACCATAGTCATTGCATGTGTGTTCTTTTCACATACCACATATGGATCCACTAGTGTTATTGCATTTGTGCTCTTTTCATAATCCACCTATGGATCCACCAGTGTCATTCCATGTGTGCTCTTTTTACTAATAACAACCAGAGTCATTGCATGTGTGTTCTCTTCAGCGACCACACATGGATCCACGAGTGTCATTGCATGTGTGTTCTTTTTACTAACAACAACTGGAGTCATTTCATGTGTGTTCTTTTCACATACCACATATGGATCCACCAGCGTCATTGAAATGTGTGTTCTCTTAAGATACCACACATGGATCCACCAGTGTAATTGCATGTGTGTTCTTTTTACTAACAACAACTAGAGTCATTGCATGTGTGTTCTTTTCACATACCACATGTGGATCCACCAATGTCATTGAAATGTGTGTTCTCTTCAGAGACCACACATGGATCCACCAGTGTCATTGCATGTGTGTTCTTTTTACTAACAACAACCAGAGTCATTGCATGTGTGTTCTTTTCACAAACCACATATGGATCCACAAGTGTCATTGCATGTGTGTTCTTTTTACTAACAACAACTGGAGTCATTGCATGTGTGTTCTTTTCACAATCCACCTATGGATGCACCAGTGTCATTGCATGTGTGTTATTTTTACTAACAACAACCAGAGTCATGGCATGTGTGTTCTTTTTAGAGACGACACATGGATCCACCAATGTCATTGCATGTGTGTTCTTTTTACTAACAACAACCAGATTCATTTCATGTGTGTTCTTTTCACATACCACATATGGATCCACTAGTGTCATTGAAATGTGTGTTCTCTTCAGAGACCACACATGAATACACCAGTGTCATTGCATGCGTGTTGTTTTTACTAACAACAACTGGAGTCATTGCATGTGTGTTCTTCTCACATACCACATATGGATCCACCAGTGTCAATGCATGTGTGCTCTTTATGCTAACAACAACCAGAGTCATTGAATGTGTGTTCTTTTCAGAGACCACACATGGATCCACCAGTGTCATTGCATGTGTCTTCTTTTTACTAACAACAACTGGAGTCATTTCATGACTATTCTTTTCACATACCACATATGGATCCACCAGTGTCATTGAAATGTGTGCTCTTTTTACGAAGAACAGCCAGAGTAATTGCACGTGTGTTCTCTTCAGAGACTACACATGGATCCACCAGTGTCATTGCATGTGTGTTCTTTTTACTAACAACAACTGTGGTCATTTCATGACTATTATTTTCACATACCACATATGGATCCACAAGTGGCATTGCATGTGTGTTCTTTTCACATACCACATATGGATCCACCAGTGTCATTGCATTTGTGCTCTTTTCATAATCCACCTATGGATCCACCAGTGTCATTCCATGTGTGCTCTTTTTACTAACAACAACCAGAGTCGTTGCATGTGTGTTCTCTTCAGAGACCACACATGGATCCACCATTGTCATTGCATGTCTGTTCTTTTTACTAACAACAACCAGAGCCATTTCATGTGTGTTCTTTTCACATACCACATATGGATCCACCAGTGTCATTGAAATGTGAGTTCTCTTCAGAGACCACACATGGATCCACCAGTGCCATTGCATGTGTGTTGTTTTTACTAACAACAACTGGAATCATTGCATGTGTGTACTTTTCACAATCCACCTATGGATCCATCAGTGTCATTGCATGTGTGCTCTTTTTACTAACAACAACCAGAGTCATTGCATGGGAGTTCTCTTCAGAGACCATACATGGATCCACCAGTGTCATTGCATGTGTGTTCTTTTTACTGACAACAACTGGAGTCATTTCATGACTATTCTTTTCACATTCCACATATGGATCCACCAGTGTCATTGAAATGTGTGCTCTTTTTACTAATAACAGCGAGAGTCATTGGATGTGTGTTCTCTTTAGTGACCACACATTGATCCACCAGTGTCATTGCATGTGTGTTCTTTTTACTAACAACAACTGGAGTCATTTCCTGACTATTCTTTTCACATACCACATATGGATCCACCAGTGTCATTGCATGTGTGTTCTTTTCATAATCCACCTATGGATCCACTAGGGTCATTGCATGTGTGTTCTTCTTACTAACAACAAGTGGAGTCATTCCATGTGTGTTCTTTTCACATACCACAACTGGAGTCATTTCATGTGTGTTCTTTACACATACCGCATATGGATCCACCAGTGTCATTTCATGTGTGTTCTGTTCAGAGACCACACATGGATCCACCAGTGTCATTGCATGTGTGTTCTTTTTACTAACAACAACCAGAGTCATTTCATGACTATTATTTTCACATACCACATATGGATCCACCAGTGTTATTGAAATATGTGTTCTCTTTAGAGACGACACATGGATCCACCAGTGCAACTACATGTGTGTTCTTTTTACTAACAACAACTAGAGCCATTTCATGACTATTTTTTTCACATACCACATATGGATCCACCAGTGTCATTGAAATGTTTGCTCTTTTTATTAACAACAGCCACGGTCATTGCATGTGTGTTCTCTTCAGTGACCACACATGGATCCACCAGTGTTATTGCATGTGTGTTCTTTTCACAATCCACCTATGGATCCACTAGGGTCATTGCATGTGTGTTCTTTTTACTAACAACAAGTGGAGTCATTTCATGTGTGTTCTTTTCACATACCACAACTGGAGTCATTTCATGTGTGTTCTTTGCACATACGACATATGGATCCACCAGTGTCATTGAAATGTGTGTTCTCTTTAGAGACCACACATGGATCCACCAGTGTCATTGCATGTGTGTTCTTTTTACTAACAACAACCAAAGTCATTTCATGACTATTATTTTCACATACCACATATGGATCCACCAGTGTTATTGAAATGTATGTTCTCTTTAGAGACTACACGTGGATCCACCAGTGTCACTACATGTGTGTTCTTTTTACTAACAACAACTGGAGTCATTTCATGACTATTCTTTTCACATGCCACATATGGATCCACCAGTGTCATTGAAATGTGTGCTCTTTTTACGAAGAACAGCCAGAGTCATTGCATGTGTGTTCTCTTCAGAGACTACACATGGATCCACCAGTGTCATTCCATGTGTGTTCTTTTTACTAACAACAACTGTGGTCATTTCATGACTATTCTTTTCACATACCACATATGGATCCACCAGTGGCATTGCATGTGTGTTCTTTTCACATACCACATATGGATCCACCAGTGGCATTAAAATGTGTGTTCTCTTTAGAGAACACACATGGATCCACCAGTGGCATTGTATGTGTGTTGTTTTTACTAACAACAACCAGAGTCATTTCATGACTATTATTTTCACATACCACATATGGATCCACCAGAGTCATTGAAGTGTGTGTTCTCTTCAGAGACCACACATGAATCCACCAGTGTCATTGCATGTGTGTTGTTTTTACTAACAATAACTTGAGTCATTACATGTGTGTTCTTTTCACATACCACATATGGATCCACCAGTGTCGTTGCATGTGTGCTCTTTCTACTAACAACAGCCAGAGTCATTGCATGTGTGTTCTCTTCGGAGACCATACATGGATCAACCAGTGTCATTGCATGTGTGTTCTTTTTACTAACCACAACTGGAGTCATTTCATGACTATTCTTTTCACATACCACATATGGATCCACCATTGTCATTGAAATGTGTGCTCTTTTTACTAACAACAGCGAGAGTCATTGCATGTGTGTTCTCTTCAGTGACCACACATGGATCCACCAGTGTCATTGCATGTGTGTTCTTTTTACTAACAACAACTGGAGTCATTTCCTGACTATTCTTTTCACATACCACATATGGATCCACCAGTGTCATTGCATGTGTGTTCTTTTCACAATCCACCTATGGATCCACTAGGGTCATTGCATGTGTGTTCTTTTTACTAACAACAAGTGGAGTCATTTCATGTGTGTTCTTTTCACATACCACAACTAGAGTCATTTCATGTGTGTTCTTTGCACATACAACATATGGATCCACCAGTGTAATTGAAACATGTGTTCTCTTCAGAGACCACACATGGATCCACCAGTGTCATTGCATGTGTGTTCTTTTTACTAACAACAATCAGAGTCATTTCATGACTATTATTTTCACATACCACATATGGATCAACCATTGTCATTGAAATGTGTGTTCTCTTCAGAGACCACACATGAATCCACCAGTGTCATTGCATGTGTGTTGTTTTTACTAACAACAACTGGAGTCACTGCATGTGTGTTCTTTTCACATACCACATATGGATCCACCATGTCACTGGATTTGTGCTCTTTTTACTAACAACAGCCAGAGTCATTGCATGTTTGTTCTGTTCAGGACCACACATGGATCCACCAGTGTCATTATATGTGTGTTCTTTTTACTAACAACAACTGGGGTCATTTCATGACTATTGTTTTCACATACCACATATGGATCTACCAGTGTCATTGCATGTATGTTATTTTCATAGTCCACCTATGGATCCACTAGTGTCATTGCATGTGTATTCTTTTTACTAACAACAACCAGAGTCATTGCATGTGTGTTCTCTTCAGAGACCACACATGGATCCACCAGTGTCATTGCATGTGTGTTGTTTTTACTAACAACCAGTCTCATTGCATGTGTGTTCTTTTTGCTAACAACAACTTGAGTCATTTCATGTCTGATCTTTTCACATACCACATATGGTTCCACCAATGTCATTGAAATGTGTGTTCTCTTCAGAGACCACACATGGATCCACCAGTGTCATTGCTTGTGTGTTCCTTTTACTAACAACACCTGGAGTCATTTCATGTGTGTTCTTTTCACATACCACAACTGGAGTCATTTCATGTGTGTTCTTTGCACATACCACATATGGATCCACAAGTGTCATTGAAATGTGTGTTTTCTTCAGAGACCACACATGGATCCACAAGTGTCATAGCATGTGTGTTCTTTTTACTAACAACAACCAGAGTCCTTTCATGACTATTATTTTCACATACCACTTATGGATCCACCAGTTTTATTGAAATGTGTGTTCTCTTTAGAGACCGCACATGGATCCACCAGTGTCAATACATGTGTGTTCTTTTTACAAACAACAACTAGAGTCATTTCATGACTATTCTTTTCACATACCACATATGGATCCACAACTGGAGTCATTGCATGTGTGTTTTTTTCACAATCCACCTAAGGATCCACCAGTGTCATTGCATGTGTGCTCTTTTTACTAACAACAACCAGAGTCATTGCATGTGTGTTCTCTTCAGAGACCACACATGGATCCACCAGTATCATTACATGTGTGTTCTTTTCACGTACCACAACTAGAGTCATTTCATGTGTGTTCTTTGCACATACCACATATGGATCCACCAGTGTCATTGAAATGTGTGTTCTCTTTAGACACCACACATGGATCCACCAGTGTCATTGCATGTGTGTTCTTTTTACTAACAACAACCAGAGTCATTTCATGACTATTATTTTCACATACCACATATGGATCAACCATTGTCATTGAAATGTGTGTTCTCTTCAGAGACCACACATGAATCCACCAGTGTCATTGCATGTGTGTCATTGTATGTGTGTTCTTTTTACTCACAACAACTGGAGTCATTTCATGACTATTGTTTTCACATACCACATATGGATCCACCAGTGTCATTGCATGTGTGTTCTTTTCATAGTCCACCTATGGATCCACTAGTGTCATTGCATGTGTATTCTTTTTACTAACAACAACTAGAGTCATTGCATGTGTGTTCTCTTCAGAGACCACACATGGATCCACCAATGTCATTGCATGTGTGTTCTTTTTACTAACAACCAGTCTCATTGCATGTGTGTTCTTTTTGCTAACAACAACTGGAGTCATTTCATGTCTGATCTTTTCACATACCACATATGGTGCCACCAGTGTCATTGAAATGTGTGTTCTCTTCAGAGACCACACATGGATCCACCAGTGTCATTGCATGTGTGTTCTTTTTACTAACTAAAACTAGAGTCATTGCATGTGTCTTCTTTTCACATACCACATATGTATTCACCAGTGTCATTGCATATGTGTTCTTTTCAAGATCCACCTATGGATCCACTAGCGTCAATGCATGTGTGCTCTTTTTAGTAACACCAACCAGATTCATCACATGTATCCACCAGTGTCATTGCATCTGTGTTCTTTTACTAACAACAACTCGAGTCATTTCATGTGTGTTCTTTTCACATACCACATATGGATTCACCAGTGTCATTGAAATGTGTGTTCTCTTCAGAGACCACACATGGATCCACTAGTGTCATTGCATGTGTGTTCTTTTTACTAACAACAACTGGAGTCATAGCATGTGTGTTCTTTTCACATACCAAAGATGGATCCACCAGTATCATCGCATGTGTGTTCTTTTCACAATCCACCTATGGATCCACCAGTGTCATTGCATGTGTGCTCTTTTTACTAACAACAACCAGAGTCATTGCATGTGTGTTCTCTTCAGAGACCACACATGGATCCACCAGTGTCATTACATGTGTGTTCTTTTCACATACCACAACTGGAGTCATTTCATGTGTGTTCTTTGCACATACCACATATGGATCCACTAGTGTCATTGAAATGTGTGTTCTCTTCAGAGACCACACATGGATCCACCAGTGTCATTGCATGTGTGTTCTTTTTACTAACAACAACCAGAGTCATTTCATGACTATTATTTTCACATACCACATATGGATCAACCATTGTCATTGAAATGTGTGTTCTCTTCAGAGACCACACATGAATCCACCAGTGTCATTGCATGTGTGTCATTGTATGTGTGTTCTTTTTACTCACAACAACTGGAGTCATTTCATGACTATTGTTTTCACATACCACATATGGATCCACCAGTGTCATTGCATGTGTGTTCTTTTCATAGTCCACCTATGGATCCACTAGTGTCATTGCATGTGTATTCTTTTTACTAACAACAACTAGAGTCATTGCATGTGTGTTCTCTTCAGAGACCACACATGGATCCACCAATGTCATTGCATGTGTGTTCTTTTTACTAACAACCAGTCTCATTGCATGTGTGTTCTTTTTGCTAACAACAACTGGAGTCATTTCATGTCTGATCTTTTCACATACCACATATGGTGCCACCAGTGTCATTGAAATGTGTGTTCTCTTCAGAGACCACACATGGATCCACCAGTGTCATTGCATGTGTGTTCTTTTTACTAACTAAAACTAGAGTCATTGCATGTGTCTTCTTTTCACATACCACATATGTATTCACCAGTGTCATTGCATATGTGTTCTTTTCAAGATCCACCTATGGATCCACTAGCGTCAATGCATGTGTGCTCTTTTTAGTAACACCAACCAGATTCATCACATGTATCCACCAGTGTCATTGCATATGTGTTCTTTTACTAACAACAACTCGAGTCATTTCATGTGTGTTCTTTTCACATACCACATATGGATTCACCAGTGTCATTGAAATGTGTGTTCTCTTCAGAGACCACACATGGATCCACTAGTGTCATTGCATGTGTGTTCTTTTTACTAACAACAACTGGAGTCATAGCATGTGTGTTCTTTTCACATACCAAAGATGGATCCACCAGTATCATCGCATGTGTGTTCTTTTCACAATCCACCTATGGATCCACCAGTGTCATTGCATGTGTGCTCTTTTTACTAACAACAACCAGAGTCATTGCATGTGTGTTCTCTTCAGAGACCACACATGGATCCACCAGTGTCATTACATGTGTGTTCTTTTCACATACCACAACTGGAGTCATTTCATGTGTGTTCTTTGCACATACCACATATGGATCCACTAGTGTCATTGAAATGTGTGTTCTCTTCAGAGACCACACATGGATCCACCAGTGTCATTGCATGTGTGTTCTTTTTACTAACAACAACCAGAGTCATTTCATGACTATTATTTTCACATACCACATATGGATCAACCATTGTCATTGAAATGTGTGTTCTCTTCAGAGACCACACATGAATCCACCAGTGTCATTGCATGTGTGTCATTGTATGTGTGTTCTTTTTACTCACAACAACTGGAGTCATTTCATGACTATTGTTTTCACATACCACATATGGATCCACCAGTGTCATTGCATGTGTGTTCTTTTCATAGTCCACCTATGGATCCACTAGTGTCATTGCATGTGTATTCTTTTTACTAACAACAACTAGAGTCATTGCATGTGTGTTCTCTTCAGAGACCACACATGGATCCACCAATGTCATTGCATGTGTGTTCTTTTTACTAACAACCAGTCTCATTGCATGTGTGTTCTTTTTGCTAACAACAACTGGAGTCATTTCATGTCTGATCTTTTCACATACCACATATGGTGCCACCAGTGTCATTGAAATGTGTGTTCTCTTCAGAGACCACACATGGATCCACCAGTGTCATTGCATGTGTGTTCTTTTTACTAACTAAAACTAGAGTCATTGCATGTGTCTTCTTTTCACATACCACATATGTATTCACCAGTGTCATTGCATATGTGTTCTTTTCAAGATCCACCTATGGATCCACTAGCGTCAATGCATGTGTGCTCTTTTTAGTAACACCAACCAGATTCATCACATGTATCCACCAGTGTCATTGCATATGTGTTCTTTTACTAACAACAACTCGAGTCATTTCATGTGTGTTCTTTTCACATACCACATATGGATTCACCAGTGTCATTGAAATGTGTGTTCTCTTCAGAGACCACACATGGATCCACTAGTGTCATTGCATGTGTGTTCTTTTTACTAACAACAACTGGAGTCATAGCATGTGTGTTCTTTTCACATACCAAAGATGGATCCACCAGTATCATCGCATGTGTGTTCTTTTCACAATCCACCTATGGATCCACCAGTGTCATTGCATGTGTGCTCTTTTTACTAACAACAACCAGAGTCATTGCATGTGTGTTCTCTTCAGAGACCACACATGGCTCCACCAGTGTCATTACATGTGTGTTCTTTTCACATACCACAACTGGAGTCATTTCATGTGTGTTCTTTGCACATACCACATATGGATCCACTAGTGTCATTGAAATGTGTGTTCTCTTCAGAGACCACACATGGATCCACCAGTGTCATTGCATGTGTGTTCTTTTTACTAACAACAACCAGAGTCATTTCATGACTATTATTTTCACATACCACATATGGATCCACCATTGTCATTGAAATGTGTGTTCTCTTCAGAGACCACACATGAATCCACCAGTGTCATTGCATGGGTGTTGTTTTTACTAACAACAACTGGAGTCACTGCATGTGTGTTCTTTTCACATACCAAATATGGATCCACCAATGTCATTGCATTTGTGCTCTTTTTACTAACAACAGACAGAGGCATTGCATGTGTGTTCTCTTCAGAGACCACACATGGATCCACCATTGTCATTGCATGTGTGTTCTTTTTACTAACAACAACTCGAGTCATTTCATGACTATTGCTTTCACATACCACCTATGGATCCACCAGTGTCATTGCATGTGTGTTCTTTTCATAGTCCATCTATGGATCCACTAGTGTCATTGCATGTGTATTCTTTTTACTAAAAACAACTAGAGTCATTCCATGTAACGCATGTATATACTGTAGGAGTATCATGCAAGGCCTGGAGGTAAGAATTAATGCAAAGAATCGTAATTGTTTCTTTTATTTTCACTATAGAGTGCTAGTAGGAGTGTAGGTTTAGGCATCTTAGCACGCCACCAGCCCACCACCACCCCCTCCAATGAATTGTCTTATCAATCAATAGCCCTGGCAAATTAATTTTATAGTGGTAGAGACTTTGTTTGAGTAATTCCATTTATACTACTGAAGGGCGGAGTACTGCTAAAAGACAAAGGGTGAATGCGCACCTAAAAAACTAATAGTAGGAGACTCTTTCAAACTAATAGTAGCACTATAGTAGTAGAACCGCAAGATGATTTTGTGTCGATTGCTCGAATGTTTGTTGAGTAGTACAATATTAACATATATAGTACTATCTGCTGTGTACTAGTACTACTACTACTACAGTAGCAAAAAACCACCATCCCTACTGTGGAAAGAATATGATTTCTTCCAACCAAACTAGTACTCTAGAAAGGCTATATTTACTTGTCTTGGAAATGGATGTATCTAGACTTGTTTTAGTGCTAGATAGGAGTACATCCAATCTAGTGACAACTAATATGAATCGGAGGGGAGTACTACTACCGTACTCCACTATTGTACTACTACGTACTAGTACCTTTGTTTGGGATTACTGTATTAGGTTAAAGAGCTTTTTAAAATTGTTAGAATTATAAGACCTATCTTCTTTATTGTCTTAATTCCTATGACTCACTAATTTAGATATCTCTGTTTTATCTCAATCTGCCAATGCATGTTGTTTTATCTCTCATCATGACCCCTATTTTTTATCTAGCATCTCATGCATGTAAAACTAGTGGTGCATGCAAAAATAATTAGAGTGAGTAATTCATCTACTAGGTAGTATTAGAGAATTGGCCCTCTGGCCTTTATAATCCTAAACAGAGGGCCTTATAATCTTATACAGCTTACTACGATAGTAGTACTACTCAGCGGAGTACATCTACCGAACCCATCGGAAGTTAAGAATTCATGAAAATAACGAATACTACCAATACTACAATCCTCAGGAGAGTACATTCACCAGACTCGTCTATCTCTGTTTCAAGGAATAAGGCACACGCGCATTCCAAAGTAAAGTTTAACCGAGTAAATAGAGAAACTAAAATTTAATTATATTGTGTAAAATTAGTATTGTTGAATTTGTATTGAAACACACTTTCCGATGATGCCAATTTTGTACCAACATTCTTTATATATTTAGGGTAAATCTTGGTCAAACAAAAATACGAAAAACAAGGGAACCTTATTTCTTGGGATGGAGGTAGAATACTACGACAAAATCCACCATTCCTTTTAAGCACATGATCTTTCTTCAATTAAACAAATTAATAGCAGCTTGCATCCCCACTAAAACTTGACGCGAATGAAGAAACGCAGCTGCTTTGATGTAGCAGGAGCGACCAGGTAATGCGGCAGCATCGCCAGGTAAGACGTAATGTCCTCAAACACGACGTCACCCGGCTTAGAGGAGCTCCACCATCACGGTGCCGGTCCTCCTCCTGTCGTCCGTGTAGGAGAGCAGCGATGGGCATTCCACCCACATCCTCACCATGTACACCAGCAAGTCGCATATCGTGGCCCTAGCCCAGACCGCAGACACGACGGGGACCGTGCCTACCGTGCCGATTGCCAGGACGATCATGGCGCCATCATGCTCCCTGACGAGAATGAGCCGGCCAGACGCCTTGCCCTGCAACACCACCAGCTCCTAGAATGCTTTGGTGGTGGCATACTGGATCTTGTGCACTTGGATCGAATGGACCTCTTCGAGGTGCACGACGAGCGTTGGCGACGAGGTTGAGAACTTGTAGCCGGTCTTCGTTCAAGTGCAAGGAGCGTACCGACACGTGATTTATTTCTCATGGAGTTTGTAGTAGGGCAGCAAACTGTTGCAGCCTTTGTGGCCGCACTCGACCCTAGTTGTTGATAGGACGGCATCCATGGCGAGCTCATGGGTGAATCCGCCACTAGGGTGGTCGCACTTCTGGCAGGAGGTGATCTTACGAATGCAGCGATGGCAGACTAGATGAATATCCATGCGCTAGAGAAATGGAAGTTCGAAAAATAAAATAGTTGCACGGACGAATCGACAAAAGAAAGATCAATGGATTGTGAGGGAGAAAGGGAGATACCTTGTAGGCCCACCGGGGCTTGAGAGGCTGGGAGCAGGAGGAATAGTTGAGAACGGTGGCTTCCATCTTGAGAGTGACCATCCCAAATATTGCAATTTGGGTGGGGGAAATGAGGACTCTCTGATCCGGCCTCGATCCGTGCCCTTCTTTTATACCACTTCTGATAATCAATGAAGCTCTAACTGATTGCTTTTTCCTTTCTATACTAGGGTCCCTTTGTATATTTTGAGGCCTTATCTACAAATTCCTGGTTTCGTTGGACAAGATTAGCGGCCTATTTGTAATTGTGCACTATCCTTTTATTAGTAAGTTGCACGTGCCTTGCACGTGAGACTCACATATAATAAAGTATGACATATCATAACTATATAAAATTATGCTCTATAATAGGTAAAGCTCAAAAAATATGAAAGAGCCACATTTATAATGTAACGGTTTATATTTGGTTCTTGGACTTTATATCCTGTAGAAATAAATGTTTATTAGCTACCTAATACTTGAAAATTTTGGGACCATGGTCTAGAGAAATGACGGAGGGGATTCTAGAATGATCGAGAAGTGTGTTTTTAGGTTTGCGCATAGTCATTCTGCTAAACACTATTAATAGAATCTTCTAGATCCTAGACTGGAAAAGAAGATCCAATGGTTGGCAATATTGGGATCCGCAAGTCTTGATCCAACGTTGAATATTCAATGTTATGCGTGCATTATATTGCGGTAAGATTTGGTGCAGCTCCATGGCTAAAACTAAATGTTCATGTGATGTTCTATGTGATCTTATTTGAAAAAAATCAAATATGAGGATTTGGAGATAAATTTGCGGATCATGCTAGATTTTATCTCATAGAAAAAACATGGATCACATGATGAGGGTCTACTTTCTCTCTACCACTAGGTTGCATATGCAGTAGTACCGCCAGACTAGTACTCTCTTAACTATAATCATGTGCAAAAGCACTACGTGTACTTGATGGGTCCTACGAAGCTTTCTAAGAGGGGACGGATAGAGAAGAGAGGGAAAAGCAGGGACCTATGATGATTTTCCTTCAAGTTTGGCAGCGAGGACATAATTATAGTGATTGTGAGGATGAATAATGATGAATTTGGTGTGATTAGGCATTGGAAGAAGTTGAATTTTTCAAACCTGGTGGTGGTTTTTATATATTCAAATCTTGGGTACCTTAAACGATTTATGGAACCAATAACGCACTCGTCGTGCAAATTTGATATATATAATGTTGGTAGATCAATATAAAGTAGTTCCAATATAAAGTAGTGCCAATAATGGGGTATTACCATTCTAGTCCTTATTCTTCATGTACTAACTTAACAAATAAACATTGTCTATCACTTACAAAATTGAAAACTATTTTCTTGTTCATGAAAGTTGGAAACTATGATTGTAAACACATTCTCCGATACCAACATGCGCTCATCTACTAAATATGAGCACACTATTTTTTTACTGCGACATAGATATAGCCATGACCCTGGTCATTTGATTTGGAAGCTAAGAATCTTCACAACATGGTAGGCCATATTGTGAAGCAAGGTTTTTGAAAGTAATCAAACCTCATATTTATCACAAGTAATACACTTAAAGAACTTGATGGTTTCAAACCTCTAGTTGTTTTTTATAGATTGACTACTCTAGTACCTTAAAGCGATTTTACACAAAATTACAGAGCTAGCAACTATCATGCAGTCATAGTTATAATTTGATATGATTTTGATAAATCAACAACAAGTAGTTTAAGTGGTTTAAATTAGCTAGAAAAGTTAAAAGATCATGTAATTGGAGAATTTCCCATAAAACATGGTCCGCTTTTGTGTAAATATGGAAGCCTAGTATCTAGCTTTATGAGCCTTAGTTATTTGTCATGTACTTTGCTAAAATTCTACAAATCCACCCTGAGCTTTTGCATGGCATGTGGGGATTCATGCAAGAGGAAGTCATGCGCAAGTACTATAGTTTTTTTCTTATTTTATTTTAAAAAAAACTCACCAGAATTTGTCAGCCAACATGTAAATTCTTTGCAGGTTGAATATTTCAAACCTCCTAGTGCTTTTGATATTGTATTGACTAACTTGGGTCCCATAAAACGACTTTGCGGATCTAGCTCAACATGTGAGGGCGGTCCAACAGGGAAAATTTTGATTTAATAATTTCATTGTTTTTTATGTAAAATATATATGCTATTAGAAATCTCAGGGTGGTACATTCACCGCCCTAGCTACCATTTGGATATGCCACTTTGTAGGAAAGCTTAGGAGCGAGCAACATATCATGCGATCGTAGTTCAAGTTTGATATAATTTTGGTAAATCGATAGAGGGAGTTAAGTGGCAGAATTAGCTAGCTCGCAAATTCATGTAACTTGAGAAATGCCCATAAAATTGTGTGCACTATGTGTGAAAAAATGGGGTTGTCATATGGGCCTTATTCCACGTGTGCTTTCTTACAAAAACAGTTACTTGGGAAATTGTAACTGATTTTTCTAGTCATAAAAGTTAGAAAATTACAATTGTAATAAAAATTGTTTACCATGCCAAGATGCACCCATATACCAAATAAGGGGACCTTATCATAAAGTACGATGTAAATATGGCCATATCTTCGTTGTTTGGCTTGAAACCTAGGTATGTTCCTACATGGTAGGCCACTAGGCCATATTGTGAAGGATTTTTTTCCCGGAAGTTACCAAAAGTCATGTTTATCATTCCTCGTGGCAACCAAGGTAGTATGTTCCTACTACATGGTAGGCCATATTGCTCCTAGGCACTTTGTGAGTATGTGAGGTGGGCCATTTACACATACAGTAGTCATGTGTTAGTACAGTAAACCTTTAGATGTAACTAATGTATTGTACAAGCAGGATGTTGGCTATACTACTGGAATTGGTCTAAGGACTAGTCATCATGTTATAAGTAAAATAGTAGGGCGTGTACATCGTGTATGTAGGGTTCGTTTGATTGAAAGGATTTGTAAAACTTAGGAATAGGAAAAGTGTAGGAATAGAATGACATGACACATGTCAAAGTTTGTTTGACTCTACGGGAATTTCATATGCCCTTTAGGGTTCGTTTGATTCAAAGGATTTTTAAAACATTGGAATAGGAAAAGTGCAGTAATAGAATGACATGACACTTATAATCCTATAGGAATGAAAAATGCATGAATCGGTAAGATAAGGAGTTTGATTACACCACAGGAAAAACGCATGAAATTTTATACGGTTTAGGTACATGTCATAGTTCTCATAGAAATGTAGGAGTTTTTCCAAGAGGTCTCACCTGTTTTTAGAAATCCTATAGGATTGTAGTGTAGGGAAGCAATGCATAGGAGTTTTGTAGGATTTATTCATTTGAAACAAACACACTCTATTCAAAATTTTCCTATGGATTGGAATTATATAGAATTCCTTTGGAAATCCTTTGGGGCTCGTTTGATTCAAAGGAATTGTAAAACATAGGAATAGGAACAGTGCAGAACTAGATTGGCATTACACTTAGAATCCTACAGGAATGGAAAATGCAGGAATCGGTAAGATAAGTTGTTTGATTGCACCGCAGGAAATACGCAGTAAATTTTATAGGGTTTGCGTACATGTCATAGATACATAGGAATTTTTCCAAGAGGTCTCACCTCTTGTTAGAAATCCTATAGCATTGTAGTGTAGGAAAGCAATGCATAGGAATTTTGTAGGATTTATTCCTTTGAAACAAACACACTCAATTCAAAAAATTCCTATGGATAGGAATCCTATAGAATTCCTTTGGAAATCCTTTAAATCAAACAGGCCCTTGAATCCTATATATTGTGGTGGAGTCGAGTCAACGAAACCAAGTTCAATAAGAGCTACTCCTACAACCTAATTAATTAGGCCCTGCATGAAACTAGATACATGTTATTACCCAATACTGTGAAGGTAGTAACATGTGAACGTTTTACTAGTCTAAGTTATTTAGCACTTGAGCAGCCTAAAATATCGAAGAGAAAGAATACATCCAGCCAGAGCTCATTTTTGGGTGAAAGCATGAGGCAAACAGAAGGAAAGTTGGGTTGGACCACCCCGGGCCCAACTTCTGTACTGCTGGGCCTGCACGATTATACTCTACTCCATGGGAAGGAAGAGGTGACTATGCTTCGCAAAAAAGGAAGAGGTGACTGATGCGATGATTTCCACCTGAACAAGATCCATTAAGGGCATAGAGACACCGATGCATGAGTGCAGCAGAGCAGCCAATGCCGCATTGAAGAAGAAAGAGGGAGGATGATTATCCTTCATCTAGGAGATATGAGCTACTCGTACAAGTAGTAATAATTAGGCCTTGCATGGCACTATACACATGTTATTACCCAATACTTTGAAGGTAGTAATATGTGAAAGTTTTACTAGCCTAAGAGAATCTCTAGTGGCTAGTGTATCCGACAGTCTAAGCCAAATATAGACCGCCATGGACCAAAAAAATTCTCTAGTGGCTTGTGTATCCGGTGGTCTAAAATTTAGACATCCTCCAAATAGCTACTTGTTATCAAAACCAAGCCACCATGTCTAAAGAAAATCTAATCGCTCGCGAGCTCGCTCCCATGCCAAATCAGAGCATTTGTTGTACTGAATTGTTGTGTATATTGATTATTTGTGCGTAGATGGACATATAGACTATCAAATTTAGATTATCCACTAGAAAACTGAAGTTGTGTAAAAAGGAATCTTTTTACACCATTATCTATGTGAAGATGTAGACTATCAAATTTACACAAGCCACTAGAGATGCTCTAAGTTATTTAGCACAATGATCGGCCTAATATGGAAGAGAAATAAAACATCCAGCCAGAGCTCTTTTTTTGGTGGAAGCACGAGGCAAAAAGAAGGAAAGTTGGGCTAGACCACCATGGGCCCATCTTTCTCTGCACTTCTTCGCCTGCACGGTTGTACTCCATTGTGCGGAAGCTTACATGGGAAGGAAGAGGTGACAGTGATTCGCAAAAAAGGAAGAGGTGACTGTTGTGATGCTTCCCACCTAAACAAGTGGAAAGCATAGATGCAGTGGAGCAGAGGAGCCAATGCCGCATTGAAGAGGTGAGAGGGAGCATGATTCTCCTTCATCCAGGACCCTTTTCTCTCACAAAAGGCAGCGACAAAACAGAATTTTGGGTGGAGGAGCCTTTTTTGAAACAAGGCAAAATATTTGCGGTGGAAGGAGCCATTGCTCGCCTTGTAAGCAGTATGAGATCGACTAGGCACCAAAAGCTGGGTACTAATAATACAAACATGATTAATACTTGAGTACGACTAGTAGTTGCTATAATTTCCGTCGTTCCATCCAGGAGCAATAGTGGCTAGTATAAGTATAGTAGCTTGTCGGGATCATTTGCTTCCTCGAATGCCTCCTGGTCACATTAAGGCTCGAATACAAGTTCGATGATATTCATATCAACTTCCAATGAAGCAGGATACCGTTGAACATGTTGAGACGAAGTCCATGTGCATGTTCCTCGAACCAGAAGATAGCCATTTCATGTTCTAAGAGCTCTGTGTCCCTTACAACATTTCGCCAGCTCGTACCCGTAGTTCACCGCGTGACCATCATCGCGCATGGAAATCATGACTTCATGATAATATTTGTACAACTCGTTGGTCACACACAATTTTCTTTCTTCATGCAGATGATTCTTCAAGACATTCTGACTGTAATCCAGTGAGAAGCACTAAAACCAGAAGAAAACAACTATTAGAAGTTTATGACTTGTTGACTGGTGAAATAGTAGTAAAATAGATGCATGCTTGATTCATATGATAGAGAAAATAAATGTAGGATTGCAATGTCATGCCCACTCCAATCCTACGGGAATTCCATATGCACCAAAGTTTGTTTGACTCTATCATAGTAGGACAAACAGAGGATTCCAAAAAAGAGGTATGAGTGGATGTTTGATTTCCTACAAAATCTAGTGCAAAGGAATACTTAGGAATAATTCATATGGGAATCAATCCTACAAATGTAACAACCATCTTGGGAAATTTTCCTATAGATTTAATCCTACAAATTTGTTAGGTAGATCTTTTGAATCAGACGGCTATAAATTTTCTTACCTTTTCGAGAAAAAAAAACTAAAATTTCTTACCATCCTGCCCACTCCTTTGCTGAGTAAAGAAGAGGTGAACACACAGACATAGAAAGGTATGTCAGGTTCGATCTGGGATACTTTATTCTCGAGAAAATCCCACCTTCTGTATGATAAATGCACATTATTTCCATAAACGATGTACCTTTGGAACCAATCTTTTCGCTCATAAGAAGGACCTACATGAAAGAAAAATAACTCTTAGAGAGTAGTATATTTTTTCATAGTCTAAGTCGATTTAAAATCCAAGTAAAACTGTCGGAGCCCTGGCATCCGGGGTGCCACATCCGTGCGCAGGACAAGCCCTGTGTCATAGAAGTCTTTGCCTTCGAGAGGTGGGACGCCAATAGAAGGTCCAAACCGGCCAGGCATCGCGAGGCATCCTCTTGAGGGAGGCTGCTCGGCGTCATGTGGCGTCCTCGAGCCTTGGATACCCCCTGGGGCGTCCGGGGCAGAATGGTAACTACGACGGATGGAGTACGAACTATAGCCTTGACAGCAAGCACATGTCTTTAGTGACATCGACCGCCTTGGTAAAGAATACCCGGTCAACCATCCTTTCGCTAGGAAGAAACGGGTCATCTTGTGGTGGGAGAGCCCCCTAGTTGTTGTTTTGGTGAAAGGGGAAAAGTAGAGAGCACCGAATGAAGACAAGAGATGTCACGAATGACGCTTTACAGGAGGATGGAGTGGAGCACGGCAAGATGGACCAAGTCCATGTAAAGTAGTCTCTTAGACCGGGATCAAGATAGGCGGCCCTATGGACGCCTTTCTCATCCGAAGGCTGGGGAAAGGGCCCGACACCGCCCTATATAAGGGCCCCTTCTTCTACCTTGAAATGGATAGATCCTAGAGATCTAAAACCGTAGACTTTCATCCTCCATTGTAACCTCGCGAGGCAAGCGAGCAATACAACAAAGCAAGAGTAGGGGCTTTACCTTCTCATGAGGGTCCCAAACCTAGGTAAAAACCCATGGGGTCAACTCTCTATCGTGCATCAGTTTCGCTGCTACAGCCCTCACCGAGATCCATCGGAACTGCGTGTTCAGCCTGCTCACGAACCAAGGGAGCATTGGACCCTAGTTCCTTCATGGGAAAAATCTCCGACATTTGGCGTGCCGGGTAGGCGGCTGAGGTGCGCTTTCAAGATCTTTTACAACCTAGGCAACATGTCGGCCGGCAACAAGATGCGCGCCGAGCAAGCCCTCCGTTGTGCGGCAAGCAAATCCCAGACGAAGCCGGATCAGCAGCACCACCTCCGATCAAGTCCCATTGATGGAGGACGAGCTGGGCTCCTCCTACTGCCTATCGCGGGAGCCTGCTCCTTCCTCACGTAGCGTCACGTCGCTCTCCCGCACCGTGTCGTCTTGTGGCCACCCTGAGCAACTCACCCCGGAGGCTGCCAAGCGCATGGTACGTGAGCTCTTGGACCATCCACCAGCCGAGCAGGGCCAGGAGAGGCAGCGTGATCAGATCGCCGAACTCCTCGACACTGCCACCCTCTCCCTCGAGGGCCCGGCTGCTCGGCCCGAGGGCGAGGAGCCAGGGGCTGGGGGCTCACACCCGCCTCGCTAGCGCGGGGATACGACCAAGCCGGATGATGTCGCCCCACAGCCCGCAAACAGTTGCTAGATCATCTCACCTCCCGTGGCCATTGTGCCACCGCCCGAGCGGGAAGACCGCCTCGCCGAGTAAATCGCTACCGCAGGGCACCAGAACCGTGCAGCCTTCACCAACGGCAAGGCGCTCTAGGACAACGGCTGCCTCGCCTTCACCAAGAGCCTCCGGCGTGTGGTCTAGCCCCACAAGTTCCTCCTACAGACACCGGCGCGCTATGATGGCACCACCAAACCGTGCGAGTTTCTCCAGCTTTACACCACGGGCATTGAAGCGGCGGGAGGAGACGGCCGCATCATGGCAAACTGGTTCCCCTATGCCTGAAGGAGACTGCTAGCACCTGGCTGATAACCTCCCTGAAGAGTCGTCGAATCATGGGCAGAGCTTAGCTCCCTTTTCATCTCCAACTTCAAGGGAACCTACGAGCACCCACTCACGTACTACAACCTCTGCTAGATACGCTAGCAGCCTGGAGAGACCCTCTTCAAGTTCCTATAGAGGTCCAGTCGAGTCTGCAATAAGATCCCCAAAATTTTAGACTCTAACGTCATCACCGCTTTCTCCGAGGGCATGAAGAACATCAAGATGAGGGAAAAGATCGGGATCCGGGGCGAGAGCCTCACCACTGCTGCTGAGCTCTTCGTCATGGCCGAGAAGTGCACCAAGGCATAGGCGGGGCAGATGTTTGGCCTCGCGGAGGTAGAAACCACCCCCAAGGCCTCGGGCTCATCCAAGGGTAAGGACAAGGATCCAAGCGCAAGACTTCCACCATCCTGGCAGCAGAGCTAGATCGGAAGAGACCTCATGAGGGATCTAGCAAGCAGGAGCGGGATGGCAGCTCAAAATTTCACTTCCACAAGAAGCTAGGCCATACCACCAACGACTGGTACGAGCTCAAGAAACTCCACGACCTGCACAGCAGCCAGAGGAAGGGAAGGTCGGGCGGCGAGCGAGGCAGCCAAGGCGGGGAAAACTAAGGAGGAAACTGCTAGAACAACAACTCCGGTGGGTGCAATGCCCCTCCGGTGGGCCACCAAGCCAACACCGTGCAACAACACGCGCACCCCTAGGAGAAAGAACATGCTGAGGACCCCGGGGACTACCAAATGCCGCATGGTGCTATAGCATGCATCATTTGTGGCTCCCAAGCCCCGGCGTCCAATCGACACTTCAAGCTACTCACTCGCGAGGTCGCAGCCGCTAGACCGGGGATCCCTTCATCAAATCTCAAGTGGTCCTAGTGCGCCATCACCTTCGATGCCGGCGACCACCCCGTCTCCACCAGGCCCGTGGGCACACTCCCCCTGATCTACACCTCCACCATCAAGAACATCGCAGTTGCAAAGATCCTCATCGAGGAGGAGCGGGCCTGAACGTAATCTCCACCGAGACTTTCGCCCAACTGCAGGTGCCATATGACAGGTTGATGCCTACCATGTCGTTCTCCGGGGTGACTAGTGGACGCACCATGCCCATCGGGTAGGTGCACCTCTCCGTCACATTCGGAACGTGCGAGAACTACCGCACCGAGATCATCGACTTCGACGTGGCGCACATCAACCTTCCATACAACGTCATCCTCGGCTACCATGTGCTGGCCAAGTTCATGGCCACCACGCACCATTCCTACAACATGATCATGATGCCTGGCAGCAGCGGCGGAGTCATCATAGTATGTTGCGACGAGGTGGAAGCCTTACACTCCCTAGAGGACGCCTACAAGACCAATTCCGCCACCTATCCCGAGGATGTGCACACCCTGGACTACGTCGGAGGCTCCACTAGGAGGAAGCAGATGATGGCCCAAGAGAACGCCATGGCAAAGAGGGCAGCAGCCGCACTATTCCTACCTCGCAAGGGGCAGGACCAGTGCTCGTGATCTCAAGAGGGCCTCAGGAGCACCCCTACTCATCCTCGTGAGGGATGAGGTGCCTCCCGAGGACGGAGACGACATGAGGGATCCGTACTTCCCCATGGACTATACCCAATGCGCGTACAACACCTAATGCCCCCACGGCGGCAACTAAGCAGCCAGATGAGCCGGTGGGCCCGGTTGATGGAAGGTGGACAAACCTCTCTGAATGGCGCGCCTGACTCCGCGACTTTTTGAAGGTGTACCCCGAAAAACCCTCACCCCTTACGGTAGCCTCTCGTTAAACCCCGTGCAAGCCACGGTGGCGTTTGTAATAAGCTTGTGCTACTAGCGCCCCTTTGGATCTTGTGTTGCGCGCATGCTTGGCTATTTGGTTTTTCCCCGAAAAAGCATTTCTCCAAAAAAACCGCACCACCAGATTTCCCTCACACACTCCGCATGAGCGAGAGCTAGGGATGACACCCTTCACCGGGCTAGTTTTTCATTAGGGCCTCAAGTGTCGAGGTCTGAACTCACAGGACAGTCCAGGCCATGAGTTACCTCGTCACACGGTTCCTGATGGTTAAGATCCTTGTGCGGCATGTGTACGGGCCTCTAGCGGTGGGACCCTTTTCCTACGGCCCTCTCCTGGTAAGGTCTACGAGGCAGCTCGTCAGGACCTAAAGTGTCGAGCTCTGAACTCCATGGCCCGTTCCTCAGCTGTGGGTTACCTCACCCACGGTTCCTGACCTTGTTTTTATCCTCACGACGGCTCATGAGGCCCTACTTCTCCACGGCCCGAGCTCATCAGGACCTAAAGTGTCGAGCTCTGATCTCCACAGCTTGTTCCTCGGTTGTGAGTTACCTCACCCACGGTTCCTGACCTCGTTTTTATCCCTAGCGATGGCTCGTGCGGCACAACCCCTCCGCGGCCCGAGCTTGTCAGGACCTAAAGTGTCGAGCTCTGAACTCCACGGCCCGTTCCTCGGCCGTGAGTTACCTCACCCATGGTTCCTGACCTCATTTTTATCCTCGCAACGGCTCGTGAGGCATAGCCCGTCCGCGGCCCGAGCTTGTCAGGACCTAAAGTGTCGAGCTCTGAACTCCACGGCCCATTCATTGGCCGTAAGTTACCTTACCCATGGTTCCTGACCTTGTTTTTATGCTCACGACAGCTCGTGAGGCGTAGCCCCTCCGTGGCACGAGCTCGTCGGGACCTAAAGTTCGAGCTCTGAATACACGGACCGGGTCCGGCCACGAGACACCTGACCCACGGTTCCTGACGTTTGTGAAAAACTCACGTAAAACCAACAGAATCCTTGGCACGA
Organism: Avena eriantha; assembly: GCA_910589775.1. NCBI lineage: Eukaryota > Viridiplantae > Streptophyta > Magnoliopsida > Poales > Poaceae > Avena > Avena eriantha. The sequence continues at coordinate 105,995,932 of OU342740.1, read as the reverse complement.
GGGCTAGCGGGAAGAACACATAGTCCTATGGCTTTCTCCTTGAGAGGCTTACTGTGCAACCCTAGAGACACCCTCTTCAACGGTTAAACTTCGCAGGGCCTAGAGCCTGAGGTCTGAACTTATAGCCCTAGTTGGTGGTAAGTCACCTCACGTACGGTTCCCAGCACTTATGACATGTTGCATAAGCGTGATTTAGGTCTCCAGTTGCATGCGTTCTCACGCTACGGTCATCCCCTCGGGAGGCGCCCAGGAAGGGCATGCCAACCTCGCGAGGCCACGCCCTTGTCTATCCGAGGCTTGAAAGATCCATCATCGGATCACACCGGCTACACCAGGCCCCGGTCCTACAATACTCCGCCAGGGTACCTGAGGATAAAACTTAGTAGATGGTCCCGGTTGCAGGCTCAGGCCCGGGTAGCTGCGTCAGAGCTTGCTCCCCCTCCCTCGGAAGGCACGCAGTGCATGCGGCCGCACGATCAAGGAATAACGCAACCCACGAGCCTCGCGAGGCTGTGCCTCCTATCAAGAAGGAAGGCTCCAAAGGTTAGCACAGGACTCCTCATCGAGGGTACGTGTTGCCGCCTCTCCACGAGAGAACTGCCCGAATCCTTTGCGATCAGCAAGCTACGGCAAGCCGCCTGGGCACCCTGAGGCCCAATAACCTGAGCTATTCCCTGTGAGAATAGGGGCTACCCTCTTGAGGTTCTAAGTGCCTCGTGGGCCTAATCAAGCGCGGTCCACCACGCAGCAGTCCGGCCCGCTGGCTGAGAAGAGCTCCACCAGCAGCGCCCCGCAAGCACTGTCTTCGGGAATCACCTCCCCAAGCACTATGCCTCGCCTCGCGAGGGCGCCATCCCAGAACGCTTAGCACTTCGACGGATGTGTTCGATGCCTCTAGAAGGCCATCCATGCAAAAGGAAGGAACAAGCCGCCATCACTGGCCTCTGCAAGAGGACGCTACGCCATGAACATGCAACAAACTTTGGGCACAACAAGAACAGATAAAGGGAGGAAAAATAGAATAAGGGCCCTTACTGAGAAGTTCATCCTATGTTCCGGCGAAAACTATTCCGACATCACACCCCGAGGTACCAAGCTCTACGCTTTTTGGCAGCGCTCTGGTGGCAACGCCTACCGGGCAGCCCGGAGGTGAGGAGGATAGTCGACGCGGCACAGCTGCGTGTCGAACACCGAGATGGAAAAGTCCCCCTTGCCGGCATTCTTAAATAGTAGCATGAAACCACGTTCGATGCGGTGCTTGGAGAGGAAATGACACCAGCCGCTGGAGATGAACTTCTCGCCCCCCCCCCCCCCCGAGAAGGGGCTGATGCTCACCTCCCACTTCTCGCGCCCCCTAGAGCGGCGCAACTGCACCTCGTCTAGGAGGCCATGCGCGGTCCCTAGCACGAATCTCTTTGGGAGCTCTACCCTCATGAACAAGTCCAAGCCGTCAAGGATGATGATGAAGTCGATGACCCTTTCATGCGTAGGGTCATCCTTGATCTTGATGACCACGGGAGCAGGGGCCTACCGCCACGCCCTCCACGGCAACCCTGCCGCTCCCGCGAGGTTGGCCGTGCCCGTGCTTGGCGGGAGCCTCTCCTGAGGTTGTGCTCACCTCCACGGGTGCAAGCATGGAGAGAGCCGTACCACAACCGCCCCCCCCCCCTCGATCGCTTCCACGTGGTCACCCATGGCCGCGCGTAACACCCTCAAATTGGCCCTATGCAAGTTTCAGCGATTCCTGCCAAACCTGCATAGAAACGATTCAAAGATGCCCACCAGGGACTTGCGTGCGGGTGGAAAACGAAGAAATATCATTACACATTAGTCCATGATGGAACCCACAGAACATATATATACAACAACGACTCAAAGAGTAAAGGATACCAATATACAGTACAAAGATCCAAATCACCTTGAAAATGATACAACATCCGAGTACAAACAAGATGCAAATTGGGCTTAGAGCCGTGAAGAATAACCAATTGCGTTCATAACCCTGCCTAGGCCAAGCCGGATGTGTAACCCTGCTAACGATGTTGATCACAAACCTGCTAAAATAAAAAGGGGGCTGACAAAGGGCAAAGGAAAAAGAGAGAGCGGTCAGTACTGAGGCCAATACATGGCGAGTCTAGAATTCGGCGGCTCTCGCCTACATAGGTATGGTGGACTGAAGCGGCAGCGTGATCAGATCGCCGAACTCCTCGACACTGCCACCCTCTCCCTCGAGGGCCCGGCTGCTCGGCCCGAGGGCGAGGAGCCAGGGGCTGGGGGCTCACACCCGCCTCGCTAGCGCGGGGATACGACCAAGCCGGATGATGTCGCCCCACAGCCCGCAAACAGTTGCTAGATCATCTCACCTCCCGTGGCCATTGTGCCACCGCCCGAGCGGGAAGACCGCCTCGCCGAGTAAATCGCTACCGCAGGGCACCAGAACCGTGCAGCCTTCACCAACGGCAAGGCGCTCTAGGACAACGGCTGCCTCGCCTTCACCAAGAGCCTCCGGCGTGTGGTCTAGCCCCACAAGTTCCTCCTACAGACACCGGCGCGCTATGATGGCACCACCAAACCGTGCGAGTTTCTCCAGCTTTACACCACGGGCATTGAAGCGGCGGGAGGAGACGGCCGCATCATGGCAAACTGGTTCCCCTATGCCTGAAGGAGACTGCTAGCACCTGGCTGATAACCTCCCTGAAGAGTCGTCGAATCATGGGCAGAGCTTAGCTCCCTTTTCATCTCCAACTTCAAGGGAACCTACGAGCACCCGCTCACGTACTACAACCTCTGCTAGATACGCTAGCAGCCTGGAGAGACCCTCTTCAAGTTCCTATAGAGGTCCAGTCGAGTCTGCAATAAGATCCCCAAAATTTTAGACTCTAACGTCATCACCGCTTTCTCCGAGGGCATGAAGAACATCAAGATGAGGGAAAAGATCGGGATCCGGGGCGAGAGCCTCACCACTGCTGCTGAGCTCTTCGTCATGGCCGAGAAGTGCACCAAGGCATAGGCGGGGCAGATGTTTGGCCTCGCGGAGGTAGAAACCACCCCCAAGGCCTCGGGCTCATCCAAGGGTAAGGACAAGGATCCAAGCGCAAGACTTCCACCATCCTGGCAGCAGAGCTAGATCGGAAGAGCCCTCATGAGGGATCTAGCAAGCAGGAGCGGGATGGCAGCTCAAAATTTCACTTCCACAAGAAGCTAGGCCATACCACCAACAACTGGTACGAGCTCAAGAAACTCCACGACCTGCACAGCAGCCAGAGGAAGGGAAGGTCGGGCGGCGAGCGAGGCAGCCAAGGCGGGGAAAACTAAGGAGGAAACTGCTAGAACAACAACTCCGGTGGGTGCAATGCCCCTCCGGTGGGCCACCAAGCCAACACCGTGCAACAACACGCGCACCCCTAGGAGAAAGAACATGCTGAGGACCCCGGGGGCTACCAAATGCCGCATGGTGCTATAGCATGCATCATTTGTGGCTCCCAAGCCCCGGCGTCCAATCGACACTTCAAGCTACTCACTCGCGAGGTCGCAGCCGCTAGACCGGGGATCCCTTCATCAAATCTCAAGTGGTCCTAGTGCGCCATCACCTTCGATGCCGGCGACCACCCCGTCTCCACCAGGCCCGTGGGCACACTCCCCCTGATCTACACCTCCACCATCAAGAACATCGCAGTTGCAAAGATCCTCATCGAGGAGGAGCGGGCCTGAACGTAATCTCCACCGAGACTTTCGCCCAACTGCAGGTGCCATATGACAGGTTGATGCCTACCATGTCGTTCTCCGGGGTGACTAGTGGACGCACCATGCCCATCGGGTAGGTGCACCTCTCCGTCACATTCGGAACGTGCGACAACTACCGCACCGAGATCATCGACTTCGACGTGGCGCACATCAACCTTCCGTACAACCTCATCCTCGGCTACCATGTGCTGGCCAAGTTCATGGCCACCACGCACCATTCCTACAACATGATCATGATGCCTGGCAGCAGCGGCGGAGTCATCATAGTATGTTGCGACGAGGTGGAAGCCTTACACTCCCTAGAGGACGCCTACAAGACCAATTCCGCCACCTATCCCGAGGATGTGCACACCCTGGACTACGTCGGAGGCTCCACTAGGAGGAAGCAGATGATGGCCCAAGAGAACGCCATGGCAAAGAGGGCAGCAGCCGCACTATTCCTACCTCGCAAGGGGCAGGACCAGTGCTCGTGATCTCAAGAGGGCCTCAGGAGCACCCCTACTCATCCTCGTGAGGGATGAGGTGCCTCCCGAGGACGGAGACGACATGAGGGATCCGTACTTCCCCATGGACTATACCCAATGCGCGTACAACACCTAATGCCCCCACGGCGGCAACTAAGCAGCCAGATGAGCCGGTGGGCCCGGTTGATGGAAGGTGGACAAACCTCTCTGAATGGCGCGCCTGACTCCGCGACTTTTTGAAGGTGTACCCCGAAAAACCCTCACCCCTTACGGTAGCCTCTCGTTAGACCCCGTGCAAGCCACGGTGGCGTTTGTAATAAGCTTGTGCTACTAGCGCCCCTTTGGATCTTGTGTTGCGCGCATGCTTGGCTATTTGGTTTTTCCCCGAAAAAGCATTTCTCCAAAAAAACCGCACCACCAGATTTCCCTCACACACTCCGCATGAGCGAGAGCTAGGGATGACACCCTTCACCGGGCTAGTTTTTCATTAGGGCCTCAAGTGTCGAGGTCTGAACTCACAGGACAGTCCAGGCCATGAGTTACCTCGTCACACGGTTCCTGATGGTTAAGATCCTTGTGCGGCATGTGTACGGGCCTCTAGCGGTGGGACCCTTTTCCTACGGCCCTCTCCTGGTAAGGTCTACGAGGCAGCTCGTCAGGACCTAAAGTGTCGAGCTCTGAACTCCATGGCCCGTTCCTCAGCTGTGGGTTACCTCACCCACGGTTCCTGACCTCGTTTTTATCCTCACGACGGCTCATGAGGCCCTACTTCTCCACGGCCCGAGCTCATCAGGACCTAAAGTGTCGAGCTCTGATCTCCACAGCTTGTTCCTCGGTTGTGAGTTACCTCACCCACTGTTCCTGACCTCGTTTTTATCCCTAGCGATGGCTCGTGCGGCACAACCCCTCCGCGGCCCGAGCTTGTCAGGACCTAAAGTGTCGAGCTCTGAACTCCACGGCCCGTTCCTCGGCCGTGAGTTACCTCACCCATGGTTCCTGACCTCATTTTTATCCTCGCAACGGCTCGTGAGGCATAGCCCGTCCGCGGCCCGAGCTTGTCAGGACCTAAAGTGTCGAGCTCTGAACTCCACGGCCCATTCATTGGCCGTAAGTTACCTTACCCATGGTTCCTGACCTTGTTTTTATGCTCACGACAGCTCGTGAGGCGCAGCCCCTCCGTGGCACGAGCTCGTCGGGACCTAAAGTTCGAGCTCTGAATACACGGACCGGGTCCGGCCACGAGACACCTGACCCACGGTTCCTGACGTTTGTGAAAAACTCACGTAAAACCAATAGAATCCTTGGCACGAGGGCTAGCGGGAAGAACACATAGTCCTATGGCTTTCTCCTTGAGAGGCTTACTGTGCAACCCTAGAGACACCCTCTTCAACGGTTAAACTTCGCAGGACCTAGAGCCTGAGGTCTGAACTTATAGCCCTAGTTGGTGGTAAGTCACCTCACGTACGGTTCCCAGCACTTATGACATGTTGCATAAGCGTGATTTAGGTCTCCAGTTGCATGCGTTCTCACGCTACGGTCATCCCCTCGGGAGGCGCCCAGGAAGGGCATGCCAACCTCGCGAGGCCACGCCCTTGTCTATCCGAGGCTTGAAAGATCCATCATCGGATCACACCGGCTACACCAGGCCCCGGTCCTACAATACTCCGCCAGGGTACCTGAGGATAAAACTTAGTAGATGGTCCCGGTTGCGGGCTCAGGCCCGGGTAGCTGCGTCAGAGCTTGCTCCCCCTCCCTCAGAAGGCACGCAGTGCATGCGGCCGCACGATCAAGGAATAACGCAACCCACGAGCCTCGCGAGGCTGTGCCTCCTATCAAGAAGGAAGGCTCCAAAGGTTAGCACAGGACTCCTCATCGAGGGTACGTGTTGCCGCCTCTCCACGAGAGAACTGCCCGAATCCTTTGCGATCAGCAAGCTACGGCAAGCCGCCTGGGCACCCTGAGGCCCATAACCTGAGCTATTCCCTGTGAGAATAGGGCTACCCTCTTGAGGTTCTAAGAGCCTCGTGGGCCTAATCAAGCGCGGTCCACCACGCAGCAGTCCGGCCCGCTGGCTGAGAAGAGCTCCACCAGCAGCGCCCCGCAAGCACTGTCTTCGGGAATCACCTCCCCAAGCACTATGCCTCGCCTCGCGAGGGCGCCATCCCAGAACGCTTAGCACTTCGACGGATGTGTTCGATGCCTCTAGAAGGCCATCCATGCAAAAGGAAGGAACAAGCCGCCATCACTGGCCTCTGCAAGAGGACGCTACGCCATGAACATGCAACAAACTTTGGGCACAACAAGAATAGATAAAGGGAGGAAAAATAGAATAAGGGCCCTTACTGAGAAGTTCATCCTATGTTCCGGCGAAAACTATTCCGACATCACACCCCGAGGTACCAAGCTCTACGCTTTTTGGCAGCGCTCTGGTGGCAACGCCTACCGGGCAGCCCGGAGGTGAGGAGGATAGTCGACGCGGCACAGCTGCGTGTCGAACACCGAGATGGAGAAGTCCCCCTTGCCGGCATTCTTAAATAGTAGCATGAAACCACGTTGGATGCGGTGCTTGGAGAGGAAATGACACCAGCCGCTGGAGATGAACTTCTCGCCCCCCCCCCCCCCGAGAAGGGGCTGATGCTCACCTCCCACTTCTCGCGCCCCCTAGAGCGGCGCAACTGCACCTCGTCTAGGAGGCCATGCGCGGTCCCTAGCACGAATCTCTTTGGGAGCTCTACCCTCATGAACAAGTCCAAGCCGTCAAGGATGATGATGAAGTCGATGACCCTTTCATGCGTAGGGTCATCCTTGATCTTGATGACCACGGGAGCAGGGGCCTACCGCCACGCCCTCCACGGCAACCCTGCCGCTCCCGCGAGGTTGGCCGTGCCCGTGCTTGGCGGGAGCCTCTCCTGAGGTTGTGCTCACCTCCACGGGTGCAAGCATGGAGAGAGCCGTACCACAACCGCCCCCCCCCCCTCGATCGCTTCCACGTGGTCACCCATGGCCGCGCGTAACACCCTCAAATTGGCCCTATGCAAGTTTCAGCGATTCCTGCCAAACCTGCATAGAAACGATTCAAAGATGCCCACCAGGGACTTGCGTGCGGGTGGAAAACGAAGAAATATCATTACACATTAGTCCATGATGGAACCCACAGAACATATATATACAACAACGACTCAAAGAGTAAAGGATACAAATATACAGTACAAAGATCCAAATCACCTTGAAAATGATACAACATCCGAGTACAAACAAGATGCAAATTGGGCTTAGAGCCATGAAGAATAACCAATTGCGTTCATAACCCTGCCTAGGCCAAGCCGGATGTGTAACCCTGCTAACGATGTTGATCACAAACCTGCTAAAATAAAAAGGGGGCTGACAAAGGGCAAAGGAAAAAGAGAGAGCGGTCAGTACTGAGGCCAATACATGGCGAGTCTAGAATTCGGCGGCTCTCGCCTACATAGGTATGGTGGACTGAAGCGGCATCGAAGCATGCACTAAACAACCTATAGAGACTCGATACAACTGTCGGCTATTAGAGGGGGATAAGAAATACCTATGAGGGACCAACCTGATACTAACACCAAACATACCCATCCTGGCATTTTCCTCCCCGAGAACAAACGAGGAAGTCACACCGAGGAACTCACACTGTTTGCAGTTTTATTCATTCCATTATAGTTGCAACACTTACTAATCAGATATATATAGCATGAGTCATCCTGATATCATAAGGAGTGGGAAGTTTTAGTTAACCATTCTGGTATAGTTGCAATACTTACTAGTCAGATACAATTAGCCAGAGATATCCCAAATCCAACAGTTGTTGGCACTTTTATTTACTCATTCTGTTATAGTGAAACTGATTAATAGACATGTCAAAGTCAAATTTATAGCACTACTTTAGTTATGGTTGTCTATGATCGAGATATTGTGCTCCAAGTCATCCATAACCGCGGACATGGCTTTCAGAAAGTTTTACCCTGTAGGGTGCACAAATAGCAACACACATACGATCAACCTCGGGAAGAACCAAATAAAAAGCAACGAGGCCTCACGATAATGCATTCATAGGATTCATAAATTATTTCAGGGGGCCACCCCAGTAAGCTACCCGTGATGAAGTTAGCTAGCTCCGAGACGTACCTAGGGGCTGTGTAGACGGTTGTAAACGACTAGGAACCCGAAAGTGTGACTGGGCTTGTCGATATCACGGAAACGTGTCACAAGTCCTAAATAGTACAGCTGCTCCACACACAATTGTAAATAAAGCAGTAAAGCATGGCATAAGTATAGGATAGTAATAAAACCCCAAACTAGTTTGTGGCCCCAAGAAATAAAGTGTGAATCAAGCTCAGGCAAAGGGGGATCCATAGGGTCTCTCGTCTGTGGATAGTGTGAATAGTCAAGGAACAGGTATCAAGTACTCGGGACCTATGGGACACAAGTGAGTGTCGAAGAACCAAATATTATCTATTGCCCACTGGTGCCTCTACATTAGTTATATCTATTCCCAGCATTTTAATATCAAGTTGTAATTAAAGTCATGATCATCTCTAGCATTAAACATGTGCCAACCTCCCAACTACGATGGAACATTGATGATACGAAGCAGCACCTGAGCAAGCAACTATGACTCACAAGGCCGACTGTCTATCTAACAGCAGGTAATAGGAGGTGTCCAAGGCAATATAGGCTGTAGGGGATATAACTGGTATGGAAAACTAAAGCATCGCAACACGGATAGCAATAGACCAACAGAATGAAGTAAAGACTATAAATACAAAATAGATAGAAAGGGGGAGAATGCTCGCCTGGGAAACATAGCCGAAGATACATTCGAAGAACAAATCGAAGCTCGCATCAACACAACGGCCTAATCCGCGAAGAACCAAAGCACTAAAAGAAACACCGGATTCACTATTTAATACTACGGCAGAAGATCGGGCATGATGCATGTATGATGAATGACATGGCAAAGATGTGGTGCAATTAGGCAATATTAAGCGGAACTGGGGTCTCGACAATTAATTAGGAGGTTCATGTTGTTTACATACCCAGGAATTCAAATATTGACCTAACAAGGCAAATCATGGCATCAATTCGCTACACAAATTTAAATGGAGTCAATATAATACTAGAAAAGCCCGCATATGATCTCCATATTTACTTTAGGTGAATCATCGAAATAGCACAAACACCCACAATATGCATGCAAGTCTGAACAATTTAATATGCAAAAATTTATATAGATGGCGTTTATAAAATAGGGGCTCGGATCAGGGACACACATAGGAGACTCGGCGAACTTGGTTTGATGTGGTTCGGATTCGATCTCAGCAGGATCTGGTCTTCGGAGCGGACGGTCTTCGGATCCGGGAAGAAGAATTTGGTGTTCCGGGAGGTCGGGTTCTGAAGATCTTGGTGAGATTGCGTGTTCGATACGGTTCTTCGGCTTTGCTTCCACCATCGGTCTCGGTCACTCGCATGGTACCGTAGATCTTGCCTTCTCGGTACATCTTTCTGTGTAGATATTGGCGCACTGATCAACCTCACTCAATTGGCGGCCACGAAGAACTTGTCGAGAGGGACATGTGGATCACTTGGCTTTGTCTTGGACTTGGGCCTTGCATCACCGGAGGATATCTTACCGAAGAACACATAGGGGAGGCCGCGGCAGCACACTATTCATCTATTCAAAAACGTGCAGCATCTGAAGGCATGTAGACGTGCGCTTGGTGCTACTTGCATGCACACACGAGAGAAGAGCAAAGAGAGCAGTGGCGACTGATGCAGGGAGACGGGCCTCACTGTGCCGTTAGGTAGAGGATGGCTGGGCTCCGAGTAGATGCACAGGCTATGGAACGCACGACCAAGAGGAAGGTCGGTGGGAGGCTAGTGCTGTAGATGAACTTGGGGTGGGGAAGAGCTTGGCGTAGAGGGCGAGAGGCATAGGGAGGTGTGCGGCCAGAGCGACGAAGATGGGCGGTGTCCCTGGCGGCAAGGTGGAGGGAGGCCAGCGCACGAAAGACAACGGAGGCTTGCTACGGGGGCGGACAAGGTCGGTGGTCGAAGGTGGCCAGAGGAAGCGGCCGGGCTTCGGGGTCGCTCGCAGGCAGCGGCGCTGCTCGTGGGAACCGGGAGACGGCACTAGGGCTCGTCCTGGCGGCAGGGCATGGGGAGATCGCTGGCACGTGTGGCGTGAGGTAGGGGCTCCGGGAGAGAGGCGGTGGCTCTCTCCTTGCAGGACGGAACCAGGGGCGGCGCGTCCACGAGGCAGGGAGGTGACGTGGGGCGAGGACAATGAGTGGCCCGCGAAAGCTTCTAGATCAAGCGGATCGAGGCAAGTGGCAGTAGGGATCGAGGAACTGGTGGCCCGCGGAGCTCCTGGTGGCGATAAGAGGGGACATAGGGGTGGCAGCGGAGAGGAGAGCAGAGGCGGATCGGTGGGGAGCGGGCCAGGGGCGGAAGCGGGGTGGTGGGCATGTTGTGCGCTTCTATGCATGTTGGGTAGGGTCGGCTCGCGTGACCGTGTCGGATGCGGGGTTGGTGGCTAGCTAGCGAGCGTGCATTGTGCGCGGGTTGGGTTAGTGCGACGCGGACGTGCCACTATGTAGCGTGTCAGGGTGCAAGCCGCTAGGGTGGTAGGTGTTAGGTGGGGTGCAGTGGGTTAGGGTTTGTTGCAGGGTGTAGCTAGGGTTGGGTCCAACCGGCTGGGACTTTGGGCCTGGCCAGTTTAGGTCTAGGGTATATCTTTTAGGGTTTCGTCGGGTACAAAAAAATAGCTTTATTTATTTATTTATTTGTTTTAATTTAAAAAGATTTTGGTAAATAGTTTTTATACGAATAAAAGATCCGGATAAGACTGAGGTTTTGATTTGAAATAAAGACGGGGATATTTGGAAATCAAAGATAGGCTTTTCAAAAATAGTTTTAGGTAATCTTATGCATGATGATGACGATGCTCAAATGCAATGTGGCATGATGACATGAGCATGTGGTCATGATATTGCACAAAATAAAAACAACATGCGATTTTCTAGTAGTGGTTTTTCCGGGGTGCTACGCCGTGCTTCACCGACGGAGTCTCTACCGCCTCAGTCATCATAGCCTTTCCCTTCTCCTCGATCGAGAAACGCTTGGGTTCCATGGAAAGGGGGCGAATGTTTCAACTCGGGAGCGCAAGAAAGGAAGGAAGAAAGTGTTGGCGTAGAAGCGAAAATATTCCTTCCCACCTTTAACCGCGCTAGCCGAAAAGACGTATCGTTGCACTGTGTGCACGGTATTAACCGCTAGATTCCACGCTCCGTCGCGTCGTGCGAACAACTCCGGGAGCAAGAACACTGCACTCCAGATCTATAGGAGAGCACTCGCGGCCGGTTGGGCTTCACGGCTAATATTTGAGCAGGCCAGGTCCTCGTTGACCAACTGAGCACAAAGGCCCATCCACCGTCTAAGGTCGCTTGCCCCTTCGAGCCCACAAGGGGACACATGTAGGCCAAGTGCTCGGGGGCTACTGACAGAGCCTTGGCATCTGGGGTACCACATCCCTGCGCTGGACGAGGCCCACACCATAGGAGTCTTCGCCTTCAAGATGTGGGACTCCTCTCCAAGGGACCATACCGGGCAGGCATCGCAAGGCATCCTCTTGAGGGAGACTCCCCAGCGTCATGTAGCGTCCTCGAGCCTCGGATACCCCTGGGTGCGTCTGGGAAAAAACAGTAACTACTCCAAATGGAGTATCAACTACAGCCCCGATAGCAAGCACAGGGCTTTCGTGACATCGACCACCTGCGTAAAGTAGACATGGTCCACCCTCCTTTCACAGGGAAGAAACAGGTGATCTTGTGGTGGGCTAACCCCCCCCCTAGCTGCTGTTTTGGTGAAAGGGGGAAAGTAGAGAGAGATGGATGAAGACAAGCTACTTTGACGAAGGATGCTTTACAGGAGGATGTAGTGGAGCGTGGCGAGCTAGACCAAGTCCATGTAAAGTAGTCTCCTAGACTGGGATCAAGATAGGTAGCCCTGTGGACGCCTTTCCCTTCTGAATGCTGGGGAAAAGGCCCGGACGCTTCCCTATATAAGGGCCCCTTCTTCTACCTTGCAAGGGACGGATCCCAGAGATCTAAAATCTTAGACTTTCATCCTCCATTATAACCTTGCGAGGCAAGTGAGCAATACAACAAAGCATGAGTAGGGGCTTTACCTTCTCATGAGGGTCCCAAACCTGGGTAAAAAACCCTGGTGTCAACTCTCTATCGTGTGTCCATTCCGCCGCCGCAGCGGTCGCCGAGACCCTTCGGAACCACGTGTTCAGCCCCCTCAGGAACCAAGGGATCATTGGACCCTTGTTCCTTCGTAGGACAAATCTCCGACAAAAACTTTACCTCTTATAGCTGCAATTTCTTCCTCATCACTATCAGTTACATAACAGTCAGTGTAGCAGATCTCATCATCGCTCGAACTGTCCATGATTTTCTACCTTTCTTGGAATTGGAACCTATAAATGGCATTGCAAGATACTTATTATAGCACTAAAATGCATGGAATTATAACTAGTTCAAGTGAAAAATGCTATCCCTAGCAGCAACCAACATGTTTCGCCAAGGATTCACTTTGAAAAGTACATCGATCTCAATATATTTGTATTTGTGCAGATTTAAACTATGAGGAACGAAATAGAGGGGAATGAAAGAGATCCGAAAAAATCGGTTTAGAGATAGATAATGGAATCAGGACAAAAAGAGTAATTGTGAATGTTTTCTACAAGGGAGAAATGAATATTATACCTTGTTGTTCTGGGTCAAAGTCCGTGTTGTGGTGACGGGAAGATTGATATGCACAACGCTCGAGATGACGACGACGATGAGAGGAGGTGGCGGTAAGAGGATGAGTGTGTTTTTTGGATGATGGTGGATGGATTGGGCAATGTGGAGGTGGGCGGAGTAGAAAAAAGCTGGTTTGGGATGGTAGGTATTGACTGACAATGCATCATGGACTTGTGGTCCCAACATGTGCCGGTTCCATATGAATGTAGTCGTGCTTCCTCGGTGCAGGGTTAGAAATGGAATATATTGAGTAATAAAGTAAAATATAGGAAGGTTGGTCAGGTCTTGATGAAGTGTATCTAATGCGATGGTAGTAGTACAGCAATTCTATTAATAAAGTACTCTTCCTCTATCCCAAATTAGGACACATATAGTTTTTGGTGAAAGTTAATGAACTTAAAGTTTGACCGACTATATAGAGAAAATTTTCAACATCTACAATATCTAATGCACACTATATGAAGATATATGCCATAATGGTCCTAACAATACTAATTAAAGATTATAAATATCAGTCATTTTTCTATATAGTTGGTCAAATTTTGAAAAGTTTGACTTTGACCAAAAACTATATGCATCCTATTTTGGGATAGAGGGAGTAAGTTGGAATATTTTAAGCATAGAAGATTGTAGAATGATGGAGAAGTGTGTTCTGAGGTTAGACATGAGTCTTACCACTGCTGAGTCTAGTACAAGCTCAAGTATAAGAACATAAATTATTAAAAGCACGCATAGTCGGTCTCTAGATCCTTTCTATAATGGCATCTCGTGCAAACAAAAAAGCAAGATTGACTGGTACGTTTGCTAAATAGTGGGTCCTACAAAAAAATAGTTTTGCTATCCGACAACCTTTTTCTGGCACTTTTTGACAATATCTCTTAGACTCAAGCTAAACGATGTACACGCTCTAATCTTCTAGACGCGAGAATGGAAAAGAAGATCCAACACTTACCAATGTTGGGACTTGCCAGACTTGATCCAACAATGAATATTCAAATTTATCCGTACACTATATATCTAAGTTGCACATGCCTTGCACACGTGAGAATCGGATAATAGAAGTATGACATACCATTTTTTATATAAAATTATAATAGGTGAATCTTATAAACTAATTATAATTTTGAGCCACATCCATAAAATATCGGCTTTATATTTGGTTCTTGTACTTTGTATCATGTAGAAATAAATCTATTAGCTACCTAATACTCGACATGCTCTAGAGAATTAGCGAAGAAGATTCTATAATTCTTGAGAAGTGTGTTTTGAGGTTTGTACATAACGTTCATAGCGCTAAAGACTATCAGTAAAGTCTTCTAGATGCATGCTAGAGTGGATAAAAGATCCACCATTTGCAATGTTGGAATTTGCCAGTCTTGATCCAAAGGTCAAAGTTCAAAGTTATTCGTATACTATATATAGTACTAGTAAGATTATGTAATAGGCAAAGCTAAAAAATTATAAATTTGATCTACATCTATAAAGTAGGGGTGTATATTTGGTTCTTGTACTTTGCATCATGTGGAACTCAACGATTATTAGCTATATGGCACTTGAAAATTTTGGTAACAAGGTCTAGAGAAACGAGGGAGAAGATTCTAGAATGATGGAGAAGTGTGTTTTGACGTTTGTGCATAGTATTCATTGTGTTGAAGACTATCAATAGAATCTTCTAGATGCTAGAATGGAAAAGAATATCCAACAGTTGTAAATGTTGGGATTCGCTAGTCTTGATCCAACGGTCAACATTCAAAGTTATTTGTACACTATATAGTGGTAAGATAAGATAAGAAAGACTATCAATAGTATCTTCAAGATGCTAGAATGGAAAAGAAGATCCAGCGGTTGTCAATGTTGGGATTCACGAATCTTGATCGATCCAATGGTCATATTCAAACTTATTCGTAAACTATATAGTGTTAAGATAAGGTAAGAAATACTAACAATAATAGATGCTAGAATGGAAAATAATATCCAACGGCTAGCAATGTTGGGATTCGCAAGTCTTGATCCAATGGTAAATATTCAAAGTTATTCGTATATTACATAGTGGGTAAGATAAGATAACAAATACTATCAATAGTATCTTCCAGATGATGGAATAGAAAATAGGATCCAATAGCTAGCAACAATGTTGGGATTCGTAGGTCATGATTCCATAGTCAATATTCAAAGTTATATGTACACTATTTATCAAATAAAAATATAATAGTGGTAAGATAAGAAAAGTAAGACTATCAATACTATATCTTCTCGATGCTAAAATGGAAAACAAGATTCAATGGCTGGCAAATTTGGGATTCATGAGTCTTGATCCAATGGTCAATATTCAAAGTTATTCGTACACTATATAGTGGTAAGATGAGATAACAAAGACTATCAATAGTATCTTCTAGATGATGGAATGGAAAAGAAGATCCAATAGCTAGCATCAATTTAGGGATTCACGGATCATGATTCAATGACCAGTATTCAAAGTTATCCCTATACTATATATAATAGTGGTAAGATAAGAAAATAAAGACTATCAATAGTATATCTTCTTGATGCTAATACGGAAAAGAAGATCCAACGGTTGGCAATGTTGGGATTCACTAGTCTTGGTCCAACGGTCAATATTCAAAGTTATTCGTACACTATATAGTGGTAAGATAAGATAACAAAGACTATCAATAGTATCTTCTAGATGATAGAATGGAAAAGAGGATCCAACAGCTAGCATCAATTTTGGTATTCAAGGATCATGATTGAACGGCCAATATTCAAAGTTATCCCTAACTATATATAATAGTGATAAGATAAGAAAAGAAATACTATCAATGGTCTATCTTCTCAATGCTAAAATGGAAAAGAAGATCCAACAACTGGCAATGTTGGGATTCACGAGTCTTGATCCAACGGTCAATATTCAAACGTATTTGTACACTATATAGTGGTAAGATAAGATAACAAAGACTATCAATAGTATCTTCTAGATGATGGAATGGAAAAGAGGATCCAACATCTAGCATCAATGTTAGGATTCATGGGTCATGCTTTAACGGTTAATATTCAAATTTATCCCTATACTATATATAATAGTGATAAGATAAGAAAAGAAAGACTATCAATAGTCTATCTTCTCAACGCTAAAATGGAAAAGAAGATCCAACAGTTAGCAATGTTGGGATTCACGAGTCTTGATCCAATGGTCAATATTCAAAGTTATTCGTACACTATATAGTGGTAAGATAAGATAACAAATACTATCATTAGTATCTTCTAGATGATGGAATGGAAAAGAGGATCCAGCAACTAGAAGCAATGTTAGGATTCGCAGGTCATGCTTCAACGGTTAATATTCAAAGTTATCCATACACTATATATAATAGAGGTAAGATAAGAAAAGAAAGACTATATATCAATAGTGTATCTTCTCAATGCTGAAATGGAAAAGAAGATCCAACGGTTGGCAATGTTGGGATTCGTGAGTCTTGATCCAACGGTCAATAATTCAAAGTTATTTGTACACTATATAGTGGTAAGATAAGATAACAAAGACTATCAATACTATCAATCGTTTAGATGCTAATATGGAAAAGAAGATCCGACCGCTGGCAATGTTGGGATTCGCGTGTCTTGATCCAACGAATAACTTTGAATGGGACTTGTGAATCCCAACATTGTCTGCTGTTGGATCTACTTTTCCATTGTAGCATCTAAAAGATACTATTGATAGTCTTTTGCACAATGGGCACTATGCACTAACCTCAAAACACACTAGCTTCTCCATCATTCTAGAATCTTCTCCCTCGTTTCTCCAGATCATGTTACCAAAAATTTCAAGTAATATTAGGTATAGCTAATCAAAGTTGACTTCTACATGATACAAATACAAGAATCAAATATACCCATACTTTATAGATGTCGATCAAATTTATAATTATTTGAGCTTTACATATTATAGTCTTACTACTATATAGTGTATGAATAACTTTGAACTTTGACCGTTGGATCAAGACTCGCGAACCCAAACATTACAAACTATTGGATCTTCTTTTCCAATAGATATTTTTTCAGCTTTACCTATTACATAGTTTTACTACTATATAGCCCACTTTATCAATTTGTTTTCACCCATCAACTCAGTCATCCATGTTGGTCCCACAGATAGGGGAGGTCGCGGTCTCCTTGGATGCTCCACAAAATTATGGCTGGGCCATCGAGTGCGGGAACTAGAGTCAGTGTCCTGTCCCATCTCTTACCCTAGGCTTTGTCATCGATATTTTCCACACGCATTGGCTTCAGCAGATATATTGATTATCCCCTCGGTTCGGTAATCTGCCACATTAATCTCGGATCACCTCCTTCATATTTATTCTCTCCCCTTCCCCACACCAAACCATCTCCAATCCCCCACTTCCAACAACCATCTCTGTCCCATTTGTCATCCATGGACACCTTTTGGCTCCATCTCGTCGTATCGGAGAGCAAAGAACACAACATCGCCGTAGAGGAGGACAATGCCCTGCGCATTTCGGCCTTCTCCCTGTGGAGAACATCGTGGCAGTTGGCGTGCACCTTCCTCGATGCCGGGTACAGTCGCCACAAGTACCATATGTATGGCCTCCACAACAATCTGTACGGGACATTGATGGTCAAGTTCATCAACTTCAGGGAGGCATGTCTCCTCTATGGTCAGGCCTTCAACTGCGGCTAAAAGATGGTGGTGTTCACCGGCGCCAACATTTTCACCAACTATTGGGACCATTTCCCCAACAATGGCAACTTCATCCATAGTTTCCTCTCGAAGTCGCCGCCTTATCCGGAGGTGCCACCGGTTACTCAGGAGGTACCGCTACCTTATACTAAGGTGTTGATGAGTCAAGAGTCATCGATGGCGCTAGAGATGGCATTGGTGTCGATGTCTAACAAGCTGGCGCTGGCGGCACGGACTAGGTGCTAGGAGGCACCGGACCTGCACTAGTTCAGTAGCGAGTCCTATATATGTAAACTCGTTCTGTTATGTTAATGGTTGAATGAGGTTTCTTTTGGTACTATCATCAAAAAACGTTTCTTTTGGTACTACTCACTATACCCTATAGTACTATTAGTACTACGAATGGCAATCTTTTGAATATCCTTCCCCCTGAATGTTTGTGAAGGAAGTCAATTTTCGAAATTGGAAAAGTTTGAATTGCTACTCTACTATAGTAGTAATAATTTTTTCCACCAAGGACCAAAATGGTTCACACCAACACAGCTGACGAACACGCCAGACACAGACACGGAGCCGCCGACACAAGGCATGTTGACGTGCGTGCGCAGCGCCATATTGTGGACGAGGGAGAGATAAATCGGCTGTGGTGTGGATGGTAATGAGGAAGTGAAGGAGAGGGAAAACACAATTTGTTTTGCGTGCATATATATTGTAAAGGTTCTGAAATTTACTCTACTGACTGTACCCTACACCTCATGTGAGGAAACCATCCCACCTTTGCTCTGACATCGCACAGCCTTCAAATCCTCCTCTTCGCAGCTCTGTCACTGCCTCCCCTGTGCTCTTAGTCTCTTCTCGCTCTTTATTTTTAACACAAAAAAGGAAATAAATTCTTCTTAGTTGCTTTTCAAAAAATAAATTATTTGTCACTTGGAAAATTGAAATTGATTCTTTTTTTTCAATATCTTTGATTGTTTTCAAAATATGGCCAAATTTGTCGACATGCAAATTCTTGGATATGGCATCATCAGGATAAAGTATGATGTAGATATGGCCTTGAACTTGTGGTCGTTCGGCTTGAAATCCAAGAATGTTCATACTCGTTGACATCTAAGCTTAAATTCGTTTAAATTTCACCACTTACTTTTAGGTTTGAATTTTACACGGTCGTTGGGTGTACATTTTACATCAAGCACCTAAAAAAGGAAAATTACATCGAGGTCCATACATTTAGAACAAAGGACCCTAAAATTAAGCAATGAAATAGTCGGGTTTGACTCCTTCTCGGGAGAGGAGCTGATCGAGCCACACTCTTCATACTACCTTCTCTTCAAAAAATTTCAAAATATGGCCAAATCTGTCGCCATGCAAATTCTTGGATATGGGACAATCGACACATATCAAGTATGATGTACATATGGACATGACCTTGTTCGTTCGGCTTGAAATCCAAGAAAGTTCATACTCATGTTTATCTTGGTGATTAATTGTAAGTAAATCATGGTCCACATTTTGTGTCAAAACTAGGGTTGCGGCATTCCGAGCCATTTTTCTTTGTGCTTGCTTTATAGAAAAAACATTCTCGTCACTTCGAAAATTGAACTTTTTTGTTCTTATAAGTTGGAAACTACCATTAGAAGTGTTATCGTTCACCATTCCAAGATCGAAGGACCCATGTACCAAATATGGGAACACCACCATGCCAAGTTCTTGCATATCTAAGAGCTTGAATTTTTCAGAACTCTCGGTGGTTTTGCTATAATGTATTCCTAGTTAGCTTCGAAAGATTTTTGGAAAACTATAAGAGCAATCTACCGCATTTACTTGTACTCCTCTAGTTAAATTTTACATGATCGGGGGAGTACATTTTACATCAAGGACCTAAAAAGGGGGAAAATTACATTGAGTTCCATACATTTAGCACAAAGGACCATAAAATTAACCAAGGAAAACAATCGGGTACTGGTCCTTCTCGAGAGAGCAGCTGATCGAGCCATAATTTTCATACTACTTCCTCTTTCCCAAATTAGGACGCATATTAGGTTTGGTCAAATTCAACGTTTTACAAAGTTCAACCAACTATATGTAAAAATATATTGACTTTTCTAATGACAAACGCATATAATTTGAAAATATAGTTCATGATGATTCTAATAACATTAAAGTTTATTAAAATTCACTTTGACCAAAAGTAATATGTGTCCTAATTTGGGACGGGGGGAGTGCTACTTGCTTTAAGGACCTAAAAAGGGAAAATAACACCGAGGTCCATACATTTAGCACAAAAGACCCTAAAATTAAGCAAGGAAAACAATTGGGTTCGGCTCCTTCTCGAGAGAGTAGATGATCGAGCCCTACTCTTCATACTACTTCCTCTTCGATTGCTTTCAAAAAATGGCCAAATTTGTTGGCATGCAAATTCTTGGATATGGGATCATCACATAAAGTATGATGTAGATATGGCCTTGACCTTGGTCGTTCGGCTTGAAATCCAAGAATGTTCATACTCATGATTACCTTTAAATAGTTGTCAAAACTCATGTTTATCTTCACGGAAAGTAGTACATGTTGGAGAATGTCAGTGTATTATTTTGTTATTATTACTCATTATTGTTTGTTTGATTGTTTTTAAAACAAGGTAAAAATTGACAGCCTTTCAAAAACCATGTTTCGCAATATGGCCTACTATATGTATTAACATTCCTGGGTTTCAAGCAAGATGACCGAGGCCAAATTCCATATCTATTTGGTAGTTTATGATAATGTGCCCATATTTTGTAAATGGGTTCATCGTGGAATGGTAAACAACATTTCTAGTGTATGGTTGGACCCTTTATGTCCAAAAAATAGTATATTAAATTCCAAGGTGCAAAAAATTTGTTGTTTTGTGAAGTAAGTATTAGTACAAATAAAACACATCGAAATCGCACCACATATTTTTTGGGGTGTTTTGATCCGTATATATGGAAATCTTTCTTATAAATTGGCATGGTCATCAAGTTGATCAGAAATTACACAACATTTTTTGTGGGAAACTATTACCACAAAAGAGCTTGAGAACGGGAGAAATTATTATCACAGGTGGATCTCTACTCCTGCAGCTACCCCTACATTCTACTCAGTAGTACTCCATTTTCATTTTACAAGAAAGATTTATTCTGGAGGGAACTAGAGCAGAGTAGTACTATTCTGAAGGGAACTAGAGCAGAGGAACATGTGTCCATTTTCATTTTATTCAACCTCGCCTATACGCTCTAGCCCAGTTCCCCATTACCGTACCTCTATGCCAAGTATTGTCGTTCTTCTCCTCCACAATGCCGCTTTCCGATCCTATTCACCGCACCGTATGAGAGTGTTTGTTCGTCTCCCTGTCCCGCCTGCCACCATCGATCTTCCCTCTTTTCTAGAAAACCAAATCAAGCCACCGTCCCAACTTACATCAGCTCACTTGCGATGGCAGGAATGAGCAAGGACACGTTTTTACCAAAGGCCCGCTTGAAGAACTCATAATCAGATGCGTCATCATCACCACTGCGAGCCTCACTAGTTCGTCCAAACATCTTCTTGACTCGGAAAAATATAGTGCAACTTTACATGCTCCTCAGCCATTTGTCCTCCCATGTGTTCTTCATTCTCACCCGACTAAGAAACCATGGGAATGCAATGAGTACTTCGAGGGCAAGGGCACGACATGCAAGCTGACATCGCTGGACAGGTTCTCCTCCGACGATGTGTTCCCGAATTTTATGGGTAAGCAGTGGGTAGGTGCCAATGGAGATTGGATCGCCATTGTTGGGTCTGAGTGCAAGTGGGAGCTTGTCAATGTGTACACTCATAAATGCTTTCCTCTCCCACAAGTCAATGAGTTTGTACCCACCAACAATCGATTTACATTGATGCATAACGAACGCCCTATTCTCCTCCGAAAGATTGCTATTTGCCGAGCTCCCATTGGTGCTATGGATTATTTAGATTTATCTCTTGTCGCTATCTTCGACTACTCAATTTCTACCAATGAGGGGGATGAGTATCCATGGATAGTTATTGAGAACTAGTTCCAGTGTTATTTCAGATACAACGATGCACTTATCCATAAGGCATTGGTGTTTGCAGCCACTGAGAGCGGCAATGTTTATGTCTGGAATCATCTGTACTTTTGAAAGTTTGATCCATTCCTATCCTAAACACCTGCTTCCGTTTTAATGTATGTAAACTAGTGTTGGCTGATCTGGCCGTCATTTTTTTCCAAGGTCGTATTCTTCTCCCGTCACCACGTGGCATGCATCTCGAGGAGGGAAACCTTGATGCCATACATGATGACGAGCACAAACCTGGTTCATGGTTCTTAGTAATATCTGCATATGAATCTCATCTTCTTCTTATCCATACCGAGGGCATCACTGATGAGGAGTTTTATGGTGGTACTTATTATGGTCATGGCAATCATGTTGTTGATCGTTTCGGTCACACTTATGGCACCTATGCAACTAGGTTTGGCTATAAGGTGTACTCAAAGGACACTACTTACTTGTATCCACCTAAGCCATGGATAGCGATTGCTGACCTAGGAGCATATTCCCTTTTCCTTGGATTGAACTATCTGATTAACATTGCAGTAGGCGGTGTAGATGTTTCCCTAGGATATATGACAAGAAGCAACTTTGTCTACACCTCCCACCATGCAATAGGACTTGGATATACATCATTTCCTGAAATATGCTACTTCAGTCTAAATAACGAAGAAGCAGTTGTTGGTTTCTCAACCAACATTGCATGGAAATCTCTGGAGACTCCATTATGGTTCATACCGTGCTTCGCCAATGCCCGCAATTGGAACCAAACTACCGTAAGTAATTGTAATACTATGTAATAGGATAGGTCAGTTGGTATCAGCCCAGTTGAACTATTTTGGCTGCAAAGTAGTACTAGTATAGTAGTAATTCTTGTATTTTAGAGTATTTTGTACTATATACTAATACTTGTTTAGATCAAGGGCAGGAGATGATACTGCTTTGCCTTTGTTCTGTCATTCCTAGTAACTAAATATTTTATAGAACTAATACTGATGTATTGGTCTTGCTTTTCTTTTGTAACTTGTCCTTGTCATACTCTTAATCTAGATGAGGCTTTGAGAATTTTGAGTTGACTATGGAGGTCACACAGAGGCATTGATGTGAGAAGGAGGCATCCATATAAAAGAAGACTTGATCGTCAGTTTTGCTTGCTCCAATGATCGAGTGTTCGGAGAAAAGGGCAAATTGAATTTATCACTTTGAAATGCTACTAAATATGTCCAAGTGCCGCTGAATGTGAATTGGGAATCTATCGATATTTTCATTTCTTATTATGTACTGTTGAATCTTTCAAATGCTACTGAACCTGTCAAAAGTTTTGTTTGGTACTTGTTCAGATCGAGCGGCCGAGTGCAGAATATGGTATTGCTTTCCTTTTGAATCAGGCCTAGCTACATCTATCGAATTTCAATATCCGCATTTTTGAATCTGTCAATTCTTTTTGTCATTTTTTATGTACTGCCCACCGGTCACTTTGAAATTTTGTGCTGACTCTATCAAGTGCTGCTGAATATGAACCACGAATATGTCTGATATTTTTACGGTCTTATCCTATACTGCTGAATCTTTCAAATACTACTGAATCTGTTAATTGTTCTGTCATTACTATTAGTACAATATTTTGTAGAATGAACCATGATATACTGGAACTTGTTTAGATGAAATCATCAGATTGGCTTGCTTTTCTTTTGAAACTTAGCATTGTCACAATTATCTAGATGAGTCTTGGTCATTTTGGGTTCCATATGGGCGGTCACACAGCCATTGATGTAAGGAGGGGGTATTCACATAGAAGCAGACTTGATTGTTAGTTTTGCTTGCTCCAATGATCGAGTCTCTTCAGAGAATAGGCCAAACTGATCGTGCGCCAAGGTTTTTTGAGCTGGAATAAGAACTGATTCTCTTTATACTACTATTGAATTTCAAGCAGGAAAGCTACTGAATCTCTCAAATGTTCTGTTGTTGCTATTACTAAAGCATTTTGTGGAACTAATACTGATGTACTGGTACTTGTTTAAATCAAGGGTAGCAGATAGTCTTGCTTTTCTTTTGAAACATGGCCTTGTCACAATCTCGATGAAACTTGGGCATTTTCGGTTGCATAGGGGGGTCACACAAGCATTGATGTGAGAAAAAGGTACTCAAAGCGGACTTGATTGTCACTTTTGCTTGGTCCAATGGTTGAGTGTGTTTGGTGAAAAGGGCAAACTGATCACGCATCAAGGTTTTTAGAGCTGAAACGACAACTACTTCTCTCTGCATTCTATTGTATTCTAGTGTATGTATTGCTGAAGTGGTCACTTTTGAAATGCTGCTGAATTGGTCAAGTGTTGGTGAATATGAACTTCGAATCTATTGATAATTTTTCTATATTATTCTGTACTACTGAATTTTTACATGAATATCTGCCAAAAATAATTATCGCTTTTCCCCCTCTCTATCTGAGGTCTTTTTTTTAATCCGGTCAAGCACATCACAATGCAGTTTTTATTAACCAGGAGAAGAAATCTAGCTCAATCAGCCCCTCTTTAGCCCAAAATATTTTAATTCAGTCTTTTCGGGGTCAGGGGACTGATGACCACAGCCTAGTAAAATTTGAGAAAGGAGCTCATGGAGCATATCCACGAACATATTAATTCGGCCTTTTAGGGGCTAGGGAACTGCTGAGCACAGCCCACTAAAATTTGAGAAAGAAGCCCATGGATCAAACACTATGGAGATAACCCACGTAAAGCAGCCTATGTAGAATAGTCAAACTCTTTTTAATTCGGCCTTTTCGGCATTGCCCCCACCTCTCATAATAAAAAACTCTGCCTACCCATGTTTTTAAGAAAATACTCCATTATGTCGCATTTTATAAATTGAGATGCCAGGAGCGCAACCCTTTTATTTTAAAAGAGATCAACATAGACACCCGAAATATTCTTAAGAAGACTAATACATGAGTTGTAGTACTAATAAAAGTTTAATGATATCTATTCTATAAATATCTTTGTTATAGTGGCAACGCACTCAGTTTATGTTTATTTGATTTTAAGGTCTATTGTTCTAATCGCCTCTGTGTGTATATCTTGGGTTTATATTTTTTTCTTCTAGCAATATCGCATAATGGAGAGGCTGACATCATGGACCCACCAGCCTACAATGTCTCTCGAGTTTTTTTTAGGGTGAGTTTGAAAAAAGTTTAAATACTTGTACAGAGAGGCTGGCATCAGGGACCCACTAGAGAGAACATTTTGCACCATATAGAGTAGGTAGATATGAATGGAGCAATCATACGTCGTGTGTATCATATAAACTACCAGATTATTTGAAAAAAGAGATGCAACATATATAATGTCAAGTAAAGGTGTACGAGCTCTATTATGCACATTATATCCATGGGAACCATGACAGAATATCACATGTTGAAATCACAAGTGAATTCAAAATGCACAAGAACCATAACCAATTGAACCATCTAGTGGCTAATATTAAACTGCAAGATCATCTGATCATGTATAGATGAAATCTAGTAGAAATGAGTCAGAACATATGCACAATGTCTCTTGTTTCTTAATACTCAAACATTGTATTTCTGACAGAAATTGCCACTGTTTAAGTTAAAAAAATCATTACATTGCTTTAATCATCAGTAAACTAAAGAATCATATTGGCAATAGAATCTATATGTGCATCATGTAGAGTAGTTATTGAGGTAATGAATTAAGCAATCAAACACTAGACTAGTCTGTTATGAAACGAATGTATCTAGACCCCCTTTAGTGTAGGTAGAGTAACTTGGACTAGTATTGTATGCCTTTTTACTATTCCAAGTTACTCCCCACCAAAACCAAGTAATTTAGACTAGTCTCATACATATAACACTAGACTATGTTACTACCTTCAGAGTGCATATAAGCTCAATCATGGTGGCGATCTCTAATATTATAATAGAATATAAATTAGCATAAAAGTGGATATACTTCAATCATGACCACCTAATCACGGTCTAGTTAACGTATATATAGATAGATAGATTATCATCAGTCAAATATAGAAAAAGGAGATCTCCACCATAATTGAGTGAGCAAATTGAATTATAAATCAAGGGATTTAGGTTTGGTCTTTGTATAGTACCATTAAAGGTCATCTTGTTCTAATCATTGGCCAACTCATGTAGTGCTGACACTAGACAATGTGACTACCTCCAGTGTGCATACAAACTCTTAAATATAGCAAAAAAATAATAGACTATAAATTAGTATAAACGTGGATATACTTAAATTACCTCCACCTAATCATAGTCTAGTTGACGCATATATAGATATGATGACTCAAATATAGCAAATAATAGGTCATCACGATGATTGAGTGAGAAAATTGAATTATAAATCGTGAGATTTACATTTTGTCTCTGTTACATAGCAGAAAAATATAGCATATAAGTGGATATACTTAAATCACCACCACCTAATCATGGTCTAGTTAACGTATAGATAGATAGATAGATAGATGAACATAAGTCAAATATAAAAATAATAGATCATCACCAAGATCAAGTGAGCACATTGAATTATAAATCGAGGGATTTATGTTTGGTTTTTGTCCATTCTTGTTTAAGGTCAATCTTGTTATAATCATTAGCCGAATCATGTGGTGCCTCGTATAAACAAGCATCTCACACTAAGCACATCTTACTAAAAACAAGAGACTTACTATTTGTCTATGTGTAGTCCCATTGGAGGACATCCTTTTGTCAGTTCGTTCTTTGAAGACATCCACCGCATCTAGTACTTGGATAGACAATGAATCTACTTTATTGTTGCTCCTCTACATATAGGTTCAGTTTGCTCATTTACATAAAACATATTTGTATTCAGCAATAGAAAGCAATGGGTACTTACAAGATTTTAGGGGTGATTAACTCTACGATTCTCCGTGTTCCCTGTGAGGGGAAATAATATTAGATAGTGGTTGTTGGTGTTTACAAAGAACTAATAGACAATATAGTATAATCACTTGTGAACACATAGAGCAGGGAATGGAAGAATATAAACAAACATTTAAATAACATAAAATTTTCCATGGTGACAAAATAGAATGCAGTTACAGTCACTGCTTAGCACGAACAAGAGCGAAATTACAATGATTTAACTTGTGAAATAGGATTGGAAACAAATATGAAAAGTTCCATAAAATTTGTCACGATCTATAGACTAGGCAGTTACTATACTAACATTAGGACGAACAAGATAGGCATTACAATGGTATACCTCATGAACTTATAGAGACGGGAATGCAAACCCATATGTTAATTGATTTAAAATGTCATGAACTACATAATAGAAGGTAGATACTGCTACTACATAAATTATAATTGAGAAACTTGAATTTATAGAGCACGGCATGCAGATAACCATGTTAAGTGCCTTAAAAATTGCCATGTAATACTACATCCAATCCAAAATAAATAAGGCGTATAAATTTTTCACAAGTCAATCAACACAAAATTCGACCAAGTTTGTAGAACATACGAAGAACATCTACCATGTCAAACCAATGCCATTCGATACATCGGGGCATATATTTTCATAGACACAAATGCCACAAATTAACCCTTAATATATTTCTATGAGCTTGGTCAAAGTTATCATTGTTTGACTTTAAAAAAAGTATAGGCCTTCTTTTACGGAAAGGATGTAGTACACAATAGGCGGCAACTACTGTCGGGGCTTAATGGAAACAAATAATAATGGCATAACTTGCAGAGGGAATGCAAAACCAACAAGTTCAATGACATAAAATTTGCGATGAATTATATAAGAGAAGGCACTTACTTTGGTTTCTTAGTACAACTAGATTGAAATTAAAATAGCATCAATTATGAACTTGTAGAGCAGGGAATGTTAACCTGCATGTTTAGTGGCTTAAAACTACCAATGAACTCCAAAATTACATGTGGTCGGTATTGTAGCAACGGACAAAGAAAATGCACATTGTGATGACATAACTTGCGAACTTGTAGAATAGGTAGGCAGCTTTAGATGTTCAGTGAATTAACATTTGCCATGAACTGCACAATACCAATGAACTCTAATGATGTCAGTTTTGTACTACCAAAATTGTTTATATATGTTAACAGTAATTGTTGGTCAAAAAAAACACGCAGAACAAGGACGCCTTATACCTTGAAATAGAAGGAGTAGTTTAATGCCTACATTTAACATAGACTACATCGAATTTATCAAGGGATAGTGGGATATCAATTAAGGCAGTATTGAGTTAGGAATTTAGCACCAATATAGAAATGCAATTCACTATCGCAGGCTTATACCTTCTATATTGAAACAAAAAAGTAGACCTAGGTCATGGTGTCATCTATGGATACACGGCATCATTGTGGGTCACGTCAGGGACGCCGAGAGTGCCCAATAGTGGTGAGTCATGCTAAAGTAGATAGATCATGGAGGCATCGGTGAAGCAAATTTGTGGAGGTTGTTGATGGGTCTGGCTTGCTTGACAAGATGGCTGGTGAAGGAGATCTGGTGTACTGCATGACATCTTCGGTGAAGCGGATCTGTTAAGACCGATTATGGGTTCGAGGTGGTGCACAAGAGCATCAGTAAAGAAGATCTGTGTAGTGGACTGTTGAGTCCGTGAAGCAGATCTAATGCAGCACACACCGGTGTAGGTGAAGCAAGTTAGGTGTTGTGGACGAGGGAGTCAGCAAACTAACACGGTTGTATGGAAAACGGTGTCAGCGAACTAGGTTTGGTAAGGTGGATGTTGGCTGATCCGGTAGACTGGTGAGGAGTATATGGTATCGATGTATGGCGTGTAGGCCGGCGAACTGTGGTGGTGTAGGAGATGTAGGTGGGATAGGGGGTTTGGGTGGCATGTGGGCCGGCGAAGTGCGGTGGTGATGTTCCTGTGCGGTGGTGTAGGAGCTGGAGGTGGGATAGGGGTTGGGTGGCATGTAGGCCGGCGAAGTGTGGCGGAAATGATTACGGTGCGGTGTTGCAGGTGCTAGAGGTGAGAGGGGGTTGGGTGGCATGTAGGCCGGCGAAGCGCAGAGGGGATGCTCTAGTGCGGTGGTGCAGGAGCCGGAGGTGAGATAGGTGTTGGGGGTTTTTAGAGTGGTATGGGAGAAATGGCGTCAGTGGAAGGTGGATTACCCAGCTTCAAGCTATGGGGACCGGGGGAAGGGAATTACGAACCATACCCACGCCCCGAAATTAGTAGTTAGGCCATTGTTAGGGGTAGAAAAGGAATTTTGTACGGCTAAAACTTCGAGCATGACCACTTGAAGTATTTTGGTGGAGGTGAGATGGGAGAATTTTGCGCCCTGGGATTTTGAATTTGGCTATACAGTTCAAAATATATAGAATAATAATATCTATCCTAGGAGTAGCTATAGTCCAATGACTAGAAAATGCTATAATGTCCTAGCCTTTGTAGGTATGGAGTATTTCCGGAGCCATTTATGCAAAATTAGGGTATTTGCCTTTGGCTTAATTACATACACACATGATGGTAGTAACATTAACTAGTAGCACTATGTTATTAGTTCCCACTATGACCAGCCTAAGAGACTACCAAATTTAGACAAGCCACTAGAGATCAAGGAAAAAAATACTAGCGTGCTATTTAATTTAGCGTGGCTTTTCTCCAGACGATATAAAAGTTATAGCGTGCTAATAACACGCTATTTTACAAAACAGTGTTTTGTAAAAATTCAACAATATAACAGGTATCATGAATATAAAGGATTTCAACATCTAATGAATTGCCTATAGTAATACGTGTACATGCATAATCAATTCCGGCGCTATCCAAGTTGGAGGAGAACTAGCCGGGCTGAATCTAGGTACAGTGCTGGGTGCTGCAGGAGGAGGCAGTGTCTTGACGTGATCACTTAAGTTTAACAATCAAAATTTTCATCGCATGTTTTCTTACTCGACACATTCATCATATGCTATCTTACTCCACACCCGCCAACAAAATAATAAAGTCCTAAACTTGAAATAGAGCTAACGCTATATGTTTTTAGCGCGATATAGCAAGCTATTTTAAAAATAGCGCCATAGAAACAAAATCTCGAAAAAATAGCGTGGACTCTCTAAATACGTTATAGCACGCTAAATAGGGTGAAATATCGTACTATTTTTTCCATGCTAGAGATGATCTAAGGCTGGTCAAATTGGTAAGTAACTTGGAGTAGTAATATGCATACATTGTGCTAAAGACTATCAAAAGTAGTATCTTTTAGATGCTAAAATGGAAAATAAGATCAAATAGCTGGCAATGTGGGGATTCGAGAGTCTTGATCCAACGCTCAATATTCAAAGTTATTCGTACACTGTATATAATAACTAGTGAGTTGTAAGTGTCTTGCACATGAGAGTCAGATAATAGAAGTATGACATATCATTTTTTATATAAAATTATAATAGGTGAAACTCAAAAAATAATTATAATTTCGAGCCACGTTCATAAAGTATCGCGTTTGTTTGGTTCTTGTACTTTTTGTATCATCTAGAAATCAACCTATAGCTACCTAAATAATATGTGTCTGTAAAACTGATCCGTAAATAAATTCTATATAGGAGTACGTGGGCGGGGCTGGGGGAAACTGCAAGCCCTTCGTCTCCACAACCGCTCATGCATGCATCTCCCCATATTCCTAGCGGTTCCTTTCATCTTCTAGATCCCATTCCTTTTTTGTCACCCGGCTGGACCTCTACAAAACAAAATAAGGCGACAATCCCCGTCCATGGCACCGCTGTTCGACAAGATGTACTCCTTCCTAGACCCTGGCAACACCACCATAGTACAGGTGGCATATACGAACAGAGCGTTAGTGGTTAACAATTACATCGAGAAAATACAGAAACTCCAAGAGGAAGCGGACGACAAGATTGTTGGCCTCGACGTCGAGTACACCAACGAGCAATCATCGACACAGAAGGCTCTCGTCGTCCAGCTATGTGTAGGCACAGCTTGCCTAGTTTACTAGATTTGCTAGGACAACAAGCCATGCTCCAAGCTAGCAGAGTTCCTCGCCAACCCTAACATTTCCTTTGTAGGTGTCGATATCGGCAACGACGGTATCAGGTTTAGGTGTTCTCTAGTGCCAGTGATGAACTTCATGGACATCTAGAAGAGTTGGAAGCCTATCGGCTCCACAAATGAGAAGGATTATTTGGCCGACTATGTTGTGGCCCTCATAGACATCGTTACAAAGCCATGAAGAAGAAGAAGGATGTGGAGTACAAGTAGTGGGTGAACATGCCCCTGACCGAAGAGCAGATCCAGGATGCAAGTCTCGATGCCTACGTGACCTACGAGGTATACAGGCGGATAGTGAAGTTCGAGAGTGGTCAACAAACTCTTGAAATGTTCAACAAAAAAAGAACTAAAGAAGAAGGGAAAGGGAAAGCGCAAGAAGACCAAAGAAGAAGAATAAGACGAAGACTCGGAATGGTACACCATATGATCTATGAGTATATCTTTGTGTTTCAGTCTATCCTTGCTTGATACTACTATTACTACTACTCGCAGAAGTTAATGCATGTATATACTGTAGGAGTATCATGCAAGGCGTGGAGGTAAGAATTAATGCAAGGAATTGTAACTGTTTCTTTTATTTTCACTGCAGAGTGCTAGTAGGAGTGTAGGTTTAGGCATCTTAGCACGCCACCAGCCCACCACCACCCCCTCCAATGAATTGTCTTGTCAATCAACAGCCATGGCAGATTAATTTTATAGTG
The DNA here is from genome assembly GCA_910589775.1 of Avena eriantha. NCBI lineage: Eukaryota > Viridiplantae > Streptophyta > Magnoliopsida > Poales > Poaceae > Avena > Avena eriantha. Next base: position 105,964,366 of record OU342740.1, on the reverse strand, counting down.
GTAGAGACTTTCTTTGAGTAATTCCATTTATACTACTGAAGGGCCGACTACTGCTAAAAGACAGAGGGTGAATGCAGACCTGAAAAACTAATAGTAGGAGACTCTTACAAACTAATAGTAGCATTGTAGCAGTAGAACCGCAAGATGATTTTTTTGTCGATTGCCCGAATGTATGTTGAGTAGTACAATATTAACATATATAGTACTATCTGTTGTGTACTAGTACTACTACCACAGTAGCAAAAAACTACCATCCCTACTACGGAAAGAATATGATTTCTTCGAACCAAACTACTACTCCAGAAAGGCTATATTTACTTGTCGTGGAAATGGATGTATCTAGACTTGTTTTAGTGCTAGATAGGAGTACATCCAATCCAGTGACAACTTATATGACTCGGAGGGGAGTACTACTACCGTACTCCACTATTGTACTACTACTACGTACTAGTACCTCTGTTTGGGATTACTGTATTAGGTTAAAGAGCTTTTTAAAAATTTTATAATTATAAGACCTATCTTCTTTATTGTCTTAATTCCTATGACTCATTAATTTAGATATCTCTGTTTTATCTCAATCTTCCAATGCATGTTGTTTTATCTCTCATCATGAACCCTATTTTTTATCTAGCATCTCATGCATGTAAAACTAGTGGTGCATGCAAAAATAATTAGAGTGAGTAATTCATCTACTTGGTAGTATTAGCGAATTGGCCCTCTGGCCTTTATAATCTTAAACAGAGGGCCTTATCATCCTATACAGCTTACTACGATAGTAGTACTACTTAGCAGAGTACATCCACCGAACCCATCGGAAGTTAAGACTTCATGAAAATAACGAATACTACTAGTATTACAATACTCAGGAGAGTACATTCACCAAACTCGTCTATCTCTCTTTCAAGGAATAAGGCACACGCGCATTCCAAAGTAAATTTTAACCGAGTAAATAGAGAAACTAAAATTTAATTATTTTGTGTAAAATTAGTATTGTTGAATTTGTATTGAAACACACTTTCCAGTGATGCTAATTTTGTACCAACATTCTTTATATATTTAGAGTAAATCTTAGTCAAACAAAAATACAAAAAACAAGGGAACCTTATTTCTTGGGATGGAGGTAGAATACTCCTACAAAATCCACCATTCATGTTATGCACACGATCTTTCTACAATTAAACCAATTAATAGCAGCTTGCATCCCCAGTAAAACTCGACGTGAATGAAGAAACGCAGCTGCTTTGACGTAGGAGGACCGACCAGGTAATGCGGCGGCACCATCATGTAAGACGTAAGGTCCTCAAACACGACGTTGTCCGGATTACCGGTCCTCCTACGTCACCATCACGGGGCCGGTCCTCCTCCTATCGTCTATGTAGGAGAGCAGCGATGGGCATTCCACCCACATCCTCACCTTGTACACCAGCAAGTCGCATATCATAGCCCTAACACAGACCGTAGACACGATGGGGACTGTGCCTACCATGCCAATTCCCAGGATGAACATGGCGCCATCATGCTCCCTGACGAGAATGAGCCGGCTGGACGCCTTGCCCTGCAGCAGCACCAGCTCCTATAATGCTTTGGTGGTGGCATACTGGATCTTGTGCACTTGGATCGAATGGACCTCTTCGAGGTGCAGGACGAGCGCTGGCGACGGTGTGGAGAAGTTGTAGCCGGTCTTCGTTCAAGTGCAAGGAGCGTACTGGCACGTGATTTCGTGCTCATGGAGTTTGTAGTAGGGAAGCAAACTGTTGCAGCCTTTGTGGCCGCACTCGACCCTAGTAGTTGATAGGACGGCGTCCATGGCGAGTTCGTGGGTGAATCCGCCACTAGGGTGGTCGCACTTCTGGCAGGAGGTGATCTTGCGAATGCAGCGGTGGCAGACTAGATGAATATCCATGCACTAGAGAAATGGAAGTTCGAAAAATAAAATAGTTGCACAGACGAATCGATAAAAGAAAGATCAATAGATTGTGAGGGAGAAAGGGAGATACCTTGTAGACCCACCGAGGCTTGAGAGGCGGGGAGCAAGAGGAATAGTTGAGAACAGTGGCTTCCATATTGAGAGTGACCGTCCCAAATTTTGCGATTTGGGTGGGGGAAATGAGGACTCTCTGATCCGGCCTCGATCCGTGCCCTTCTTTTATACCACTTCTGATAATCAATGAATCTCTAACTAATTGCTTTTTCCTTTCTATACTAGGGTCCTTTTGTATATTTTGAGGCCTTATCTACAAATTCATGGTTTCGTTGGACAAGATTAGCTGCCTATTTGTATTTGTGTACTATCCTTTTATTAGTAAGTTGCATGTGCCTTGCACGTGAGACTCACATATAATAAAGTATGACATATCATAACTATATAAAATTATGCTCTATAATAGGTAAAGCTCAAAAAATATGAAAGAGTCATATTTATAATGTAACATTGTATATTTGGTTCTTGGACTTTATATCCTGTAGAAATAAATGTTTATTAGCTACCTAATACTTGAAAATTTTGGGACCATGGTCTAGAGAAATGACAGAGGAGATTCTAGAATGATCGAGAAGTGTGTTTTCAGGTTTGCGCATAGTCATTTTGCTAAACACTATCAATAGAATCTTCTAGATCCTAGACTGGAAAAGAAGATCCAACGGTTGGAAATATTGGGATTCGCTAGTCTTGATCTAACGTTGAATATTCAATGTTATGCGTACATTATATTGTGGTAAGATTTGATGCAGCTCCACGGCTAAAACTAAATGTTCATGTGATGTTCTATGTGATCTTATTTGAAAAAAAATCAAACATGAGGATTGGGAGATAAATTTGCGGATCATGTAGATTTTATCTTGTAGAAAAAACATAGATCACACGATGAGGGTCTACTTTCTCTCTACCACTAGGCTTCATATGCAGTAGTACCGCCAGACTAGTACTCTCTCAACTATAATCATGTGCGAAAGCACTACGTGTACCTGATGGGTCCTATGAAGCTTTCTAAGAGGGGACGGGTAGAGAAGAGAGGGAAGAGCAGGGATCTATGATGATTTTCCTTCAAGTTAGGCAGCGAGGACATAATTATAGTGATTGTGAGGATGAATAATGATGAATTTTGTGTGATTAGACATTGCAAGAAGTTGAATTTTTCAAACCTGATGGTGGTTTTTATATATTCAAATCTTGGGTACCTTAAACGATTTATGGAACCAATAACGCACTCATCGTGCAAATTTGATATATATAATGTTGGTAGATCAATATAAAGTAGTTCCAATAAGAGAAAATAGCTACTAGATAGATAGGAAATTCATGCTATTACTTGAAAATAGCCCATAAACATAGTCCGCTATGTGCCAATAATGGGGTATTACCGTTCTAGGCCTTATTATTCATGTACTAACTTAACAAATAAACATTGTCTATCACTTACAAAATTCAAAACTATTTTTTTGTTCATGAAATTTGGAAAGTACGATTGTAAACACATTCTCCGTTACCAACATGTGCTCATCTACTAAATATGAGCACACTATTTTTTTACTGCAATATAGATATAGCCATGACCCTGGTCATTTGATTTGGAAGCTAAGCATCTTCACAACATGGTAGGCCATATTGTGAAGCAAGGTTTTTGAAAGTAATCAAACCTCATATTTATCACAAGTAATACACTTAAGAGAACATGAAGCACAAGTTTTACAGTATTTTGATTTTTCTTTATTTTTCTTGAAATAAATCATAACTAGTTCAAGCTTGTCAGCCGTTGTGAAATTCTCCGAAAGAACTTGATGGTTTCAAACCTCTAGTTGTTTTTTATAGATTGACTACTCTAGTACCTTAAAGAGATTTTACACAAAATTACAGAGCTAGCAACTATCCTGCAGTCATAGTTCAAATTTGATATGATTTTGATAAATCAACAATAAGTAGTTTAAGTGGTTGAAATTAGCTAGAAAAGTTAAAAGCTCATGTAATTGGAGAATTTCCCATAAAACATGGTCCGCTTTTGTGGAAATATGGAAGGATAGTATCTAGCATTATGAGCCTTAATTATTCATTGTGTACTTTGCTAAAAATCTACAAATACACCCTGAGATTTTGCACGGCATGTGGGGATTCACACAAGAGGAAGTCTTCACAAGTACTATAGTTTTTTTGTTATTTTCTTTTTTTAAAAACTCACCAGAATTTGTCAGCCAACATGTAAATTCTTTGCAAGTTGAATCTTTCAAACGTCCTAGTGCTTTTGATATTGTATTGACTAACTTGGGTCTCATAAAACAACTTCGCGGATCTAGCTCAACATGTGAGGGCGGTCCAACAGGGAAAATTTTGATTTAATAATTTTATTATTTTTTATGTATAATATATAGGCTATTAGAAATCTCAGGGTGGTACATTCACCGCCCTAGCCACCATTTGGACCAGCCACTTTGTAGGCAAAGCTTAGGAGCGAGCAGCATATCATGCGATCGTAGTTCAAGTTTGATATAATTTTGGTAAATCGATAGAGGGAGTTAAGTGGCAAAATTAGCTAGCTCGAAAATTCATGTAACTTGAGAAATGCCCATAAAATTGTGTGCACTATGTGTGAAAAAATGGGGTCGTCATATGGGCCTTATTCCACATGTGCTTTCTTACAAAAACAGTTACTTGGGAAATTGTAACTGATTTTTCTAGTCATAAAAGTTGGAAAATTACAATTGTAATAAAAAAAATTTACCATGCCAAGATGCGCCCATATACCGAATAAGGGGACCTTATCATAAAGTACGATGTAAATATGGCCATATCTTCGTTGTTTGGCTTGAAACTTAGGTATGTTCCTACATGGTAGGCCACTAGGCCATATTGTGAAGGATTTTTTCTTGGAAGTTACCAAAAGTCGTGTTTATCATTTCTCGTGGCAACCAAGGTAGTATGTGCCTACTACATGGTAGGCCATATTGCTCCTAGGCACTTTGTGAGTATGTGAGGTGGGCCATTTACATATAGAGTAGTCATGTGTTAGTACAATAAACCTTTAGATGTAACTAGTGTATTGTACAAGCAGGATGTTGGCTATACTACTGGAATTGCTCTAAGGACTAGTCATCATGCTAAAAGTAAAATAGTACGGTGTGTACACCGTGTATGTAGGGTTCGTTTGATTCAAAGGATTTGTAAAACATAGGAATAGGAAAAGTGTAGGAATAGAATGACACGACACATGTCAAAGTTTGTTTGACTCTACAGGAATTCCATATGCCCTTTAGGGTTCGTTTGATTCAAAGGATTTGTAAAACATTGGAATAGGAAAAGTGCAGTAATAGAATGACATGGCACTTATAATCCTATAGTTATGAAAAATGCATGAATCGGTAAGATAAGGAGTTTGATTACACCGCAGGAAAAACGCATGAAATTTTGTACGGTTTACGTACATGTCATAGTTCTCATAGAAATGTAGCAATTTTTCCAAGAGGTCTCACCTCTTGTTAGAAATCCTATAGGATTATAGTGTAGGGAATCAATGTATAGGAGTTTTGTAGGATTTATTCATTTGAAACAAACACACTCTATTGAAAAAATTCCTATGGATTTAAATTATATAGAATTCCTTTGGAAATCCTTTGGGGCTCGTTTGATTCAAAGGAATTGTAAAACATAGGAATAGGAACAGTGCAGAACTAGAATGGCATTAGAATCCTATAGGAATGGAAAATGCAGGAATCGGTAAGATAAGTTGTTTGATTGCACCGCAGGAAATACGTAGTAAATTTTATAGGGTTTGCGTACATGTCATAGTTGTCATAGACACATAAGAATTTTTCCAAGAGGTCTCACCTCTTGTGAGAAATCTTATAGCATTGTAGTGTAGGAAAGCAATGCATAGGAATTTTGAAGGATTTATTCCTTTGAAACAAACACACTCAATTCGAAAAAATCCTATGGATTGGAATCCTATAGAATTCCTTTGGAAATCCTTTGAATCAAACAGGCCCTTGAATCCTATAGATTGTGGTGGAGTCGAGACAACGAAACCAAGTTCAATAAGAGCTACTCCTACAACCTAATTAATTAGGCCCTGCATAAAACTAGATACATGTTATCACCCAATACTGTGAAGGTAGTAACATGTGAACGTTTTACTAGTCTAAGTTATTTAGCACTTGAGTAGCCTAAAATATCAAAGAGAAAGAAAACATCTAGCCAAAGCTCATTTTTGGGTGAAAGCATGAGGAAAACAGAAGGAAAGTTGGGCTGGACCACCACGGGCCCCAACTTCTGCCTTGTTGCGCATGCACGGTTGTACTCTGTACTCCATGGGAAGGAAGAGGTGACTATGCTTCCAAAAAAAGGAAGAGGTGATTGATGTCATGCTTTCCACCTGAACAATATCCATTAAGGGCATAGAGACACTGATGCATGAGTGCAGCAGAGCAGCCAATGCCGCATTGAAGAAGAAAGAGGGAGGATGATTCTCCTTCATCTAGGAGATATGAGCTACTCCTACAAGTAGTAATTAATTAGGCCTTGCATGACACTAGACACATGTTATTACCCAATACTTTGAAGGTAGTAATATGTGAATGTTTTACTAGCCTAAGAGAATCTCTAGTGGCTAGTGTATCCGATAGTCTAAGCCAAATATAGACCGCCATGGACCCAAAAAATTCTCTAGTGGCTTGTGTATCCGGTGGTCCAATATTTAGACATCCTCCAAACTAGCTACTTGTTATCAAAACCAAGCCACCATCTCTAAAGATAAGCTAGTCACTCGCGAGCTCGCTCCCATGCCAAATCAGAGCATTTGTAGTACTGAATTGTTGTGTATATTGATTATTTGTGCGTAGATGGACATATAGATTATCAAATTTAGATTATCCACTAGAAAACAGAGGTTGTGTAAAAAGGAATCTGTTTACACCATTATCTATGTGAAGATGTAGACTATCAAATTTACACAAGCCACTAGAGATGCTCTAAGTTATTTAGCACAATGACCAGCCTAATATGGAAGAGAAATAAAACATCTAGCCAGAGCTCATTTTTTGGTGGAAGCACGAGGCAAACAGAAGGAAAGTTGGGCTAGACCACCATGGCCCCATCTTTCTCTGCACTTCTACGCCTGCACGGTTGTACTCCATTGTGCGGAAGCTTACATGGGAAGGAAGAGGTGACAATGATTCGCAAAAAAAGGAAGAGGTGATTGTTCTGATGCTTCCCACCTGAACAAGTGTCAGGCATATATGTAGTGGAGCAGAGCAGCCAATGCCGCATTGAAGAGGAGAGAGGGAGGATGATTCTCCTTCATCCAGGAGCCTTTTCTCTCACGAAAGGCAGCGACAAAATAGAATTTTGGGTGGAGGAGCCTTTTTTTGAAACAAGGCAAAATATTTGCAGTGGAAGGAGCCATTGCTCGCCTTGCAAGCAGTACGAGATAGACTAGGCACCAAAAGCTGAGTACTAATAATACAAACATGATTAATACATGAGTACTACTAGTAGTTGCTATAATTTCCGTAGTTTCATCTAGGAGCAATAGTGGCTAGTATAAGTATAGTAGCTTGTCAGGATCCTTTGCTTCCTCGAATGCCTCCTAGTCACATTAAGGCTCGAATATAAGTTCGATGATATTCATATCAACTTCCAATGAAGCGGGATACCGGTTAATATGTTGAGACAAAGTCCATGTGCATGTTCCTCGAACCAGAAGATAGCCATTTCATGTTCTAAGAGCTCTGCGTCCCTTACAACATTTCGCCACCTTGTACCCGTAGTTATCACCGCATGACCATCATCGCGCATGGCAATCATGACTTCATGATAATATTTGTATTACTCGCTGGTCATACACAAATTTCTTTCTTCATGCAGATGATTCTTCAAGACATTCTGACTGTAATCCAGCGAGAAGCACTGAAACCAGAAGAAAACAACTATTAGAAGTTTATGACTTGTTGACTGGTGAAATAGTAGTAAAATAGATGCATGCTTGATTCATATGATAGAGAAAATAAATGTAGGATTGCAATGTCATGCCCACTCCAATCCTACGGGAATTCCATATGCACCAAAGTTTGTTTGACTCTATCATAGTAGGACAAACAGAGGATTCCAAAAAAGAGGTATGAGTGGATGTTTGATTTCCTACTAAATCTAGTGCAAAGGAATACTTAGGAATAATTCCTATGGGAATCAATCCTACAAATGTAACAACCATCTTGGGAAATTTTCCTATAGATTTAGTCCTACAAATTTCTTAGGTAGATCTTTTGAATCAGACGGCTATAAAATTTATTACCTTTTCGAGAAAACAAAACTAAAATTTCTTACCATCCTGCCCACTCCTTTCCCAAGTAAAGAAGAGGTGAGCTCACAGACATAGAAAGGTATGTCAGGTTCGATCTAGGAGAATTTATTCTCGAGAAAATCCCATCTTCTGTATGATAAATGCACATTATTGCCATAAACGATGTACCTTTTGAACCAATCTTTTCTCTCATAAGGACCTACATGAAAGAAAAATAACTCTTAGAGAGTAGTATATTTTTGCATAGTATAAGTCGATTTACAATCCAAGTAAAATTGTCGGAGCCCTGGCATCCGATGTGCCACATCCCTACGCAGGACGAGCCCTGTGTCTTAGGAGTCTTAGTATTCGAGAGGTGGGACGCCTATCGAAGGTCCAAACCGCTCAAGCATCGTGAGGCATCCTCTTGAGGGAGGCTGCCCGGCATCATGTGGCGTCCTCGAGCCTTGGATACCCCTGGGTGCGTCCGGGGCAGAATGGTAACTACGCCGGATCGAGTACGGACTATAGCCCCGACAGCAAGCACATGGCTTTAGTGACATCGACTGCCTTGGTAAAGAATACCCGGTCAACCATCCTTTCGCAGGGAAGAAACGGGTGATCTTATGGAGGGAGAGCCCCCTAGTTGCTGTTTTGGTGAAAGGGGAAAAGTAGAGAGTGCCGGATAAAGACAAGAGATGTCATGAAGGACGCTTTTTACAGGAGGATGGAGTGGAGCGCGGCAAGCTGGACCAAGTCCATGTAAAGTAGTCTCTTAGACCGGGATCAAGATAGGCGGCCCTATGGACGCCTTTCTCGTCTGAAGGCTGGGGGAAGGGCCCGACATCGCCCTATATAAGGGCCCCTTCTTCTACCTTGAAAGGGACAGATCCCAAAGATCTAAAACCCTAGACTTTCATCCTCCATTGTAACCTCGCGAGGCAAGCGAGCAGTACAACAAAGCAAGAGTAGGGGCTTTCCCTCCTCATGAGGGTCCCAAACCTGGGTAAAAACCAATGGTGTCAACTCTCTGTCGTGCATCCGTTTCGCCGCTACAGCCATCACCGAGATCCATCGGAACTGCGTGTTCAGCCTGCTCACGAACCAACGGAGCGTTGGACCCTAGTTCCTTCGTGGAAAAAATCTCCGACATTTGGCGCACCGGGTAGGCGGCTGAGGCGCGCTTTCAAGATCTTTTACAACCTTGGCAACATGTTGGCCGAAATGAGATGCGCGCCGAGCAAGCCCTTCGTCGTGTGGCAAGCAAAGCCTAGACGGAGTCGGCTCAGAAGCACCACCTCCGAGGAAGTCCCATCGATGGAAGACGAGTTGGGCTCCTCCTACCGCCTATCGCGGGAGCCTTCTCCTTCCTCACGTGGCGTCACGTCGCTCTCCTGCACCGTGTCGTCTCGTGGCCACCCTGAGCAACTCACCCCGGAGGTTGCCAAGCGCATGGTACGTGAGCTCCTGGACCACCCATCGGCTGAGCACGGCCAGGAGAGGTAGCGCGATCAGATCGCTGAACTCCTCGACAATGCCACCCTCTCCCCCGAGGGCCCGGGTGCTCGGCCCGAGGGCGAGGAGCCAGGGGCTAGGGGCTCAGACCCGCCTCGCTAGCGCGGGGATACGACCAAGCCAAACGATGCCTCCCCACAGCCCGCAAATAGTTGCTATATCATCTCACCTCCCGTGGCCACGGTGCCACTGCCCGAGCGCGAAGACTGCCTCGCTGAGGAAATCGCCACCGCGGGGCAGCAGAACCGCGCGGCCTTCGCCAACGGCAAGGCGCTCTAGGCCAACAGCTGCCTCACCTTCACCAAGAGCCTCTATCGCATGGTCTAGCCCCCACAAGTTCCGCCCGGAGACGCCGGCGCACTATGACGGCACCACCAAACCGTGCAAGTTTCTCCAGCTTTACACCACTGGCATTGAAGCGACGGGAGGAGACGACCGCGTCATGGCAAACTGGTTCCCCTATGCCTGAAGGAGATTGCCAGCACCTGGCTGATGAACCTCCCCGAAGAGTCGTCGACTCATGGGCAGAGCTCAGCTCCCTTTTCATCTCCCACTTCAAGGGAACCTACGAGCACTCGCTCACATACTACGACCTCCGCTAGATACGCCAGCAGCCTGGAGAGACCCTCTTCAAGTTCCTATAGAGGTCCAGTCGAGTCTGCAATAAGATCCCCAAAATTTCAGACTCTAACGTCATCTTCGCTTTCTCCGAGGGTGTGAAGAACGTCAAGATGAGGGAAAAGATCGGGATCCGAGGCGAGAGCCTCACCACTGCTATCGAGCTCTTCATCATGGCCGCGAAGTGCGCCAAGGCAGAGGCGGGGCAGATGTTTGGCCTTGCGGAAGCAGAAACCACCCCCAAGGCCTCGGGCTCATCCAAGGGTAAGGACAAGGATCCAAGCGCTAGACTTCCACCATCCTGGCAGCAGAGCCAGATCGGAAGAGCCCTCGTGAGGGATCTAGCAAGCAGTAGCGGGATGACAGCTCATATTTTCACTTCCACAAGAAGCCAGGACATACCACCGACGACTGGTACGAGCTCATGAAACTACGCGACCTGCACAGCAGCCAGAGGAAGGGAAGGCCGGGCGGCGAGCGAGGCAGCCAAAGTGGGGGCAACCAAGGAGGAAACCGCTGGAACAACAACTCAGGTGGGTGCAATGCCCCTCCGGTGGGCCACCAAGCCAACACCGTGCAATAACACACGCACCCCTAGGAGAAAGGACATGCGAGGACCCCGGGAGCTACCAAGTGTCGCATGGTGCTATAGCATGCATCCTTTTTGGCTCTCAAGCCCCGACGTCCAATCGGCACTTCAAGCTACTCAGTCGCGAGGTCGCAGCCGCTAGACCGGGGATCCATTTATCAAATCTCAAGTGGTCCCAGTGCGCCATCACCTTCGATGCCGGCGACCACCCCGTCTCCACCGGGCCCCTAGGCACACTCCCCTTGATCTACACCTCCACCATCAACAACCTCGCGGTTGCAAAGATCCTCATCGACGGAGGAGCAGGCCTGAACGTAATCTCCACCGAGACTTTCGCCCAACTGCAGGTGCCATATGACAGGTTGATGCCGACCATGCCATTCTCCGGGGTGACTAGTGGATCCACCATGCCCATCGGGTAGGTGCACCTCTCCATCACGTTCGGAACACGCGACAACTACCGCACCGAGCTCATCAACTTCGATGTGGCGCACATCAACCTCCCGTACAACGTCATCCTCAGCTACCATGCGCTGGCCAAGTTCATGGCCACCATGCACCATGCCTACAACATGATCAAGATGCCTGGTAGCAGCGGCGGAGTCATCACTGTATGTTGCGACGAGGTGGAAGCCTTACACTCCCTAGAGCATGCCTACAAGACCGTTGCGGCCACCTATCCTGAGGATGTGGACACCCTGGACTACATCGGAGGCTCCACTAGGAGGAAGCAGATGATGGCCCAGGAGAATGCCATGGCAAAGAGGGAAACAGCCGCACTGTTCCTGCCTCGCAAGGGGCAGGACCGGTGCTCGCGATCTCAAGAGGACCTTGGGAGCACCCCTGCTCATCCTCGTGAGGGATGAGGTGCCTCCCGAGGACGGCGACGACATGAGGGCTCTGGACTTTCCCATGGACTGTACCCAGTGCACGCACAGCACCTGATGCCCCCACGGTGGCAACTAAGCGGCCAGATGAGCCGGTGGACTGGGTTGATGGAAGGTGCACAAACCTCTCTGAATGGCGCGCCTAACTCCGCCACTTTTTGAAGGTGAACCCTGAAAAACCCTCACCCCTTACGGTAGCCTCTCGTTAGACCCCGTGCAAGCCACGGTGGCGTTTGTAATAAGCCTGTACTACTAGCGCCCCTTTGGATCTTGTGTTGCGCGCACGCTTGGCTATTTGGTTTTTCCCCGAAAAAGCATTTCTCCAAAAAACTGCACCACCAGATTTCCCTCACACACTCCGCATGAGCGGGAGCTAGGGACAGCACCCTTCACCAGGCTAGTTTTTCATTAGGGCCTCAAGTGTCGAGGTCTGAACTCACGGGACAGTCCTGCCATGAGTTACCTCGTCACATGGTTCCTGATGGTTAAGATCCTCGTTCGGCGTGTGTACGGGCCTCTAGCGGTGGGTGCCTTTTCCTACGGCCCTCTTCGGTAAGGTCTATGGGGTAGCTCGTTAGGACCTAAAGTGTCGAGCTCTGAACTCCATGGCCCATTCCTCGGCCGTGAGTTACCTCACCCACGGTTCCTAACCTCGTTTTTATCCTCACGATGGCTCATGAGGCCCTACTCCTCCGCGGCCCGAGCTCATCAGGACCTAAAGTGTCGAGCTCTGGACTCCATGGCTTGTTCCTTGGTTGTGAGTTACCTCACCCATGGTTCCTGACCTCGTTTTTATCCCTAGTGATGGCTCGTGAGGCACAACCCCTCCGCGGCCCGAGCTCATCAGGACCTAAAGTGTCGAGCTCTGAACTCCATGGCCCGTTCCTCGGCCATGAGTTACCTCACCCACGGTTCCTGACCTCATTTTTATCCTCGCAACGGCTCGTGAGGCATAGCCCGTCCGCGGCCCGAGCTTGTCAGGACCTAAAGTGTCGAGCTCTGAACTCCACGGCCCATTCATTGGCCGTAAGTTACCTTACCCACGGTTCCTGACCTTGTTTTTATCCTTGCGACAGCTTGTCAGGCGCATCCCCTCCATGGCACGAGCTCCTTAGGACCTAAAGTGTCGAGCTCTGAATACACGGACTAGGTCCGGCCATGAGACACCTGACCCGCGGTTCCTGACGTTTGTGAAAAACTCGCGTAAAACCAACAGAACCCTTGGCACGAGGGCTAGCAGGAAGAACACTTAGTCCTATGGCTTTCTCCTCGAGAGGCTTACTGGGCAACCCTAGAGACACCCTCTTCAACGGTTAAACTTCGTAGGGCCTAGAGCCTGAGCTCTGAACTTATAGCCCTAGTTGGTGGTAAGTCACCTCACGTACGGTTCCCAGCACTTATGACATGTTGCATAAGCGTGTTTTAGGTGTCCAGTTGCATGCATTTTCACGCTATGGTCATCCCCTCGGGAGGTGCCCAAGAAGGGCACGCCAACCTCGCGAGGCCACGCCCTTGGCTATCCGAGGCTTGAAAGATCCATCATCGGATCGCCCCGGCTACACCAGGTCCTGGTCCTACAATACTCCACCAGGGTACCTGAGGATAAAGCTTAGCAGATGGTCCCAGTCACGGGCTCAGGCCCGGGTAGCTGTGTCAGAGCTTGCTCCCTCTCCCTCGGAAGGCACGCAGCACATGCACCGCACGATCAAGGAATAACGCAACCCATGAGCCTCGCGTGGCTGTGCCTCCTATCAAGAAGGAAGGCTCCAGAGGCTAGCACAGGACTCCTTATCAAGGGTACGTGTTGGCGCCTCTTCGCGAGAGAATTGCCCGAATCCTTTGCGATCAGCAAGCTACGGCAAGCCGCTTGGGCACCCTGAGGCCCAATAACCTAAGCTATTCCTTGAGAGAATAGGGGGCTACCCTCTTGAGGTGCTAAGAGCCTCGTAGGCCTAATCAAGTGTGGTCCACTGCACGGCAGTCCGGCCCGTTGGCTGAGAAGAGCTCCACCAGCAGCGCCCCGCAAGAACTGTCTTCGCGAATCACCTCCCCAAGGCTATGCCTTGCCTCGCGAGGGCGCCATCCTAGAACGCTTAGCCCTTCGACGGATGTGTTCGATGCCTCTAGAAGGCCGTCCCTGCGAAAGGAAGGAACGAGTCGCCCTCACTGGCCTCTGCAAGAGGACGCTATGCCATGAACATGCAACAAACTTTGGGTACAACAAGAACAGACAAAGGGAGGAAAAATAGAATAAGGGCCCTTACTGAGAAGTTCATCCTAAGTTCTTAGTTACAAGAAAAAGGAGCTGAAAACTGTTCCGGCATCACACCCCCAGGTACCAAGCTCTGCGCTTTCTGGCAGCGCTGTGGTGGCCACGCCTACTGGGCGGCCTAGAGGTGAGGAGGATAGTCGACGCGGCACAACTGTGTGTCGAACACCGAGATGGAGAAGTCCCCCTTGCCGGCATACTTAAATAGTAGCATGAAGCCGTGCTGGATGCGGTGCTCGGAGAGGAAACAACGCCAGCCGCTGGAGATGAACTTCTCGCCCCCAGAGAAGGGGCTGATGCTCACCTCCCACTTCTCACGCCCCCTAGAGTGGTGCAACTTCACCTCGTCTGGGAGGCCATGCACGGTCTCGAGCACGAATCCCTTTGGGAGCTCCACCCTCATGAACCAGTCCAAGCCGTCAAGGATGATGATGAAGTCGATGACCCTTTCACGCGTAGGGTCATCCTTGATCTTGATGACCATGGGAGCAGGGGCCTACCGCCACGCCCTCCACGGCAACCCTGACGCTCCCGCGAGGTCGGCCATGCCCGCGCTTGGCGGGAGCCTCTCCTGAGGCTGCGCTCACCTCCATGGGTGCAAGCACAGCGAGAGTCATACGACAACCCCCCCCCCCCCCCTCGATCGCTTCCACGTGGTCGCCCGTGGCCGCGTGTAACACCCTCGAATCGGCCCTGTGCAAGTTTCAGCGATTCCCGCCAAATACGCATAAAAACGATTCAAAGATACCCACTAGGCACTTGCGTGTGGGTGGAAAACGAAGGAATATCATTACACAGTAGTCCATGATGGAACCCACAGAACATATATGTACAACAATGACTCAAAGAGTCAAGGATACAGATATACAGTACAAAGATCCAAATCACCTTGAAAATGATACAACATCTGAGTACAAACAAGATGCAAATGGGGCTGAGAGCCCTAAAGAATAACTAATGGCGTTCATAACCCTGCCTAGGCCAAGCCAGAAGTGTAACCCTGCTAACAACGTTGATCTCAAACCTGCTAAATTAAAAAGGGGGCTGACAAAGGGCAAAGGAAAAAAGAGAGCAGTCAGTACTGAGGCTAGTACACAACAAGTCTAGAATTCGGCGGCTCTCGCCTACATAGGTATGGTGGACTGAAGCGGCATCGAAGCATGCACTAAACAACCTATAGAGACTCGATACAACTGTCGGCTATTAGAGGGGGCTAAGAAAGACCTGTGAGGGACCAACCTGATAATAACACCAAACATACCCATCCTGGCATTTTCCCCCTCGAGAAAAAATGAGTAAGTCACACCGAGGAACTCACACAGTTTGCAGTTTTATTCATTCCATTATAGTGTCAACACTTACTAGTCAGATATAGATAGCATGAGTCATCCTGATATCATAAGCAGTGGGCAGTTTTAGTTAACCATTATGGTATAGTTGCAATACTTACTAGTCAGATACAATTAGCTAGAGATATCTCAAATCCAGCAGTTGTTGGCACTTATATTTACTCATTCTGTGTAGTGAAACTGATTAATAGACATGTCAAAGTCAAATTTATAGCACTAATTTAGTTATGGTTGTCTATGATCGAGATATTGTGCTCCAAGTCGTCCATAACCGCGGACATGGCTTTCAGAAAGTTTTACCCTGTAGGGTGCACAAATAGCAACACACACGATCAACCTCGGGAAGAACCAAATAAAAAGTAACGAGGCCTCACGATAATGCATTCACTGGATTCATAAATTATTTCAGGGGGCCACCCCACTTAGCTACCCGTGATGAAGTTCGCTAGCTCCAAGACGAACCTAGGGTATGTGTAGACGGTTGTAAACGACTAGGAACCCGAAAGTGTGATTGGGCTTGTCGATACCGCGGAAACATGTCATAAGTCCTAAATAGTACAGCTGCTCCACATACAATTGTAAATAAAGCAGTAAAGCATGGCATAAGTATAGGATAGTAATAAAGCCCCAAACTAGTTTGTGGCCCCAAGAAATAAAGTGTGAATCAAGCTCAGGCAAAGGGGATCCATACGGTCTCCCGTATGTGGATGGTGCGAATAGTCAAGGAACATGCATCAAGTACTCGGCGCCTACGGGACACAAGTGAGTGTGGAAGCTATTGCCCACCGGTGCCTCTACATTAGTTATATCTATTCCCAGCATTTTAATATCAAGTTGTAATTAAAGTCATGATCATCTCCACCATTAAACATGTGTGAACCGCCCAACAACGGTGGAACATTGATGACGTGAAGCAGCACCTGAGCAAGCAACTATGACTCACAAGGCTGACTGTCTATCAAACAATAGGTAATAGGAGGTGTCCATGGCAAACTAGGCTGCAGGGGATATAACTGGTATGGAAAACTAAAACATCGCAACACGGATAGCAATAGACCAAAAGAAGGAAGTAAAGATATGAAAACAAAATAGATAGAAAGGGGGAGAATGCTCGCCTGGGAAACATAGTAGAAGATACATTCGAAGAACAGATCGAAGCTCGCATCAACACAATGGCCTAATCCACGAAGAACCAAAGCACTAAAAGAAACACCGGATTCACTATTTAATACCACGGCAGAAGATCGGGCATGATGCATGTATGATGTATGACATGGCAAAGATGTGGTGCAATTAGGCAATATTAAGCGGAACTGTGGTCCTGGCAATTAATTAGGAGGTTCATGTTGTTTAGATACCCCGCAATTTAAATGTTGACTTAACAAAGCAAATCCTGGCATCAATTCACTATACAAATTAAATGGAGTCAATATAAGACTACAAAAGACCCCATATGATCTCCATTTTTAATTTAGGTGAATCATCGAAATAGCCCCAAACACCCACAATATGCATGCAAGTCTGAACAATTTAATATGCAACAATTTATATAAATGGCATTTATAAAATAGGGGCTCGGATCAGGGACACACATAGGGGACTCTGCGAACTTGGTTCGATGTGGTTTGGATTCGGTCTCGATGGGATCAGGTCTTTGGAGCGGACATTCTTCGGATCCGGTAAGAAGAACTTGGTGTCCTGGGGGGTTAGGGTTCCAAAGATCTTGGCGAGATTACATGTTTGATACGGTTCTTCGACTTTGCTTCAACCATCGGTCTCGGTCACTCGCGCCGTATCGTAGATCTTGCCTTCTCGGTACATCTTTCCGTGTAGATCTTGGCGCACTGATCAGCCTCATTCTATTGGCGGCCACGAAGAACTTGTCGAGAGGGACATGTGGATCACCCGGCTTTGTCTTAGACTTGGGCCTTGCATCACCGGAGGATATCTTACCGAAGAACACATAGGGGAGGTTGCGGCAGCACACTATTCATCTATTCAAAAACTTGCAATATCTAAAGGCATGTAGACGTGTGCTTGTTGCTACTTGCACGCACACACGGGAGCAAAGCAAAGAGAGTAGTGGCAACCGATGCAGGGAGACGTGCCTCGTTGTGGCGCGAGGTAGAGGATGGCGGGGCTCCGAATAGATGCACAGGCGGTGGAGCGCATGACCGAGAGGAAGGGCGGCGGGAGGCTAGTGCTGCATATGAACTTGGGGCGGGGAAGAGCTTGGCGTGGAGGGCGAGAGGCACAGAGAGGTGTGCGGCCAGAGCGACGAAGATGGGAGGTGTCCCTAGCGGCGAGGTGGAGGGAGGCCGGCGCATGAAAGAGAATGGAGGCTCGTTGCGGGGGCGGACAAGGTCGATGGTCGAAGGCGGCCAGAGGAAGCGGCCGGGCATCGGGGTCGCTCGTGGGCAGCGGCGCTGCTCTCGGGGACCGGGAGACGGCACTAGGGCTCGTCCCGGCGACGGAGGATGGGGAGCTCGCTGGCAGGTGTGGCGCCAGGCAAGGGCTCCGAGAGAGCGGCGGCGGCTCTATCCTTGCGGGCCGGAACCAGGGTGGCACGGCACAAGGCAGGGAGGTGACGTGGGGCGAGGACGACGAGTGGCACCCGACAGCTTCTAGATCAAGCGGAGCGAGGCAGGTGGCAGCAGCGATCGAGGAACTGGTGGCCCACGGAGCTCTTGGTGGCGATAAGAGGGGACATAGGGGTGGCGGGGAAGAGGAGAGCAGAGGCGGATCGGTTGGGAGTAGGCCAGGGTCGGAAGCGGGGTGGTGGGTGTGTTGCACGCTGCTGTGCATGTTGGGTTGGGTCGGCTCGCGTGACCGTGTCGGATGCGGGGTTGGTGGCTAGCTAGCGAGCGTGCATTGCGTGCGGGTTGGGTTAGTGCGACGCGGACATGTCACTGTGTAGCGTGTCAGGGTGCAAGCGGCTAGGGTGGTAGGTGTTATGTGGGGTGCGGTGGGTCAGGGTTTGTTGCGGGGTGTAGCTAGGGTTGGGTCCAACCGGCTGGGACTTGGGGCCTGGCCAGTTTAGGTCTAGGGTATATCTTTTAGGGTTTCGCTGGGTACAAAAAATAGCTTTATTTATTTGTTTCTTTTAATTTAAAAAGATTTTGGTAAATAGTTTTTATACAAATAAAAGATCCGGATAAGACCGAGGTTTTGATTTGAAATAAAGACGGGGATATTTGGAAATCAAAGATAGGCTTTTCAAAAATAGTTTTAGGCAATCTTATGCATGATGATGACGATGCTCAAATGCAATATGGCATGATGACATGAGCATGTGGTCATGATACTGCACAAAATAAAAACAACACACGATTTTCTAGTAGTGGTTTTCCCAGGGTGCTACGCCGCGCTTCACCGACGGAGTCTCTACTTCCTTGGTCATCATAGCCTTGCCCTTCTACTCGACCGAGAAACGCTTGGGTTCCATGGAAAGGGGGTGAATGTTTCGACTCGAGAGCGCAAGAAAGGAAGTAAGAAAGCGGTGGCGTAGAAGCGAAAAGGTTCCTTCCAACCTTTAACCGCGCTAGCCGAAAAGACGTATCGTTGCACCGTGTGTGTGGTATTAACCGCTAGATTCCACATGTCATCGTGTCGTGGTAACAACTCCAGGAGCAAGAACAGTGCACTCCAGATCTATAGGTGAGCACTCACGACCGGTTGGGCTTCACGGCTAATATTTGAGCAGGCTAGGTCCTCATTGACCAACCAAGCACAGAGGCCCATCCACCGTCTGAGGCCGCTTGCCCCTTCGAGCCCACAAGAGGACACATGCAGGCCAAGTGCTCGGGGGATACTGACAGAGCCCTGACATCCGGGGTACCACGTCCCTGCGCTGGACGAGCCCCGCGCCATAGGAGTCTTTGCCTTCAAGATGTGGGACTCCTCTCTAAGGGACCAAACCAGGAAGGCATCGCAAGGCATCCTCTTGAGGGAGGCTGTCCAGCGTCATGTAGCGTCCTCGAGCCTCGGATACCCATGGGTGTGTCTGGGGAAAAATAGTAACTACTACAAATGGAGTATGGACTACAGCCCCAACATCAAGCACGGGGCTTTCGTGACATCGACCACCTGCGTAAAGTAGACATGGTCCACCCTCCTTTCACAGGGAAGAAACGGGTGATCTTGTGGTGGGGTAGCCCCCCACCCCATGTTGAGGCTTTGGTGAAAGCGGGGAAAGTAGAGAGCGATGGATGAAGACAAGCGACTTTGATGAAGGATGCTTTACAGGAGGATGTAGTGCAGTGCGGCGAGCTGGACCAAGTCCATGTAAAGTAGTCTCCTAGACAGGGATCAAGATAGGCAGCCCTGTGGACGCCTTTCACTTCCGAAGGCTGGGGAAAAGGCCCGGACGCTGCCCTATATAAGGGCCCCTTCTTCTACCTTGCAAGGGACGGATCCCAGAGATCTAAAATCTTAGACTTTCATCCTCCATTATAACCTTGCAAGGCAAGCGAGCAATACAACAAAGCAGGAGTAGGTGCTTTACCTTCTCACAAGGGTCCCAAACCTGGGTAAAAAACCCTGGTGTCAACTCTCTATCGTGTGTCCATTCTGTCGCCGCAGCAGTCGCCGAGATCCTTCAGAACCGCGTGTTCAGCCCCCTCAGGAACCAAGGGATCGTTGGACCCTAGTTCCTTCGTGGGACAAATCTCTGACAAAAACTTTACCTCTTATAGCCACAATTTCTTCCTCATCACTATCAGTTACATAATAGTCAGTGTAGCAGATCTCATCATCGCTCCAACTGTCCATGATTTTCTACCTTGCTTGGAATTGGAACCTATAAATGCCATTGCAAGATACTTATTATAGCACTAAAATGCATGGAATTATAACTAGTTCAAGTGAAAAAATGCTATCCCCAATAGCAACCAACATGTTTTTCCAAGGATTCACTTTGAAAAGTACATCGATCTCAATATATTTGTATTTGCGCGGATTTAAACTATGAGGAACAAAATAGAGGGTAATGAAAGAGATCCAAAAAATTGTTTAGAGATAGATAATGGAATCAGGACAAAAAGAGTAATTGTGAATGTTTTCTACCAGGGAGAGATGAAGATTATACCTCGTTGTTCTAGGTCAGAGTCCGTGTAGCGGTGACGGGAAGATTGATATGCACAGCGCTAGAGATGACGGTGGCGATGAGAGGAGGCGGTGGCGAGAGGATGAGTGTGTTTTCTGGATGATGGTGGACGGATTGGGCAATGTGGAGGTGGGCGGAGTAGAAAAAGCTAGTTTGGGATGGTAGGTATTGACTAACAATGCATCATGGACTTGTGGGCCCAACATGTGCCGGTTCCATGTGAATGTAGTCGTGCTTCCTTGGTGTGGGGTGAGAAATGGAATATATTGAGTAATAAAGTAAAATATAGGAAGGTTGGTCAGGTCTTGATGAAGTGTATCGAATGTGATGGTAGTAGTACAGCAGTTCTATTAAAAAGTACTTCCTCTATCCCACATTAGGACACATATAGTTTTTGGTGAAAGTTAACGAACTTAAAGTTTGACCGACTATATAGAGAAAATTTTCAACATCTACAATATCTAATGCACACTATATGAAGATATATGTCATAATGGTTCTAACAATACTAATTAAAGATTATAAATATCAATACATTTTTCTATATAGTTGGTCAAATTTTGAAAAGTTTGACTTTGACCAAAAACTATATGCATCCTATTTTGGGATAGAGGGAGTAATTTGGAATATTTTAAGCATAGAAGTTTGTAGAATGATGGAGAAGTGTGTTCTGAGGTTAGACATGAGTCTTACCACTGCTGAGTCTAGTACAAGCTCAAGTATAAGAACATAAATTATTAAAAGCGCCCATAGTCGGTCTCTAGATCCTTTCTATAATGGCATCTCGTGCAAACAAAAAAGCAAGTTTGACTGGAACGTTTGCTAAGTAGTGGGTCCAACGAAAAAATAGTTTTGCTACCCGACAACCTTTTTCTGGCACTTTTTGACAATATTTCTTAGACTGAAGCTAAACGATGTACACGATCTAATCTTCTAGACGCAAGAATGGAAAAGAAGATCCAACACTTACCAATGTTGGGACTTTCCATACTTGATCCAATAGTGAATATTAAAATTTATCTGTACACTATATATCTAAGTTGCACATGCCTTACACATGTGAGAATCGGATAATAGAAGTATGACCTACCTTTTTTTATATAAAACTATAATAGGTGAATCTTATAAACTAATTATAATTTTGAGCCACGTCCATAAAATATCGGGTTTATATTTGGTTCTTGTACTTTGTATCATGTAGAAATAAATCTATTAGCTACCTAATACTTGACATGCTCTAGAGAATTAGCGAAGAAGATTCTAGAATACTTGAGAAGTGTGTTTTGAGGTTTGTGCATAACGTTCATAGCGCTAAAGACTATCAGTAAAGTCTTCTACATGCATGCTAGAGTGGATAAAAGATCCACGATTTGCAATGTTGGGATTTGCCAGTCTTGATTCAAAGTTCAAAGTTATTCATATACTATATATAGTACTAGTAAGATTATGTAATAGGTAAAGCGAAGAAATTATAAATTCGATCTACATCCATAAAGTAGGGGTGTATATTTGGTTCTTGTACTTTGCATCATGTGGAACTCAACGATTATTAGCTATCTGGCACTTGAAATTTTTGGTAACAAGGTCTAGAGAAACGAGGGAGAAGATTCTAGAATGATGGAGAAGTGTGTTTTGAGGTTTGTGCATAGCATTCATTGCGTTGAAGACTATCAATAGAATCTTCTAAATGCTAGAATGGAAAAGAAGATGCAACAGTTGTAAATGTTGGGATTCGCTAGTCTTGATCCAACGGTCAACATTCAAAGTTATTTGTACACTATATAGTGGTAAGATAAGATAAGAAAGACTATCAATAGTATCTTCAAGATGCTAGAATGGAAAAGAAGATCCAGCGGTTGTCAATGTTGGGATTCGTGAATCTTGATCGATCCAATGGTCAATATTCAAAGTTATTCGTAAACTATATAGTGTTAAGATAAGGTAAGAAATACTAACAATAATAGATGCTAGAATGGAAAATAATATCCAACGGCTAGCAATGTTGGGATTCGTGAGTCTTGATCCAATGGTAAATATTCAAAGTTATTCGTACATTACATAGTGGTAAGATAAGATAACAAAGACTATCAATAGTATCTTCTAGATGATGGAATAGAAAATAGGATCCAACAGCTAGCAGCAATGTTGGGATTCGCAGGTCATAATTCAATAGCCAATATTCAAAGTTATCTGTACACTATTTATCAAATAAAAATATAATAGTGGTAAGATAAGAAAAGTAAGACTATCAATAGTATATCTTCTCGATGCTAAAATGGAAAACAAGATTCAATGGCTGGCAAAGTTGGGATTCATGAGTCTTGATCCAATGGTCAATATTCAAAGTTATTCGTACACTATATAGTGGTAAGTTAAGATAACAAAGACTATCAATAGTATCTTCTAGATGATGGAATGGAAAAGAAGATCCAATATCTTGCATCAATTTAGGGATTCACAGGTCATGATTCAATGACCAGTATTCAAAGTTATCCCTATACTATATACAATAGTGGTAAGATAAGAAAATAAAGACTATTAATAGTATATCTTCTCGATGCTAATATGGAAAATAAGATCCAACGGCTCGCAATGTTTGGATTCACGAGTCTTGGTCCAACGGTCAATATTCAAAGTTATTCGTACACTATATAGTGGTAAGATAAGATAGCAGAGACTATCAATAGTATCTTCTAGATGATAGAATGGAAAAGAGGATCCAACATCTAGCATCAATGTTGGGATTCAAGGGTCATATTGAACGGCCAACATTCAAAGTTATCCCTATACTATATATAATAGTGATAAGATAAGAAAAGAAACACTATCAATAGTCTATATTCTCAATGCTAAAATGGAAAAGAAGATCCATCAGCTGGCAATGTTGGGATTCACGAGTCTTGATCCAATGGTCAATATTCAAACGTATTCGTACACTATATAGTGGTAAGATAATATAACAAAGACTATCAATAGTATCTTCTATATGATGGAATGGAAAAGAGGATCCAACAACTAGAAGCAATGTTAGGATTCGTGGGTCATGCTTTAACGGTTAATATTCAAATTTATCCCTATACTATATATAATAGTGATAAGATAAGAAAAGAAAGACTATCAATAGTCTATCTTCTCAACGCTAAAATGGAAAAGAAGATCCAATAGCTAGCAATGTTGGGATTCATGAGTCTTGATCCAATGGTCAATATTCAAAGTTATTCGTACACCATATAGTGGTAAGATAAGATAACAAATACTATCAATAGTATCTTCTAGATGATGGAATGGAAAAGAGGATCCAGCAACTAGAAGCAATGTTAGGATTCACGGGTCATGCTTCAACGGTTAATATTCAAAGTTATCCATACACTATATATAATAGAGGTAAGGTAAGAAACGAAAGACTATATATCAATAGTGTATCTTCTCAATGCTAAAATGGAAAAGAAGATCCAACGGTTGGCAATGTTGGGATTCGTGAGTCTTGATCCAACGGTCAATAATTCAAAGTTATTTGTACACTATATAGTGGTAAGATAAGATAACAAAGACTATCAATACTATCAATCTTTTAGATGCTAGAATGAAAAAGAAGATCCGACCGATGGCAATGTTGGGATTCGCGTGTCTTGATCCAACGAATAACTTTGAATGGGACTTGTGAATCCTAACATTGTCTACTGTTGGATCTACTTTTCCATTGTAGCATCTAAAAGATACTATTGATAGTCTTTTTCACAATGGGCACTATGCATTAACCTCAAAACACACTAGCTTCTCCATCATTCTAGAATCTTCTCCCTCGTTTCTCCAGATCATGTTACCAAAAATTTCAAGTAATATTAGGTATAGCTAATCAAAGTTGACTTCTACATGATACAAATACAATAATCAAATATACCCATACTTTATAGATGTCGATCAAATTTATAATTATTTGATCTTTACATATTATAGTCTTACTACTATATAGTGTATGAATAACTTTGAACTTTGACTGTTGGATCAAGACTCACGAACCCAAACATTACAAACTATTGGATCTTCTTTTCCAATAGATATTTTTCGAGCTTTACCTATTACATAGTTTTACTACTATATACCCCACTTTATCAATTTGTTTTCACCCATCAACTCAGTCATCCACGTTGGTCCCACAAATTGGGGAGGTCGCGGTCGGCTTGGACGCTCCACAAAATTATGACTGGGCCATCGAGTGCGGGAAGCAGAGTCAGTGTCCTGTCCCATCGCTTACCCTAGTCTTTGTTATTGATATTATCCACATGCATTTGCTTCATCAGCTATATTGATTATCCCCTCGATTCGGTAATCTGCCACATTAATCTCGGATCACCTCCTTCATATTTATTCTCTCCCCTTCCCCACACCAAACCATCTCCAGTCCCCCACTTCCAACAACCATCTCTGTCCCGTTTGTCATCCATGGCCACCTTTTTGCTCCATCCCGTCGTATCGGAGAGCAAAGACCCCAACATCACCGCAGAGGAGGACAATGCCTTGCGCATTTGGGCCTTCTCCCTGCGGAGAACATTGTGGCAGTTGGCGTGCACCTTCCTTGATGCCGGGTACAGTCACCACAAGTACCATATGTACGGCCTCCACAACAATATGTACGGGATGTTGATGGTCAAGTTCGTCAACTTCCGGGAGGCATGTCTCCTCTAAGGTCAAGCCTTCAACTCCGTCTAAAAGATGGTGGTGTTCACCGGCGCCAACATTTTCACCAACTATTGGGACCATGTCCCCAACAATGGCAACTTCATCCACGGTTTCCTCTCGAAGCCACCGCCTTATCCTGAGGTGCCACCGCTTATCCTAAGGTGTTGATGAGTCAAGAGTCGTCGATGGCGCTGGAGATGGCGTTGGTGCCGATGTCTAACGAGCTGGCACTAGCGGCACGGACTAGGTGCTAGGAGGCACCAAACCCGCACTAGTTCAGTAGCGAGTCCTATATATGTAAACTCGTTCTGTTATGTTAATGGTTGAATGAAGTTTCTTTTGGTACTATCTTCAAAAAAGTTTCTTTTGGTACTACTCACTATACCCTATAGTACTATTAGTACTACGAATGGCAATCTTTTGAATATCCTTCCCCCTGAATGTTTGTGAAGGAAGTCAAATTTTCGAAATCGGAAAAGTTTGAATTGCTACTCTACTATAGTAGTAATAATTTTTTCTGCCAAGGACCAAAATGGTTCGCACCAACACGGCTGACGAACACGCCAAACACAGACATGGAGCCGCCGACACAAGGCATGTCGACGTGCGTGTATAGCACCACATTGTGGACGAGGGAGAGATAAATCGTCTATGGTGTGGATAGTGATGAGGAAGTGAAGGAGAGGGAAAACACAATGTGTTTTGCGTGCATATATATTGTAAAGGTTCTGAAATTTACTCTACTAACTATACCCTGTACCTCGTGTCAGGAAACCATCCCACCTTTGCTCTAACATCGCACCGTCTTCAAATCCTCCTCTTCGCAGCTCTCTCACTACCTCCCCTGTGCTCTTAGTCACTTCTCGCTCTTTATTTTTTAACACAAAAAAGGAAATAAATTCTTCTTACTTGCTTTTCAAAAAATAAATTATTTGTCACTTAGAAAATTGAAATTGATTCTTTTTTGTTTTCAATATGTTTGATTGTTTTCAAAATATGGCCAAATTTGTCGACATGCAAATTCTTGGATATGGCATCATCAGCATAAAGTATGATCTAGATATGGCCTTGACCTTGGTCGTTCATCTTGAAATCGAAGAATTTTTCATACTCAATGACAACTATGCTTAAATTCATTTAAATTGCACCATTTACTTTTAGGTTAGAATTTTACACGGGCGATGGGAGTACATTTTACATCAAGGACCTAAAAAAGGTAAAATTACATCATGGTCCATACATTTAGCACAAAGGATCCTAAAACTAAGCAAGAAAAATAGTCGGGTTCGGCTCCTTAAAAGAGAGCAGCTAATCGAGACATACTCTTCATACTACTTCCTCTTTGATTATTTTCAAAATATAGCCAAATCTATTGGCATTCAAATTCTTAGATATGGGATCATTAGCATAAAGTATGATGTGGATATGGCCTTGACCTTGTTCGTTCGGCTTGAAATCCAAGAATGTTTATACTCATTCATAACTAAGCTAAAATTCATTTAAATTTCACCACTTACTTCTGGGTTAGAATATTACACGAGCGGTGTGAGTACATTATACAATAAGAACCTAAAAAGGGGGAAATTACATCGAGGTCCATACATCTAGCACAAATGACCCTAAAATTAAGCAAGGAAAACAGTCGGGTTCGGATCCTTCTCGAGAGAGTAGCTGATCAAGCCATACTCTTCATACTACTTCATCTCTGATTATTTTCAAAATATGGCCAAATTTATCGGCATGCAAATTCTTGGATATGGGATCATCAACATAAAGTATGATGTACATATGGCCTTAACCTTGATTGTTCGTCTTGAAATCCAAGAATTGTTCATACTCTTTGACAACTAAGCTTAAATTCATTTAAATTTCACAACTTACTTTTAGGTTAGAATTTTACACAGTCGGTCGGAGTACATTTCACATCAAGGGCCCCAAAAAAGAGAAAATTACATCGAGGTCCACACATTTATCATAAAGGACCCTAAAATTAAGAAAAGAAAATAGTCGGGTTCGGCTCCTTCTCAAGAGATCAGATGATCGAGCCATATGTTTCATACTACTTCCTCTTTGATTGTTTTCAAAATATGGCAAAATTTGTCGCCATGCAAATCCTTGTATATGGGATCATCAACATAAAGTGTGATGAAGAGATATGGCCTTGACCTTATGGTCGTTCGGCTAGAAATCCAAGAATTTTCATACTTGTTTACAACTAGCTAAAATTCGTTTAAATTTCACCACTTACTTTTAGGTTAGAATTTTGCACGGCCGATGGGAGTACATTTTACATCAAGTACCTAAAACGGTAAAATTATATCGAGGTCCTTACATTTAGCACAACGGACTCTAAAACTAAGCAAGAAAAACAGTCGGGTTCCGCTCCTTCTCGAGAGAGCAACTGATCGAGGCATACTCTGCATACTACTTCCTCTTTGATTGTTTTCAAAATGTAGAAAAATCTGTCGGCATTCAAATTCTTGGATATGGAATCATCAGCATAAAGTAGGATATGGATATCTCCATGACCTTTGTCCTTTGGCTTGAAATCCAAGAATGTCCATACATGTGGACAACTAAGCTTAAATTTGTTTAAATTTCACCACTTACTTTTATCTTATAATTTTACACGGGTAGTGGGAGTACATTTTACAATAAGGACCTAAAAAGGGAAAATTACATCGAGGTCCATACATTTAGCACAACCCCCCCCTAAAATTAAGAAAGGAAAATAGTCGGGTTCAGCTCCTTCTCGAGACAACAGCTGATAATTAAGCCATACTCTTCATACTACTTCCTCTTTGATTATTTTCATAATATGGCCAAATCTGTCGTCATGCAAATTCTTGGATATGGGATCATTAGAATAAAGTATGATGTTGATATGGCCTTGACCTTGGTCATTCGGCTTGAAGTCCAAGAATGTCCATACTCGTTGACAACTAAGTATAAATTTGTTTAAATTTCATCACTTACTTTTAAGTTCGAATTTTACATGGATGGTAGGACTACATTTTACATCAAGCACCTAAAAAGAGAAAATTACATCGAGGTCCATACATTTAGCATAAATTACCCTAAAATTGAGAAAATAAAACAGTCGGGTTCGGCTCCTCGAGAGAGCAGCTGATCGATCCATACTATTCATACTATTTCCTCTTCGAGTGTTTTAAAAATATAGCCAAATTAGTCACCATGCAAATCCTTCGATATGGGATCATCAGCATAAAGTATGATGTAGGGATATGGGCTTGACCTTGTGGTCATTCGTCTTGAACTCCAAGAATGTTCATACTCATTGACAACTAAGCTTAAATTCATTTAAATTTCATCACTTACTTTAAAATTAGAATTTTACACGGTCGGTGGGAGTACATTTTACATCAAGGACCTAAAAAGGGAAAATTACATTGAGGTCCATACATTTAGAACAAATGACCCTAAAACTAAGCAAGGAAAAAAGTCGGGTTTGGCTCCTTCTCGAGAGATTAGCTGATCAAGCCATACTCTTCATACTACTTCCTCTTTGATTGTTGTCAAAATATAGCCAAATCTGTCAGCAATCAAATTCTTGGATATGGGATCATGAGCATAAAGTATGATTTGGATATGGCCTTGACTTTGGTCCTTCGTATTGAGATCCAAGAATGTTCATACTCGTTGACAACTAAGCTTAAATTTTTTTAAATTTCACCACTTACTTTTAGGTTACAATTTTACATAGGCGATGGGAGTATGTTTTACAATAAGGACCTAAAAATGGAAATTTACATCAAGGTCCATACATTTAGTACAAACCCCCCTAAAATTAAGAAAGGAAAATAGTCTGGTTCCGCTCCTTCTCGAGAGAGCAGCTGATCGAGCCATACTCTTCATACTACTTCTTCTTCGATTGTTTTCAAAATATAGCCAAATATATCGGCATTCAAATTCTTGGATATGGGTTCATCAGCATAAAGTATGATGTGGATATGGCCTTGACCTTGGTCCTTTGGCTTGAAATCCAAGAATGTTCATACTCTTTGTCAACTAAGCTTAAATTCATTTAAATTTCACCACTTACTTTTAGGTTAGAATTTTACACGAGTGGTGGGAGTACATTTTAAATTAAGGACCTAAAGGGGGAAAATTACATCGAGATCCATACATTTAGCACAAACCCCCCTAAAATTAAGCAAGGAAAACAGTCGGGTTCGAATTCTTCTCAAGAGAGCGGCTGATTGAGCCATACTCTTTATACTACTTCATGTTCAATTATTATCAAAATATGGCCAAATTTATTAGCATGCAAATTCTTGGATTTGGGATCATCAGCATAAAGTATGATGTAGATATGTCTTTGACCTTGGTCGTTCGTCTTGAAATCTAAGAATGGTTCATACTCGTTGACAACTAAGCTTAAATTCGTTTAAATTTCACCACTTACTTTTAGGTTAGAAGTTTACATAGTCGATCAGAGTACATTTTACATCAAGGACCTCAAAAAAGCAAAAAATACATCGAGGTCCATACATTTAGCATAAAGGACCCTAAAATTAAGCAAGGAAAACAGTCGGGTTTGCCTCCTTCTTGAGAGAGTAGCAAATCGAGTCATACTCTTCATACTACTTACTCTTTGATTGTTTTCAGAATATGGCCAAATTTGTTCCCATGCAAATTCTTAGATATGGGATCATCAGTATAAAGTATGATGTAGATATACTGAATTTTTTAGAACTCTTGGTGGTTTTGCTATACTGAATTCCTAGTTAGCTTTGAAATATTTTTGAAAAAATTAAGAGTAATCTACCACATTTACTTGTACTCCTCTAGTGAAAATTTACATGGACGGTGGGAGTACATTTTACATCAAGGACCAAAAAAGGGGAAATTACATTGAGGCCAATACATTTAGCAAAAAGGACAATAAAATTAAGAAAGGAAAACAACCGGGTATGGCTCCTTCTCGAGAGAGCAGCTGATCGAGCCATAATTTTCATACTACTTCCCCTTTCCCAAATTAGGAAGCATATTAAGTTTGGTCAAATTCAATGTTTTATAAAGTTCAACCAACTATATGTAAAAATATATTGACTTTTCTAATGACAAACGCATATAATTTGAAAATATAGTTCATGATGATTCTAATAACATTAAGTTGATGTCGTATACTTAGTCAAAGTTTATTAAAATTAACTTTGACCAAAAGTACCTAATTTGGGACTAGGGGAGTACTATTTTCTTTAAGGACCTAAAAAGGAAAAATTAGTCCGAGGTCCATACATTTAGCACAAAGGACCCTAAAATTAAACAAGGAAAACAATTGGGTTCGGCTCCTTCTCGAGAGATTAGATGATCGAGCCCTACTCTTCATACTACTTCCTCTTCGATTGCTTTCAAAAAATGGCCAAATTTGTTAGCATGCAAATTCTTGGATATGGGATCCTCGCATCAAGTGTGAAGTAGATATGGCCTTGACCTTGGTCGTTCGGCTTGAAATCCAAGAATGTTCATACTCATGTTTACTTTTAAATAGTTGTCAAAACTCATGTTTATCTTCACGAAAAGTAGTACATGTCGGAGAACGTCTACGTATTCTTTTGTTATTATTACTCATTATTGTTTGTTTGATTGTTTTTGAAACAAGGAAAAAATTGACACCTGTAACAGCCCAAAACTTCAATCCAAGGTTATTAAGATCCAAGTCATCAAAAATTAGGGTTAACAAAAAAATCCAATTAAAATTATTAAAGCATTCATATGTGTGTGCATTTAAATTAGGAGTTGATTTGAATTGTCATGATTAAGTGATCCATTGCTTGTAAAATGATTCTTAGGTGAAATAAACATCAGCTAGATCATTCCCAAACCAATCCCAAAGAAAAACAATTCAAATTGAATAAAAGAAAGAAATGGTCATTTGTGCCATTTTAATCAACATGCCTACATTGGCTATTCCTAGAACTCAAAACCTAACAGAAACAAATGTGGATCTTTGCACTCCTTGCTAGTACATGTAGTGATGTACCAAGGCCCACTTTGTGATCTACCAAAAACATTCAAACACTAATTTTAAATGGCAATTGAAAATTGAATCTAGTGTAGGTATCAAGATCACACTTATTCAAAAACCACTCAAATGACCTCCATTTTTAAAACCCAAGCACTGTTAGAGTCTCAAGCATAAGATACAATACCCCACCAAAAATCAGCACAAATTTCAAATGTTTTGTTCTTGTGGCCATTTCCACAAACACCTTGCAGATAGAAAATAAATAGCCTAACTATTACTATTTCTAATCAAGTCTTTGTCCCCCATTGCACCCTATCTACTCCCCTCTGTCCCCCCTGAGTCCAACCAAGTCCCCACCGGCCTACCCCTAAGCCCCAGCAGCAGTGGAGCGCCGCCCATTTTTGGTCACCGCCCACCGATCGTGGATAGAGCTCCACAGACCATGCTGCGCCATTCCAGCAAGTCCTCTAGCTCCGCCTAATGCTACCGCACCTCCTTGTCCACCCCTCGATCACCCCCGGGCCCTGGACCACACCCCAGCACCGCTGCCCATTCTCTCTGCGAGCTCACCAGAGCGCGTTAGCCGCTAGCACGCTAGAGACCGCCTCACGACCTAATCACGTGCACGCCGCTCCGCCTCGACCCCTGCACCCTGCCAGACACGGCCGTGCGCCGCCGTGCGACCAATAGTCATCCTGCGCCGTGTCGACCACCGCCTCTGTCTCCCAGAGCGCGGGAAGCTCCCGACCGGTAGGCACCGCCCCTAGCCGCGCATTGAAGTCTTAGAGCACCGCCAGGAGGCAGGCCACCGTCCGCCTACGCCGCCCATTCCTCTGGCCGCCTGTATCAGCGTCACCGATGAGCTCGCCGTCGTGCTGCTCGGTCCCCTCGTCGCCCTATAAAAGGAGCCCTCCCCAGCACCAACGACTCACACCACTCAACTCCCCTCTCCTCACTGATCCTTCCCCACCTCTAGCCGGAGCCGCTCGAGCCATAGTTCGCCGGAATTGTGCCGGAGGAGCCCGCTGTAGAGGAGGACAAAGCGTCGTTGATTTCGTCCACCCTAGGAGCTGCCGCGACCTCGCCTAAGCTCACCGCCGTCTACCGGTTCGTTTGCCTGCCTCGCTGTAGTAGTTGGAGACCCGGTATGCCCTCACCATACCCCCAGCGAGCCGCAAGGGTTAGCCCTTGCCGGCGACCTGTCTGTCGTCAACGACGAGCCCCAGCCGTCGATCTAGGTTTTAATCGCACGGTCCACGTTGCCAAGTACCGTTTCGGGTTTTAAGTCTCGCTGACAAGCGGGACCGGCCTATAAGCCGCCCTCTACGCCTCGAAGCACCACTGGGCCGGCCCATTTTCTTTCCCGCTCTAGCCCACGAATTCAAATTTATGTTTTTCTAGTTAAGTTTGAACTTAGTTATGTCCCCTAGTTTGAAAATCATTTTAGAGAGATTTTCAAATCAAAATGGAGTAATTCCAATTGTGTTGGAAAGCTTCCGAAAAGATCTATCCAAGACCGTTGGATTTAATTCATTTAGAGTTAGAGATCTCTCCTAGTAAAAATAACAAAACAGAAGCATGTGTACCTTGCAACTTTTTTATAAAATCAACCAAAATATCTTTTGAGTTGATTCCAACTCTCAAAAATCACATTTAACCATACCTATCTGAATATGTAATAATATTAAGGTTTACATGTAGTGACTTTGGACTAGTACCAAAATAATGCTATATAGGCATTTCTAGTCACTTTAAATCATTAAATAATAAACTTAAACTTAAGTAAATATGATCCAACCCTTAAATCACATTCCCACAGGTTAGAATATGTGGTAAGGACATGTGTCCACATGATCCCATATTTTAAGTGGTGAATATTAAACCTTAGTTATTTTCAATGAGTAGAAATTACTTTTCTTAAATAAAAGGAATACAACTAGTTAATAAAATATTGTGATGCTTGTGATGATAATAGATCATCAAATGTGTGCCTTAGAGTGCTAAGTAGACTAGTTAAAGATTGTTTGGTGATTGTGTACTCCGTGTGTATTTCTAGACGATAGTACCGACCAAGCTTTCGAGGAGGAGGAGTTCTACCAAGAGGGAGGAGGAGGAAAACTTCAACCACTGCACTACCCAAGGCAAGCCTAGCACTTTAAGTAAACTGAGCAACCTAACACTTGCAAGTATTACACTAGCAAGCCATCATTAACAATGCAAGCTAACCCTTGCAAGTATAATACTTAGCAAGCTAGAATATCTAGATGACTTAAGCAAGATGCATTAGGCATGCTTTGGTTATACCACTTTGACTAGTACCTACTCCAAGTTACTTTCAAGCTTTTACTTCTTTACTTTACCAAAGTCCTTTACTTGTTTTGAAGGTAGCATAAAAAGTATAAAACTTGACCTATCTAGATAACCTTAGATGTCATTCTATGGCATGAGATTGATCCTATCATCCCACCTTAGTGAACACTCTTAACTTAGTAGATTAGAGCTAGATCAAAACTTGAGTCACTTTTAGATGGGAATACTTGGTGAAAATGAATTGTGAAAACCTTGGAATGATGAGTCATTCTATTGAGCTGTTTTGACATGTGTTGAGAAACACAAGTGGTTTATGATGATGAAAATTTTGAGGCATGAGACTTAACCCTTTTACAAAACTGATGGTTGGATTCGGATGCAATACCATTCCAATTTTACCGTACAACCACACTACCTGAATTGGGTAAGGCTTAGCCGGAAATTTATATGCATTAGTATTAGTTCCCTCGCGGGAGAGGTTTGAGCTGAGGCTACCTCTCAATGTTGTCCACCTATGCAGCGCCCAAGATGACAGATGGTCATGGTTGGGAGGCCATGCTCATAGGAGAGGTCTTATACTAGAGTGGGTAAAGTAAAGGTTATGTTTGATTATCTGCATACTAAGTATGATGATTCAGGGTTATCCCTGACAGATGTATCGAATCTTGTGGTGAAAGTGTACCACCTCTACAGAGTGTCAAACCATTCGAATAGCCACGTCCGCGGTTATGTATAGTTGGAGTGCCATACTGTTTTGTTGTCAGATGTTTTCAAAATGACTTATGAAATGAATGATGAATCTTGACTTGACCACAACAGGGTTGTGACAATGACACTAGATTCCCAACTTAAGTGATTCTAGAACTTTATTTTATCTTTATTTGTTTTTGAACTCAGCTTAGGTTTCAAACTTAACTTTATAATTAAACTTAGAGTTAGTATTTTACTTTAGTACTATCCTACTTGTTAGTGGTAGTTTGTGAGTACTTAAAGAGTACTCATGGCTTTTGTCCCTAGTTATTCCTATGGCCAGACTATGAAGGAGACTACCAAGATGACGGTCAGCAGGACGGCTATGATAACTAGGACTATCTGCCTTCGTCAGCATTGCATGTGCCCCTGAAGATGGACCCCACCGCTATGCTTATTAATCATTCCGCTGCTTGTTGTATTAAGACTAGATCATGAGATCCTTTATTTGTGTAAGACCTTATGTATGGTTTGTAATGGATGATGTACCGTGATATCCAATTTGTTATGTCTTGCAAAAATGGTAATCCTGGGATTGCGATGTATGACATGACAGGCATCTGGGATTAAAAATTTGGGTGTTGACAAGTTGGTATCAGAGCCATCATGACCATAGGAGACCCTAGTTAGAATAGACGTCTAAACCAAAAACTTAGTTTCAAAAACCAAAGTGACTATTTATGAAAAACTAATTCCTCTCTTACCCTTGGGAATTCATTCTTTCTCAAAAATTCATGTTCCTCCAATTCTTACATTACTACATAAAAAAATTGACACACTTGATCACTTCACTAACTTCCTCATCCTTACTTCTTGTAGATGGAGTCTCAGTTCAGCAAGTTCTACCAACTGGGAAACGGAGGTCAGCTGATCTTCGAGAGGGATCTGGATTCACTGTCTGAGTTATTGGGACGCCCGCATCCGGAGTTTCTTGGAGCTCAACTTCCTGGACCCCCAGGAGGAGATTTGCAATGGCTTGTCACCGCTGATCTTTGAGGAAGCATCGAAGCACCAATGTCCGGGAGAATCCAGTTCTCCGTGAGAGAGAGCAACCGGCTAGATGGATTAGCCAGGGCAATGCATGAAGCTCTCGCACACCTATGTGCCCTCAGCGTCAACTAAATCCAAGGAACCCGTTTTGCTCACTATGCAAGACGTGACTTCATGGGAATGCCAATGGAGATGCCAAGTCATCCGGAACTGAAGCGCCAAGTGGAGAACCTTGACTTCCTGTTGTACGATCGTCAGAAGGAGTTAGACAATGCTAGGGAGTTTGCCAACCACAACAGTGCCATTGCCGACTAGAAGGCCCAGACTTTCTCACTGCTTGTCAAGGACCGTCTGTATCTTCGCCACCAGCGCGAGAAGAAGGATCGCACCATCGCCCATCTTTGCAAGATGGTGGCCGAGCTCAAGAAGACCATCAAGGAGCAAGAAGCTCAGCTTGCCACGAAGGAAGAAGAAGATGAAGGTGAAGACATCTAGGGAGACATTGATTCTTACCTCAGCAATGATGATGACTTTCTGGAGGAGGATGTCGTGGACTTCTACACTGACGATGAGGACTCCGACTTAATCGGCGATGAGTAGATGCACTAGAGCACTGTTGTAGCATAAGATGTATTGGTCCCACTGTATCGTAGCTTGCAGAATGGTTCTTAAAACCATCTGCTTTTCTTTGTCATGGTGTGTGTTTGTATCGTGTGTTTGTTTGCATGAATGAAATGAATTTAGTTACAAAAACCTGAGTCAAACTCAAAGTTTTAGCTTTGAAACCAAAACCATGAACCTTAGAACTTTCCCTCTTACCCCCTTGATCTACATCAATCTTCAGATGACTCGTGGAAACCAAGGAGGGAGGAGCTTGTCGCAAGACCCAATGCTGCAGATCTTGCAGAATCTCATCGCAGATAGAGAAGCAAGCAGGGCAGAGCACTAAGCTAATTTAGCAACACTGCAACAGATCGCCCAGATGGCTCTCAAAAACCAAGAGCATGGAAATCAGGATCATCAAGGATCCAAGCTGAAGAACTTCAAAATACTAATCCCCCAATCTTTAGCACTTCAGAGAACCCCTTAGATGCTGATGACTGGTTGCAGACAATGGAGAACAATCTAGAGGTAGCCAGAGTTGAAGACAATGATAAAGTTCTCTTTGCCACCCACTACTTGGCAGGAGACGCAAGAGCCTGGTGGAACAGTATCCACCTGATGAACCATGGTCAAGCTATGACATGGGAAGCCTTCAAACTCAAGTTCAGCTGCACCCACGTGTCGTAGGGTCTAGTCACCCGAATGAGGGATGAGTTTAGGGAGTTGAAGCAAGGTAGAATGACTGTGGTGGAGTACCGTGATAGATTCATGTCGCTTGCAAGGTATGCCCCTGATGAGATCAACACGGAGGCCAAGAAGAAGGAGAGATTCCTGAACGGACTGCATGATGAGATGCAGACTGTCCTCGTCAACATCCGTTTCGAGGATCTCGAAGAGCTAGTTGACTCTGCCATTTAGATGGAAGGGAAGATTAACCAGGCAAACGACAACCGCAAACGTCGTATGATGCAGCAATCTGGATCCAGCAGTCACCAGAAGTACCGTCCCAACCCCTCACCAGGATATGCACCCAGAAACAACCGACCCCCAATGTCTCGCACAAGCTACCCCAATCGTAGTGGAGGCAATGTGAAGTCGGGAGGAAATAACAACAAATCTGGCAACACCAACAATTTCAACCGTGCCCCTCCCAAGAGCAACAACAACAACAATAATACTGCACCCAGAACTGGCAGCAATGATGTGCCCGTCGCAGCAAAAGACAAGTCCCAGATCACCAGTTTCGAGTGTGGAGTGAAGGGCCACTACTCCAATGAGTGTCCCAAGAAGACTGCCGCCACTACCAATGTGAATGCCCCAGCTCAACAGCAGCGTCGTGTTCAACCAGGGAGAAGATTTTCCCCAGGGAACCCTCACAACCGCAATGGTCGGCTCTTCCACATGAACGCCGAGGAAGCCCAGGAAGCGCCAGACGTAGTGCTGGGTATGTTTTCTGTCAACTCAGTTTTAGCAAGAGTGTTGTTTGATTTGGGAGCATCGGATTCATTTGTCACTAAAGAATTTGCATGCACTAGTAAGATTCACCCAACCAACTTGAAGCATGTCATGATAGTTCAAATCCCCGGTTCAACTACAAAAGCTAGAAAAATTTGCAAAGCTGTGCCTATCAGAATACATGGGATAGATTTTTATGCCAACCTAATCGTACTCAGAACCAAAGGATTGGAAGTAGTACTAGGTATGGACTAGATGTCAAGGCATAAAGGACTGATAGGCTGTGTTAAGAAAGCCATCACCATGACCAGTAGCTCTGGAGTCACAGTAGAGCATATATCTGAAACCTTACCTCATCAATTCAAGTGCAACAAGAGTCTAGCCCTGCCCACCATCGACCAAGTCAGAGTAGTCTGTGAATACCCCGACGTATTCCTAGATGAATTGCCAGGTATGCCCCCGGATAGGGATATTGAGTTCATTATCGAACTAATCCCCAGAACCGGACCCATATCCCAGAGACCCTATAGCATGAACCCCTTAGAGTTAGTAGAGTTGAAGAAGCACTTGGATGCTATGTTAGCAACAGGCTTGATTCAACCAAGCGCTTCACCATGGAGATCACCAGTGTTATTCGTTGACAAGAAAGATGGAGGCAACCGTCTGTGCACAGATTACAGAAAGTTGAATGATGTCACAATCAAGAACAAGTACCCTTTGCCGAAGATAGAGGATCTATTTGATTAGTTGACTGGAGCCCAGGTATTCTCAAAGATTGATCTTAGGACTGGTTATCGCCAACTTAAGATTCGTGCAACGGATATTTCGAAGACCACCTTTACTACTCGCTATGGTTTATACGAGTATACGGTCATGTATTTTGGATTAACCAATGCCCCTGCTTATTTCATGAATCTCATGAATACAATCTTTATGAATTTCCTGGATAAGTTTGTCGTGGTGTTTATTGATGATATCCTTATCTACTCCAAGTCAGAAGAAGAGCATGAGCAACATCTGAGAATCATCCTAGAAACCCTGAGAGAGCATCGGTTGTATGCCAAGTTCAGCAAGTGTGAGTTTTGGTTGAAAGAAGTAGGATTCCTAGGACATATTGTGTCTGCCGGAGGAGTCTCTGTTGATCCCGCCAAGATCAAAGATGTCGAAGAATGGGAATCCCCAACCACTCAAACCCAAGTCCGTGCATTTCTCGGATTAGCGGGATATTACCGCAAGTTCATAGAAGGATTCTCGAGCATCGCCAGACCCATGACCCAATTGTTGAAGAAGGACAAGAAGTTTGAATGGACCAACAAATGCAAAGCCAGTTTCCAAGAACTGAAGAAGAGATTGATTACAGCCCCAATATTGATCATGCCAGATATCAAGAAGCCGTTTGATGTATATTGTGATGCATCCAAGATTGGTATCGGATGTGTATTAATGCAAGAAGGCAAAGTCATCGCCTATCTGTCTCGACAACTGAAGCAGCATGAGCAGAACTATCCGACCCATGATCTTGAGTTAGTAGCCGTAGTTTTGGCTTTAAAGACATGGCATCACTATCTGATGGGTAATCGCTGTGAGATTTACTCAGATCACAAAAGCTTGAAGTATATTTTCACTCAGAAGGAGCTGAATATGAGGCAAAGGAGATGGATAGAGTTAATTAAGGATTATGACCTTGACATTCACTATCACCCCGGCAAAGCAAATGTGGTAGCGGATGCTCTTAGCAGATTGCCGTGTAGGCTAAACACCATGATCAAAGAGAAGCAACCAAGTTTGTATGAGGAGTTGGAGCAGTTTAGGACTGAGCTGGTTAGCAAAGGATTCTTAGCTAGCATTGAACTTCAACCCACATTAATCAGTCAAATCAAGGAAGCCCGGAAGGGAAATGAAAGTATCGACAGAATCAAACATTGTACTGGTACAGGAAAGGTACCTGGATTCACTGAAGACAAAGAAGGAGTTATGTGGTACAAAGGACGTATCTGTGTGCCAGCAGATTCGGAGCTGAAGCAAGTTATCATGCAAGAAGCTCATGATACTCTTTATTCTATCCACCCCGGAGGAACGAAGATGTATCAAGATTTGAAAGAGCAATTCTGGTGGCACAAGATGAAGAGAGAAATCGGAAGCTACATCGCCAAGTGTGACATCTGTCAAAGAGTCAAAGCAGAGCATCAGAGACTCGCAGGACTGTTGCAACCTTTGCAGATACCGGAATGGAAATGGGATTCCGTTGGAATGGACTTTATCACCGTGTTGCCTACTTCAAGTAGGGGAAATGACTCGATCTGGGT
Organism: Avena eriantha; assembly: GCA_910589775.1. Taxonomy (NCBI): domain Eukaryota; kingdom Viridiplantae; phylum Streptophyta; class Magnoliopsida; order Poales; family Poaceae; genus Avena; species Avena eriantha. The sequence continues at coordinate 105,924,685 of OU342740.1, read as the reverse complement.
CATCATTCATAGATTGTCCAAGGTAGCTCACTTTATACCTATCAAGACCACCTACCAGAGTTCGAAGCTAGCAGAGCTATATATTGCTAGAATTGTTAGTCTGCATGGAACCCCCAAGACCATAGTATCAGATCGAGGAACCTAGATTACCTCGAGATTTTGGCAGAAAGTCCAGGGAGGATTGGGAACCAAGTTGAACTTCAGCACCGCTTATCACCTGCAAACTGATGGACAGACTGAGAGAGTCAACCAAATCCTAGAGGATATGTTAAGAGCTTGTGTGTTGGAATACGCATCAAAATGGGAAGACTGCCTGCCTTTCGTAGAATTCTCATATAACAATAGTTATCAAGCTAGTTTGCAAATGGCACCATTTGAATTCCTATACGGAAGGAAGTGTCATACCCCGTTGAATTGGTCGCAAGTAGGAGAGAGTCAGATCTTTGGACCCGACATTCTCCGAGAAGCAGAAGAGAAGGTTCACAAAGTCCGTGAGCACCTCAAGACCGCCCAGTCTAGACAGAAGAGTTATGCTGACAAGAGAAGGAGAGACCTGACTTTCAATGTCGGAGATTTTGTATATCTCAAGGTTTCACCATTGAAGGGAACCCAACGCTTTAGCCTGAAAGGAAAGTTAGCCCCCAGATATATCGGGCCCTTCAAGATTCTGAACCATCGAGGCAAGGTATCGTATCAACTGGAACTACCAGAAGAGATGTCATCCATCCACAGTGTGTTCCATATCTCGTTACTTCACAAATGCCTAGAAGTGCCGGAGAAGACTGAAGTTTTCAAGAACATCGATCACAGAGCTGTGGAAATCAACAAGGACCTGACATATCGTGAAGTGCCCATCCATATCTTGGAAGAAGCTTACAGAACCACTAGGACCAGGAGTATCAAATTTCTCAAGATTCAATGGAGCAACCATACCGAAGAGCAAGCCACTTGGGAGCGAGAAGATTACATTAGGACAGAGTTCCCAGATCTCTTGAGTTCCTAGTTTTCTTTCGTAAATCTTGGGATGAGATTTTGTTTAAGGGGGGAAGGTTTGTAACATCCCAAAACTTCAATCCAAGGTTCTTAAGATCCAAGTCATCAAAAATTAGGGTTAAGAAAAACTTTTCCAATTAAAATTAGTAAAGCATTCATATGTGTGTGCATTTAAATTAGGAGTTGATTTGAATTGCCATGATTAAGTGATCCATTGCTTGTAAAATGATTCTTAGGTGAAATAAACATCATCTAAATCATTCCCAAAGAAAAACAAATCAAATTGAATAAAAGAAAGAAATGGTCATTTGTGCCATTTTAATCAACATGCCTACTTTGGCTATTCATAGAACTCAAAACCTAACAGAAAAAAATGTGGAACTTTGCACCCCTTGCTAGTACATGCATTGATGTACCAAGGCCCACTTTGTGATCTGCCAAAAACTTTCAAACACTAATTTTTAAATGGCAATTGAAAATTGAATCTAGTGTAGGTATCATGATCACACTTATTCAAAAACCACTCAAATGACCTCCATTTTTAAAACCCAAGCACAGTTAGAAGCTCAAGCATAAGATACAATACCCCACCAAAAATCAGCCCAAAATTCAAATGTTTTGTTCTTGCGGCCATTTCCACAAACACCTTGCAGACAGAAAATAAATGGCCTAACTATTACTGTTTCTAATCAAGTCTTTGTCCCCCATTGCACCCTATCTACTCCTCTATGTCCCCCTGAGTCCAACCAAGTCCCCACTGGCCTACCCCTAAGCCCTAGCAGAACTGGAGCGCCGCCCATTTTTGGTCACCGCCGGCCGATCGTGGATAGAGCTCCACAGACCATGCTGCGCCATTCCAGCAAGTCCTCTAGCTCCGCCTAATGCTACCGCACCTCCTTGTCCACCCCTCGATCACCCACAGGCCTTGGACCACACCCCAACACCGCCGCCCATTCTCTCTGCGAGCTCGCCAGAGCACGCCAGAGACCGCCTCGCGACCCAATCGCATGCACGCCGCTCTACCTCGACCCCAGCACCCCGCCAGACATGGTCGTGCACCACTATGCGACCCACAGTCACCGTGCGCCGCGTCGAGCACCGCCTCTGTCTCCCAGAGCGCGGGAAGCTCCCGACCATTAGGCACTGCCCCTAGCCGCGCATTGAAGTCGTAGAGCACCGCCAGGAGGCAGGCCACCGTCCGCCTACGCCGCCCATGCCTCTAGCCGCCTATATCAGTGTCACCGATGAGCTCGCCATCGTGTCGCTCGGTCCCCTCGTCGCCCTATAAAAGGAGCCCTTCCCAGCACCAACGACTCACACCACTCCACTCCCCTCTCCTCACTGATCCTTCCCCACCTCTAGCCGGAGCCGCTCGAGCCATAGTTCGCCGGAATTGCGCTGGAGGAGCCTGCTGTAGAGGAGGAGAAGGCGACATCGATTTCGTCCACCCCAGGAGCTGTCGCGACCTCGCCTGAGCTCGCCACCGTCTACCAGTTTGTTTGCCCGCCTCGCCGCAGTAGCTGGAGCCCTGGTATGCCCTCACCATACCCCCACCGAGCCGCTAGGCTTAGCCCTCACCGGCGACCTGTCCGTCATCGATGACAAGCCCTAGCCGTCGATATAGGTTTTAATCGCACGGTCCATGTTGCCCTGTACCGTTTCGGGTTTTAAGTCTCGCTGACAAGCGGGACCAGCCTGTCAGCCGCCCTCTGCACCGCGGAGCACCACTGGGCCGGCCCATTTTCTTTCCCGCGCTAGCCCATGAATTCAAATTTAGGTTTTTCTAGTTAAGTTTGAACTTAGTTCTATCCCCTAGTTTGAAAATCATTTAAGAGAGATTTACAAATCCAAATGGAGTGATTACAATTGTCTTGGAAAGCTTATGAAAAGATCTATCCAAGCCCGTTGGATTTAATTCATTTAGAGTTAGAGATCTCTCCTAGTAAAAATAACAAAACAGAAGCATTTGCACCTTGCAACATTTTTATAAAATCAACCAAAATAGCTTTTGAGTTGATTCCAACTCTCAAAAATCACATTTAACCATACCTATCTGAATATATAATAATATTAAGGTTTGCATGCAGTGACTTTGGACTAGTACCAAAATAATGCTATATAGGCATTTCTAGTCACTTTAAATCATTAAATAATAAACTTAAACTTAAGTAAATATGATCCAACCCTTAAATCACATTCCCACATGTTAGAATATGTGGTGAGAACATGTGTCCACATGATCCCATATTTTAAGTGGTGAATATTAAACCTTAGTTATTTTCAATGAGTAGAAATTACTTTTCTTAAATAAAAGGAATACAACTAGTTAATAAAATCTTGTGATGCTTGTGATGATAATAGATCATCAAATGTGTGCCTTAGAGTGCTAAGTAGACTAGTTAAGGATTGTTTGGTGATTGTGTACTCCGTGTGTATTTATAGACGATAGTACCGACCAAGCTTTCGAGGAGGAGGAGTTCTACCAAGAGGAGGAGGAGGAAAACTTCAACCACTGCACTACCCAAGGCAAGCCTAGCACTTTAAATAAACTGAGCAAGCTAACACTTGCAAGTATTACACTAGCAAGCCATCATTAACAATGCAAGCTAACCCTTGCAAGTATAATACTTAGCAAGCTATTGTTAGCAAGCTAGAATATCTAGATAACTTAAGCAAGATGAATTAGGCATGCTTTGGTTATACCACTTTGACTAGTACCTGCTCCAAGTTCCTTTCAAGCTTTTACTTCTTTACTTTACCAAAGTCCTTTACTTGTTTTGAAGGTAGCATAAAAGTATAAAACTTGACCTATCTAGATAACCTTAGATGTCATTCTATGGCATGAGATTGATCCTATCATCCCACCTTAGTGAACACTCTTAACTTAGTAGATTAGAGCTAGATCAAAACTTGAGTCAGTTTTAGATGGGAATACTTGGTGAAAATGAATTGTGAAAACCTCTGAATGATGAGTCATTCTATTGAGATGTTTTGAGATGTGTTGAGAAACACAAGTGGTTTATGATGATGAAAATGTTGAGGCATGAGCCTTAACTCTTTTACAAAACTAATGGTTGGATTCGGATGCGATACCATTCCAATTTTACCGTACAACCACACTACCTGAATTGGGTAAGGCTTAGCCAGAAATGTATATGCATTAGTATTAGTTCCCTCGCGGGAGAGGTTTGAGCTGAGGCTACCTCTCAATGTTGTCCACCTATGCAGTGCCCAAGATGACAGATGGTCATGGTTGGGAGGCCATGCTCATAGGAGAGGTGCTTATACTAGAGTGGGTAAAGGAAAGGTTATGTTTGATTATCTGCATACTAAGTATGATGATTCAGGGTTATCCCTGACTGATGTATCGAATCTTGTGGTGAAAGTGTACCACCTCTATAGAGTGTCAAACTATTCGAATAGCCGCGTCCACGGTTATGGACAGTTGGAGTGGCCATACAGTTGCATTGTTAGATGTTTTCAAGATGACTTATTAAATGAATGATGAATCTTGACTTGACCCAACAGGTTTGTGACAATGACACTATATTCCCAACTTAAGTGATTCTAGAACTTTATTTTATCTTTCTTTGTTTCTGAACTCAGCTTGGGTTTCAAACTTAACTTTATAATTAAACTTAGAGTTAGTATTTTACTTTAGTACTATCCTAATTGTTAGTGGTAGTTTGTGAGTACTTAAAGAGTACTAATGGCTTTTGTCCCTAGTTATTCCTATGGCCATACTATGAAGGAGACTACCAAGATGACGGTCAGCAGGACAGCTATGATAACTAGGACTATCTGCCTTCGTCAGCATTGCATGTACCCCTGAAGATGGACCCCACCGCTACGATTATTAATTATTCCGCTGCTTGTTGTATTAAGACTAGATCATGAGATCCTTTATTTGTGTAAGACCTTATGTATGGTTTGTAATGGATGATGTACCGTGATATCCAATCTGTTATATCTCGCAAAAATGGTAATCCTGGGATTGCAATGTATGACATAACAGGCATCTGGGATTAAAAATCCGGGTGTTGACAACAGCCTTTCAAAAACCATGTTTCGCAATATGGCCTACTATATGTATTAACATTCCTGGGTTTCAAGCAAGATGACCGAGTCAAAATTTCATATATATTTGGTAGTTTATGATAATGTGCCCATATTTTGTAGATGGGTTCATCGTGGAATGGTAAACAACATTTCCAGTGTATGGTTGGACCCTTTATGTCCAAAATAGAGTATATTAAATTCCAAGGTGCAAAAAATGTGTTGTTTTGTGAAGTAAGTATTACTACAAATAAAACACATCGAAATCGCACCACATATTTTTTGGGGTGTTTCGATCCGTATATATGGAAATCTTTCTTATAAATTGGCATGGTCATCAAGTTGATCAGAAATTACACAACATTTTTTGTGGGAAACTAGTACCACAAAAGAGCTTGAGAACGGGAGAAATTATTATCACAGGTGGATATCTACTCCTATAGCTACCCCTACATTCTACTCAGTAGTACTCCATTTTCATTTTACAAGAAAGATTTATTCTGGAGGGAACTAGAGCAGAGTAGTACTATTCTAAAGGGAACTAAAGGAGAGGAACATGCGTCCATTTTCATTTTATTCAACCTCGCCTATACGCTCTAGCCCAGTTCCCCATTACCGTACCTCTATGCCAAGTGTCGTCGTTCTTCTCCTCCACAATGCCGCTTTCAGATCCTATTCATCGCACCGTATGAGAGTGTTTGTTCATCTCCCTATCCCGCCTACCGCCATCGATCTTCCCTCTTTTCCAGAAAACCAAATCAAGCCACCGTCCCAACTTACATCAGCTCACTTGCGATGGCAGGACCGAGCAAGGACACATTTTTACCAAAGGCCCGCTTGAAGAACTCATAACCATATGCGTCGCCATCACCACTGCGAGCCTCACTAGTTCGTCCAAACATCTTCTTGACTCGAAAAAATATAGTGCAACTTTACATGCTTCTCAGCCATTTGGCCTCCCATGTGTTCTTCATTCTCACCCGACTAAGAAACCATGGGAATGCAATGATTACTTCGAGGGCAAGGGCACGACATGCAAGCTGACATCGCTAGACAGGTTCTCCTCCAACGATGTGTTCCTGAATTTTATGGGTAAGCAGTGGGTAGGTGCCAATGGAGAATGGATCGCCACTGTTGGGTCAGAGTGCAAGTGGGAGCTTGTCAATGTGTACACTCATAAACTCTTTCCTCTCCCACAAGTCAATGAGTTTGTACCCACCAACGATCCGTTTACATTCATGCATAATGAACGCCCTATTCTCCTCTGAAAGATTGCTATTTGCCGAGCTCCCATAGCTGCTATGGATTATTTAGATTTATCTCTTGTCGGTATCTTCGACTACTCAATTTCTACCATTGAAGGCGATGAGTATCCATGGATAGTTATTGAGAACCAGTTCCAGTGCTATTTCAGATACAGCGATGCACTTATCCATAAGGGTCTGGTGTTTGCAGCCACTGAGAGCGGCAATGTTTATGTCTGGAATCATCTGTATTTTTGAAAGTTTGATCTGTTCCTATTCTAAACACTAGCTTCGGTTTTAATGAATGTAAACTAGTGTTGGCTGATTTGGCCGTCATTTGTTTTTCAAGGTCGTATTCTGCTCCCATCACCACCTAGTGTGCATCTCGAGGAGGGAAACCATGATGCCATACATGATGACGAGCACGAACCTGGTTCATGGTTCTTAGTAATATCTGCAGTTGAATCTCATCTTCTTCTTATCCATACCGAGGGCATTACTAATGAGGAGTTTTATGGTGGTACTTATTATGGTCATGGCAATCATGTTGTTGATCATAGTGTTGATCGTTTTGGTCGCACTTATGGCACCTATGCAACTGGGTTTGGCTGCAAGGTGTACTCAAAGGACACTACTTACTTGTATCCACCTAAGCCATGGATAGCGATTGCTGACCTAGGAGCATATTCCCTTTTCCTTGGATTAAACTATCTGATTAACATTGCAGTAGGCGGTGTAGATGTTGCCCTAGGATATATGACAAGAAGCAACTTTGTCTACACCTCCCACCATGCAATAGGACTTGGATATACATCATTTCCTGAAATATGCTACTTCAGTCTAAATATCGAAGAAGCAGCTGATGGTTTCTCAACCAACGTTGCTTGGAAATCTCTGGAGACTCCATTATGGTTCATACCGTGCTTCGCCAATGCCCGTGATTGGAACCAAACTACCGTAAGTAATCATAATACTATGTAATAGGATAGGTCAGTTGGTATCAGCCCTATTGAACTATTTTGGCTACAAAGTAGTACTTGTATAGTAGTAATTCTTGTATTTTAGAGTATTTCGTACTATATACTAATACTTGTTTAGATCAAGGGCAGGAGATGGTACTGCTTTGCCTTTGTTCTATCATTGCTAGTAACTAAATATTTTATAGAACTAATACTGATGTACTGGTACTTGTTTAGATCAAGTGCAGTAGATGGTCTTGCTTTTCTTTTGTAACTTGGCCTTGTCATACTCGTAATCTAGACAAGGCTTTGAGCATTTTGAGTTGCCTATGGAGGTCACATAGAGGCATTGATGTGAGAAGGAGGCATCCATATAAAAGAATACTTGATCGTTAGTTTTTCTTGCTCCAATGATCGAGTGTTCGGAGAAAAGGGCAAACTGAATTTATCACTTTGAAATGCTACTAAATATGTCCAAGTGCCACTGAATGTGAATTGGGAATCTATCGATATTTTTATTTCTTATTATGTACTGTTGAATCTTTCAAATGCTAGTGAACCTGTCAAAAGTTTTGTTTGGTACTTGTTCAAATCGACCGGCCGAGTGCAGAATATGGTATTGCTTTCCTTTTGAATCAGGCTTAGCTACATCTATCGAATTTCAATATCCGCATTTCTGAATCTGTCAATTCGTTTTGTCATTGTTTATGTACTGCCAACCGGTCACTTTGAAATTTGGTGCTGACTCTATCAAGTGTTGCTGAATATGAACCAGGAATCTGTCTGATATTTTTACGGTCTTATTCTGTGCTGCTGAATCTTTCAAATACTATTGAATCTGTTAATTGTTGTGTCATTACTATTAGTACAATATTTTGTAGAACGAACTGTGATATACTAGAACTTGTGTATATGAAGTCATCAGATTGCCTTGCTTTTCTTTTGAAACTTAGCATTGTCACAATTATCTAGATGAGTCTTGGGCATTTTGGGTTGCATATGGGCGGTCACATAGCCATTGACGTAAGGAGGGGTATTCACATAGAAGCAGACTTGATTGTTAGTTTTGCTTGCTCCAATGATCGAGTCTCTTCGGAGAATAGGCCAAACTGATCGTGCGCCAAGGTTTTTTGAGCTGGAATAAGAACTGATTCTCTTTGTACTGCTATTGAATTTCAAGCAGGAAAGCTATTGAATCTCTCAAATGTTCTGTTGTTGCTATTACTAAAGCATTCTCTAGATGAAACTTGGGCATTTTGGGTTGCATATGGGGGTCACACAGGCATTGATGTGAGAAAAAGGTACTCAAAGAGGACTTGATTGTCACTTTTGCTTGCTCCAATGGTCGAGTGTGTTTGGTGAAAAGGGCAAACTGATCACGCATCAAGGTTTTTAGAGCTGAAACAACAACTACTTCTCTCTGCACTCTATTGTATTCCAGTGTATGTATTGCTGAAGTGGTCACTTTTAAAATGCTGCTGAATTGGTCAAGTGTTGGGGAATATGAACTTCGAATCTGTTGATAATTTTTCTATATTATTCTGTACTACTGAATTTTTACATGAATATCTGCCAAAAATAATTACCGCTTTTCCACCTCCCTATCTGAGGTCTATTTTTTGAATTTGGTCGAGCACATCACAATGCAGTTTTTATTAACCAGGAGAAGAAATCTAGCTCATTCGGCCCCTCTTTAGCCCAGAACATTTTAATTCAGTCTTTTCGGGGTCAAGGGACTGATGACCACAGCCTAGTGAAATTTGAGAAAGGATCTCATGGAGCATAGCCACGAACATATTAATTCGGCCTTTTAGGGGCTAGGGAACTGCTAAGCACATCCCACAAAAATTTGAGAAATAAGCCCATAGATAAAACACTATGGAGTATAACCCACGTAAAGCAGCCTATGTAGAATAGTCAAACTCTTTTTAATTCGGCCTTTTGGGCATTGCCCCCACCTCTCATAATAAAAAAACTCTGCCTAGCCATGTTTTTAAGAAAATACTCCATTTTGTGGCATTTTATAAATTGAGATGCCAGGAGCGCTGCCCTTTTATTTTAAAAGAGATAAACATAGACACACGAAATATTCTTAAGAAGATTAATACATGAGTTATAGTACTAATAAAAGTTTAATGATATTTATTCTATAAATATCTTTGTTGTAGTGGCAACGCACTCAGTTTACATTTATTTTATTTTAAGGACTATTGTTCTAATCGCCTGTGTGTGTATATCTTGGGTTTACATTTTTTCTTCTAGAAATATCGCATTACGGAGAGGCTGACATCATGGACCCACCAGCCTACAATGTCTCTCGAGTTTTTTTAGGGTGGGTTTGAAAAAAGTTTAAATACTTGTATAGAGAGGCTGGCATCAGGGACCCACTAGACAGAACATACAAGGCTACATCAGGGACCCACAATCCAGAACATAATAGAGAGGCTAACATAAGGGCCCTAGCAGTAAGACCATATTTGGCTGCCACGGTGAAAATAGTGGACGCGGCCAAAAAAAGATCCATCATACACACATTGCACTTATAGAGAAGCTGACATGTCAGACCCAGCAGGCCAAAGCATAGCCCATGAAATTAGCCTATCAACCCCAAGCATAGCCCAAAACCTTCTAATTTATCCTTTTCGTGGTCTTGTGGCCACCAACCATAGCCCATTCAATTTAGGAGTGAGCAAATGGAATATAAGCCATAACGAATAGGTCATCTGCCCCGAGTTAGCCCAGAATCTTTTTAATTCGGCCTTTATGAGAATTTTTTATACTCTGATGCTAACATCTAGGACCCGAAAAAATAGTCCAACATACACACGTTTCTTTCAAATAGAGGCTATCATCTAGGACCCAGCATAAACACGTTTCTTGCACAGAGGAGGTTGACATCTGGGACCCGGCAAGTTGCTAAGGTCAAAATAGCGGAGACGGCCAAAAAAGTCCATCATACGTACGTTTCATTTACAGAGAGATTGATATGGTCAAAATAGCGGACGGGGCAAACAAATCCATCATACGCACGTTTCATTTACAGGGAGGCTGATATGTGGGACCCAGCAGCGCGACCTTACACAGATGTTGCATCGATTAACGTTGCTAGTTCGAAACAGGGAGGCGCGAGCGAGAAAAAATTTCAGTATACGCACGTTTCTTATAATAAGAGGCTGAAATAGGGGATCCAGCAGCGTGAGCAAACGACAGATTCGTCGAGCAACACTATCTAGTTTGGAACAGGGTAGTACTAGAGAAGAAGAAAAATTGTCATACCCACGATTCTTCTAATGTGAGGCTGACATAAGTGAAAGTGCATGTGTGCCCCCGTGTGTGGTTTTGGTAATTAATGACAAACTTTATGGACTTATGTTTGCATTGAGTTTTACTTGTAGGATTTGTCCATAGGCAATGCTTGTACCATATGTTGGCTTCAAGGTTGGGAGAAAAAGAATGTAAATAAGATCAAGTGATGACCAAGGTGTTCAAGGAGTGATCCAAAGATTGGTCATGTGAGAGTTGAGCCTAGGGCAAGTGTGTCTCGAAGAATAAAGTTGGGGTGATATCTCTTATGTATCTTCAAGTCACCAACATAATGAAGAAAGTAGAAATGATGTGCAAGTTCAAGATGAGCCATCTCGAAGATATCATATGCTTGGGGCTTGCCATCATTATTGTGATCATGGATTTGTGAAGATATGCCTAAAAGAGAGACTCTCCCATAGTGAGTATGGGGGAACAATTTGGAAGACTTCACCAAGCTAGCGCAATCAAGAAAGATGTTCCATCTTGAGGTGGAAAAGATCGTTATCGTCAAGCTCAAGTATAATATGCTCAAGGCAAAGGTATGTTCTTGATAGGGTTTCTTTCTTACCGGTCTCATGGTGTTAGTTGAGGAGACCGGTTTGTAGGATAGGTAATCGTACTATCAAGAGGGGCTCTCGAGTGAGTAACTTGATCATATTCTTTGGAGAGAGCTCAAACCTTTGGATACTTGGCATCATCTTTCTTGTTTGTTATTTGGGACTTATCCATGTGAGGTTCTTGAGCTTGTGGTAATATTCATAATAAGCTCTAGTTCATCAAAAATGGATTTCATATGCATTCTCTATTGCGTTTTCGATGTTGGAGGTTTTACCGGTTTGTCTTGTAGAGATTGGTAAAACCTTCCATTATTTGGTTCTTATCCATAAGAGGATTTAGAGCTTGTGTTAATCTTCATGACAAGCCCAAGTTCATCGAAAACAGATTTCATATGCATTCTCTATTGCATTTTAGATATTGGAGGTTTTACCGGTTCGTCTTTTTGAGAGAGGTCAAAGCTTTCGTCATTTGGTTCTATCCTCCCTTGCTATACTATGATCTTTCCCTGCATGATCTTGTAGAGTTTTTTTTCCTCTTTAAAACAAGCCTAAGATCATCAAAATCGAAGTCCGGATGCAAAAGTTATGGTTGTTTTTGTATTGCTGTTTCTATCAGTTTTGCCTTGGCCGGAATGTCCGGGGTGAAAACGTTGAATACTCCGGTATCACGCAAAAATCTCAGTTTTCAGTCGTATGGTTGCCATTTTGTATGCCATATCAAAGTCCACCCGGAAACAGGCTGGAATATCTGGCTCGTGCGCTCCAGAGCTCCAACGGTTGGATTTTGGAGGACCTATATAAGGGGCCCTTCTTCCCCAACGGTTGGATAACCATTATTGCAAGTTTTCCCCTCCATTGCTGACCTTCTTGAGCTTGCTATCCCTCAATCCCTCCATTGGTTCTTGCATATTCTTGAGGTATTTGAATGAGGATATCTAGATCTACAACCCCACCAATCAATCTCTCTAAGTGAGGGGAACATCTTGGGATCTAGATCTTGGAGTCTTTTGTGGATTTCCTCCACTGTTCTTTCTCTCTTATTCCCCCATAAGCTTTTGTAGCTTTGGTAGAATTTGGGAGAGAAGGACTTGAGCACTTCGTGTGTTCTTGCTATTGCATTTGGTACATCGGTTTGAGTTCTCGGTGAGGATTCGATTGGGTGAAAGGTGAGAAGCTTTTTACTCTTGGGTTCTTAAAACCCTAGACGGTTTGGTTGTATTGCAGGTTTGTGGATTACTTGGGGCCTCCAATTAAGTTGTGGAGATTTATCCAAGCTTGTTTGTTGGGAGCCTCCAATTGAGTTGTGGAGAAGTTCCTCAACCTTGTGAGAGGTTACGGATTGCCACTGACAAGTGCACCGATAGTGGAAGTGTGGATCGATCCCATTGGGGAGAGATTCACAGGAGAACAAGGGAGACCTTCTGTGGCATTGGTGGTTTGAAACCACCCCCTCTCCAAACGAGACGTACTCCATGTTGGGAGGAAGTCGGTAAAACATCATCGTATTTGTGTGCCTCGGTTATCCCTATACCCAAGCTCTTACTTATGCACCTTACTTTGTGATAGCCTTCGTGCTTAAAGTCTATATCTTGCTATCACATAGTTGCTTGCCTTGCTTAGCATAAGTTGTTGGTGCACATAGGTGAACCCTAGTTGTTCTAGGTTTTGTGCTTGACAAAGTAAACGTTAGTTTAATTCCGCCTTTGTTAAGCCACTCTCGTAAAAGTTTTAAACCGCCTATTCACCCCCCCCCCCCCCCGCTCTAGGTGATATCCTTGTCCTTTCAATAAGGGACCCACCAGCCTGAATAAACGGCTGATGCAGCAAGCAACGCTATCAAGTTCAGAACATGAAGGCGCGACTGAGGGCAAAAAATCCATCATACACACGTTTCTTCTACTAAGAGGATGACATGTGGGGCCCAACAGCGTGATTAAACGGTAGATGCATCAAGCAACGCTATCAAGTTCGGAATAGGGTAGCGCGAGCGAAGGAAAAAATTACATCGTAAATACATTTCTTCTAATGAGAGGATGACATGTGGGTCCTAGCAACCTGATTAAATGGTAGATGTTTCTGGTAATGCTATCAAGTTCAGAATAGGGTAGCTCGAGCGAAGGAAAAAAATTCCATCATACACATGATTCTTCTAATGAGAGGCTGACATGTGGGACCCAGCAGCCTCACTAAACGGTAGACGCATTGAGCAACATTATTGAGTTTTAATTAGGGAGGTGTGACTGAAAAGTATGGTCCGCTAGAGACACTAACGTCCGGGACCCACATGCCTCAAAAGATTTCGGTGAGTCAACATCGCGTGAGGAACCAAAAATCTTGCTTCTGACATGCGCCGGCCGAGCTTCCTCAATGTTTTTAGCGGTTTCGTCGTAGTAGAGGGCTGGGAAACCGGAAAAAAAGTTTCCCATCAGCCACAGTCGAGCCGAAAAATTCGTCGCGGAAGACGCGCCTTCTACAATGAGCGACGAACCAAGTCGTTGCATATGGACACTTTTGTTGTAGTGATATTGACATAGGTATGATTACTCGGGTGCTTATGATTCGCTACCCTATGATTGGACAAAGGCTTACGGCCCATGAAAGTTTTAGATGACAGCCCAAGGAAGCAACCGACAAAGGCTTTGATTGTATTAGGAAAGATTCTATGAACCAACATTATGTTGGTATTGTAATTACGCGTGTATGAAACCTATTCGCATACCGCTTTGAGACCCGGCCTATTATATATAGGATGGGAGAAGCCCAAGCGAGGGTACCGAAATCTAGAATACAACTTGTAATAGTGCGATTACTCAATATTCAGGCGACTCCATTGTTTTCCTGACATCCGACGAAATCCCCAGCGTTCTCTTTTCCGCAAAACCCCAAGTCCATCACCATGGGCATTGCCGATGTTACCCCTCATCAATTGGCGCCGTCTGTGGGAAACCTGAACGCTGGAAACACGGATTCGACGAAACACTCTCCAACCAAGCATCAACTCGGCGAAAGCAGATCCACGCCCACCCTCCCCTGTATTGGTACCCACCGATTTCAACAACGGATCCGATCTAATCATCGGAAGCCACCACTTCCAAGCAGGCAACTTGCAAGAATCACACCCTTCGGCCCTAATCGCATCCGAACCGTCGGTGGGAAAAGCTATGCCCACGAAGGTACCAGCATCTTCCGTCGGATCTTCCACAAACGTCACAGCACAGATCGAAGAAGGCGAAGAAGGTCACCAGCCAATCCCACCACACGAAGCAAACCCGACAAACTCAGAACCCGAAGAAAGCAGTGAAAACGTCAACTTCGAAGAAAGGATGGCGAAGATCTATCCAGAACTACGATCTCGGAGTACTACCGGCATATCCGCAGAAGCAAAAGATGACGCCATTATTCCATGCATAACACGCCACCAAGTGTACATGATTAACGGAGATACCTCAACACCAAGCAACAAAAATGGTAATCCTCTCCTCAACCCCGATGATAATTTATCAGATGACCATGCAGGAAACCATGACAATGAAGGAGGCCATGGAAACGGAGGAGGAACAGCAGATAATCGCATAGTCCAAGGAGGAGGCGGAGAACCGCACACAGGAGAGAGACAAGGACTTCGACTACCAGCGTCGGCATGGCAAAAAGCAAGGGAGGCAATTTTGGGAGCTGTCCCGATGACAGCGGATGCTTCACATGGGGATCTACTAGCATACCAATATCTCCTCCACCACAATAAGAGAGACCTACTTAGGATGCAAAGGCATCTTGATGAAAGAAAGAGGTTAGCCGACAAATCCAGCTTACGACGGGCACAATTAAGCTCTACTCGAGGATCAAGGAGTGTAACAGGAGAAGCACCACCAAGAAGGGAAACATCTCGATTACAGAACATCCCTGAAGCAGAAAGAAGTGGAATCATACGAGATCTCAACCTATCATTCATGTCAATTGATCAAGCAAGAAACATCAAGGCAAAAACAGCTTAGGCAGCCATTGTGGCCACACAAACATATCTTCTCACCACTCAACCCGCACCCGATGATCCATGTGCGTCCCTTCACCGCTCTGCCCTGATGAACCTTGGCATGGTAGGAGCCTCTCTCACGGAAGCAGAACGAGGAATCGCACGTCAACCCGAAAGATCCCCACGCCGCCATAACAACCCTTGGCCAATAGGACACACCCGACGATCTCGATCACCACACTAGGCGCATCTCGTAGGATCCGATTCGCGAAGCAATACAAGAAACGACAACACCCAATGGATGGGAAGTGGATCCAGAGATGAAAGCCGCAGCTGACGATATCAGGATGGATACGACAAAGACGATCTATGCGGGGCCAGTTGTTTCACGCAGAGGATTCACAAGGCCTTAGTACCCAAGGACTTCAAACTTCCAGACGACCTCCACAAGTACGATGGACTCCAGGAACCCGAGGCTTGGTTAGCAGATTATTTGTCCACTGTCAAATTACAGGGTGGCTCGACAACTACCGCAATGCAAAGCCTAACACTACATCTCACCGGCACCGCAAGATCGTGGCTCAGGAAGTTACCCGAAGATTCCATCGGTAGCTGGAACGACCTGGAAGACAATTTCATCCGGCACTTTGAATCCACGTTTAAGCGACCAGCATCCTTGGAGCAGCTACGAGCATGCAAACAAAAATTTGGGGAGTCCATAAGATCATTCATCCAATGATGGAATATCATTAAAAACTCAACTAAGTCCATATACAACGAAAGGGCCATCGACTCCTTCAACGACGGCCTCTGTCATTGAGAATTCATAGAAGAACTGGGACGGGTCAAACTCAAAACAATTTCCCAGCTAATGGAAATAGCAAATCGTTGGGTTGATGGGGAGGATGCGCTGCATAATAAACGCAAGAAAATTGACCATGCTTTTGATGGCGGATCCAGAGAAATGGGTGTGATCACCCGAAGAAGACAGGGATAAGCGTGGCAATGACAGAAGAAGAAGGAATAACGATGGAAACATGGGACCAAGTTATGTCGTAGTAGGTTTTTCGGGAGAAGGTAACAACAGAAGCAACGACCACAACAGCGGATACCACGAAAACATGGATGACGTCAGAGGCAGCCAGTCCACACAGCGGTACCAGCCAAGAGCACGAGATCCACCTATGTCCGCAATGAAAATGTTGGAAGGACCCTGTAATATGCATTTTTACATTGACTCAGCAGGCAGGCGACAATCCAACCATCTCATGAAAGATTGCCAAACATTCCTGAAGATGCAGGAGCTATGTAATGCCAAGGCAACCGAAGCGGCAAATCAAAGATACGCATCCACGCTTGGTACACTAGCCATCGGTGCACCACCACCACCACCAATGGCACCACCACAAAACAGCAACGATCAAAGCAACGAGTACCCCAGGTCAAAAGGGGCAATGTCAATGATTTAGAAAGGACACCCATCCAACAGAATTCAGAAGCTTATCACAAGGCAAATCAATATGGTGGAGATAACAACATCAACCACACCCGAATATCTCCATTGGTCAGAGCAAGAAATCACATTCAGCAGAGCCGATCACCCACTTTGGGTCACTCAGCCTTGATAGTCGAAGCACAAATCTGCGGGTTTGATATGAGCAAGGTCTTCATGTATGCAGGAAGTAGCAAAAATCTGATCAACGCAAAAACATTGAGAACAATAGGCTACCCCTAGACAATCTCGCGCCAACAGAAACATCTTTCCATGGAATAGTACCAGGTAAAGCTAAAATCCCCTTAGGCAAGGTATTTCTTGACGTTGTTTTTGGTTCCAAGATAAATTCCAGGTGAGAAAAACTCGAATTTGAAGTAATGGATTGGCCATCACAATATCATGCAATCCTGGGATGACCAGCCTTTGCACGGTTTATGGCAGTGCCGCATTATGCATATTTAGTGATGAAAATGCCAGCACCAAAGGGAATTATCACGGCACAAGGAAGTTTCACATGAGCCGACAGCTGCGATCGGGAGTTCAACAAAATTTCCGAATCTTTCGGGATAGCAACAGAGTTTCAACAACTCAAAGCTTCAGCAAACGCACAACCTCTGGAAGTAGTGCGTGCCAATCCCGATTAGGCTTTCGACATGGCAAAAGACACAAAAGAAGTACAAATCCACCCATCGGACCCGACAAAAACAACATTCGTGGCCTCTAACCCTGATCCCGCATAGGAAAGCGCGCTCATCGAGTTCCTCTGTGAGCACTAGGAGATTTTAGCATGGCTACCTTCTGACATGCCGGGAATTCCCAGGGAACTCGCTGGGCACGCATTAAATCTAGATCCAAAGGCGGAGCCAGTAAAACAGCTGCTTCGTCGCTTCGTAGAGCCAAAGTGCAAGGCCATTGGAAAGCAGCTCCATCCCCTCATTCATGCTAATTTTATCAAATAACTAACAAAATCAGAGTGGCTCGCAAACCTAGTGTGTGTTCCAAAGAAAAACACTACAGAACTTTGGATGTGCATCGACTTTACTGCACTAAACAAGCATTGCCCAAAAGATCACTTCCCATTGCCGTGAATCAATCAAATAATCGATGCAACTGCGGGATGTGAACGTCTTTCTTTCTTGGACGCTTACTTAGGATAG
Source organism: Avena eriantha (assembly GCA_910589775.1). Taxonomy (NCBI): domain Eukaryota; kingdom Viridiplantae; phylum Streptophyta; class Magnoliopsida; order Poales; family Poaceae; genus Avena; species Avena eriantha. Next base: position 105,906,948 of record OU342740.1, on the reverse strand, counting down.
CACCAGATGAGGATGAAGGAATAAGATCGGGCATTTATAACACCCTACGATGTATTCTGCTACACAACAATGCATTTTTGCCTCAAGAACACTGGAGCAACATATCAGCGGATGATGCAGAAATGTCTGGGCAGCCAAATAGGCACAAATGTGCAAGTGTATATCAATGACGTCATAGACAGGTCAAGGATCAGCGTTGATCAAGGACCTCGAAGAAACATTCAAAAATCTTGACAAGTTTAGCATCAAATTGAACCCGAAGAAATGTTCCTTTGGAGTCCCGGCAGGGCAACTCCTTGGATATTTGGTATTAGCCAGGGGAATCGAGGCTAATCTCGAAAAAATACAAGCAATCCTCACAATGAAGAAGCCAACAAATCTGCATGGCATGCAGCAACTGGCAGGGCGAGTAGCGCCACTCGGTCGTTTTATTGCAAGGTTACGAGAAAAAGCATTACCATTCTACACCCTCATGAGGAAATAAGAAAAATTCGAGTGGACGGAAGAAGCTCAACGCGCTTTTGAAGATCTTAAAAGAACACTTTCGACATCTCCTATCATCGTATCGCCAAAAGAGAAAGAGTATTTACTCCTTTATATCGCTGCCACACAGCAGGTGGTCAGCACGGTCTTGGTCGTAGAGCGACCTGAAGACGGGAAGACCCACGGCGTATAGAGGCTAGTTTACTTCCTAAGTGAGGTTCTATAGCCATCCAAACAAAGGTACCCACACTACCAGAAACTAGCATACAGGGTATTTATGACAGCACGAAAACTATGCCACTATTTTCGGAGCATCCAATCATAGTGGTCAACGAAGCGCCTTTGTCAAGCATCCTCAACAATATAGAGGCAACTAGACGTGTCTCTCTATGGGGCATCGAATTATCCCCTCGGGATATCACGTATGAGAAGCCCAAAGCAATTAAGTCACAAGTCCTACCGGATTTTATCACAGAGTGGACGGAGTTGTAATGTGTGGGTCCACCAGACCTTTCTAGTGCCTCGACAATGTACTTTGATGGATCAAAAAGAACGGAGGGAGCAAGAGCAGGAGTCGTACTAATATCACCTCAAGGCGAAAAAATGCACTATATACTCCGGATGAGCTTTGCAAACGCATCTAATAACGAAGCAGAATACGAGGCCATGTTGCATGGCATGCGAATGGCCAAAGCTTGCGGTTCAACTTGCCTCAAAATCTACATAGATTCCAATCTTGTGGCACAGCAGGCAATGAACAAGTGCAATGCCGTCAGCGAAAATATGATTTCTTATAGCGGCCTATATAGTATTATGGAAGCTCAATTCGATGGGTGTGAAGTATCACATATAGAAAGAGCAAGCTATGAGGAAGCCGACAATCTAGAAAACATTGGATCCTTGTGCTTACCAATACCACCCGGAGTTTTTTTGGGAAGAGATAGCGGAGCGATCGATCAAAGCAAAAAGAGTCTCTGAGGTTGTAGCACCAAAAACAGGGGAAAAGAAACATCCGTAAAAAGAGTTGGGGGCTCCTTCAGAAGCCAAGAACATGGAAGAAATCGTCGAAGAGGAAGAACAGGAAATTGAAGAGGTTATTGTAATTGAGCCTACCTGGATGCAGCCGTATATAGCGTATATGACTAAGGGAGAGCTACCAGAAGATGTGATAGAAGCCCGAAAAATCACTCGACGATCGAAGGCCTTCAGAATAATCAAAGGAGAACTATATGAAAGAAGTATTGCAAGCGTGTTGCAACATTGTGTAACACCGGAAGAAGGAAAAATTATACTCAAAGATATACACGATCGAGTTTGTGGTCACCATGATAGTAGCTGAGAAATTGCTGCAAAAGCATTCAGAGCAGGATTTTATTGGCTTATTGCAGTTCAAGATGCAAAAGACATTGTCAGAACATGTGAGGCATGTCAACGCTTCACAACAAAGCCTAGAGCACCTTCCGCTGAATTGAATCCTATACCTCTGGCCTGGCCGTTTGCTCAGTGGGGACTCGATATGGTGGGAAAACTTCACAAATCATCGCCAGCAGGACATGTCTTTCTGCTAGTAGCAGTCGACAAATTTACCAAATGGATTGAAGCAATGCCTGTCACCACCCAAGATGGGACTTCGGCTGTGAATTCAATCAAATCCATAGTATTTCGGTTTGGCGTACCAAACAGCATCATCACAGACAATGGGACCAACTTCACTTTCAATGAGTTCAAAGAGTACTGCCAGGAGATGGGCATCAAAATAAGCTACGCTTCGGTAGCTTAGTCGCAAACAAATGGACAGGTAGAAAAGTCTAATGGACTAGTTACTGCGGGACTCAACAAAAGACTACTAGAACCACTTGATAGAGCAAAAGGAGCATGGGTGGAAGAACTACCATCTGTATTATGGAGTTTACGTACAACTCCAAATAATTCAACACAAGAGACGCCCTTCTTCTTGGTCCACGGTGCAAAAGTCATGCTTCCTGTTGAGGTGTCACACGAATCCCCAAGAGTAGCTGCATATGATGAAGAGGAGTCAGGAGAAGCACTTGAAGATGATGTGGATGCACTTGATGAATCTCGAGATGAAACCCTACAAAGAGCAACTATGTACCAGCAAAACTTGTGCAATTACCACAGCAGAAGATTGCGGCCTAGGTCCTTTGCAGTAGGGGACCTAGTTCTTCGCCACAAGCAAGATGGCCACAAGAAGTTAGAATCGCCATGGGAAGGACCATACATCGTCACAGAAGTTATTCCTGGAGGAGCATATCGACTACAAGACAAGAAGACAGGAGTAAATTACTCAAATCCATGGAATGTAGCACAACTATGATGCTTTTACGCATAAGTAATATGATAAGAGTTACAGTTCGGCTTATTAAACTAGAATAACCAGGACAACGGCTATAGGCCATCCGTTCAAAGAATAATGTATTATCAATTTTTCGCTTTATATATCAAAAGAGATAAGTTATTTGTACCTTAATCTTTTTTATTGTTCAAAAGATCAATGTTTTCCATCAAGCTAACAGCGACTATGACCCTATGTCTAGATACAGGCATCCAAACATAGCCTCGAGGGCTACTCCCATCGGGAGCACTAGCGTGCACCCGATAGAAATCCAGTTGTGCATAAAATATATTCATGATTGCAAACACCTTTGAGCTTTACACCAGTGTATCCTCAAAAAGGTATTACTCCCATCGGGAGCCAGTATAAAGCATTGAAACTATCTGATAAAATCAGATAGTTTGACGGCCCAGCAGGCCAACCGCCAAAAAAGCCAAAAACCTTGGATCACGCTTAGACGCGACAGAAAATCCGAATGTCGTGTTCAGAAACATGAAGGTAAGACCCCAGGATTCGTCATGTGTGACCTGGTAATCGCACAAGAATGCACTCTGCCAGTAAAATATCCGTATCAACGATACGATGAAAAATCCTGACAGACGCATTGAGTACCCCGATAAAAATAGAAAACTGGAATTCAGTATTCGATAATACCTCAGCGGCTCGAACTGAATTACGCCAGTAGAAAATTACGGATTCGAGCCTGGGGACTTGAATTTGATATAGGACAACCTTGTTTTTTCCTAGGAGCAATTAACTGATTCCTGATCTATCAGAAGCATCAGACTCATTGTACCAAAATCCCTACAAAGATCAAAAGGAAAAAGAAACTTTGAGACTCAACCTGAAACTACGGTTCAAGTAGAGTCTCGGGGGCTAGTGACATAGGTATGATTACTCGGGTGCTTATGATTCACTACCCTATGATTGGACAAAGGCTTATGGCCCATGAAAGTTTCAGATGACAGCCCAAGGAAGCAACCGACAAAGGCTTTGATTGTATTACGAAAGAGACTATGAACCGACATTATGTTGGTATTGTAATTACGCGTGGATGAAACCTATTCGCATACAGCTTTGAGACCCGGCCTATTATATATAGGACGGGAGAAGCCCAAGCGAGGGTACCGAAATCTAAAAGACAATTGGTAATAGTGCGATTACTCAATATTTAGGCGACTTTGACTCCATTGTTTTCCTGACATCCGACGAAATCCCCAGCGTTCTCTTTTCCGCGAAACCCTAAGTCCATCACCATGGGCATTGCCAAGGTTACCCCTCGTCAGATATCTTTTGGCACTTTCCATATATTTCATAAATGCTTGAATGTTATCATACAGACAAAGACCACAACAACTTTGCATAACCATAGTGTGAATCATAAAATAAATCATTCATATAAAAAGAACAATTGATTTGTATCTCATTTATATGAATAACCATCTCGCAAATAACAAAACACGCTAATAATGTTCACAAACTTGATTACAAAGATTTTATTCAAGATACTCTAATCCAAATGATAAACGTCGATGGAAGGAGTGTTGATGGCCATTAACAAGATTTCTTGTTGTCATCACGCCATCATCGCCTCGTCCCATCCAGTAACTCTCAAGTAGAAGGTCATGTTTTCATAAAACAGAGTAAGCATCAAATACTCAGAAAACTTGGCTATGAAATCACTAAAGTTATACGTTATCCCTCTCATCATATAGCCAGTGACAATGTCCTTGTAGGTGGGAGGAAGCGAGCGTAACACCCCATCTCTCAGAAAGTCGTCGGTCAGCCAGTTGCCCATGGAATCCACTGAGCGTTCATGCATCTCTTCCATGATGTCCATGTGACTCTCGAGGTAGGAGTTTTATTCCATATTGGTTGAAAGAAAATCATCCACTTACTCATATCGCATGCGTCTTACCTGAGCTAGGAACATACATTTCAATCCATCGAGCAAATCATATGCTTATATTTCATGAAAGTGCACCTGTAGTCTAGACTCCATAGCATGGATCATGGTGTACTTGATGACCATGAATGTGTCACAGGGACCACGAAGAATATTATCTTCACCACCATCGGAGTTGTCGGGGAAATCTTCTAGTGGTTCATGCAGGACATGGAGAAGATGGTTTTCTATGATGACGTACCTAAGGCGTTGGTACCAGTCGATGAAGTTCGACCCATCTAGCTTAAGTTTCTCACTATCCAGGAATGGACGAAATATGTCTTGAACCTTAGGAATGGCCATGATCTACAATATATTTGCAAACACTTTATACTAAGTTCACAATATGAGTTCAAATTTCTAATCATAGTAACAATTGAGCTCCTAATAAAACTATCACCCCTGATCGTCACAGCTTTTGATATAGCTGCCAGGGTGGACAACACAATGTCGATCACAACATTCATGTGACTCGTGGTCGATCTTTCGATCTTCTCGTGTTCGGACGCCATGTGTGTACATGCCAGGCTTGCCAATTCAACGTTAGTGTATTCGCGGTGCATACATGCCTTGCACCCACCGTATGTGAACGTCGATATGTCTAGCACCCGATCACCATGACCTTCTTCATAATGATGGCTTTTTTTGTGGTGCACACTAATGGGAGAACACTATGGTTGGTATTTTATTAGAGATCATCTTATTTAATTCTACCGTTGTGTATCTAATACTAGCAAACAATAAGATGCACACAAAGAATGAACATCATATGCAATTAATATGTGATACGACATTGTCTTCTTCTTGCATTTTTATCTTCATCGAGTGCTCCGACATGATCATCATCTTGCCACCAGTTCGGTGCCAAGCCCACGACGCCACCAGTTTGGTCATCCATCGATATGATGGCTATTACTATACAACTTAGTAATCGTAAAGTAAATTACTTTACCTTTGCTATGACCACAAACATATCAAATCACATGCCTCTTGTAAAATAAAGTTAGATGCCTCTACTTTATCTATTGCAAGTTTTATGTGGTTGTTAGGCTTTCGAGACAGAACTGTTTCTATCTATGAACTTCCAACCATAACATGGATCCAATAGTTGTATATACTACACTCCTCTCGTGGCCCTCCTTTGCAAATGCCATATCAACTACTGAAAGAGAGACAGACACCCGCTAACCACTTATACGGTATAAGCCGTATGTTGAGCGTGGAACCAGTCTCGTGTAAGATTACGTGTAAGGTTGGTCCGGGCCACTTCATCAAACAGTGAGATTATATGAACAAAGACACGTGGGAGGGTAACAACTCGAGGATTAATGCTCACATGATGCATGTGTTCTAACCATACAAGCAATACTATGCATAGATCAGATCTGATACCACTAGAAGGGTTTGTAGTAGAAAACAAAAAAATCCTGACTAGCGGAACACCAAACTGCCCAAGATCTATTTATGAGTAATGTTGTAATGGAGAGAGGATTTGGTAACATACCCTTGTAGACCGAAAGATCCTTATGCACATATGTGGAGCGGATGATGTAGTTATACTCGTCTAACCTCAAGGTCGTGAAGCTCCTTGCAAGTCACCCCTGGTCCTCGAATGGCGATCCTGGTGCCACTAATGGCAGCACCCCCAAGGTATCGCACACGTCCGGTGCTCAATGAGGACCCCCACTCTCCTAGATCTATTAGGGATGGCGGAAGTAGATCTTCTGGATGGAATCACAGCAGCACATCGGCGTGATGCAGTGAAGTAGTCGCTCGCTCGTTCAGCCCTTACTTTGGCGCCACAGTTGCAAGATAGAGAGAGGAATTTACCAAGGAAATTTCCGTAGAGAAATTGGTGTGTCTTTTTCCTCCTATATAGACCTCTTTATATAGGGTAAAAGTGGGCACCCCCAACCACTAAAGTCCCAGGGTGGGACTATAGGGAGAGGAGGTAGGAGGTCACACTAGGGGAGTGGTCGGTCAGCCAGCTAGGGGTGGGTAGGCCCCACGTGCATAACCCATGGGGGAGGCCGGTGGCTGGGGTGGGTCCGACCCACGGACCCTCTAGGCGGCGGTGGCGGCTTGTCCTAGTGGCCTTCCCTCCTGGGCCTAGTTCCCTCCGAGAACTTGTCCCAATGGGGAAGTTCCCCATTATTTTTAATTAAATATTTTATTATAATATTAATTACAATAATTAATATAAATTGCATATTCAATAAACCCTTTTTCATATGGGTATGACTTATCGGGTTCCTCTAATTGGTATACCTAGTATATACTTAGACTACGGTCCAAGGCCCACAAAGAACTAGAAGTCCTGGAAGCATTTGAAGCCCATGAACCGAATATGTTGATCAAGATAGAAATACCAACTGACATAGTCAAATATTTGTAATAAAACTTGTAACCGCTCCATGTTGGACTCTGAGACCCAGCCTCCCATATATAGGCTAGGAGGAGCCGATGGAGAGGGAACCATAGCTTTGAGCGAAATACAACCTGACGTGAGTTCGATCACATCTAGCGAATCACCTAATCTATAACCCTTTGTTTTCATAATTAGGTAGGACTTCAACTCCCTTATTTGTATGATAGGCCGACGAAATCACCAACGTTATCTTTTCCATCAAACCCAAGTCCATAATAATGGACATTGTCGAGGTCACCCCTCGTCAATTGGCACCGTCTGTGGGAACTCTGAGTGCTAGAGTCATGAATTCGGTGGCTTTGCCTTCACCAAGAAGCAATCTGATGATTGAGGTCAATGAGATCCACCATAATCCCACCGATCTTGATACATGCCCGCCCACCCCTCTTCATGATAGCTTCGACCAGGAGACAGATCTCATGCTCGGGGACCTCCACTTTCGCATCGAAGCAACAGAAGTTCTCTGCCTTTCGGATTGGTTGGATGCAATCATAACACCTGTGGCAACACTAGCATCCTCTATAGGCTCCACTTGAAGGGCCACCTCGCACCTGACAAGTGTCAAAGACAATAGCATCCATGTCGCGAATCTGGGGGATTTGACCAATCTTTATGACGGTAACTCCTTTGGATCTAACTCTGAAACACCATCACCAACCAGCATGGACCTGACAACCAGCAAATCTGAGAAAAGTGTTAGCTCTGGGATCAAAAAAGCAGACTCGTACTTGGAGCAGGACCCACGTGATTTCACTCAAGGTAGTGCCTCACATGATTCTGACAACCACAATAACAACTCATACATGGAGCACCACCAAGTGTAAGTGATCATAGGAGTTGCAGCCGCAGATGAAGGAACCTCGACAGAACGCGACAAAAATAGTAACCCGATTATCCAGCATAAAGATATTATTTCACACAATGGTACAACTGCATGCAGGAACGGATCGGAACCACCCGTGGAAAACCATGTCGTCCAAGGAGGAGGCGGAGCACATGATGGTGAACGGATAACTACTCAGCTATCACCAGCTTCCTAGGAAAATAAAGAAACGCCACCTCGGGCATAGTACCGATGACGGAGAATGCTTCACGCGAAGATCTAATGGCATACCAGTACCTCCTCCACAAGAAGAAGAGGCAACTGGTCGAGATTCAAAGGGACCTGGAAGAATGGAAAAGGAGAGCCGATGAATCAAGAATATGATGGGCGTAGCTGAGCTCCACCCGCAATTCCGGAAGCGTCGCGGGACGATCACAACCAGGAAGGGGCAGCTCTCGGCTGAATAATATACCTGAAGCCGAAATACGGGACATCACCCGGGAACTGGACCTATCATTCATGTTTGTAGACTCGGCAAGACATGTCAAGGCTAAAACAGCACAAGCCGCCCTTGTCGTGGCTCAGACCTACCTGTTCACAACTCAACCGGTAGCCAAGGATCCGTAGGCAGCCATCCATCGGTCCGCCCTCATGGGCCTCGGCATGGTTGGGGAAACTGTCATGGTATTGCTAATGAGTACGCCATGGAGGGGTCCTCACAGAGCGTGTTTAGAAACGTGGGCTAAGGCGGAGAGTTGGCGGGTATGAGGTAACACAGCTTACCCAGGTTCAAGTCCCACAATGGTGGCGGAACTCTACTCCTGCTATAAATCACTATAATGGCAATACGCCGAGTTACAGAGATAGGTTCGATGTGCGAGGTGTTGCACGTTGTACGTAGAAATCTAAGAGGTTGTGCCCTAAAGGCTCCCGTCAGCTTATAAAGGCCCCAAGACCTAGGGTTTACAGGAAAAGGTCCTTGCCGGACAAGGTAAAGAGTCCTACACTAATACGAACTAGTCTTCCGTGTCTTGTACTCCAAGGCTTCGACTATGTCGGTGACTCCTGCGTAGCCTTCCTTTATTCGGCATGGGCCTCCCTTTTGGATCCGTCTTACTGGGTCGCCCAGTAGGCCATTGGCCTTGCTACCAACTATGGGCCACCTGGGTTAGGTGGATTGGTGACATGCTATAAGGGTACACATTTGGCATATCCCCAACAGTAGCCCTCGAAGGACTTTGAAATCTTGCGCCATCTTGCCCATTGATCTTTGAATATCCCGTCTAAGTGATGCCGGTAATCCGTCAATCAACATCTCAAAGGTCTCCCAAAGAACCCTGCAATCCTCTCTAGCTTTGCAATGTAGCCAGAGATTCCTTGAGTCTTCGTTTCGAGAGTCAGAAAATCTCCGTCTTCGATGGAATCTTCGGACGTGACACTTCACTGCAACTGTCAGGAAGATGACGTAGGGTACAGCCTATGCTATCTCGAAACTCCCAGAAACAGAGAATTAATCATCAGCTATCTTCACGTGCGCGAAATCCGAAACGGCGAAGTGGCAAAGACGGAGGACGTGGCGAAATTACCATGCACGTTCACTTCCACGTCGGCAACGCTCTATCCATTAGATCCCTTTGCATGAATCTTGACGCGGGGTCTATATATTTTCACCGCGGTCAATTTATTTTATTTTTACCTGCATTCGCTTCCTCGTCTTTGTCTTCCTCCAGTCGCGCGTCTGTTCGACCTCCTCCTCGAAAACCCTAGATAGAGCCCCTTTTTCCTCCACCTACTCCCCCATCACAATGGCCTCCGGCATCTCCAGTCCTTCGATGGTGGCAACCCCCGAGGCTACGTTAGAGCCATCACAGGGAGTGACCATCTCGCTGGAGGGGTGGTTGTCCCTGTCAACATCGTGGTGGAAACCACAAGCGATGACCAAGAACGAGCGGCGCCAGAAGCTGCTGAAGAAGAAAACGACTCCCACAAGGGGGTTTGGAGGGGCTCTGACCTCTCCGCCAAAGATATGCAAGAGTTGGTCACCAAGGGGTATCTCCCCGCGGCGAAGGAGTTGGTTTGGCAGGCAGCGCCGTCCGGCAAGGTGGCTCCTTCTCCCCAAGCTGGAGAGAAGGTGTATCTCAAGGCCCAGCTGGTGTGAGGCGTAAGCCTGCCAGTCTCTAACTTCTTCTTGGATGTCCTCTGGCACTTCTGGGTACTCCCCCACAATCTCTCTCCCAACAGCATCTTAGTCCTTAGCCACTTCGTAGCCTTGTGTGAAGGATTCCTAGGCATTAAACCTAGGCTAGATCTGTTCGTGTACTTCTTTACCGTCAAGAGAGAGTTCGTTGAGTCCAAGGACAAATTGCGGATATGTGGAACCATTAGCTTCAAGATCCGGCCTAGTCGGTGCTTCCCCGACATCGTAGGGCATGATTCTTCGGGCAGATTTTTCCGCTTGTTATTGTTGTTCTTCCTGGCCTGGGTAGGGATTGTTATTGCCAGTAACGATCCACGCACGTCGTCGTCAGCATCGGCGAACTCGCTAGCCATGGCGATCATTGCGTTGAGGTTGAGCTCATTGTTGTCTTGCTTACGCTTTAGTGTATGCCGGAGCAAAGTTCCTTTTTTCTAGAACGTCGATGAAGGCGTCCATAGCGGTCTGTTTGTGCACCCCTGTGCGGGAATATTTCATATTCAGCCAGCGAGAGAGGTAGGCACGAGAGGTTTCATCCTTTTCTTGCACACACCGATGCAGGTCTCTGACAGTGCAGGGACGTTTGTACATACCCTCGAAATTCTTGGTGAATGCTTCGTGCATGTCCAACCAATTGCATATTGATTTCTCTGGCAAGTCGTCGATCCATTGTCGGGCAGTGTCGGTCAGCATGAGTGGGAGGTACTTGACAGCGACATTGGGGTTTCCCCTGTGATGTGAATCGCTTCGATGTAGTCCTACAACCATGTTGCTAGCCTAGCAGTGCCATTGTAGGGTTTGATGTTCTTGTCTATTTGGAGGCCCTTGGGGTAGGTTGTGGCCCGTATTACAGGTCCAAAACAACATGGCCCAAGGTATGGGAGCTCCCGAGCTTCTTGGATCTTGTCTAGCCATGTACATGCATCATACGGCGTTGGTTGCTTCCCTTTTCCATCATGGGGAGGGTAGTTGTGGCTCGATCGATGAGATCCACCGTGCCCTCCGCCATGATGGCTGCTAGGTGGCGATGGTGGCGGTGGAGGCAGTGGGTTAGCTCTCTTGCTATGTCCCTCTTGCGATTCCTCACGCCTATCACGTTTACTTGACGGACGTGGCGGCTCCTTGTCGGATCTGCTCCTATGTCCTTCAACGCCGCTATGCTCTCCGCCATGCCGGGGCTGCTCACCCTGGTCGCATAGAACAATGTCAGCATGGGGATGCCTTGGCGGTGGCATGCTTGTACGGTGGCATGGCTCTGAATCCTCGTGACGCTGAGATGGTGGTGGAGGTGGCGACCGGCGAGGACGAGCCTTTTCTGCGTGATCGAAGGATATGGGGATGGCGTCAGTCCTGTTGCGTGCCTCCCTATGTCTTCTCTCTATAGAGCTTGTATGCTATCGCTCGTCACGGGGAGATTTTGGGCCTTCTGCGGCTGTTCAGGGTTGACTGGCAAAGCTCCGGGTTGGACTCGAGCCTCTGCAAGGGAGCCTTCTCATGTTGCTTGCATGCCTTGGCGACGAGGTCATACACCTGAGCAACTGCTTCTGGTGGCCTATCCTATTCCAAGAGGGTCTTGGCGATGGCGATGTTGAGGGTGGGAGTTGGCATGACTTGCCTCCCCTCTAAATCAATGTACGAGGTGGCTTTTGTCGGCTTAGATCCGTCATACCCCAACCTTCGTCGAACGTCGGGATCTTCGACGACGTGATCTAGCAATTTCTTTGCCTTTTGCTTTAACAGCAATTTCTTATACTTAGCCTCCATAGCTCTTGTTTCCTTGATAGAGTGTTGTGCCTTAGCCATGTCTTCGTCCAGCTTAGCGCCTTGCTCCGCAATGCACTTGGCCTCCACCAAGATTGATGCGTGCTTCTCATCAAGCTCCTAACGCTCCGGATATGGGCGACGGTGATAGGCTCAACGAGGAGTGTGTCATAGATTGCCTTGTCGGCGGGAGTAGCCAATGGGTTGCCAGCTGCTGACGTTGATGGTGGCATTGGTGGCTGATTTGATTGTCGAGCAGTACTGGGGGGCTGTGGTGAGTTCCTGTGCCGGTTGCGAGCAGATTACCGGAGGAGGCTAGGCCTTGGCCGGAGCCGGAGGCTCGACGGCTTTCTTGGTTGCTGCTGCTCTGGTAACCACTGGTGTGGGCGGAGCTCTCTCACGTTCTGGTTCCTATCCGTCTTCTTCCATCATGCTAACAATGGCGACTAGCACCTGGTGGGAAGTGTTTGCCTTCTCAGCGCGCTTCTCCTTCTTGATCTCCTGCTCGATCTCCCTCATAACAGCGTCGTATTCCTCCGAGTTGGCATCCGAGCCGCTGCCATCCATATTGATGCCGGCGTATAATGCATCAAGGACAGAGTCGGAGTTGGCTTTGGTGTTGACGATGGCGGATGTGGAGGGTGATGGAGGCGGGCCGTTGTTGTTTTTTCCTTCTACGGCTACGACGGCGATCGCCGTCATGGCCTCTTCATTGGCATCCACATATTCGTTGACAATGGCAACCATGTCACCAAGGGTGAGAGGACCCGCGGCCTACCGCCTTCGGAGGGTATGCCGGAGGAGTGTTCTAGGTGTGAGCCCTTCCACGAAGTGGTATACGAGCTCATCGGCATGGTCGCCCTCTAGGGTTTCCCTCACCCTCATCCATCTGGCGAGGTATTCGCGGGGAGGTTCTCCATCCCTTTGAACGCATCTGGCCAGATCGAAGATGGTGACTACGCCGATAAAGTGTGACATGCGCATCTCTAACGCTCAGGGAAGCCAAGCGGATTTGCGTGGTCCTTCCACCTTTATATCCCGCACAGGGGCGGTTTGGGTGGGCCTTGAAATTTTCTGATCCGAGCCACCATACTCCAAGGAGAAGTATGGCCTAGATCCTTCCGTGAACGTGTCCTGCTCATAGGTGGTCCGTGCGGGGCTTGACGAGTTTCCGACTCCCTGGGAGCTAGGACCCGAGTCAGTTTCGCTAATGAAGATGTGGATGTCTCCGAAGGGGATGACAAAACAGCGTGTAGGGTTCGTCTTCGCCGGCACCCAGAACTCATCTGGAGGGATGATCGGGACGTTGCTAGAGAAGAGAACGCGTCCAATGGCTACAGTGTCGCTGATTCCTGCGAAGAGATTGGACCTCGCCCGGTGTAGAGCTCTAAGCGCCTCTTTCCCCACGATGGGCACCAACTATCGTGGTCTTGCCGACGAGTACGCCATGGAGGGGTCCTCAGAGAGCGTCTTTAGAGACGTGGGGTAAGGCGGAGAGTTGGCGGGTACGAGGTACCCAGGTTCAAGTCCCACAACGGTGGCGAAACTCTAGTCCTACTATAAATCACTATAATGGCAATACGCTGAGTTACAGAGATAGGTTCGTTGTGCGAGGTGTTGCACGTTGTACGTAGCAATCTAAGAGATTGTGCCCTAAAGGCTCCCACAGGTCAGCTTATAAAGGCACCAATACCTAGGGTTTATAGAGAAAGGTCCTTGCCAGACAAGGTAAAGAGTCCTACACTAATACAAACTACTCTTCCGTGTCTTGTACCCAAGGCCCCGAGTATGTCGGTGACTCCTGCGTAGTCTTCCTTTATCCGGCACGGGCCTCCCTTTTGGATCCGTCTAACTGGGCCGCCCAGCAGGCCATAGGCCTTGCTACAACCTATGGTCCACTTGGGTTAGGCGGATTGGTGACATGCTATGAGGGTACCCATTTGGCATATCCCCAACAGAAACACTCGCAAAAGCGGACCAGGAGATTGTCCCACAATCCAACATATCACCACACAGTCACAACATCCCTCGGCAGATGACAGGAACACGAAAATCCAAATCGATGCATCATGCGCGTTTAGCGCACTCCTCGCGCAGTCATGATGCCAGGGATGACATTAAGCAAAGCAAAATAGATAAAGCTTGGGAGAGGCGCAGAAGGTACTTATACGACAAAAGCAAAGATGACCTAGAGCCATGTGGTGCAAGTTGCTTCACTCATCGTGTTTGCAAAACACCCATAACCAAGGACTTCAAACTCCCTCACGATTGTTAAAAGTAAGATGGTCTCCAAGAGCCAGAGGGTTGGCTGGTTGATTATTTACAAACCATCAAACTCCTAGGTGGGTCAAAGGCCACCGCCATGCAAATCCTATAGCTGCACTTAACCGACGTGGCATGGTCCTGGCTTCGGCAATTACCCAAGGAATCAATTGGCAGCTAGGGTGACCTGGAGGAGAAATTCATCAAAAACTTCAAGTCCAAATTCAAGCGGCCCGCATCTATTGAGGAGCTGTGGGCGTGGAAACATAAATCAGGAGAACCAATATGTGCATTCATACAGTAGTGGAATATTGCAACACCCCTAGTTCTACTAAATAGAAATTAGGGTTGGTTGTGCATTCATGATAATCATCTATTTTAAAAATGCTTGAAATAAAGCATTATAAAAAATCCTAACCCTATTTTCCCCTCTTTCTCTAAAAGCAATTCAAATGTTTTGAATTTTGAAAACTACCAAAATATTTGGAGCCCAAATTGTTCTAAGGGCCCCTTAGTGTTTTCAGATATTTTTAAAGTATCCTCTAGTATTTTCAAATGACTAAAAAAATTGAAATGAAAATGCAAAAAAGAGAAACAAAAAAATAGAAAAGGAAAAGGATTTTCAGAAATAAAAACAGATTTTCTATCCTATCTGGGCCCGCAACCAGCTACCTCCCTCGCTAATCGTTGCCCATGCGGAGCCGCGGCTCGCTTCCTCTCTCCCTCTGGATCAGACTAGAAGTATCCCAAGTCGGCCTAACCATGGACCATACCCCTTCGACCCTCTTTTTGTCATCTTCAACCTCTAGACGAGGAGAAGAAGCTCGTTGAAGCTCCCTCCACCGCCCGATGCGCTGCCAGGGCACTGCGATGCATGTCGCCGCCCCTGGATGCCTACAAGTACTCGTAGCCGCTGCACAAGAAGCCCTAGCACGCCACTGTTTCCCCTTCCTCGCCCAATCCCGCATACAGACCAAACCCTAGCCTCTCGGGCTCCACTACGCCCTACCATTCCGAGCCGCCTTGAGCTCCATCGAGAAATATTTTGTGACTGTTGTGATGTTCGCATCCTCTACGCCAAATTATGCAAGATGGGGAGCCCCTAGCTGCCTAATTGAACCCTCTTGTCCAAGCTCCGGCCACCGTCGTCATTGATTCCGGCCACCCCAAGTCCTATCGTCGATCCCTTCCTGCTCCTGGTGAACTAACGGCCATCGTGGCCCTCTCCAATTCCTCCCTCTCCCTCTGGTTCACCTCATCGACGACCACCTGCCACCACCACTGTTGTTCATCATCGTTGTCCATGCTCCTGTGGGCAATAAGTGGCGGCGCCACCACTATAAGGTCACCCATGTCTCGCTCTCTCCAACGCACTTCTGGGCGAGCTTAGGAGCGACGGATCCGGGCACCACCTAGGAGCACCCCATTGATGACGTCAGCTAGGCATCATGCTGGCAACATAATCCCTTTTTTATTAAATGTTTTTGTATTTATTTTTCTAGAAATATAAATACCCTTGTGGGCCCTAGATGTCAGTATTTTAATAATTTCAGTAGTTGTTTTCTGTAGTTAATAAAACTATGACATGTGGGCCAAGATGGTAAATAATTCATATATTCCAAATTGTTTAATTGTTTTTAAAATGATTTAAAATGGATTTAAATTGGGAAAATTCATAACTAATTCATATTAAATCAGAAAAATATGTATAATATATAAAAATGATCAGAAAAACAAGATCTATATTTTAGTATAAAATTCATGCATTGTTAATCAATTTTAATTGTAACTTTAATTAGAGGAACAAAATGATCCCATTAGAGGTGTATCCGGGGTTTCTAGTATTAGGGTTTACATCCCTTTGGACCCCGTTTAAAATGTTAATATTGTACTAGGGTTTCATTTCGGCACCCTTTAATGTGTCATATCATCATTCTTGATTGAGAAGTGGATCAATGCCATGTGTTGATTGTTTCCCTTCCTTTTCGGTGTTTTACTTCTTCCTGGTAGAATTCGAGAATGAGTCCATGATCGTAGACAGAAATCAACACCATCGAAGATCAAATATAAATACTTGACCAACTGTAATCGAGTCACGTACAAGGTTTACGAAGATCTGCTTATTGGGCAAGCATAGCCCCACCATTATACAATCCCATGCTTTCAAAGTATTTCATTCTTGCCATGATGCATACGATTTTACTGTGGTGTTTTATAGATAGATAGAGTATTCCTATCTGCCACATTACTTCCTTTAAGCCTATATTACCTAATCCACTACTCCTAGCTTAACTAGGTTTGGCTTGTGTGCACTTCTAGAGCTTGTATCTGTGTCCTGCTTAGCCATGCTTAGTTGTTGAGGCTGGATCAACCAGTTGTTGTACCAGAGGTACACATGAATTTAGTATGACAAGAGAACAAGATATGTTGATGAGATTAGATTATTGGAGAGGTTAATCATGCTAAGGATTGGATGGGAGGCCACATTGGGATGTGGTTTTTGCAGTTCCATACTCGACACCCCTAGGATCAAGTTCTTGCCTTTGGAACCAAGATCGAGCATACAACCACGTGGGGTCTTGGGAACCCCTAACCCTAACTTGCCTAGTTTGATCCATGAGTCCATAGTTTGAGATTTGGATTTGGCATCTGCATTTTGGATGGGTTGAATATGGTGCATCATATAGGGTGTCCCCAAGGAGGAGGGCTCTGTAGGGCCTGACTCTAGATTAATGGACATAGAGATTGGGACCAAGCTATGAGTGTGGCTGACTATAGCAGACGAACTACCCATCTTGGTGAATCATGGATTAGGCAAAAGTAAGGTGAAGGTTTTGGTTGATCGCCGCTGCCGTCTCTCTAAGGAAGCGAGCTAAATGTTAACTAGCATTAAGAGAAGGTCGACATGTGTAGGTAAAGTTGTACACCCATGCAGGGTTAAATCTTTTCAAAAAGCTGTGTCCATGGTTATGGACGACTTGGAACCAGATTCTAAGATCATAGAGAACATTAACCTAATCGTAAGACTTGACAGATCAACGTGTTTTTAAGGATGCTTCCTCAGGGTGCGAGGGGGTGATCCTAGTTGAGGTTTTGATGATGATGATGATTTGGTGGATATCAAAAGATGATGATCAATTGGTTGGATATGTCGCTCTCTTATCCCCTTTTAAAATGTTCTGATTAGACGAGTTTCTACTCCCTCTTGTTTTAAAAGCAAAGATAGCTTTATGCAAAATAACTCCACCAACCATAAGTCTTGTGGAGTACACATGTACTCACCCTTGCTTCATTGATACCTTTGCTGCAGAGTAAGTGTTCCCCTGAAGATGAGTTTGGTATGACATCGACATCGATGAGTAGTTTTGGGTTCTCGGCCGATAGCCTAGAACCTATGGGATGGGACATCATCATTATGCTTTAGGACTCTTAGGACATTTGTTAAGTTTGGTATACTCAATAGCATAATTTGCCTTCCATTGTTTGATGATTGTTGTCGGTGACCTATCCTTGTAATAATTTGGGTTCTCTGGTCAGTTATGAGCTTGGTGTAATAATTTTTGTGTCGTAGGGTCACTTTTGTGTTACCGATTCATCACTGGATATCCTCAAGATCTAGATTAGGCTTAGATTAAGGTCTGGGATTTGTCCTACCCTGATCATAGGGGTGTCACAAATATCATCAAGAACTCAGCCAAAGATATCTGCAATAAGAGGGCAATCGGTGCCTTCAATGACGACCTATGCAGAAAATAATTCATAGAGGACATGGGTTAGGTAAAACCAAAAACATATCCTAGCTGATGGACATGGTGACTAGGTCGACCGATGGTGAAGACACAGTTAACAACAAGCTGGGGCGCTCACCCGAAGAATACCGCGGCAAGGAAAACACTGACAATAGGAGGCGCGCAACTATGATGGTTATGGCGGGCCAAGTAACGCCACGGCTGGTTCTATCAATGAGTACAATCGTAGAGGCGACAACCATAGTGAGGATATCGAGGAATCGAGACTAAGCTGGACCAAGAGGGACAGGGCAACAATACCGGCCAAGACCACCCAGATACGCCCCAATACCAGTAGTACAAATGTTCGATGGACCATGCCACATGCATTACTATGTTGACTCGGAAGGGAGAAGGAGATCAAATCATCTCATGAAGGACTATCGCACCTTTTGGGGCTTCAGCCGGCATATAGCAGCAAGGTGGCTGAGGCAAAAAAATAGGGATATAACACTACACCTAGGGCACTAGCACTGAATGCACCATCACCACCACCACCACCAGGGGCACCCCCGGCAGCCGTGGCAGTCTAGTAGCAACCCGAGGCAAACTGAGAACATAACAATGAGTACCCAAGGTCTAGGGGAGCAATGCACATGATCCAGAAGGGCCCCCCTCTAACAGAATGCAAAAACTGGTCACTAGACAAGTTAACATGGCATTAAAGACACCACCACCAACACATGAATATCTCCACTAGTTTGAGCAGGAGATCACCTTTAGTAGAGCTGATCACCCCCTTCAGATCCCACTGACTGGGTCATTCGGTATTAATAGTTGAAGCCCAAATTGGCGGGTTCGACATGAGTAAAGTTTTTATGGACATAGGAAGCAGGATCAACCTCATCTATGCTAAGAAGTTGTGCGTAATGAATTGCTCTCTGACCAATCAAACTCCAATGGATACCTCCTTCCATGGCATCGTCCCGGGCAAAGCTGAGGTTCATTTAGGAAAGATCTACCTTGATGGTGTTTTCGGTACCTGAGAAAATTTCAGGCGAGAAAAAATCAAGTTTGAAGTCATGGACTGGCCATCACAATACCATGCAAATCCTAGGGCGCCCAGCATTTGCACGATTCATGGCGGTACCACACTATACGTACCTCATGATGAAGATGCCATTACCCAATGGAAGCACGATTTTATGCCAGAAGCAACAAGCTCCATACCTGACCAATCTTTCAACACAGGAAAGGACACAAAGGAAGTGTAGGTCCATATGACGGACCCGGAGAAAACAACCTATGTGGCCTCTAACCTTAGTTTCGCATAGGAAATCGCGCTCGTCGAGTTCCTACATGAGCGTTGGGAAATTTTCGCATGGGTCTGTGACATGCCAAGAATTCCTCGAGAACTCGCCGAGCATGCACTCAACATCTATCCCAATGCACGACCAGTAAAACAATCACTTCGTCCCTTCGCGGAGCCAATACGCAAGGCCATTGGAAAAAACTCCATCACCTACTCGATGCAAGATTCATCAAGGAAATCAAAAAATCAACATGGGTTGTTAACCCAGTGTGCGTCCCAAAGAAAAATATGGTCGAACTACGCATGTGCATCGACTTCACCACATTGAATAAGCATTGTCGAAAGGATCACTTCCCCCTCTTGCAAATCAATCAAATCATCGATGCAACCGGCGGGTGTGAACGTCTTTCCTTCTTGGATGCATACTCCGAGTACTACCAGATCTAGATGCAGGAAGAATACCAAGACAAGACAACATTTATCACACCTTATGGTGTATTCTGCTACACGACAATGCCTTTCGGGCTGAAGAATGCGGGTTCCACCTACCATCGGATGATGCAAAACTGCCTCAGAAACCAAATTGGTAGAAACGTCAAGTCTACATCGACGATGTCATAATTACAAAAATAAAAGAGTCTACTTTTATCGATGATCTGCACGAAACATCCAATAATCTTGACAAGTACTACATCAAGCCCAATCTGACAAAGTGCTACTTTGGAGTCCCTGCTAGGCAACTCCTCTAATACCTCGTGTCAACCAGAAGAATTGAAGAAAATCCCGAAAATATACAGGAGATCCTAACAATGAAGAAGCCGACAAACTTATGAGGCATCCAGCAGCTGGCTGGGCGTGTGGCGGAACTAAGTCGATTCGTCGCTAGGCTAGGAGAAAAAGCACTACCATTTTATGTATTCCTGAAGAAATCAGACACTTTTGAGTGGACTTACGAAGCCCAACAAGCCATTGCGAACCTTAAGAAAACACTATCGAAATCACCAGTTTTAATGTCATCCAAGGAAAAGAAACCACTACTATTGTACATCACCACCATCAACGAAGTGGTCAGCATGGCACTGGTCGTTGAATGACCTAAAGAAGGAAAAAATTGTGGTGTCCAATGGCCAGTCTAATACCAGAGCGAGGTGATATGTACGTCCAAGCAAAGGTACCCACACTATCAAAAACTCGCATATGGTGTCTTCATGACGGCGCACAAACCGTGTCACTATTTCTTAGAGCATCTTATAGTGGTGGTCAAGGAGGCTCCCCTTTCTAACATCATCAACAATCCCGAAGCTACGGGAAGTGTCTCTCTCTAGGGCATTGAGCTATCTCCTTGAGACATCACGTGTGAGAAGCAAAAAACAATAAAGTCTTAGGTCATTCCTAACTTCACCATGAAGTGGATGGAACTCCAAAGTGCAGGTCCCCCCAGATTTGTCGAGTCCATGGACCATGAACTTCAATGGATCCAAAAGAACTGAGGGAGCAGGAGCTAGCGTCATACTGATATCACCGCAAGTTGACAAAATACGCTACATACTTCGGATGAGCTTCCCGGACACATCAAAGAACGAAGTAGAATACGAGGCCCTATTACACGGCATGCGTATGGCAAAAGCCTACGGTGCAACTCACCTCAACATGGTCGCATACCGTGACATGTACAACATCATGGAGGGTTACTTCAACAGGTGTGAGGTCTCCCATATCAGCAGAGCAAACAATGAGGAAGTCGGCAATCTTGCAAACATCGGGTCCCTCTGTCTACCCATGCCACCCGAGGTTTTCTGGGAGGAAATCAGTGAACTCTCCATCAAAGTCGAAAAAAGCCACTAAAGCCATAGAACCAAAGGAACGTAAGGGGGGAAACCACAGATTGACTCGTGGGCTGCACCATCACCTGATCCCACACTTGCTCCAGAAGACGAGGAAGAACCCGAATATGTCATGATGATAGAAACTGCGCGGATGTAGCCGTACCTAGCATACATGATAAACGGAGAACTCCTGGAAGATACAGTCGAAGCACGACGCATCACCTGTCGGTCCAGGGCCTTCCAGGTAATAAAGGGAGAACTCTACAAAAAAAGTATCTAGGGTGTGCTCCAACAATGCGTGACACCCGAGGAATCGAAGCTAATCCCAAGGACATCCATGAACGGATATGCCGCCACCACGCCAGTAGCTGAGCAATATCAGCAAAGGCCTTCCACGTAGGATTCTACTAGCTCACAGCGGTCTAGGACGCAAAAGATATAATGAGAACATGTGAAGCATGCGAGCGATTCACTACAAAACCTAACGCACCTGCGGTGGAACTAGCCCGTATACCTTTGGCTTGGCCATTCGCCTAGTGGGGACTCGACATGGTGGGTAAACTCCACAAATCATCTTCTGGAGGATATGTATTTCCGCTTGTCGCAGTCGACAAATTCACCAAGTGGATTGAAGCAATGCCTGTCACCAGCCAAGATGCTACTTTAGCCATTAGCTTCATCAAGTAAATAGTTTTCCACTTCAGCGTGCATCCAAGTGAGATATGTGTCGGTCGCCCACCCGCAAACTAATGACCAGGTGGAAAAAGGCCAATGGACTTGTGACCAATGGCATGAAGAAAAGGCTACTAACACCACTTGAAAGAGCAAAAGGCGCTTAGGTAGATGAGCTTTCCTCCTTCGTAAGGAGTTTACGCACAACCCCAAACACCGCTACACAAGAATCTCCTTTCTTCCTGGTCCACGGAGCTGACATCGTGCTTCTAGTGGATATAGCTCACGAGGATCCTCGGGTCAACACATACGATGAAGAAACCTCTACAGAGGCACTCTAAGACGACGTAGACGCACTAGACGAAGCTCGAGACATCACACTCGCAAGAGAAACCGTGTACCATCAAAGCCTACGCAACTACCAGACCCGTCGATTGCTTCCTAGATCCTTTGTTGTAGGGGACCTGGTCCTTCGCCTCAAGAAAGATGGCCATTATAAACTCGAGTCACCATGGGAAGGACCCTACATTGTCACAGAAGTCCCTGGCAGAGCATATCTCCTCCAAGGCAAGAAGACCGGAGTCAAGTACTCCAACCAGTGGAATGTTGCGCAGCTGTGATGATTCTACGCCTAGAACATTTACTTCTTGTAATGTACTTTCAATAAGGCCAACGACCATGATACTTAGCCAAAAGAACCACGTTTACTTCCAATAAGGCCAAAGGCTAGGTGACTAAGCCAGAACATGTACCTCCGTAGTCGATATTAATAAATCTAAGTTCTCTCAACCGAGTCTCATTTTCATTACTCTACTTTCTACTACACATGATACTTGGGGGCTCAGTCAAGCAATCTATTATATAATCGTACTCCGATACTCGGGCGCTTCGCTACTCTGGGAAAACTCAAAAATTCTTTGACTTCACAGTGAAATACGTCCAAAGTGCGCTTTCACCCGAGTAGCTGATCCGGCCCATCGGACATCAGGCTAACGAAAAGGTCTCGAGCATGATGCACCTACAATGGCAATTGGCATACACATATAAAATTACAAATAACAAAAGATATATTTCGGTTGGCATACATACAGGCTTTACATAGTTTACATGTCCTTTTTTACAGGGTCACTATCTAACTATATGGGAAGTTGAGAAAAAACTCTTGATCTGTGTCAAGACACCGACGGATTATACGAATGGCATGCTGACGAGTAGCCACATAATGAGGAGCCATAGCTACCATACCACCAGCTAGAGGACACAGAAGACTCCGCGATACAACATCTAAATCATCCATTGGGTGGTGTACATGCACCCAAGCAAGAGCGACCTTGGCACCCGCAATAAGCTAAAACTTGATAAAATGGTGGATCGCTTCACCCCATTGTAATTTCTACATCAGTGCAGCCAGTCCCCGCGGTTGCGGGTCTCTAGGAAACATGGCATTATATACCACTGCCAAGGCAGAACGATAGCACTCGATAAATTCATCCACCTCAGCCACTCCATCCTGAAGCAGTGCCAAAGTATACCCCCTCTTATGGTTAGTCCAGAAATCCGTACCGGCACCCAATGAAGCATCCATCAAAGCACTCATCCGAGCTTTTAAGACGTTGAGACTCCTCCACCGCACTTAAGCAGATTCCTGGAAGAAACAGAAAAATTAGTATACATAGTAAAAATCAAGACACTCGGGGGGCTTTGTGACAAAAACTTACATAGCATACTTTCGCTCACCCTCGAATTCTCGTCAAGAATATATTCCTCATGTTCCGTGGCTTTCTTTGTTTTGTGAGACGTCCACATGGGCCTTTATCACCCGAAGTTCCCCTTCCGACTGCTTGATGTGGTGTATTTTGTCGGCATAGAGCGGAGGATCAATATATTGGATGACAGTATGGTGTTGGCAGGAACATTTTCCTCTATTGATGAAAGTTGTTGACCCGAAGGAGAGGGAGCACCCGGTAGAATAGGAGTAGTCAGAGGAATGGATGTAGCCGAAGGACTAGGTGAGTAAGATACATTCTGAAGGAAGAAAGAAAATGCAAGACAATAATCAGCAAGAAAGATTCAGCAGGCATACTCATTATTTAAACTTACTGGAAGATTCAAGATACAAAATATCAATGTTCTCCAACACCAAAAGACCTGAAAACTATACATGGAACATGATTCATTACAAGAAGTTAACATAAATAAAACTATAGCTATAGACTAAGTGGCGCAACTAGCAGCAGCAGGAGTGCTGGTCGACGCAGCAGCAGTCAAAGCTTTGGCAGATGGAGGAGCAGCCAAAGTTTTTGAAAAATGGGCAGTAAGAGCAGCATGTTAGTCCTTACATATATCAAGAAGCTCTCTAGAGAACTTCTTGATTTTATTAAAATAAGGCTCGAGGTCGACCTCTTTGCCTATGTAAGTGACTAGGATGGAGGATCTAACCTTATCCTAGTCGACATTTTCACCATGCACCAAGGCTAAAGCCATTGCACTTTTTGCACACCGATCTTCGCCTGGATCAGCCTGTAGCCGGTGAGGGGATTCGGGTCAGCATTGAAAATATTGGTAAGAGTGTTGAGGTCTAACAGGACATCTTTGTGAGGGAAGATCTCTGCGTGAAGACTCTTGAAGGCACGGCGGGAGAGGGTCAGAAGGTTCTGGCCGCGAACATAGTTCCCTTCCAAGACACTAAGAGCATCCATCAAAGCATCGACATGTTGATCCTCAGCCAGTCCTAGCGAGAAATTGATGATCTCTGCGAAAAGGAAGAAAGTGCAAGTATATCTTGATCCGAGAACTAGATAAAAAATGTCGGGTTACATTACAGGATAGAAACTTACTCGTCAAGGAGGAATCAACTCTTTAAGCCTCTTCCGAAGATTCTCGTCCTGTTCTGCCAAAGTAGTAGCTTCAGCCTCCCACTTCTCCACTTCGCCTTTGGCTACTGCTTGAGCTTTTTTGAGTTTCGCTTCTGCGGCCTTCTGTCTAACTTCAAGTTCATCTGTGCGCTTCAGGTCAACTTCATGAATAACCTTGGACTCATCAATAGCAGCTACAATAGAAGATGAAGTTATTCAAAAGAAAAACTACTAGAGCAGAATGTTTAAAGAAAGTAAAGGGCAAAGAACAAGGAACCTTTGACGGAGGAAGCATCATGTTGGATCATGATAAAGAGAGTTGCCATTTCAACCATCTCGGGCATTAGTGGCTGAAGGAAATCAAAACATTCTCAAACACTTGGGGGTTGCATGGTAAAATAGGGCACGATAAAATAAATGGGACAGACACTTACATTACTCATGTCAGGTTTAGCAGGGTCCTCCGATAGTACTATACCCTTGCCAACATTCTTCAAATTCTTACGGGAAGGATCTTCAGGGGTCATCACAAGATCTTTCAGGGTCAGTTCACCCGCGTTTTCTCCATGTGGGCTGGTTGCTTTCGTCATTTTCATGGGTGACTTGGCCACAACATCCGCCCCATCGGTTGCATTGGCAATGGGCAATTCTGGAGAGAAAATTCCTCCTCATCGCCACTAGTTCAAAGCACAAGTAACTTCATATAAAAGCATAAAAAAGGGGAATCTTTGAAGAAAAAAGAACAGGATAGATACTTACAAGCCGACATTCTGAGAAAACTGAAGAAGTGCCCTTTTCCTGGGAAGAGCCGTTCTTAGTGGTTGAACCCTCTACGGCTTAGCAGCACTAGGATCATTGGAATCTTCATTATTTTGGACGTCCACTTCATCTCGCTTCCTTTTCCTTAGCTGGCTAAACCTTCGCGGATGAAACAGCTTCGGTTGGAGTGTCTGAGGAATGGGAGACAGAGTTTTCCTCTTGTTCCTCATTCTCTCCCACAACGTCATCCTTGGTGATTTCTTCAGATGTCGTAGAAGCGTTAGGCAACTCACATTTTTCAGGAAAAGGAGGAAGGGAGTCCAGATGATCATGACCCTATGAAAGAAGCAGGACCAGACAAAAAATAAGATTATGAAATGGCAAAAGCATAAAAATTAAAAATAAGGAAGTAAACTTACATCAAGAACAAGTTTCTTCTTGCCATAAGATTCGATTCGACACTCTGATGGCACATCATCTTTGTTCATGAGCGTGGTGAAGGATATCACCCTTTTCTCAAGATCAGCAATGGGAAAAAATTTGGGGAGATCCTCATCGAGTCCTTCTTCTGAGAATATGCCCACATACCCGATAATATGGCTTGGAGAGGTTGGATGTGGATTCGAAGGAAATAGGCCATGATTTGCAAATCTAAAAGTTCGTGCCTGGCTTGGGTGCGCAAATGGTCAATCTGATCTAGCAGCGGCTTGATCTCCTTCATCTCATCGACACTTGGGCGTTGCTATCAGGAATTAAGCTTCATGTAGGTTTTCTTTGGGTCAAAAGGCGCCAAACCGAAGGATTGACCCTCAACCTGCTAGTCCTTGATGTAGAACCATTTTGATCACCAACCTTGAACATAATCCGCAATCTTGAAATCAGAGTACTCGATGTCCGATCGGGCGGAGATTATGGTGCCACCAACGTCATATATGACAATTTTGTTGGTGTTTATTTGAACAGAGAAAAAATGCTTCCAAATGCCCCAATGGGGACGCATCCCGAGGAAATATTCGCAGAGGGTGATGAAACAAGCTCTGTGGACAATTGAGATGGGCATGAGCTGGTAGAGCTGCATGCCATAAGCAAAGACGAGCCCACAAAGAAGATCATGGGCAGGAAGAGAAAGGCTGCGAAAGAGGAGGGATAGAAACATTACCTGCCATCCCTGTTCAGGTGTAGGAGTTGATTCGTCACCGGGAAGCTTGAAGGCATTTTCTAGAAGGAGGCCATATTAGCGGCCATCACGCAGCTCTCGTACCGAGTACTATAAGGGTTCGCACCCAATGGCTGACGACTTGGCGGCCGTAGCATCGGCAGCGTAGGAAGCACCCTTACTCTTGCCCATGGTGGTTAGGTTGAACTTAGTGCAGACGTGAGGGGAGCAACAGCACATAACAAGATTGAGCGCGAGGAAGAAGAAGAAGAAGCTTGTAGCAGAGGGGAGAAGGAGCTGTAAAAAATCCCCCCTCGGTGCTTATAAATGACCCATTACATCCCAGGATTGTTGGATCCAGAAGACATGGAGTCACGATGAAACCTAAGGGCTCCGCATGTTTAGAGTTAAAAAAGGGATCTGCTATAATGAGAATTAATTACCGCGGTAACTTCAGAGAAAATTGCGTGGTGCCTCGATTCTTGTGCAACATGGGAAGCAATGAAAATACTTTGGATGTACCAACAAGGAACTTGAAGAAATAATTCTAATGCCTAAGTCGATCAAATTCCTCAGATGATAGACTTGAGCCTATGCTCGGACGCAAGCATTCAAATATATCCTCGGGGGGTACTCCCATTGGGAGCGTTGTTCGTGCACCCGATTTTTTTTGATGATTCCAGAAAGAGAAGACATGAGTCGAGAATTTCCTCACATGATGAAGACTAGAGCCTACACTCGAATACAAATATTCGACTGTATCCTCGGGGGCTACTCCCATCGGGAGCGCTGATCATGCACCTGATAGAAAAAATAAAAAACTCCTCCAAAGTCGATAACGAAGAAGATGAAAGACTTGAGCCTACACTCGAATACAAATATTCTGCTATAGCCTCGGGGGCTACTCCCATTGGGAGCGCTGGCCGATTAAAATATAAAGCCAACTAATAACAAAAAAACATATGAGTTTTACGCAAGTGTATCCTCACACGGTTACTCCCATCAGGAGCGTTAGAACAGCGCACCCCATAAAAATGATAAGCTGGCAACTGCAGAAACTCCAATAGCCAAACAAGACAGTCGATAAATTATTAAAAAAAATCGGACCGTGTTCGTCATGATAACATGTCTGAATGCCGTGTCTATCAACATGAAGCTAAGACCCCAGGATCCGCCCTATGAGGCCTAGTAATCGCACTTCAATGCGCTCTACTCGTAATTTTCCATGGCCATGATATGATGAAAAATCCCGATGGACACGTTGGGTTCCCAAAACATAAATCTGGAATTCAGTAATCGGTAAGACCTCCGCAGCCCAAACTGAGTTACACCGGTATATACCGAGTTCGAGTGCGGGGATTTGAGCTTGAAGTAGGTTCACAATGTTTTTGCCCAAGAGAAATTAATTGGTTCCCGGTCCGTCAGATGCACCAGACTCGTTATACCAAAATCCCCATAAATAAATTATTTATGAATACAAAAGTCACCCAAAGAAAACTTCAGGTCCAATAAAGAAAATATCTTTAAAACTCAACCCGAAACTACGATTCGGGTAGAGTCTCGGGGGCTACTTACATGGGTATGACTTATCGGGTTCCTGTAATTGGTATATACCTAGTACATACTTAGACTACAGCCCAAGGCCCACAAATAACTAGAAGTCCTAAAAGCATCTGCATCCCAGGAACCGAACGTGTTTATCAAGCTAGAAATACCAACCGACATAGTCAAATATTTGTAAACAAACGTGTAACCTGTCCGTGTTGGAATCTGAGACCTAGCCTCTCATATACATGATGGGAGGAGCTGACAAAGAGGTCACCATAGCTTTGAGCGAAGCACAACCCGCCATGAGTCAGATTACATCTAGCAATCGGTGACTCTATAACCCTCTGCTTCATAATCAGGCAGGACTTCGACTCCTTGTTTGTCTGATAGGCCGACGAAATCACCAGCGCTCTCTTTCCATCAAACCAAAGTCCATAATAATAGACAATGTCGAGGTCACCCCTTGTAACTTTTGATCTGAAACACCTTTCAGTTCATTTCATTCTCCTTCGGGATTCTTCGAAACGATTCTGATTCTCTCTCAGAACACCCCCGGTGTTCCTTTCTCTTTCTTCTAGTGATTCCATTAATTCCATAATGATCTCCAGGCATCATAAAGCCCTTAAGCATGTTAACCTGAGTTTTGGGAACATCACAGACATGATTGTTATTTCTCTCGGATCAATGATCAATAGTGAGAGAGGGATGCCCATAATGACCCCTGTGCATTCCACAATTTCATCGTCATTTGAAGCACAAATGTCAAGTCCAGTTCCCTTTGTTACTTTGATACCTTACTTGTCCAAGACTTGATCATCAGTATCATGATACCTTGTTCAATCTCGTTACTAACAAGTGTTGTTTTACTCGTTCCCGTGATATTCCATCAATGTGGCCTAGTCACATGCTACGCAGCTTATGGATGCAATCTCACCGAGAGGTCCTAGTGTATCTTCCCCCCACTCGGGAGAACAAATCTCGATCTTGATACATGCGCCTCAACGTGTCCCTATGGAATACCCAACATACACCTTTATAATCACCCTGCTACGGTGTGACGGTTGATGTAGTCACAGAAACCGCGGGTGACAGTGATTAAACAAGATCTCATGGTCTAAGGATTAAGACACTTTGTTTCTAACTATTGCAACTATGAACTTTGTGACTTGATCATGCTGCAATACTTATATGGGTAATGTCCATCACACCATATTACCAATAATGTGACTTCATTGTCAACTGGCATAAATGCTCCATGATTAGGAAACCTTGATCATCGTGTGCCTAATGAACTAGTTGTATATAGGCTACTAGGGACTGTTTGGTTTGTTTACCACACCTCTATCAATGTTTTTGATTGATATATTTATAGCATGATATAAAACTATTGTGAACTAATGAGATGTGATAATAAACACCTTTACTATTTGCCTCTAGAGCATATCTCCTTCATCTTTGCCCCCACCGGCACATCTTCTGCTCGATGGCGCTAGCCGTGGTTGCGTGTTGCCATCAACGATTCCCAGAGTGTGTGTTGAAGGTAAGCCTTGGTAGCTATATGTTCTTTACGATCTTTTCATTCTCCCTCCCGTGTCTAAATCTTTTGCTGCTCCTTTTCTGTAGCGACCAACGTCGAAATGAGACAAGCGATAAGTACATCGATGATAAAGAATCTTGGCCATCTAGCATAGTAGGTAGGTGCCTCGTAGGTGTTGAAGGGCTGAAGATGGGGCTCAAGAGCATCCACTATGAGGAAAAATCATCTTTTTCAAGTATGTAATCAACATTATCTAATTTCATTACACATGCAGTATCTTCTCAAATGACGTTGATGGATGAGCTAATATCTTTGTTGTCTACCTAATGAAGAATAACTACGTCCATATATTTCTGATGTCGATGAATCACTTTTGTCTGACATGGGATCTAGAGCATGCACTGTTCGAGGAGCATCTGAAGGTGGCATGCTCTTGAGAAGCAACGGAACGAGGCAGGCGAGCACTGTTGAGTAAGACGAGAAGATTGCATGAACTAAATATGGAAACTAAATGATTTGTACATGTATAAGTTTACGATAGAATTTGTTCCGTAACTTGCCATACATTTCTTGGTTCCGACTTTTCTCATAGTGGTCTTCATCATGTATTAGTGGTAGTGTATAATCAAAAAATATTGTAGCATATTTAAATTTTACTTTTCTCTTAGTCATCTACGTTTCTCGAGGATGACTTTGAGGTGCTCTTATTATGCATCGTATCCACTCTCATGTTTGCATGTTACGTGACTATCTGTCCAGGGGCATGTTAAATCGTTTCCTTTATTGATTCGTGGTTTCCATCTGTGGTGGTATGGTAGGCAAACGCTTGTATGCACATGAGTGTCTTTGGTCCCATTGTTAAACTCTAATACGTCAACACGTCTCAAGTCCAGTCGTCGTGTATCAGTCACGTCTTGGCTAGATGTTATACCAAAGCACTAAACCGTCACGTGGTTCTTCGTGAGAGATAATGTGTCGCGCCTATGTATCTCACGTTTCGACCGTTCTATTTGGTGCATGCGTGTCATATCTGCATGTCACCTACATGCCTCATGTTCTATCCTCTCCGTGTATCGACGTGTAGTGTGACTGTGTCATCAAATGATCTGTTATGAGATGTATACCTCCATAAAGTCGATATCAACGAATTTTGCATCGACGTGTTTACCATGTTCTGCTTCTCCTTTGGCGTTTAATAGTCAAGCATTTTTGGCTAACCACTGTGCCCCGGGGCGCAAAGAGAAGTCTAGTTTTCATATGAGTGTTGCAGAACAAGTAGTTCTTATTAGGATTTTATTAGTTTTCCTTGTATTTGACAGTGTGTAGGTGCTATGGAGAATAATGGATAAATCAAGGCAATAGTAATCAAAGAGAGAGCAATATGGAGGAGCTGCGGGCACTAGACTTAGCCATATGAAGATCCAAATGAAGATCCAAGACCATGATGTTGTATCCTTCGACCATATGAGTCCAATGAGCCAAAGAGTGCCCAAATCGAAGTTTGTATGAAGCTAAGACCCCAGGATCCGCCCTATGAGGCCTAGTAATCGCACCTCAATGCGCTCTACTCGTAATTTTCCATGACCATGATATGATGAAAAATCCCGATGGACACGCTGGGTTCCCAAAACATAAATCCGGAATTCAGTAATCGGTAAGACCTCCACAGCCCGAACTAAGTTACACCGGTATAAACCAAGTTCGAGTGCGGGGATTTGAGCTTGAAGTAGGTTCACAATGTTTTTGCCCAAGAGAAATTAATTGGTTCCTGGTCCGTCAGATGCACCAGACTCGTTATACCAAAATCCCATGAATAAATTATTTATGAATACAAAAGTCACCCAAAGAAAACTTTAGGTCCAATAAAGAAAATATCTTTAAAACTCAACCCGAATCGGGTAGAGTCTCGGGGGCTACTTACATGGGTATGACTTATCGGGTTCCTGTAATTGGTATATACCTAGTACATACTTAGACTACAGCCCAAGGCCCACAAATAACTAGAAGTCCTAAAAGCATCTGCAGCCCAGGAACCGAACGTGTTTATCAAGCTAGAAATACCAACCGACATAGTCAAATATTTGTAATCAAACGTGTAACCTGTCCGTGTTGGAATCTGAGAACTAGCCTCTCATATACATGATGGGAGGAGCTGACAAAGAGGTCACAATAGCTTTGAGCGAAGCACAACCCGCCATGAGTCATATTACATCTAGCAATCGGTGACTCTATAACCCTCTGCTTCATAATCAGGCAGGACTTCGACTCCCTTGTTTGTCTGATAGGCCGACGAAATCACCAGTGCTCTCTTTACATCAAACCAAAGTCCATAATAATAGACAATGTCGAGGTTACCCCTCGTAACTTTTGATCTGAAACACCTTTCAGTTCATTTCATTCTCCTTCAGGATTCTCCGAAACGATTCTGATTCTCTCTCGGAACACCCCTGGTGTTCCTTTCTCTTTCTTCTAGTGATTCCATTGATTCCATAATGATCTCCAGGCATCATAAAGCCCTTAAGCATGTTAACCTGAGTTTTGGGAACATCACAGACATGATTGTTATTTCTCTCGGATCAATGATCAATAGCGAGAGAGGGATGCCCATAATGACCCCTGTGCATTCCACAATTTCATCATCATTTGAAGCACAAATGTCAAGTCCAGTTCCCTTTGTTACTTTGATACCTTACTTGTCCAAGACTTGATCATCAGTATCATGATACCTTGTTCAATCTCGTTACTAACAAGTGTTGTTTTACTCGTTCCCGTGATATTCCATCAATGTGGCCTAGTCACATGCTACGCAGCTTATGGATGCAATCTCACCGAGAGGTCCTAGTGTATCTTCCCCCACTCGGGAGAACAAATCTCGATCTTGATACATGCGCCTCAACGTGTCCCTATGGAATACCCAACATACACCTTTATAATCACCCTGCTACGGTGTGACGGTTGATGTAGTCACAGAAACCGCGGGTGACAGTGATTAAACAAGATATCATGGTCTAAGGATTAAGACACTTCGTTTCTAACTATTTCAACTATGAACTTTGTGACTTGATCATGCTGCAATACTTATATGGGTAATGTCCATCACACCATATTACCAATAATGTGACTTCATTGTCAACTGGCATAAATGCTCCATGATTAGGAAACCTTGATCATCGATGCCCAATGAACTAGTTGTATATAGGCTACTAGGGACTGTTTGGTTTGTTTACCACACCTCTATCAATGTTTTTGATTGATATATTTATAGCATGATATAAAACTATTGTGAACTAATAAGATGTGATAATAAACATCTTTACTATTTGCCTCTAGAGCATATCTCCTTCATCTTCGCCCCCACCGGCACATCTTCTGCTTGATGGCGCTAGCCGTGGTTGCGTATTGCCATCAACGATTCCCAGAGCGTGTGCTGAAGGTAAGACTTAGTAGCTATATGTTCTTTACGATCTTTTCATTCTCCCTCCCATGTCTAAATCTTTTGCTGCTCCTTTTCTACAGCGACCAACGTCGAAATGAGACAAGCGACAAGTACATCGATGATAAAGAATCTTGGCCATCTAGCATAGTAGGTAGGTGCCTCGTAGGTGTTGAAGGGCTGAAGATGGGGCTCAAGAGCATCCACTATGAGGAAAAATCATCTTTTTCAAGTATGTAATCAACATTATCTAATTTCATTACACATGCAGTATCTTCTCAAATGACGTTGATGGATGAGCTAATATCTTTGTTGTCTACCTAATGAAGAATAACTACATCCATATATTTCTGATGTCGATGAATCACTTTTGTCTAACGTGGGATCTAGAGCATGCACTGTTCGAGGAGCATCTGAAGGTGGCATGCTCTTGAGAAGCAACGGAACGAGGCAGGCGAGCACTATTGAGTAAGACGAGAAGATTGCATGAACTAAATATGGAAACTAAATGATTTGTACATGTATAAGTTTACGATAGAATTTGTTCCGTAACTTGCCATACATTTCTTGGTTCCGACTTTTCTCATAGTGGTCTTCATCATGTATTAGTGGTAGTGTATAATCTAAAAAATATTGTAGCATATTTAAATTTTACTTTTCTCTTAGTCATCTACGTTTCTCGAGGATGACTTTGAGGTGCTCTTATTACGCATCGTATCCACTCTCATGTTTGCATGTTACGTGACTATCTGTCCAGGAGCATGTTAAATCGTTTCCTTTATTGATTCGTGGTTTCCATCTGTGGTGGTATGGTAGGCAAACGCTTGTATGCACATGAGTGTCTTTGGTCCCATTGTTAAACTCTAATACGTCAACACGTCTCAAGTCCAGTCGTCGTGTATCAGTCACGTCTTGGCCAGATGTTATACCAAAGCACTAAACCGTCACGTGGTTCTTCGTGAGAGATAATGTGTCGCCCTATGTATCTCACGTTTCGACCGTTCTATTTGGTGCATGTGTGTCATCGCTGCATGTCACCTACATGCCTCATGTTCTATCCTCTCTGTGTATCGACATGTATTGTGACTGTGTCATCAAATGATCTGTTATGAGATGTATACCTCCATAAAGTCGATATCAACGAATTTTGCATCGACGTGTTTACCATGTTCTGCTTCTCCTTTGGCGTTTAATAGTCAAGCATTTTTGGCTAACCACTGTGCCCCAGGGCGCAAAGAGAAGTCTAGTTTTCATATGAGTGTTGCAGAACAAGTAGTTCTTATTAGGATTTTATTAGTTTTCCTTGTATTTGACAGTGTGTAGGTGCTATGGAGAATAATGGATAAATCAAGGCAATAGTAATCAAAGAGAGAGCAATATGGAGGAGCTGCGGGCACTAGACTTAGCCATATGAAGATCCAAATGAAGATCCAAGACCATGATGTTGTATCCTTCGACCATATGAGTCCAATGAGCCAAAGAATGCCCAAATCGAAGTTTGTATGAGGAAATGGCGTCAAATACTAAAGAGTTCTGAGCTCATAATCACCGTCGGTACGGACCGGTACGGTCGTACCAACCGCCCGTACTACAGGTCTGGATGCGTGTTTTCATAGAATCTGTCTCCATTTGTTCCTGGACCTTCCTTAGGTCATAGACAACATGGGAAGGGCTATTGGAGACCCTCCTAGGCCTATATAAATAGGTGAGGAGTCAAGGGAGAGAGGTATCACCACATACATCCACGGCGGAGCCCTGCCACAACCACCGCATCCAAATCCGCCACCGTGGCGCCTCCACTCGGATCTCCACCATCACCACCACATACGAGGAGAAGGAACTTGGATAATTGGAGGACAAGGCAGCATCCCCTTCATCATCAACCACTTCATCTCCATCAACATCACCGTTCCCCGTCTCACTTATCTCCATTAGTTATAATTGCAATTAATATTGTGGATTTGTATTTGAATTGCTCTGTATACTTTCATTCCATCCATATGATTATGTTGATGGTGTTGATTGTATCCATGCATGAGTAGTTTAACTTGTTTTGGGGGAGATGGAGAAACCCTAGAAATATTATAATATGAAATGAAGATGATCTATAACTTTGTGCTATGAATATGTGTTAGTTCTCTCTCTAGATATTATACGAAGTTGACCATGTAATATTTGCCTTCAGGACTAGAGAGGGAATTACCCTTAGAAGTATGGAATTGCATACATCTTGAGGTGACATATCGTGTTCGACGCTTTACCATATGGACAAGGGGATAAGGAGCGATTCACTAAGCTCATATTGATATCCACGGGGTAACCCTTAATTGCAATGGATCCATAGGTGTTTGGTGAAGCTCGTTGCAGTGGTTATTTAGAGATGTGATGACCGTTGATTTTCTGGGAACATCTTATTATGGAGCTCTCCTCACACATGTTATAACCAAATATATAGGTTTATTCTACTTGTAGTTAATACCAATGCTAGCAGTGTATCCTACACTCCCCGAGAACTCCTAAACCATATTGTCACCACCACAACCACACTCTCTTGTTCTTGTTTAATTTAGTAGTTTATTTTGTTCTTGTTTACTTTTTCTCGCAAACACCAACAACCTTTATAAACTGTTACTTGGAATTAGAGATAACTTACAAGTACTCTGTAGTAAATAGTAACGAGAGGCATAAAGACCACTACCAATAGCTCTCTGTGGTCCGATACTCTTACTTTTGAAGCTAGCTACAGTACAATTTATCTGTGCACTTGCAGTCATCATCATAATAGATTCTTTGCGTCTGATACACCTTCGAATGGATCAGACTCGAACGGCTAAGCATGGCTAAGCAGAACAGATGTAAAAGCTCTAGTAGTGCACACAAGCCAAACCTAGTTATGCTAGGAGCAGTGGATCAGGTAATATAAGCTTCCAAGGGGAATCATGCAATAGATAGGATACTCTATCTATCAATAAAATACCATTGTAGAATTGTATGCATCATGGCCAGAATTGAAATACTTTGAAAGCATGGGATTTTATAATAGTGGAGCTATGCTTTCCTTTGCCCATTGATAACCAAATAACATATGTTCGGAAACCTTGTACTTGACATTATTATAGTTGCTCAAGTATTGATCTTCGATGGTGTTGATCTCTGCCTTCGATCTCGCACTCGATATCATATTCCTATCGGGAAGAACCAAATCACCAGAAAGAAAGGGATTGATGCAATGCTCAAGAAAAATGATGATATGACAAGTTAAATAGTACCGAAATGAACCCCTAAAACATTCTTAACAATTTAAACAGGGTCAGAACACCCTAAGACGGTGTTTCCAGAAAACCCTGAATGCACCTATGGGAGGGGTGGATTCGTTCTCCTAATTAAAATTGTCATGAAAGTTGCTTAACAATGCATGCTTAGCTTTAAAAGGTAGGTCTCACTTTTAGGATCATTTTGATATAATATACACATGCTTATGAATTCATATGAATTAGTTATGAAATTTACAAGATTATACCATTTTTCTGAAAATATTAAAATAATTATTACCTCAGGCTGACGTCCGCACGACATCAGCTCAACTTAACCTAAAATATTTGCACTGCGGCTGTGTCAAGCCGAGGTAACTGCCTAGTGAGGCCTAGGGGACAGGTCACCTGCCACCGTGGCAAACCTTGTCAGTGCCCACGTCATGGCCACCTCGATGACACGTCGATGCCACGTGAGCTCCCGAGTGAGCTTACAGGTGGTGGCTGCCAGCGGCGAGGGAGAGTGTGCGGGGTTGTGGGGTTAAACGCGTTCGATCGGTACTGGCACCGTTGGTTTGTGGTCACCGGAGCACCGGCTGCGATAGCGTCTAGCAGCAGTAAGCGGTGGCGCGTAACACGAGCACAAACCAAGAAACAAAGAAGGGAGAGGAAGGGCGCTTGAGCACCGGTGGCTCACCAGGATGCCATTGGAGGGGTTAGGGAGGGAAGCCGGGGTCAGAGAGGACGGAATCGAGTGGCGGGTCTTTTGGCGGCCGCGGGAAAGACGATGGTGATTGTAGGGATTTGAGTTGTGCCTGCTTTCATACGTCGGCGAGGAGGAATAGGGGATCATGGCGAAGCTCTCAGCCTGACCAGAAGGGACCGGGGAGTGTTGGGGATATACTTTCTGGGTATCCTCACAGTTCCTCACTAACCAGGGTGGCCCACTTCGGGTTAGAGCTTTGCTTCACGGGCAGCCTAGTCGGGGAGAGAAGACGGAGTTCAATCCGGCTACGAGAAGGCCCAGAAGACTTACCGTCTTAGGCCCATAATGTTACTTGTAGTTCAAGATGTACTCTGTAACCGACTCTTAGTCGTAGCCGGATAGATCTCTCCTGTAAACCCTAGGTCGGGTATCTATATAAGCCGTCCTAGGGAGAGCCTTTAGGGCACCAACACTTTAGACCCTCAATAGTCTACAATCTCAACTTACACGGGTGAACCCTTGTAACCCATATTCCGGCTCTGCTGTATT
Source organism: Avena eriantha (assembly GCA_910589775.1). Classification (NCBI taxonomy): domain Eukaryota; kingdom Viridiplantae; phylum Streptophyta; class Magnoliopsida; order Poales; family Poaceae; genus Avena; species Avena eriantha. The sequence goes on along the minus strand of OU342740.1, from coordinate 105,869,367 downwards.
ATTGGATTGCTAGCAGGAGTAGGAGCCGTCCAAAGCCGGCGGATTCGAACCTGGGTAAACTTGTGTGCTCACCGTTCCGGAACACCATACGTCTCACACCCCTCTCTTCCGCATGCCTCGAGGACCCCCTCATGGCGTACTTGTCATCAATCCGACGACAGTTGGCGCCCACCGTGGGGCAAGTGAGCTTCGGATCTGCGTTCCAAGCGGAATCTACAAGAATCGGAATCGGCGAAACTATCGCCGTCGGTCGCATCCTCTACGCCAGCGACGTCCCTCTCATCATTCTCGACGAGACTTGGATTCTGGCTAGGGAAGCCGTGACTGTCTACACAATCATTTCTTTTGGCGAAATCGATGTTTACATCGGCTTCGCTGAACCTGCCCCACCCACCCCAGCGGTGATGATAGAAGGCAGAAGAATCTTCTGGGTCCCCTTTGTCCGCGGAGGCGGCGATAAAGGAAAAACAGGAGTTAGAATTCCGACTTACATATTGTTCGCGAGTAAGTTTATCCAAACTCGCGTTCACTTCAACCGCAACCTTCTCAGCGAGAGTCAGAGGGGTCACAGGAGCAGTTGGAAGCTCCTTGGACCTGATCCTCTCGTTGCGAAGACGCATTTGTTCGAGAAGATCAGAGTGCTTGACGTCCTCTGCTTCTTGCGCTTCTTCTTTGGTAGATAAGTTTCTTTTCTCCAGGCATTGCCTGGCTAGCCGCTGGATCTCTTTAGCAGATTTCCGAGACAGGCCAAACTTGGCAAGTCCCGGATTGCTGAGAAGGTTTTCGGCGAAGGTTTCTGCCGAGGGATCATTACCCAAAGAGGGTTCACCCTTATCTAAACCTGACTCACCCATGGTGAAGTCAGTTTGCGATTCAAGGATCGCAGGATCCGTTGAAGGAGCTAGATCTTCTGCGACAGTTGGAGAAGGAATTATCACCAGCATTGCGGAAGGCTGAGGGGCAGGAGTCGGAGGAGCCACGGCAGGAGAAGCTATGGTAAGATTCCTATGTCGCAAGGGCTTCGAAGAAATTCCCTTCCCCTTGCCCTTGATGAGTTGTTTAGCTCTGAGAATGTAATAAAGACGGAAACATTACATCTCGGAAGAAAATTCGAGTAAAGTGCAAAGGCGGAAGTTGTGATGGAAAGTTACCTCTTCACGACGGGCACCTCCTTTGTGCCAACAGCCACTGTCAGAGCTTTGCGCTTCTTGAGCGCAGCATCCGGCAATGCGACCACCTCTGTCTCCTGAGAAAACTCTAGAGGATATCCTTCGAGTGGAGCAAATTCCGACTCGGGGAGGTCAGCAAGCTGAAAAGAAGAAAACATATCAGTATTGCAATGTAACTTAAAGATTCAAACACATAAAAAGATTTAATGTTAGAAGCTTACCGGCACTACGGGGTTTTCCGCCGTATGCATATCTAGAGAAATCTCCGGGATCCTCCTCTCGATCCGCTCCCTTATCAACCATTTTATCTGGCTTATGTAGCCTTGCGTGGTGTAGGCTCTGGGGCTGATGCAGAGGGAGTCTTTCTTGGACGACGTGATGGAGTGCATCAGTCGGTCTCCGTGCTACTGAAGGGGTTGGATCTGACGTGACACCCAGCATTGGACCAAGTCGGATCCCTTCAGTCCTTTGTGCTTGATCAAGTATTCGATCCGCCTCTTAGCGAGGATTAGATCGTCAGCGAGAGCTGGAGGAGCCTCGTTCCAAGATGGTTGGGCCGTGGCAGCTCCGTCGATGAAAGCCGGCAAAGCAGTGGCTTTGCCGGGAGCCGAAATATCCTTATGATAAAAGAATGTGGCTGGCCACTGTTTGACCGAGTCACTAGCTAAGATCTTGGGATATGCGCGCTCGCGTCTAAGTGAAAAACTAATGGTACCGGTGATGTAAGGAACACCGGCAGTGATAGAATTTCTCTAGACATGGAAATAATACCGGAATAAGGTCAAACTCGGCCTAATGCCGAGAAATCCCTCACACAAAGAAGCGTAAGCGCTCATCTCTAGGAGAGAGTTGGGAGGAAGATGGTGGAGTTGAACAACAAAATGGTCAATCACCTCGGAGAAGAACTCCGAGGGAGGGAATGACAAACCTCTTTCGAGGTGTGTGCCGAAGTGGACCCGCTCGCCGGTGCCCGGGTTGGGGACGGTCTCCCCGATACCGCTCCGCCAGTCGTCAGCGCGGAGGAGCCCTTCTGTCTCCACGCCGCGGAGCTTCTCGTCATCTAACACGTAGGGGATTCAGACCCCGCGGAAGCTTTCCTTCTCCGCCGCCGCTTCCGTCGCCGCCGCTGCCGCCAAGCCGGAAGAGGAAGAAGAAGCCATTTCTCCGGTGAGCAGATGACCTAAGATGGGCGGCGCTAGGAGTTTTTGAGGGAAAGCAGAGGATCTCTGTGCGCGCGGGGGAGATTTGGAGGAGAGGAAAAGGCAAAAGACAGGTGAAGAAAGGAGGAGAATCTTCACCCCTTATATCCACCTAACCGCGCCAAGATTCGTGCAAATGCTACAGTGTAACCGCCACACGTCGTGGAAGGAACTAGGAAGGACCCACACGATGATTACGCCGCCTCGATCTCCGCGTACGCATTCAAACGGCGCCTCGGTTCCGCGCACTGCGGACCCACCAACGGTCGTGCTGACAGGATGTCTGTCAGATGACGTGACTTGACCATGACTTGTGTCAGGTGGCGTTAGAGATCAAGTTCCGGCTTAGTTTGAAATCAAGCTGGAAAATCCGAGTAACCTGTTGATAGGTCCGACTTATTTTTAAAACCCGGATCATATTTTTTGTTGTGAAGTTTCAGGAACCCTTCAAGATTCTGCAAGCCGAAGATCAAGCTAGACGATGATAAATCCGACTTTGGATCTTGGAGGCCTCCGGGGGCTGCTGTTGGGGATATACTTTCCGGGTATCCTCACAGTTCCTCACTGACTAGGGTGGCCCACTTCGGGTTAGAGCTTTGCTTCACTGGCGGCCCAGTCAGGGAGAGAAGACAGAGTCCAATCCGGCTACGGGAAGGCCCAGAAGACTTACCGACTTAGGCCCATAATGTTACTTGTAGTTCAAGATGTACTCTGTAACCGACTCTTAGCGTAGTCGGATAGATCTCTCCTGTAAACCCTAGGTCGGATATCTATATAAGCCGTCCTAGGGAGAGCCTTTAGGACACCAAAACTTTAGACCCTCGATAGTCTACAATCTCAACTTACACGGGCGAACCCTTGTAACCCATATTCCGGCTCTGCCGTATTACTGGATTGCTAGCAGGAGTAGGATCCGTCCAAAGCCGGCGGATTCGAACCTGGGTAAACTTGTGTGCTCACCGTCCTGGAACACCGTACGTCTCACACCCCTCTCTTCCGCACGCCTCGAGGACCCCCTCATGGCGTACTTTTCATCAATCCGACGACAGTTGGCGCCCACCGTAGGGAAAGTGAGCTTCGGATCTGCGTTCCGAGCGGAATCTGCAAGAATCAGAATCGGCGAAACTATCGCCGTCGGTCGCATCCTCTACGCCAGCGACGTCCCTCTCATCGTTCTCGATGAGACTTGGATTCCGGCTAGGGAGGCTGTGACTGCCTACACAATCATGTCTTTTGGCGAGATCGATGTTTACATCGGCTTTGTTGAACCTGCCCCACCCACCCCAGCAGTGATGATAGAGGCAGAAGAATCTTCTGGGTCCCCTTTGTCCACGGAGGCGGCAGAGTTCCGGATCTCAGAAAACCCTAATCCCACCCAGCCTGCACCAATTGTGGAGATAGTGGAGAAATCCGAGCCTGAAGAAGACCTAGCAGTCCAAGTCGAATCTAGAGTGGATCTCCCTGGAGAAGCCGGATCCCAGATCGACCCACCCGTGGAAGTCGAAATCCAGGAGGAGCAAGTCAACGACACTGATTCCGGCTCTAATGACGCCGGGACAGACAGGCCTTTCCTAAGATACACACTGCGACGTATGATACTGCAAGGCGCAAGCGCAAACGCAATTCTCGAGACCATCAAAAGTTTCGACGTGGCTGATCGTGAGAGCCGTAGGTACCTCAGGAAGCACGCGTCGCACTTCGTCGGATATGTGGGATCCGGATCCGACTCTACCGATGCTGGAGAAAACACCGACTCTGTGCTGGAAGCAATTGGAACAAACACCGACGTACCCACATCCTCGGATGAATTGATGACGTCAGCGGACTTCCGAAAGTTCTCCACGGAATATGAAGAGGAGTATAACTCCAAAGCTGCAAAAGAAGGAGAAGCCATGGATGAAGGATCCGGGAAACACTCTCCCAAAGCGCAGGATGACATGGAAGTCGGAGATAATCCCGAAGTCCAGATGTCCGAAAGTACCGATGAGAGCTTGACTCCGGGAAACGGACCCAAAGCCGTCTTTGCTACCGGCGCTGCCAAGAAGGCAAAGAAGAAGAATAAGAAGAACAAGACCCTGGCAAAAGACCCTCTGGCAGAAGAGGTGATTGTCGAGGAATACGAAGAAGACTCGGATTCGAGTTGTGCCTGCTTGCATACGTCGGCGAGGAGGAATAGGGGATCATGGCGAAGCTCTCAGCCTGACCAGAAGGGACCGAGGAGTGTTGGGGATATACTTTTCGGGTATCCTCACAGTTCCTCACTGACCAAGGTGGCCCACTTCGGGTTAGAGCTTTGCTTCACGGGCGGCCCAATCAGGGAGAGAAGACGGAGTCCAATCCGGCTACGGGAAGGCCCAGAAGACTTACCGACTTAGGCCCATAATGTTACTTGTAGTTCAAGATGTACTCTGTAACCGACTCTTAGTCGTAGCCGGATAGATCTCTCCTGTAAACCCTAGACTGGATATCCATATAAGCCGTCCTAGGGAGAGCCTTTAGGGCACCAACACTTTAGACCCTCAATAGTCTACAATCTCAACTTACACGGGCGAACCCTTGTAACCCATATTCCGGCCCTGCCGTATTACTAGATTGCTAGTAAGAATAGGATCCGTTCAAAGCCGGCGGATTCGAACCTGGTTAAACTTGTGTGCTCACCGTCCCGGAACACCGTACGTCTCGCACCAATATCTTCCGCACGCCTCGAGGACCCCCTCATGGCGTACTTGTCATCAATCCGACGACAGGGAGGCCGGAGCTAGCGGCGCTATGAGGTGGCTAGCGGCTAGGGTTTCTAGCACTTGGGAAACATAGAGAGGGACCTCACTCAGAATAGGAGAGATGATAAGCGAGAGAGGGAGGCATCGCAGAGGTTATTATCTACATTCCAGAGCGGCGGCGGGCATCTTGAGGCACGGCGATGATCGACGGTCGGCGGCGAGACAGACAACTCCCGGCATGTCTAGAGGAAGACGACAAGGGCAGGGCGAAGGGGTACGGGCTAGGGACAGGCTGTGTGTGGGCTGCTATTGGGCTGAAACTGCTACGATCAGTGACACAGAGAAGAGAGGGAAGCTCTAGGCCGGCCTGGTTGCTAGGTTTTCGAATTTTTACGGCAAATTGTTTTTCCATTTCCATTTTCTTATTTTCCCTTTTGCAAATTCATTTCAAAACTGTTTTCGATCATTTCAAAAATACCAGAGGGGTTTGTGAAACTATTTAAATATTACACGGGCCCTAACACTATTTGGGCTCCAATATTTTGGTAGTATTCAAAATTCAAAACATTTGGTAGTATTCAAAATTCAAAACATTTTGAATTGCATGTAAAGAGAGAAAGGAATTAGGGTTAGGGTTTTTGAGAACCTTGTGTTCAGTGCATTTTTATACTCAGCAAAAACACATGATGCTCATGACAATGAACATTCAAACCCTAATTAAGAACTAACTAAAACTAGGGTGTTACAATCACCTGGTGGCGGTAGACAAGGATCTGAGATGGCTCCAACCAGGGCCTAGACGTCGGCGGCCGAAGCCTTCTATGCACAACTAGCCATCGGTCGACTACAGTCCGACATGGCAGAAATGCGTATGATCTTTCCGCACTCAAACCATCGGTAAATGGAATCAACGAAATTCTCAACAACATGGTTACGATATTGGATCTGGAGAACATCATGTAGAAATACTTGTCAGCTCCCAAAACATCGTCAATTACCGAGCTGCAGGAAAGGGAAGGTACTTCTCAACTTCCCCCGGTGCCCAATTTGACCCAAACACACTTCACAATGAAATAGGCTACCAAAATCTAGCAAGCCACAACGAACGTGACCACCTCTGCGACCACCTCTGTAACTGGCTTGCAACAGCCAGCCCAGTGTCACTCGGTACGACTATAGTAATGACCGAGGGAGTTACTTGTACGGCTACTCGACAGTTCACCCCACACACTGCTTTTTAGAGCATGTATAATGGGAGGCGCTTAGAGGGGTGCTTACAAAAATAAACCAACCATTTTGCTAAGCATTGGTGTTTATTTGTAGAAGAGGTGCTTAATTAGGCATCCACCTAGTATAAATAAACACCGATGCTTAACGAAAAACCGGTTTATTTTCCTAAGCACTTTGCATTGTACGTGCTCTTATGCAACTCACCCAAATAGAATTCATGTTCCACAACACTAGTGAACATCTCCAAATGCCACAAGAAGGAGACATGTCCTAGAGATAAATAATAAATAATTTTATTATCATATCTCAATTAGTTTTTATATTATGCTATAACTATATCAAGTGAAAACATTGATACAAGTGTGGTTTATTGATACGTGTAAATGCATACATGAACTTTGTAGTTTAATAATACATATTCCCACATTTGTACCATATATAATATTATAACCATGTTTTATATTGATTTTTGGATTTACCAATGATCCCTTTATTTTGGTTATAACTCTGCAGGACAGAAAAATCATGTTTTGTGTATTTTATCTTTCAGAAACGTAGACGAAGTCAAATAGAGGTAGGATTTTAAGAAAGTCAATATTTCGCGAAGAGGGAAAACTTAGAGAACTTGAACGTCACCAGAAGGGCTAGGAATCCTAAAATAGATAGGGGCGCGGCCCACCTAGGTGCACGCGCCACCTACACTCTTTTTCCCTCGGCCATCCAATCCGCCTCAATATTTCGTTCACTGACTTGTTTTGACCTAAAAACTCCTATATTAAACTTCGACACGATATCAGAACATACGGAGGCGAAGATCGAAAATACCAAAACAGATAGCCTGATGGCCGCTGTCGGAGGAAGATTGGAGTCACCTCTGGATGCCTCTCCTCCTCGACTACCCATCACTCTCCATGATGAAAGGTAGTCCACCCATGGACTACGTGTTTATGGTGATAACTTGATCTAATCTCTCTATGTATGATCATTATTGAAGTCTCTAATGTGCCTTGCACGATTATGGATCTATCTATGTAATTCTTATGGTGGATATTATGGTATGAGATAATACTTGTTATGCATTTACCGTTGTGTTAGATCTTTTATGGCTTGTCATACTTTAGAAATATTCTATGATGCATATAATCGGTTGATCTATGCAAAATGCCTTGTTTACCAATGTTATGAGGTACTCCCTCCGTTTCAAAATATAAGATGTTTCAGCTTTGTGAAGGGGAGTGTATCTAGACTGCTTCTAGTGTCTAGGTTCATTTAGATTTAGAGTGAACCTAGACTCTAAAAGGGGTCTAGATACACTCTTTTTACAAAGCTAAAACATCTTATATTTTGGAACGGAGGAAGTATTTGACACCACCAAGTGGAGGTAGATGAGAGATATGTGGTAATACACAACAAATAAATCATCACATTAATGTTTGAAGTGTTTTCCATTAAGAAGTATGATGTATGTAGATACTCCCTCCATCCCGGTTTAAAGGGCCTACGCTATACCTAGGTTGTTTATTTGACCAATAAAATATAGATTATTTTAGACAAATGTTATACCATTAGAAAGTATAAAATCTAAATTTTTCAATGATATAATTTTTATGTTAAATAATTAATATTTTATTAGTCAAATTGATGACCTAGGGATACGCGTAGACCCTTTAAACCGAGACAGAGAGAGTAATGGGTGGCCAAGTGACAACGCCATATGTATTAAATTACACAATATAGCCACACATCCTTTATTTAGAGGTTAAAAGAGAGAAGTATGATATATGATATGACAACAACCAATGCTCGCCTTACTACAAGGGTGACATGTGACCTGGCAGCACAATGAGTATTTCTTTCAACTATGTGTTTTAGAACATATAGCCACCATAAAGTTAACATTGAAACATGACAATTGTATACTTTTATCTATATCATGATCATCACCATAGGTGGAAAGAGAGGATTGAGTAAACCTACGAGCCCATATCCATTATTTTTATAAGAGAAAACCATTGTCTTTTCCTCTTGCATTAAAGAGGATTTGGACACTTTCTTGTTGCATTCCACTCCCAAAAATTAAATAAACCTCATTATTACAACTACACTCATCTAAAGAGAAAAGATAAACCAAACATAAACATGCAAGAGAAAAGATGGAACCAAGTCCAAATGCGAAGAGCACAAAGTTCTAAACAAAACAGAGATAGTGTTCGATGAGAGTCACGTCCCCAGCATGACGTGTGCGTGTGCTGTATTTTTTCACCCTCAGAAAATATGCATGTAGCCATGTCTAATCGGGAGCAGGGAAGAGATGAATTAAGTGGTTCATGGAGGTCCCAACCAGACGGCTGCGTACCCGGGATCAGGGGGTTTGATCCTAGGGTATAAAAATAGCAGAAAATTAGGGCTTGATTATGAAATAGTAAAAGAGACATGATATAAAGATTAATTTTAGCAACAAAATATGCAAGTTTGTGCACAAGTTCACCTTAATTTGCAACTGGTGGTATGAATTTGCACGTGCATCACAAGTAGCTGTATAGCCAATGCTGTTGCCTCAAAAATATATACTCCCTCCGTTCGAACAGAAATAAATGATTTGGATTTGTGTAGAACCGTTAAGTGATTTGGATTTATCTAGAATCATTAAGTGATTTGGATTCATCAAGATTCATATGTATCTAGACGTGTTTTAGTGTATAGATACATGTGAATCTAAACAAATGCAAGTCACTTATTTTCAGACAGAGACGTGATTGGAAAACTTATACTTTTGATGGGTCGGATTGCTGACAGCGAGTAAGGAAAAACATAACAATAGCATTGCAGAGAAATATGTGCAAGCAAAGATAGGCTTCAGTATTTTACTTAATTCAGTCTTAGATGAGCGAAAATGTATTAACAAGAAAACATTTAACACGTCATGTACGGTGCAAGTACATTCATATCAATTGTGATCCAAATAGAACAGATGAAACCGACAATTTCTGGTCCATTTAATAATTAATTTGATGTTCATGTACGAAGTATATGAACTGCTAAAAGCGATAAAAGTGAACACCAAATGGAGGGGTGAAACGACAATCGGCAACGATATAAGCAAGATACACAAATACCAGGCTCAACAAATCAGCTCAGCTTCATTTTAGCTATCTGGGTAGCGAGCTCCATGGCCTCCTTGAGCTGAGAAGCATCACTTCCCTGCATTGCAGAATTCACATATGTTAAATTATGATGATTAGTAGGCTTTGGCCAAAGAAACTTCTCTTCAAGATTAAATAATGGCTCACCTGGCCCTGTGCAAGCCCATTCTTGCCGCCGCCTCCTCTTCCCTTAAGTGGTGCAATCGAAGGTGTAAGCCACTCCAACACATTGAAACCCTTGGGTGCCTCAGGAGGTACACCAGCGTAAATAACAGCCTTGTTTGATGCCTCGTCTGTGCTGAATAGCATTATCGGCAAACTCTGCAGTAGTCACTCCGATTAGGTCACCAGCACATCAAAATAATGACAGAACTAATAAAAATTCAATCTTATAATTCAAACAAAAATAAATCGCTGGACGAATTGGATTGTAGTACTGACCTTGAAACGGTTCATGGCTTTCACAGCAGCTTCTCGGAGAGCAGTGGCATCAAGACCCACATCGACATGAGTAACACAGAAGGGTTTTCCTTCAGAGAGCGCAGCTTCTGCAGCATCTGTCGCGGTCTTCACAGCCTTTTGGGTGTTTTCTTCGCCCATTTTCTTCTTGGCCTTCCTACGTTGATCCTGATATACACGACAGCTACAATCAGCTTTATAAAATTTAGCTAGACAAGAATACCTTGCTTTCTCTTCGAGGAAGTGTGACAGATGAACAGAAATATTCACAGACCTCCAACTTTGAGACCTTGCCTCTTAGATCAGCTTTTCTTGCAACTGGGATAGCAGCTGCATCCAGCGAACTCTTGATGGAACCAATTTTCTGATGAACAGACATAATTCTTAGATGTCATAATACAAAGCAGATTAACAAGAAATGGCTCCAGAGTATAATTGACATCATTTATATTCATATAAGGCTAATGACACCGAAAAATGCATTTGGAGGACAGGCTCCATGGACCCCGTTTTAGAATTTCTTTGAAATCGATAATTTGAAGTTCCAAAAAATCCTAGATGTTGACAATGACTTATTCTACTGCCCTGCAAAATCTCAGCTCAAAATAGTTTGTATACCAGCCTACACAAAAATGACAAATTCTTCCAAATCTGGAGATTCTCGAATTTTGTACCGTTCACCGCCTTAGATTTAGAATTTTTTTATTTTTATACAGCCAAAAATACGGAATATTTCGAATTGGTTTTGGCGCGCGCAGGTAGAAGCATGGATTTCGAGTCGACGACTAGTCGAGACTAGTCGACGACTAGTCTACGAGTCGCATTTGCAAGGTCGACTTGGCCAGTCGACTCGACTCATTTGATGAGTCGATTGACTAGTCTTGACTAGTCTCGACTAGTCCAGGTTTGTGAGTCGGTCGACTTAAAAAATGACCCCACATGTCATAATTTTTTCCATTCTTTCCTCCCCTACCTATTTTCCCCCGTGAATCCTAGATCCAGAGACAATTTCCCCTGCTCGACCCCAAAAGCCAAAACGCATCAGGGCCTTCTCTCCCTTGGCCGCCTCCTCTGCTGGTTCATGGACAAGAGGAAGGCCTTGGCCATTGGAAGGAATTGCCCAGGTTTTCCCCAACTCCCCTGTCCCCAGCCTTATACTTAATCCTACATTATACATATTAGTAATTCAGTATTAAACATGAGTCTTGCTTTGTCGAGACTAGTCTTGACTAGTCTCTGGGGTGACTAGTCTCTGAGTCGCTGCCCCAGAACGACCTGTCGACTCGTCGACTCGAAATCCATGGGTAGAAGTGATCATTACGTACATCTAAGATTTCTTTCAGAATTTTTAGGAACTTCAAAATGTCGATTTTCAAAAAAATCACAAAACAGGCTTCATGGAGCCCGTCCTCCAAATCAATGCACTCCTAATGACACAATATTTCTAAAGAAATGGTAAAAAAGTGCAATAACTTTGGTGATATCCAAATACAGAGTATCTCAACCATGCAACTCATACAAGAAGTCACTTAAACACAAAAGGGAAAAGTTAGTACCTTTTCCAATAAGACTCCATCCAATTTAGATATTTCATTGATATCAGTATCTATTGATGATGCCAACTTCATAGCCTGGGAGGCACAATCAGCAGTAACAGCTGTTATCCTTCGAACACCTTTTGCGATACCCTCCTCAGATATGAGGGCAAATGCTACAGCATCTCTAGTGTTTGAAATGTGCGTACCTGATACACAAAGTTTAGATGACACAACCACACAAAATGTAGAATTAAGTAGAACCTAATAGTAAATTACCTCCACACAGCTCTGTTGATATGGATAACCATTCTTTGCTTTCAGGATTTGCAAGCAGATCTCCCACTTTGCGACCAATGGATACAACTCTTACAGGATCAGGGTAGATCTACAAAGTCCAATTGTAAAATGATTTGTGTGAAACAACAGGCTAGGCAAACAGACGAGAAGATGGTATGTCAAGTTGAGAAAGAGAACACACTTCACCAAACACAGCTCGCAGACCATTTATGCGCTTTGCATCAGCTAATTTTATTTCTTGTGCAGATACCTCCAACTCATCCTTTATTTGCTGGTTCACAATATACTCGATTTTTCTCAGATCTTCGGGCTGAACAGGTTTACCTGTAATGTACTAATCGTTGAGTTGACAAGCTGAAGAAAAACATCATGCGAATGCAATATGAAAAGAATCATAGCATACCATGGGAGAAATCAAATCTCAGCTTCTCTGGAAGAACAATGGAACCTTTCTGGTCAATATGGTCACCAAGTACTTCCTGCATTTACAATAGCCAGACAATCAAGAGTGTGAAGGAACACCAGTGTAAAATCTAAGAAGCTTAAAAACATACCCTTAGAGCGAAGTTCAGCATATGGGTACAGGTATGGTTCGGAGCAATTAGAGTACGCCGAGTGCAATCAACCTACCAAGAGTAAGACAAATATTGCAATACAATTTAGCAAGAGTCACAGGTTAACTGATTCGGTATAAAACATTATCAGCAAAGAATGTTACCTTGCATTTCACTCTATCACCAACAGACAATGCCTTGGAGTCAGACCTTTCAATAAATGAACCAATATGCAGAACGTAACCAGCAAACACTTGAACGTTGTTCACAGCGAAAGATACAGATGGCCCCTCAATACTCCCAGTATCATATATCTGATCCAGACAAATCATATGCCATGTCAAATCATACACATGCCACCACTGTGACATCAAATATAAACAAGAAACCTCCATGGATGTTTTATGCAATTTGCAATGTTTGTTGTGCGATATACAGGTATTAACTAAGTCAAAATTTGACTGAAAACTCAAAGCCACTAAATTGTATGGGCAACTTTTAAGCCATCAACCCATACTATTTTCCTCTCAGAGAAGATTGGAACATCAATGTGGTGTCTGAAGTAGTTAGATGCCAAATAAAAATACTTCAATCTATGAGTTATGCAGATTATTATGATGATGTAACAAACAACACAGGATAAAAATGAGATTACAACTAACAGGAGTTACCAAGTGCTGCAATCAATCTTCAGGGCGCACTACAATCATTTTTCGTTTGGAATTTCAAACAGAAATCATGCATCTACTTTACCATAGAATCAATTAATGAAGTAACTATTACAACTAACAAAAATGGAAAAAAATTATAAATGATAAATTTTGAAGGAATTATTCTTCAAACACGTTTTGGGTGAGTTCCAACTTTCAAACATTGCTTTATCACTCCATAGGCTACTTATTTGCATTAAAAAAAAAGGGATGTGGTGCTTATTCAGTAGGTAAACAGAAAATTTACTGTGTGATTGCACCTCATGGGATCAGTGTATTTTGTGTTTCTTTCAACCACATAAACATTGCACTGTCAAAAGTGAAGCTGTACCTGACCACCCTGTTCCGCATAGAAACTTGTACTTTCCAACACAAGACCAAAGTCCTCATCACCAGATGCGGTGGCTACGAACTCTGAGCCAGTATAGATAGCCTTCACCACACTGCTATGTTCCTGCAAAAATATTTTAGGTAGGTTGACCATAATCACTAAGTGTTTAATCACAATGCAATCACTTGGAAATTAGTGGGGACCAATTAGAATTAAATCCTATGAAATTAGATCCAAATCACTGCAATCCGACCAGGCAATGAATATTGAAATGAACTGTACCCAATAGAAGTATGATATAGCCAATCCACAACTAAACAATCTAACCTCATTTTGGAATTTCGGGCTATCATCTGTGCTGGGAAGCCTCTGATTGCGCAGCTGTGATGTAGCATTAGCATCCAGGACAATAGATTCCCCCCCAGCCTGCAAAAAAATGCAAAGTTAGGAATAAGTACAATATAAATATATTAGTTAATAAGTATAAAAAGCTGCCCAATCGACTGAAACGTCAGTAGCATAAAAGAGATGCTAAGTTTAATTAATTACAACATTATTAAGCAGGAAACAGGAAGAATACTTGGATTGCATTACATATCACAAGGACTGGATTAAGTTTTATGTTTAAGGGCAAATGAAATACGACCTTGTAGCGAGCAGTCCTAGCCTTCTGCCTTGCTTCTTCCATGGAGACATTAAAACCCTCCATGTCAACAGCCAGCCCAAAGTCAACTGCCATGACCTATGAGATTGGAAACAAAAACGATAGAAGATAAATGGACAATAAAAGTTCTACTAAATTTAACGACATAAACATGAAAAACATACCTTGTCAAATGAATTTAATTAAATTTACTAATGAAAAGGTGAAAAACAAACCTCAGTGAGATCAATTGGATAGCCATAGGTATCCCACAGAATAAATGCATCCTGAAAGAACAAATAATGTTTGCCATGCAAGAAACTTAGCAATATAAACTTGAGATGTTTAAGCGGATGTAACGGAATTTTGATAAACAGGAGTGAAATATGATCTAAGAGACATGTTTCTATACAGCGAACTCCCATTCTTAAAATAAGGATGTGAGGAGAAGAATTATTCCATATTTGTAGAGAATATGATCAAGTTTCCCAAATACTCTTAGTCCTGAATTCTGACATGTTTCTCGGATAGGAATGACTGAATAGAAATTAGAAAGAGAAGACTACACGCCCGAGAGGCACAGAACAACTAGCTCTTTGTCTGACAAAGCAGATTAATCTAACATATGGTGCCGTCCTTTCATACTTACTTTAGATGCCATATTTAGGTAACAATCAAGAAAGACACATCAATTCAGCTCCATTGCACTAAAAAATGAATGCAGTTTTTGTGCACCAAAAGCTAACTTCTGACCTAAACAAACAACAGTATTGTGTTCACTTCCGCCGTGACTTTCACGTGCTACAAAGGCACAAACTGCAGTAAGTTTGATCTCATGGTAGAATCGTTCTGCTGTGCAGGGTTAAGGACGAAAAGGTCCATCCTGAAGCTGTGTTAGTTTAGTACATAGGATAGAAGTTGAAAGATATCCTAATTACAGTTGAGTGAGAATCTCCTTTAGTACATTATAATTGTAACAGATTTTCTTGTTAAACTGCTGGTTATACAAGCACAGCATTTTCTTCTACCGGCTACACAACCATGGAATTTTGATCTACCGGCCATATAACTAAGTTTCATCAACCGGCTATATAACCGCGTTTTTGTATATTCTCATTAAGCAACAACTAACCGGAAAGTCTCTCTAGTCTCCACCTCCTTTCTCCACAAGCCTCGGCGCCTCTCCATGACATTAGGAAGAGTGTCCTCGTCGCTTACATGAGTTCAAACCCTCTACCTCGAGTTTTAAGAACTGTAGCCAACATTGAAAATAGTTGTTCCAAGAATTGATTGAGCTTAATGCTCATTGAAAATTGCTGCTGGCACAGATGAATGAGCACCAAATGATATGTGAATGGCTGGGTATGACTCTGAGGACCAAGGGTAGAGGGCTTGCCCTCATCTAACCCATATCCCAAAACTTAAACTGGGAGTTAGTACCCGTCTAACCACCGGTTAGGTTCACCTAACCTAAAAATGAGCCCAATGGGTCGAATGGTCACCCAGAAATCGATTAGGTCCTTTAGGTTCGATCCCAAATCAACCATGGGTTATCAGGCACGTACGACTCCTGGCAGTCAGACACCCACCGCCGCCTGCCCTCCAGCCTCCTGCCCGCT
Source organism: Avena eriantha (assembly GCA_910589775.1). Taxonomy (NCBI): domain Eukaryota; kingdom Viridiplantae; phylum Streptophyta; class Magnoliopsida; order Poales; family Poaceae; genus Avena; species Avena eriantha. The sequence goes on along the minus strand of OU342740.1, from coordinate 105,853,755 downwards.
GACAAGCCGCTCGCCATCCCTTACATCTCATCAGTGGCTTCATGCCTCCGTCCATCTCCCTGATGTACGGTCTCGATGTCCCTCATCCTGGCAGCCTGGTGCTCCTCCCTTCGACCCTGACGCCCTCCTACCGAATCTTGGACGGCACCGGTGGCTGCAACCTTCTCCGGTGAAGCTGCATGCGGTTCTTTGGCTGTGCTTTCCGACGCCGGCAACCAACACAGGTAAAGGGCCACTTTTCTTCAAACAATCAATGGATGCGGGGATCTTTGTATAGGGTTATGTTTGACTCTGCTGGGTACTTTCCTCTGATAGCGAGGAGCTGGCGCGATTAGTTCCTGGCATGGAACTTGTGTGGAAGAACTCGCATGTAACAATAAATGGCATGTAACACGGCATCAGCTAGATTTGCCTGCCATGCGTTCAAGAATCGATTGATCGAATACCAGAAACAACTAGCCTCACACCATTCAATGCACCATCTCCATCCTCTCATTCATCTCTATGCCAGAACAATTAATTAGGCCCAGCCCTTCTGTCACGGTCTTGTTGAACTAATTACTTCCGTCTTTGTGCCACCTCAAAGAAGACATTTGGTCATGGGCTTTTTTTATTGTAAGGCTAGTTTGAACTATTCTCCTTTTAGTTTGTCTCGGCATGACTTCAGCAGCGGTTGATTTGGACGACTCTAGGCAAAATTAAAGCAGAGGCCGAGGCCAATATTCCCGATGTGTGTATGGCCTTGACCGTACATAAAAAAATGGGTGAATCTGAACTTTCCATTGAAATTTTATTTATTGTATTGATGATACAATCAAATGGTAGGTTCTATGACTGGATGTAAATACAGATGCTTTTGTGAAAGGTCATGGAATTTTGACATGGGAACTGTTGTTTGATTTGTGTGTCAGCATGAGAGAATCACAGGACTTGTTTGATTATAATTCATGACCCTGGACTCTAGCTCTTGCTGTCTATGTACCCTGCAATTGGGCATTCTCTGAAGTGGTTTGACCCTTAATAACCAAGGGTTAACCGTTCGTAACCAACCTAACGGTTAACCTATTTATCCCTTTACACAAAATGGTTCAATAGGTTCAACCCTAATAACCTAATGGTTAACCTATTTATCCCTTTACACAAAATGGTTCAAGAGGTTCAAATCCAAAAGATATTCCACCGTTACCCAAAACAACAATTTCTACCAGATTCAGAAAGAACACTGTATGGATACAAATACAGATATTAAAAATAGTCACAACTACAAAAAAAATAACGACCAAATATGGTACAGTAGAAAGCATTTGTTGGATATCTAGTTAAAAATACAGAAACATACATAATGCTCATGTATACCACTAATCAAGATAGCTCTAATCCCGTGTCGCATATCTTGTCGGATTGAGCAATATGGACCTATACCTATCAACTATCATTGAGAGGCCAAAAATCACCTTTTGAACAAAAAACACCGACGCGATTGAAATTTTGCCACAAAGATGTTCTACCCGCGCGTACTTTGCTACAGGTTGATTTGAAAATCAGTCATCTTTCCTTTCACCGTGTAGGTTTTTCTTAATAATCCCTATTTTGTTTTGTTCAAATTAAGCTTTTATTCTATGTCATTTTTTCATTCAAATTAAGCTTTTATTCTATGTCGTGTTCTAAAAAAATCAATTTGAAAAATGTTTTATAAAAAACAAAATAACATAAAATTAAGAAAGGTTTTCTTGTAGAAGTAAGTACAGAGCAGAGAGCATGTGGCTAAAGATGGCAACGTACATTCAAAAGGTAGCTAGGGAGGTGCTTGGGGTGGCGAAAGGTAAGAAAAAGGAGCCTAAGGACATGTGGCGGTGGAATGAGGATGTCCAAAAGGCTATCAAGGAGGAGTGCTACCAGACTTGGTATCAAGATAGAAGCACAAGCAACATTGAGAAGTACAAAGAAGCCAAAAGAACGCAAAGCAAGCGGTGAGCGAAGCTAGAGGGAAGACCTATGATGAGCTATGAGAAACTAGACACAAAGGAAGGCGAAATGGCATCTACAAGATGGCAAAAAATTGAGAGAGGAAAATAAGGGACCTCAACCAAGTGAAGTGCATCAACGACCGAGGCCGATCGAGTTCTAGTGAAAGACGAGGAGATCAATAAGCGATGGAGAGAGTATTTTGACAGGGAGTGAGAGCATTATGCCAGAGCTAGATGATTCCTTTGATGACAGCAACAGGAGTTTTGTCGGGAGGATCCAAGAGACTGAGGTTAAGGAAGCCTTGAAAAGGATGAAAGGAGGGAAGGCCTTGAGTCCCAACGATGTTCCCATTGAAGTGTGGAGATGCCTTGAGACATAGCGATACTATGGCTAACTAAACTTATCAACCACATATTTCGGTCAAACAAGATGCCCGATGACTGGAGGAAAAGTAAATTAGTGCCCACCTTCAAGAATAAAGGAGATATCCAACGGTGTACTCATTACAGGGGAATTAAGCTTAAGCCATACTATGAAGCTTTGGGAGAGAGTGATTGAGCATCGCTTGGTTTTATGCCTAGGAGATCAACTATAGAGGCGATTTTCTTGTTTCTAGAGATATAGGGAGCAGAAGGACCTACATATGGTTTTCATTGACTTGGAGAAGGCATATGACAAGATACCAAGGATGGTCATGTGGTGGGCACTAGAGTCCAACAAAATACATTTCCCTTATCAAAGATATGTACACTAATGTTGTGACAAGTGTTCATGCAGGAGATATTGAGACCGATACCTTCCCTATTACTATAGGACTACATCAAGGTTCAGCTTTGAGCCCATACATTTGTGAGACCGATACCTTCCCTATTACTACAAGACTACATCAAGGTTCAGCTTTGAGCCCATACATTTGTGAGACCGATACCTTCCCTATTACTGCAAGACTACATCTAGGTTCAGCTTTGAGCCCATACATTTTTGACTTGGTGATAGATGTGATCACTAAGGACATACAAGGAGATATTCCTTGGTGTATGCTTTTTGCTGATGATGTGGTGCTAGTAGATGAGAGTAGGGTGGGCGTTAATAGGAAACTGGAGTTGTGAAAACGGACCTTGGAATCCAAGGGGTTTAGACTTAGTAGGACGAAGATGGAGTATTAGGGACATTATAACCGAAACAGCTAGAGGGCCTCTCATGAGCTAGGCAGTTTTGGCCGTCCGATCGATTTTCCTAGCAATTCCTAGCTGTCCAATCTCCCTCAATTTTAAACCGGGCTGGATGTCCCTAGGGGAAGCTACTCCACACGTAAAATCCGACCCACTGCCGTTAACCAAGCCCAAAACCTCACGAAAGCAATTAGTAAGATCTAAGAAATGATGTTGCGGGCCAAGTCTCAGAAATGCTGCGGCTGCAGCGAGCATGGCTTCGGCCTGCCACGATGATACGGCGGGGTCGCCGTAATCTTTGATCCGATGTGGGCCGGTGGCTCTAGCGCGGTAGTTTTAGCGACTACGGGATTCGATGCAGTAGTCGTAGCGACTACGGGATTCAAAGGATTATAATGGTGATTAAGGATGGTTATACGCCGGTGCTCAAAGAGTCAGTAAATTTTCAGTTTTTCCAGGGCAGTGATGGCATACATGGTGCCGTTGCCGAGCCAAGTGATGAAGGTGCGTTACTGTTAAGCTGCTTCTATATATATTCATGGCCCTATATATTCTTTCTTCGCCTCATTCTCGCTCCCGAAACAGAACGTCCAGGAGCCGGTTTTCGGGTAAGTTCCTTCCCACAATTTATCTACCCTGTAATCTCCTTTTCCAGCCTGTTTAGTCCACGGCCACACAGTATGGTCAGAGAAATAGATCCGATACAATCGAAGGCACAAAAGAGGAGTTGCAGATCAGACGAGGGTCTCGCCGGCTCATGAGAGAAACTGGATCGAGGGTTGATGATAACGGGAGGCAATTGGACATCTCTGGCCTTAGTTCAGCGAGGAGGAGTAAAACAGCCATCCCCTTCCTACAGTACTTAATGGCAGTCCTGCGTGCCCCTCGCTGGCGGCCAATGGTGGTTGATCCACTATCATCGACTGTTCTGCAGATTTCACCTCCACTACAACTCCTTCCCCATCTATTTAGTCTGGACTCCTCCTAAAGCTGTATTTTTCATTGCAGGTACATCAAAATATTGCTATAGGAGATCTGGGGCTGGTTCTATTTGTTAGATTGGTTATGCGGACATGTATTTTTCACATTTTCTATGAGATTTTTCAATATTTATGCAGCATCAAGTGGCAGGTTTGGGTGTGGATTTAAGTTGTGTCGAGATTTATTTGCATAACGAAAACAAAAGAGTTGCGACTGAAGATATATATACATAATGTACTATCTGAAATTTCAGGAAGTACCGGATGTTGAAAGTTGTAACTCGTTCTGAACTTCAGATAGATCTGCCTTTATGAACTTCTCTTTTTTAAATATGACTATGTTTCTATATTATAGAATTCACTTCCGAGTCCCCATGGTTCTTTTGTTTCTATGCACCATTCAGACTTATGCGACTTATGCTATTAGTAGTACTACAAGAATCGCAGGTGGCTTTAGTCTTAATGCCTGCTAGGATTCTACGGTGTTACACACATCTTCTTTGTGCTCGGAAACTAATCTGGTGGCCTCTGTTGGGTTTCATATCTAACCTAGCCCAACTTGCTTGGGTTAAAAGGCTTAATTGTTGTTGTTGTTATTGTTTCTTTTAGAGGTAGAGAGCACCCCTCTCTGCTCCTACACGACGTCGAGCTTGCCGACTCGTCCCTGCCATGGCACCGCCATGCGCGGTGACCGCGTCTGCGTCCGCCTCATCTGCAACCTCATGCGCCTCCATTCAGCTCCACGAGCGCGCCATCCATGACCCATGTTGTTCCCGAGCTCAACCCCACCACGCCGCCCCTCCTCCTACACCAAGCACGACCACGTCCTCGCCTCCTCTCCCCTCCTCTGACCGCAGCAGCCAGCGGCCCAAGCTCGCCAAGCTCCGCTCGTCCTCAACCTGGCTTCATCCAGACAAAGGCCCCTCTTTCCCAAGCTCTCCGACCGATGCCGGTAGCCTCGCCCAAGTTTTCCATCGCTCGGATGCGCTTAAGCATCACGCACGCACATGAAGGGAAACGGACGAAAAACAAGGTTGAAGCGGTATGTAACTTACCCGTGGCAGTGGTGGGTAATATATCCAAACTTGCAAGGTCAAAACCGTCAAAAAAAGCAGAAACGTGTAAGACACACTCCATACTTTATTCGTAGGCATAGATAGATATGGAGCCAGGGAAGTTACGAGGCCACTATGTTTCTATTACCGGCGAGCCCAACTAACAAGGCTCATGTTAATATCCCACAGGTAGGCTCTACAGCCTACCCTACACGTGTAGGCTTGTCTCCTCTAAAGCAAGCAATGCACCCACATGGCTGGCCTATTGGCAGGAGCCAGTAGACCCAAAAAACAAGCGGGTAGGAGCCTTCCTTAATCAATTTCCAAATATCCCATATCCAGCAGATAGCTCCTACACATTAAACCATAAACAAGAATAACAACCAATATTGTATCTGGTGTTAGGAGTTCAGGCAACACATTGCCTGGGAACTATCCATAACATTTGCACCCCAGCCAGCAAAGCTCTTTCATGCCAGGTAATAGATTTTGAGGCCTTCCGCGGAGAGGGAGGGGTAGCTAGAGACATTCAGATTAAACTTCACTTAAGAAAAGGGATAAATTTGGCAATTTGCAACCAATCTAACAAGGATAAATCGTCTTCCAGCTATTCTAATTTGAAAATGTACATCTAACCAATCACGACACACCTTGTCTCCAAATTCCTAATTTACCTTATCTCTCTCTAAATTCCTAATCTCTAAAGAGCTCTAAGCTCCCTGGTTTTGAGGGGCTGTGGTTGCTCGGTTTGTGTCCCTCTGGTGGAGCCCACTTGGCAGCGTGTTACCACTCTGCTGCGCGTGGAATTGGGAGGCCGTATTGCTTGCCGTATTTGGCTATAAACTTCAGATGGCTCTATCCCCATGTCGTCTTCCTAGCCCTAACCTTAGGCGGGACTACGGCGGCCGACAGCTGCAGCGCCCCTCCAGTGCTTGCTTCCCCGGCAAGACGACACGCAGTTCGGCCCTCACTCTCCCCTCCCTTTTCCGTTCGGTTCCGACGTTCCCGGGACGCACTACCCACACCGCCACGAGCCGTTGAGCAGGCAAGGTCCAGGGCCTGGGCCAGTGAGGAGGATCTAGGTACCATCGCCATTAGCACATGGTCAGTACTTTTTTCTTAATCTTCTCCGTCTCAACTGATCTATTCCCAAACTGTCCTATTTGTACTCCATGTGTGACCATGTGTTGTGAACTTGTTATATTCAGATGTGTGACAGCGATAATGTGCAGGGGGCTGGGAGCTGGCTGATATAAGCCTGTGCTTGTGCATAAGTGCAGCATCGGATGGATGGCTGGCAACTAGGGCTGGCCGTTCTATGCATGTGCACTTGCACAGCCGGGAAGCTTCTGCTGCTGATTAGTGAATACTGCTCCCGGTTGAAGCACTAGGCAAGTAGGCATGCTGATTGGCCTATGCATCCAGGTTCGAGGAGCCTCCAATGAGTATAGGTACTAATTTGAACTACTGAAATTGATGTTAACTACTGAAATTTCTACATGTCAGTTTGTAACGTGTAATTGTGATGTTTAGTCGTGGAGTCATTCTACAACTCGCGCCAATTTTGATTAATGTTTGATGTCGGGGGTGCGGTTCATTTAATCACCTAATTGTCACAACGAATTCATGGATATCCTTTGAATTTCAGTCTATGATCTACTCCTATTATACATAGGTGAAAACATTCTATATTAATGAGGCTGGGAGACCATATGCCTAAGCGAGCCCGGGGCTCTCTTAAGAGTTTGCACGGTATGGTGCAACTACAAAGGTTGGGCTATATTTGATTAAATATCCAAATGTTCAGATTCTTAGCTTTCCTAGCATACATGAATCAATATGAGCAAAAAATTATACATAGATTGCTGAGTTCTCTTCTGGTTTATTGTGTGAGGCTGGCTAGGAATTTTCTCGATCAGATTCTAAGATTTATCATGCTAAACGGAAACTATATAATAGTAATTGAATATGGAATATGGAAAATTAGTTGTAATTTTAGTATCGCTTACAACTTTTTTACCTGACCTAGGATGTAATGTATTTAACATTGTGGCAAGAAAGTTGAATAATAAGACATCCATCTACGGAGATCAAGTTTGTTCAGGCTCTAAGGTAATAGAGTCTACAGATGTCAAAATGCTCGCTTTTTTAATGTTTTGTGAAAATTTGATCCAAGTTTTGGTGCAATTTTTGTTGCATGTTGTCCACCTATTGAAGCTCTAAATGTATGGCACTTTAGTTATTCTATATATACATGTCATCGACTGCTTCTATCTAATTGATGATCGATGTTCTTTGAGGTAAATGTATGGGGATTTGCAACATCATTGACAGTTGCTTCAGTTTTTATTCTGAATTTCAATGTTGCAGATGCCCAAATTTGGTTCTGATTTCTGAATTTACAATACTATCTGCCTTTTTTGAGCTTCCTAAATCCTATATTAACAAATCCCCCTGATCAATAATATTCATCAATCTGAAAAAAATCAAATATAATTCAGTTTAGAGTATTCTATATGCATCACTGAAAAAGATGACACTAAATCAGCTTAAGTATATAAATGAAAAACAGAACATACAACTAAGTGGCAAAAGGCGGTCCGGTAGGCATGACTAGGAACCAAATATGCCGGGTAGGTCTAGTTCTTGTGTGCTTAACAAAACAATGTAAAAGCATTTTTGTTTGCTGTAGAATCTTATGAGGCACAAGGAAAAAAGAAATCCAGGTTAGTTTATCTTTTGAATTGTTGAATTGCTTGTGTTATTCCACAACCCAAGTCTGTTGTGAGATAAATATTACTTTTCTACCTAAATTTTCTTTGAGGTAATAAGAGTGAGATCAAAATTTCAGAACTGCTATGTGCAGATAAGACAAATTCGAACGTGACATTCATGGGAGGTGCTTGCGGAATTGCCTCCGAAGAGTAAAATGTAAATCAAATCTGGTTTATGCTCATAGAAAACGCGTCAAATTAAATCATGTGATTGCTATCAAAATCCCATTTAAATCATCTCTTTGATTTTTAATATGATTATTACTACTGTAATATTTTAAACTATAACGGCTTGCACATGAGGGTTGCGTGAAGCTGTACAATTTTCTGATATTCGGCACAAAATGGTGCTGCTGTTCTTTCCGCGTAGATTTCCTAGGATGGTGTTTCAAGATTCATTTTAACTGAAAGAAAAAGATCAACCAGAAGCCACCAGTTTGGTTGTGCATACTTAAGTTAGACCTGTTTTCCCGACCTGTTTTCCCGTGGGTATTCTTCATCTTATTTTATCTAATGCTTAACTGACCTCTGCATTAGCCACTGATTAAAAATATTTTTATTCTTTTAGATATTAATTTCAGTTAGGTATGTAATTTATATCTTGCTGAGTAATGGTTGCTCAACAAGCTTGGTTATTCTCAATGAAGAGCTAAAGTTATTTACTATACTTTATGTAACTGATGGTGACACATGTTCTGATCTATGTAACAGGAACCTGAAGTTCCGAGCATCAACATGTGGGTGATTCTTCTCTTCTATGCATATCTGTAGGTGTGACTATCCCATATTTCAGAAAGAATGGCTGGTCCATTAATATTTATCAATCCATTCTTCTGTAGTATATTTGCATGTAACAAATATCTGCCGGGCACATACATACATGTCTTATCTTTCCTGCAATAGACTAGGTATTAGAACTTCAATTCAGTACACTTTTGGTATACAGAATGACCTATTGTTCATATTGTAGAAAAATGCATCCATGTTAAAGCAATTTGATTCTTATTGTCCAAGCATCTCTTCTTGCAAGTGTAACCAACATATGATTATGGATATCTTGTGAATTTTGTCATATTCAACAAAACAAATTCGAATAGCAGAGCTATTTCTAGAAAAGCTAGAGAAGAAAATTCAAATCATTGTTGAACTATATGTCATATGATGGAGCAATAGAGTGATATTTTCGTAGGGATGGAGTAGTGTGGTTGCTCACTTTGCTTTCTGGTGAGTATCCATCGCTATTAGTAAGGGTGGGTTCAGTTCTTAGCAGGACATGCTACTGCCCATCAAAGAAAATTGCCGTTGCCAAACACAAAGGAAAAACTGACGATTAAAAAAATCCGCACGGCAAAGCACGCAGGGTACCGTCTGCCGTCCAATTTTGACAACAGCATTCAGCATCGCGTTCGGCACGCAAGTCTCTGCATACTCGTGTTGCGTTTTGTGGCTAGATGTAGTGTCATTGGCAAACCACATTCTCTTTTGCACCGAGAAGTAGTTTCCTAGAAATAATATAGGCCAATAAACGACACGTCAACAACACGTGTAATGGGCACATCAACTAATCTTTCGTTCGTTTTATGTTAGTTACGCCCCGCAATAAACCGACATGTCGACCGACCGCACGTGTAATGGCACAGCATGCCATGTGTCCTCTCATGCACCACACTGCCCCAGTCGTGCTACGCCCAAGGGCCCTAGCGAACCAGAACCAAAACCATGAATCTGACACCGAACAACCACCCCAACCGCAGAATCTAAACGCTATAAGCAGAGGACGGCACAGCGAAGCGCGCTGGGTCCATCTAGTTTAACCTTATTTCCTAACTATTGTAACTTGGCAGGGGTGAAACCTGAGTGAAGAGTCCAGCACCGACTAAGGTGAGGTCTACAAAAGCACCATTTATTAATGGGATTCTGAAGGATAGGGAAAATACTAGGGAGGGGCAGGTGGTGACCAATGTTGACATGAGAGGCGGTGAGAAGAGACTTGAGAGATTGGAATGTACCTAGAGATCTGGCTCTTGATAGGACTGCATGGATATCATCAATCCATGATCCGGAATCTTAATTTACTCTTTTGCACTTTGTTTACCCCTTGTTTCTCTCTTTCACTTTTTGCCATCCCATATGTTTTCTGTTGGGTTTCATATCTAGCCTTACCAACTAGCTTGGGGCAGAAGGCATTGTTGTTGTTGATGTCACATGACATAACATGACACATGCTCAGATAACAAGCCAATTGAATGGCTTAACTACATAGGTACAAACATCTTCTAGTGAAAACAAAATAAAAAAAGTATCGATGTGATAATTCAAAAACACTTGCCTGGCCACTAATTACTGCCCCACCATTCTCCTTGACAGCATCTGCAGCTTTCTTAAATCTCTCATACCCCTGAAAATACACCAACGGCACAACTATTTAACTGGCTGAACAGCATTATGATAGTTCAAAGAAATAAGTGGCCATTTTAAACTACAGCTTTAGCTATCTTAGTAGCTGTTTTAATATATGAAACATAATGGCAAGGCACAGAGATCCAAATGAAATTGCAATGGTACAAACCGAATAAAAAAGGATATTGTGGATGCTAACTATTGTGATTGAAGTTAGCTACGCTGTCGTAATCAAATCAATTGTCCAAGATTAAAATTATCCTGGATATCCTCAAACAAAGTCCCTACATGTAGCGGTGTCACAGAAGTAAAACATAGCACATCTCATAACAGACGAGATAAATTGCTTCGAGGCTACCACAACGTCAGAAGGATAAAGTATGAAAACATTGCTTAACAGTGTACAAAGACTCAGATTTAATTGGAAAGAAATTACTTAAACAAACATCGCTTGGTCCAAACCAGTGGTACTGTTATGCAAATACACTGGAAACAAATATTACCTTTGCCAGAGTGTTCTCAAAGCTTGCCTCTTCATCTTCAATTATACATTTTATCTTCTTTTCATTGTCCTTGAGCTCAGGAAACACATCTCCCATCACTCGGACGAAATCATGTACAAGGCTGTAAAAGCAAGATAAAAATTAATACAGATATCACTGGTCAACTTTCAGAGTCTGACTGTACGCATTCCAAGGTAGTAATAACTAATATGTTATAATGACAGGAATTGTTGTTTCTCGTTAATAAGTAAATATTCAAGCAAATACAGCAGTTTTAGAACAAACACTCAAGCATAGGGCAGTGCTATCCAAGAATCTACTCTAGCAGAACTATTAAGGGAGAAGAGCGAAATAAATTCCACAGTCATGCCTAGTATCATAACCAAAAGTGTGTTGAAATAAACCATTACTAGCACACATGAACCTGAAGCAAAAGGTATCACAGGAACAATGCTATTGTGCACACAAGAAAGCAGCCAAGCTCAAATGAATCCGGTTCCAAGTTAAGCATCCACAACACCGACCCAAATCAAAGTAACAGATACCAAAATGACTGGTGAACAGATCTCGCAATAGATTGGCTAAAATCGTATGATCGCATATCTACTATCATTCCTGTAAGCCTCACATCATATTTTTAGCACTCCATGTAAACATAAAGTTATGCAAAAATATAACTTAACAAAAGTGTGCAGAATACATCACACGTGCAGGTTACTGTTCTTACGAGCTAAAAAATCCTTTCTTTGCAGTCAATTTTTGATGACCAAAGTGAACAGCCCGTCTAAGGATGCGCCTTAGAACATATTCTCTTCCCTCATTTCCTACAACACATATTAGAACAAAGAAACCCCAATGTGAAAACAAAATGAAGCCCTGAAACATGATAAATGCAAAAAAAAATACAATAGCATGGTAGTTGCAATCAATATTTAGTTCCAAACCATCCTCACTACAGTCCCATTGAATCAAATGAAGACAGTAACATAAGACTGCAGCTGTTCTGAACCTTCATTCAGAAAATATTATGTAACTGCAACCTATGTGCACCATATAATATTATTTTGCAGCTATTTCTAGTCCAAGTGGTAATACCTACTCCATAAACATTAACTATGAGAATCATTAGCCATTGACTTCATATTATATGGACTTCTCGACTAATAATAATGTTCTCACATTTTCAAAATATTCATTGTCATACTTTAATTTGAATAAGTACCTATCACTCAATTCCAACACACTACCAATAGCACCGATACTTAGCCTGTGTGAAGAACAGTTGAAATAAGGTTAAATTAGTATTTCATACATAAATTCTGGTGACAGGAACTATAACAAATTAGGTTCCTATTCCGAGTCTATAAATTTGGTTCACTTTGGAGCTAAATCCACAATAAAACAAAAAATACGGGTACTAATTTCATATTTACTACGAAGGCATAATGCATTTATTCAGAAAACAGCAATTGAAACTCGGGCCACTAAGCTAGTGATTTTACCTAAACTTGAAATAATCAGTCAGATCCCACAAACTATCCTCAAATAGAGTGACTAGTCATTTTGGCTGACTATGGGTGGTACAATGATTCGATTATGCCGTTTGAATTAATAAAAAAAGAAACGTCAAGCTATTATAGTAACTTTATGTCCATAAACTTTATTTCGTTTCAGCGCCACATCCATATACTGAATCAAAATATCTCCCATGTGTAACAGAAACATAGTAAAATTAAAATGAACGCCTAACCTGAGCAACCAAAACAGCACAAGTGCACAAGCTTATTATGCACACACTTGCGGACAGAACAATTTCTAGGCCACAAGGCAACAAGCAACTAACAAGTCATTTAAATGTATTTCATGGCTATTCTCATTTATATCTGTTTACAGTACTAATAAATGGATGCTAATCACCGTAAATCAATTATAACCAACCAAGAGTATGAACTCACCAGGTTGAGAACCATCAGCAATAGCAAAAGAAAGAGTTCTTATGTGATCTGCAACAACTCTATATGCCATATCAACTTTTCCAACATCATCAGAGCCTACTTTACCGGAGTATGGTTGAATTCGACCTTCAGCCAACTAAAAACATTTAGAATGCCATATCAGATTAACCATGGATGCCATTTACTTCAAGAAACCATTAATAACTGCAGCAAATTACTGTTCAAATGTCACAAGCATAAAAGAAGATGCAACTGTACATCTGGACGACGTACATGGTGGATGGCATCAAATAATGGCATGAATACATCCGTGTCGTAATTGCTCATTTTATTCTGAAGGATAGAAGTTAAACGCTCAAAACCCATTCCTGTGTCAACATGTTTTGCTGGCAAGGGTCTCAAAGTACCATCTGATTCCCTATTGAACTGGGTAATAAAAAAGCCAATATGTAAGTATATCAAATGAATAAATAAGCAAAGAAAACTGTAAAATAAAACAGAGTAATGGAAGTAAAGCTCAACAATTTATACAGAAATAAGTTTTTAAGAAATATCATGTTAACCTGGATGAACACAAGATTCCATATCTCGATACATGTAGGGTCATCATTATTAACTAGTGAAGCTGCATCACGGTTGCCAATTCGATCGAAATGAATCTCTGTGCATGGCCCACAAGGACCAGTGTCTCCCATCTCCCAAAAGTTATCCTACTCAAAGAATACATAGTATACTTTCGTTAAATAGAACATCTAGGCAATAGCATAGATACAACTGAAATGAAGAAAATATAACCAATACACCAAAATGTCCTAAACTGCAAGAGGCCAACAAACAAGGCACATCCACTATACCTTGCACCCAAAAGGCAATACTCTTTCCATCGGTAGATACTTCAACCATATATTTTTTGACTCAGAATCAGGAGCAAGACCAGCTTTCTCATCACCACCAAAGTATGTTGCATAAATTCTATCAGTTGGCAATTTGTACACCTGTATATAGGAAATAGCAATCAGTAGGCAGTAAGAAAGTGTGCCAACGATTAAAATCAGTGATACCTATGTTTTTCACATCATTTTCTCATTTCCACTTGTTCAGATGTATTTATATCTAGAGACCCTACATAAAAAAATGGCAGCATACATGTCTGAGACTGGGACATGCTTCAGTGAATGTGCATACTTGATTAGTTTATACTGTTTCATAATCTGTAAAAATAGGGCTAGGAGGTAGGGCACAGGAAAGAGAAGCTCATACTACTTGGTACCAATACAGTACTAATTAATTGCAATGGTATTAATACAGTACTAGCTTAGTATGATATACTAGCATACTTGGTTCTCACACTAGAATATGGTTCTTATTTCTAATGCAAGAATGTATAATACATTTTGCAGGTTGCAAAGAGGCATGTACGGATTTGTAATTTTTTCACAAATACAAACATATATACTCCCTCCGTCTCAAAATAGATGTCGGAGATTTGTCTAGATTCGCATGTATCTAGACATTGTATTTGTGAAAAAATTACAAATCCGTACATGCCTCTTTGCAACCTGCAAAATGCATTATGCATTCTTGCATTAGAAATAAGAACCATATTCTAGTGTGAGAACCAAGTATGCTAGTATATCATGCTAAGCTAGTACTGTACTGTTGTATAGGTACATGCGAATCTAGACAAATCTCCGACATCTGTTTCGAGACGGAGGGAGTACAATAAATCTTCCACACAAAAATTGCTGTTTTCACATGTAGAAAGAAGCAGACATCTGCTTATACACCATGAGGGTAGAAATCTCTTTCCACAAACAGGTTTCACTCTTGCGCTGCTACTTCAGTCATGGCAAATTGGCAGGAACTTATGTTTTGAGGTGGCATATAAGGTGTGCCTGTTCGATAACAGTTCAGCAAACCGAGAGTTTGGTGATGACAGATAAGCAATTTTCTATTTTCTGTTTGTGAGCTGGGTTCAGGCAGTTAGTTGGTTTGGTCTGACTCAGAGCCTTCCTGTGTAAACTCGTTGGTGGCCTGCCATGTTGCAGCCTTGAGGTAATGGAATGAAACTGTTGCGCTAAAAAGAATATTTAAGTAATAATAACACTAACAGTTACCATTAGGGGTGTCAGCGAGCCGAACTCGAGCGAATATACCTCAGCTCGGCTCGAGCTCGATTAACCCCACGAGCCTCAAGTTTTGCTCGAGCTCGGCTCGCGAGCTTATTTGTTGATTAGAGCTTGGCACGCGAAGGCTCAACAAGTGACTGCCGTTTAAGTTTATTACCGCTGGTGCGTGCGGTCTGTACTGTAGACGGGCACGTGTCTTAGATTCTTCGCGCTGTTACCTCCGCTCTCCAGCCTTTAATTTGTAGACGCTGGTGAACCTTCACTCTTGTTGCCTCGGCGAGGTGATAAAAATGCATCCATTGTATCTTCTGCCACCACCAGGATGTTGGCTTTCATGAGCCACGCTAATGGGCTGTGCCATGCCATGCCACCGGCATCCCACCGCCATGATGCGTACATAAACGTTTTGTGGCACGTGATATTTTTTATTAAACTATGTTGGGCTAGTCGTGCTGGCAATCAAAGGTCCATGCATTAGAAAAACGCGCTGGAATGCATACTACTGCTATGTAGCTCCTGCCGAACATTTCCCGAACTGTTTGAGCTCGAGACAGAAGGCTCACGAGCTTAAATCAAGGCTTGAGTTTGGCTTGGTAAGGCCTCGAGCCGAGCACGGGCCGAGCATCTAATGAATCAAGCTCAAACAGTTTGATAAGCCCAAACTTTTTTGACAACCCTAATTACCAACCTAAATTATCGATAGCTGCGAAAAGACATGCTAAACAAATAAACCTACTCCAAACCAGCACGCAGCTCAACAAAAAATCCTTGCTAATTTCTCAGTGTTAAATCATCCTGAAAACAATCTGATAAATGTAAGATCACCACACTAGATAACAAATCGTCGTCATCATTTCATGCTTAATGTATATTGCATCATCCTGAGAACACAAGCTTTCACCACTGAGACCACCGAAGTGGATCGGACTTTTGTTTAATTTTTTACTAAGACTCATAATCTGTTGTTCAAAAGAAATTTCAGGCCAGTCGTCCATTCTGAAAGACCGAAGCAGCCCTATATTCGATCCATAGTGTACAGTAGTATGTGCAAACTAGCAATAAAGACCAAAAAGAAGCCAACAATCTGAGAATCCGATACCTGGGTGAGGAGCTCCCATGCATACCCGATGGCCTCCTCCTTGAAGTAGTCTCCAAAGGACCAGTTCCCGAGCATCTCGAAAAAAGTGTGGTGGTAGGTGTCCTTTCCGACGTCGTCGAGGTCGTTGTGCTTGCCGCCGGCGCGGATGCACTTCTGGTTGTTGCAGGCGCGTTGAAGACGGCCAAGCTGCGAGTCCGGGGCGGCGGTGCCGAGGAACACCGGCTTGAACTGGTTCATCCCGGCGTTAGCGAACAGCAGCGTGGGGTCGTCGACGGGCACCACGGGGCTCGATGGCCAGGGCGTGTGCGCCTTCGACTTGAAGAAGTCGATAAAAGTTGACCGGACCCGGCCGGACGACCACTCCGTCGACTGCTCCATACGCGATCGGGCGGTTGTGGTAGTGGCGGTGGCGGCGGAGACGGTAGATGCGGGAAAGGACAAAACCCTAGAGGGGTGGAGGAAGGGCCAGCCCCCGGGACTGTGGGTCAATGGCGGACGGAGTGCGAGTTGAGGGAGGGCGGTGATGCGGGACAGGGAAACAAGGTGGTGGCGGCGCGCCACGCTGTGGGAGGGAGAGAGGAGGCCGCCGCTGCGCGATGGGGTGCTAGGGAAGCGAGGCCGATTCACGGATAGAGATGACTCGCGAATCACCGCCGGATTGGATGAACGAGGCTGGACGGTGGACGAAACACGAAAGTGGTTCCGAATTTCTGACCGTCTATTTGGGCCTGGCCCGATCTAGCATACCGCAAATCGCACCACAACTCAACTTTGCGATACCGTAAAACAGAATATTCTATCTCACGATTTAGTTGTGTAGTATCTGTTTCACTTATCGCGTGTACTGTAAAAATACGTATACTGTAAATCTGATTCTACAAACCAACAGTTCAAACTAATTCAGAATTTTCAAAGCTTACAACAGCACACGGTTATACAACAGCACAAACAAAGAAATAAACATACTAGGTTTCCTGATAATCAGCTCCACCATTCGCAGCAGCACTTGCAGCAGCTCTGTGAGTTTTCCTTTTCTCGAGGATCTCCAACATTCTACCTTCCCACCACTCGTTGAAATTTGATGAGTTTTGGGATGTTGACCCATTAGACAAATTCTGAAATTCTCTTTGACTCATTTGTGCATGGCAGCATATGGTTGTGCTAATAGTGCTAAATTTAGTCCCACATTGCTAGTTGAGTGAGAGTTACACATTCTTATATACTAGAATGTTCCACCACTCACTAAGGTGTGAGAAGAAGAGCAGCTCGCTGCTCCTCCTCCGACGTCGCCCGCCTCGTCTCGTCACGACGCGCGCGTCGTCCCACCGAAGAAGAGTGGCAGAAGTAGAAGGGTTCGATGGAGAAGAGGAAAAAGCGAAACCATGCCAGTAGAAGGAAGGCGCTGCAGCTAATCAGCGACGGCCGAAGCCGGAAGGGAAAGTTAGGGTACCAGGGTCGGGGAAAGCGCACGAGAGCGAGAAAGGTAAATCGAAGGGAAGGAGAAGATAGTGCAAAGGGAGGCAGGGCGTTTGCTGCCAACGATGAGGACCGCAGTGGTCAGCCTCGCTGGAATCGAGTTGTGACGGCGGCGGAGTCGTGGCATCGCTAGAGAGCGAGATGAGAGTCTCGGGGAGAGAGGGTGAGAGTGAGGTCTGGGTCGGTTGACCGACCCTGTGGATTGAATCGTGTGTCTAGCCCGACCCTAGGGGCTCGGGTGGTTCATGGGCCAAGCTCAAAAGAAAAAGAAAGTGAAAATAAATAAACAAGTAAAATGTAAATTATCAAAATAACTCTGAGAATGTTTTAGCTCTAGAAAATAAAGAAAAATCCTAAAATACAAATAATATCTCTAAATGTTCAAAATATTTACTGTTCTTGGGAATAAATAAATCAAGACAAAATATTTATAAGTATTAAATTATTTCATTGAATTATGTAAAAAATGAGAATAAATCTTAAAAATAAATAAAAATCATTTTAGGATCATTAATGAATGTATTTCTCTACAAACATATTGAATGTATTGTTCTATAATATTTTAGGATTCTTAAAATAAATAATAAAAAGAGTGTTAAAGTCTTTATTCTTTGATAAAAGAAAAGTATTCTATTTTATCTATATATAAAATATTCAAGACTTTTTTTCTAAGAAAGAAATAATCAATTGTCCTTAAAAAAATTAAACATCTTAAAGAATCCTTTTACCCTAATAACTTAGGTTAAACATACAGAATAATAATTATCTCAGGCTACTAGACATTGTATCTTTAAAACCACCTACACCAATTGTTTCTTGAAAGATGAATCAAATAAAAATCCTATAATGGTAGCATAGTAACTATATGATGAATGCCATCATTCATTTACTTGGAAAGTAAGAATTATAACTTTACTACTATTTCTAGTAAAACACTAAACTCTAGTAACACTCTAACACACCATATCTTAATATCACTATTTCATATAGTTAACTTTCAACATGTATTTCTTTTATAACTAAAAACTTGATTTGTAAGTAGCTATAAGATGACCTTATGAAAACAAAGTACAATACTAAACTAAGCTCAACGTATATTTTAGAACATTTCTTTACTTATGTATTATATGGTAGGAGCTTATCTATGATATCACCAATAACATGTTCATGGCTTAAGTTCCACTGCCAAAGAAATCACTTCAAATCAATACATACTCAAACATGAGGGTTTACCTTAGTTTTTATTTAAAAAAAATACATGTCATTACTTATGCATAATAGCATATTGCTTTAAACATTGTCCTTATCAAGCAATGATATTATTTTGTAGAACCCGAGGTCGAGGGTCAAGTCAAAACATTCGACTGCATTACTTCGCTATATCAAGGCAAGTTCACACTTGCTCATGTCCTTTCGTTATTTTCTATTAAGTATTTATAATCTATTATTGTTATCACCTGCATTTCGAAAAGAATGGAAGAATTATTGGTTATCGACTCGGGTGGTGTTAACCTAGTATGACGGGAAAATGGAACCATGGTATGGTTTTAGATTGGTGGAGGTTCTATTTGCATGGGAAAGTATCATCTAAGAATTAATAATAAATGTCACCCATGATTCTTGCACCATAGATTACGCGTTAACCATGAGATCTATATGGGCTCTAGGGAAGTCAAGTGGATCTTCTTCCTTTTATATGCTGACGACAACTTTTATCGGAGCAGTGATCCTACATTTAGGCATGTGTGAGGGTGGGAACCGTCAATTTACCGATACCAGATGTCTACAATGGATTGCTCTCTTCAGGAATGTAAACCGGCCCAGCCGTTGTCCTGAGCTAGCAAAAGGGTGGGTGTAACATCCCAAAACTTTAATCCAAGCTTATCAAGATCCAAATCATTAAAATTAGGGTTAACAAAAACTTTTCCAAAGTAAAAATGAAAGCATTCATGTGTATGTGCATTTAATTTAGGAATTGATTTGAATTGCCATGGTTCTGTGATCCTTTACTTGTAAAATGTTTCTTAGGTGAAATAAACATCATCTAAGTCATTCCCAAACTTTTCCCAAAGAAGAACAACTCAAAATGAATATTTGAAGTGAATGGTCATTTTGGCCAAATTAACTCTCATGCCTACTTTGGCTATTCCTAGCACTCACTTCTCAACATAAATAATTCTAGATCTTTACACCCCTTGATAGTACACATAATGAGGTACCAAAGCCTACCTTTTGATCTGTTAAAAACTCAAATATTTATTTTAAATGACATGTGAAAATTGAATTCAATGCATATGCCTAGATCACCCCTATTTCAAAAACCATCAATTTGAGCTCGACTTTCAAAACCCTTGCAACCAGAGACTACTTAGCATTAGTTTAGATCACTCAAAAAATTTGAACTCAAAATTCAAAAGTTTCTCTTTCGGCCATTTTGTCAAACACCTTGGGGGCAAGATCAAAGTGGCCTAACTATTACTGTTTTGGGGTTGATCTTGTCTAGCCAATTGAGGTGCTTTGATCACCCTTGTCTCCCCCAAGTCTAACCAGACCAACACCAACACATCCCCTACCTCCTAGCTGCACTGCAAGGCCATGCCGAGAGCACCTTGCCGGCCAACTTGGCCCTCGCAACAGTAGACCGCTTCCCCCTCTCTCGCCATGTCTACACGCTAGCCCGTGGTCCACCTCCACCGTCCAACCAGCCCCAGCCCAGAGATAGAGACCAGAACCGCCGAAACCGCCGTGCACGGAAGCTGGTCGACCATGCCGAACACGCCCAGTGCGCTGCGCCCGACCCGCGTGCACAGACCACCACTCGACCGCAGCCCGCGCCCACCGCTTCGCCATGACCCAGGGAACACCCCAGACACCCCCATTGGCCGCCCAACGCGCCACAACCACCGCTCGCCGTCGAACGCGCAACCTCTGCCGCCCAGAGCGCGTGACGCTCCCGACCAGCACAGAGCCCGCATTGCCGTGCCTTTAAGCCTCAGAGTACCGCTAGGAGACAGGCCATCGTCCCCTACCTCGAGCCACGCCGTTAGCCCCTGTGTCGCCCTCGCCGGAGTCGCCTGCCCACACCGCTCGGTCTCACCGTCGAGCCTATATAAGCCGGCCTCCCTAGCACGAAATCCTCACACTCCCACACTTCTCACCTCTCACTGATCCTTTCCCCTCTCTCGCCGGAGGCAATCGAGCCGTAGTTCGCCGGAATTGCACCAGAGGAGCCCGCAGCAGAGGAGGAGAAGCCCCGTCGATTGCGACCACCCCCGGAGCTACCTCGACCGTCCCTGAGCTCGCCGTCGACCACCAGTTCTTTCGCCCGCCTCGCTGTCGTCTCTGGAGCCCTGGTACGTCCCCAGTAGACCCCCACCGAGCCGCTAGGGCTAACTCTCGCCGGCGACAGGTCCATCGTCGACGACGACCCTCAGCCGTAGATCTCACTTCTAATCCTACGATCCACAGCGTGCGTACCATTTCGCGTGTTAAGAGCCACTGACAAGCGGGACCCCCTGCCAGCTGAGCCCCGCGCCGCGGAGCGCCACTAGGCCGGCCCATGTTCGTTCCCGCGCTAGCCCAGCCGTTCAAAATTGGATTTTTCTTTTAAATTTAAATCTTAGTTCTGTCCCCTAGTTTGAAAATCAATTCAGAGAGATATATAAACCTAAATTGCATGAAACCAATTTTGCTAGAAAGGTATTGAAAATCTCTATCCAAGTTCGTTAGATTTAATTCAATTAGAGTTATAGATCTCTCCTAGTAAAAATAACAAAACAGAGGTATTTGCAACTTGCAACATTTTTATAAAATCAACCAAGATAGGTTTTGATTTGATTCCAACTCTCAAAAATCACATTCCATCATACCTATATGAATATGTAATAATATTAATGTTTACCTGCAGTGACTTTGGACTAGTACCAAAATAATGTTATATATTTCTAGTCACTTTAAATCATTAAATAATAAACTTAAACCAA
Source organism: Avena eriantha (assembly GCA_910589775.1). Taxonomy (NCBI): domain Eukaryota; kingdom Viridiplantae; phylum Streptophyta; class Magnoliopsida; order Poales; family Poaceae; genus Avena; species Avena eriantha. Next base: position 105,832,261 of record OU342740.1, on the reverse strand, counting down.
AATAATATTGATCCAACCTTAAAATCTCATTCCCACATGTTAGAATATGTGGTGATGACATGTGTCAACATGATCCCATATTTTAAATGGTGAATATTAAATCTTAGTTAATTTTTCAATGAGTAGAAATTACTTTTCTAAATTAAAAAGAATAAAACTAGTGAATTAAACTTGTGATGCTTGTGATGATAATAGATCATCAAATGTGTGTCTTAGAATGCTATTTAGCCTAGTTAAGTATTGTTTGGTGATTGTGTCCTCTGTATGTATTTATAGATGATAGTACCGACCAAGCTTTCGAGGAGGAGGAGTTCTATCAAGAAGAAGAAGAAGAAAACTTCAACCACTGCACCAACCAAGGCAAGCCACCATGAACAATGCAAGCTAACACTTACAAGTATATGTTAGGCCATGTAGAGATAAATAAAACTTTTTCCCTACGCGGTGATCCCAAGATCCAGCCCAGATAGAAGGCCACGAAGATTACCACTAGACGCGCAGTTGCGGAATTGATGAAGCACGTCGCTTGGTGCAGTACAGTCCTCGCGATCCGTTCCGGTTCCACGATCCACGATCCGTTCCTTCTTCATGATCATCGAAGTGTTGAATGTACAGCACCTCCGCCGGTATCCGCACGTACGAGGAGGAGCGCCGGCGATGGACTACTAGGTCCGGTACGGCGGCGACAGGACGGACTGGAGCTAGGGTCTCCAACACATGGAGTGACCTAACCTGCGCCCTAGCTTATATAGGGAGTGAAAGTGGGCTCCACTCACTTGTGGCACATTCACTAAAAAGGCATATATTAGTCACTGCAAGTTTCACTTGCTGACTAAGTCCATGTCTCTATTTGGGTCTAACCCAAACTTGCTCCCGCTCTTAAGTGTGTGACCCGACAGGCTCATGGTAACCCGGACATGATTCCGAGTCTCACTCGTGATCGATCAGTTGGTAGCAGCTCCTAACAGAACGTGCCAACTCCCAAGTACCAATAAGTCATGACGGCATACCTTCCAATGCGACTTTCATCCGAGTCCCTTTTGCCTCACGATATACCTTGTCGGACTATAGGAGAATGATCGTCATCCCTTAAATAGTCCAACTCTCTTTCTCGGTCTGAGATAAGTGATTCATCCGACTAACTCTTAGTCGGCTGCCTCGGTTAACACTTAACCGTGACGCGCATGGCCATGCTTTCCGAATCATATCTTCCGAGAGGGCCCAGAGAATATCTCTCCAGATGGAGGGGCAAAATCCCGTCTTGGTTATTCACATGACGCAGCTTGATTCTTAGACGACCCGAACTCCGCCTTTATAACTGCCCAGTGACAAAACAACGTTTGACAGAACCTAAGTCGGAGATCCTCAACTCGGATTGTGTAATAACCTTAGGTCTAAGGATTGCATTGATTGAGACATGCAAATGACGACTTGTTCGTTGCATCTCAATATGGGTCAGTCCGACTCGCTAAACTCTTTAGTCGAATCCGTATAAGTCGGAATAGCATCTCCATGCCCATGACAAGTAGAACCTAGTCATCTGCCGACTTTCACATTGGTCTAAGTTGTGTGTCCGGCACAACCTCAATGACCAAAGACAATTAGTATAAACAACATGAATATGTAGTTCCACAATCAAATCACATATTCGATGATACATATCAGCAGTTCATACATGGACCATAACCTTATGAATACATAGGAATATCATCATTCATGATTGCCTCTAGGGCATATTCCCAACAGTATAATGCTTAGCAAGCTAGGATTAAATTAGATGGTTTAGCAAAGATGCTGTAGGCATGCGTTGGTCACACTACTTTGACTATTAGTACCCCAAGTCTTATTTACCAGCTTTACTTCGTTTACTTTACACAAAGTTCTTTACTTGTTTTGAAGGTAGCATAAAAATTATAAAACTTGACCTATTTAGAAACCCGTTTGATGTCATCTATGGCATGAGATTGAACCCATCTTTTCCACCTTAGTGAACACTCTTAACTTAGTAGTTTAGAGTAGATCAAAAACTTGGGTCACTTTAGATGGGAACACTTGGTGAAAATGAATTATGAAAACCTTGCAATGATGAGTCATTCTATTTAGATGTTTTGACATGTGTTGAGAAACACAAATGGTTTATGATGGTGAAAATGTTGAGGCATGAGCCTTAACCCTTTTATAAAACTGATGGTTGGATTCAGATGCAATACCATTCCAAATTACCGTACAACCACACTACCTGAATTGGGTAAGGCTTAGCTAGAAATTTATATGCATTAGTATTAGTTCCCTCGCGGGAGAGGTTTGAGATGAGGCTACCTCTCAATGTTGTCCACCTATGCAGTGCCCAAGATGACTGATGGTCATGGTTGGGAGGCCATGCTCATAGGAGAGGTGCTTATACTAGGGTGTGTAAAGGGAAGGTTATGTTTGATTATCTTCATACTAAGTATGATGATTCAGGGTTATCCCTGACAGATGTATCGAATCTTGTGGTGAAAGTGTACCACCTCTGCAGAGTGTCAAACTATTCGAATAGCCGCGTCCGCGGTTATGGACAGTTGGAATGGCTATATTGTTTCGTTGTCAGATGTTTTCCAAACAACTTATGAAATGAATGATGAATTTTGACTTGACCACAACAGGGTTGTGTTTATGACAATAGCTTCCCAACTTAAGTGATTCTATAACTTTATCTTATCTTTCTTTGCTTCAGAACCCAGCTTAGGTTTCAAACTTAACTTTATAGTTAAACTTAGATTTATCACCTTAACTTAGAACTATATTACTTGTTAGAGGTAGTTTGCGAGTACTTAAAGAGTACTCATAGCTTTTGTCTCTGGCTACTCTCATGGCCAGACTATGAAGGAGACTATTAAGAGGATGGCCAATAGGACGGCTATGATAACTAGGACTATATGCCTTCGTCAGCATTGCATGTGCCCCTGAAGATAGACCCCACCGCTACGCTTATCTTTTATTTCCGCTGCTTGTTGTATTAAGACTGGATCATGAGATCCTTAATGGATGATGTACTGTGATATCCAATCCGTTATGTCTCGCAAAAATAGTAATCTTGGGATTGTGAGGTATGACATAACGGGCATCTAGGATTAAAAATCCAGGTGTACTTGCCGACTGTCATTTGATGAAGTTGTACTAGCGTACTAGGCAACCGTGGGCAGGTGGCGCGATAGATGCACCCATGACCAATATCACCGAATAATAATCTATTAAAAATACTACTAGAGATTAGGCTGTAAGTAGTGTAAATGTTGTTGCCTGAAGTTACTATAAATGATAATAATACTATTTTTCTTGGACAAAGGAGGAGGTGGATCATGGAATTACAGTGAAGGAATAAAATATATAACAAAATTTGAATTACCACTAGCAAATTATGGCCGAAAAAAATACTCTCCCTCGAAAAGTTACCGGAAGATAGTGACCATATGGACAGGACGAAAAATTACTACCAAAGAATTATGAAAAAAATCTAAAAAAATACCATCGATCAAATATATTAAAGAATATTCACCATCAAGGAGGGTAGGGTTGGGTAACTACCAGCGAAAAATCATGGCCAAAAAGTTATATCAGTTAATTACAGTCAAGTAGTAGAAGGAGGTAAAAATATCATCATAGAAGTAGGCTAACTACCCTCGAAAAATGATATATGGTAGGAGTGTAGAAGAACTACCACCGTTAAAAAAAGATGTAAAAAATACCACCGCATATATATGGAAATTATATTAAAAAATTACAGCCAAAAATGAAGGGGTTTCTTGGCAGAGAACAAAAAAATTACTATGAGAAAACACACCTAGGCAGGATTTATCTAAAAAATAATGCAGTAACAGAGAGAGACATCGGTAATATACCCTTGTAAACCGTAAGCGTATAACGCCATGCAAGAACGTGGATGATGTAGTAGTACTCGTCCGACCTCAAGGTCGTGAAGCTACTCGTTAGTCATCCCTTGTCCAGATCCTCGTACGATGGTCCGGTGCCACTAACGGTAGCACCCCCAAGGTATTCGCACACGTATGATACAAGATGACGACTCCAGATCTCTGATCCCTACCGAGATTGCAGAAGTAGATGTCTTGGCCGGAATCCCTGCAACACAATGGCGTGCCGCAGTGGTGTTCTTCTTGCGTGTATAGTCCTTCTAGAGACCGTGCCACAACACATGAAACGAGAGAGTGATTTCTTCTCTAAGGAAAATTGGCTTAGAAAATTATTGGTCTGTCTTTTCCCACCTATAGGCACCCCTTTATAAAGATGGAGGGGGTGTATCTTTCTTACAGGCTCTCTCATTTGGGACTAAATACAGGATAAGAAAAAAGGAGATGGGAGACAATCGGCTGGGCCACCCACGCGTGGCCCAGCAGCGGCGCCAACAACCCACGATGGTTGAGGTGGGGGGAGCAGCGGTCAGGTGGGCCTTTGGCGCGGCCCACCCCACGCTCGCTCGCCCTCCTGCACTAGTGTGTGCGCCCGAGCACAGGTGGGCCGGCTGGCCACAGCCCGCGTGCGGTGGCGAATTGACCTCCGCCCGCGCGGCGCCTAGCGCCCGCCCGCCCATCGCCTGACCCACTTTCCTCCTGGGCCGATTCCCTCCAGGGTTTTTGCCCTGTTGAGGAAGTTGTCCTATAAATTTAGTTTAAACATTTATTTAATATATATTAATTCATAATTAATATATATAAATGCAGATTATAAATTGCCATTTATCCAAAATACCTTTCGGTCTTTTCCTTCTTCTTCCTCCGAATAACTTTGGATTATTTTCGAAATGATTCCGGTTTCTCTCTCTTCTATGCTTCCATCTTACAGAACAATCTCTAGGTATTGTAGTGCCCTTAAGTGTGTTACCCTATGGTTCTGGAATGACATAGACATGATCGGGACGATCTCCGATCAATGATCAATAGCGGGACCGGGATGCCCATAATGACCCCCATGCATTCCACGAAACAACATCGTGTCGAACCATAAAATTCTTATCCAATTTTCATGTTACTTTGATACTTGAATTGTGCGATATATGATCATCGGTATCATAATACCTTGTTTAATCTGGTTTCCAACAAGTACTATTTTACTCATTCACATGAAATTACATCCCTATTACCTAGTCATACGCTGCACATCTTAATGGATGTAATTCATCGAGTGGATCCAGTGTATCTTCCCATCACACGGGGGAACAAATCCCGTTCTTGATACAAAGGCCTCAACATGCCTCTCTAGAATATCTAACGTACATCTTTATAGTCACTCACTTATAGTCATGACGGTTGATGTTGTTAAAGCAACCTCGGGTGATAATGATTAATATGATCTCACAGTCTAAGGATCAAGACACTTCATTTCTGACAATTGCAACTGTGAAATATGTGATGATCATGTTGCAACAATCATTGGTGGGTAATGTCCATCACATCATATGTGACTTCATTATCAGTTGGCATAATGCACCATGTTTAGGAAACCTTGATCATCAGCTGCCCAATAAACTAGTTGAATAGAGGCTATTAGGGATCGTTGGTTTAGGGACGAATCCAGAAATTTAATTATGGGTATACATATTTCAACCAACACGAAAAGTAAAGGTAAGAAGACTGAAAATGGGTTCTTTGTCTGGCCTACTATTTGCTAGTTCAAGATTTAAGCTTGATTTAGATGAGAAAATGCACCGTATATAGGCTAGAAAATACCACAATTGATACATATGTCCACTATATACTATATATATTTTTTCTTGCAGAAACTTTTGGGTGTACATGTACACCCTTGACCTATGGTGGATTTGTCCCAGGTTGGTTTGTTTATATACCACACATGTATTAATGTTTCCTTTTGATACAATTATAGCATGGTATAAAACTATTAATAACTAATGAGATATGATAATAAACCCCTATATTATTTGCCTTTAGAGCATATATCCTTTAATCTCCCACTTGCACTAGAGTACAAATAATATAGTTGCATTGTTGCTAATCATGAAACCATATCATATATGTGTTTATTGATCATGCCTGCTTATGGAAAACTTCATGTCCTAAATCTGTATTACCGGATTCATAAGGTATTTTTTAAAATCATTAATGTCACTTATTTGACATTAACTCCTTTATCATATAATATCTTGAAGCATTTTGTTTTGTGACAAAGTGAGACTTTTGTTTTCTAGTATACAATGATGATCTATCAGTCAATTGGACTTCCAAGTTGTCATGTGTATCCATAAAACACACTTAGTTAAAAGTCGAACTTTCTTAAACCAAAACTACTCCTGCTAACTCTAAAGTATTCAAATATTTCTATATCTATATAGATTCTAATCAAATTGCAATATTTGCAACTTTGATACCCGACCGCGCTTCTTTTGCGCTAAACTTAATCCTGGTTCATTGATTAACTCTAATCACTCAAGAACGTGTTCTTACAACTAAGAACTTGGGTCACATTTTGTATAATAACATGGGTTTATCTAGAAAACCTATGGCCAAGGCACGGCGAAGCAATGCATCTCTTTCTTTTAACCATTTTCATGTATACTGAGTTACTACTCAATATTTCTCCTAACTTCTCAAGTAAGAATCAATTCTTCACTTGAATTTATTCTGAACCGTCTTAGAAATCAATTAGGACATTCTGAACTTCTTCCAGAATACTTGAAGTAGTTCGACATTCAATGTTTATTAAACATCCTGATCTATTCGCATAGATCCTCTATGTTTAATATATGTTAAATTTCATCCATCTAATGATCTAATAATTTCTAATACCAAGCACATTATTCTTCATTTGTCAATTACATATGCCAGAACGTTGTTACGCTCCCTATCAAATATATCAGCAATATTTGATATAGTAGGATATCAATTAGCTACCAGTCAAATATGGCATTCACATATTTGACTTGGAAAACTTCTTAGTTCTCACTCAATTTACATACTCTCTCGATAATCTTGGCATATCAAAAAAAATTGACCTTTCATCAAATCGAGAATTTTCTGCTACAAGATATTAGTAATCTCACAATTGGTCAAAACCTGCCTATTGTACTAGTTATAATATTTTCTTCAAAATCTCTGAAGACTTTGCAGTTTTAATTAGTCATTTACCAATTTTCAAATTGGACTAATTGCTGATGTAAATCCAAACAGACTTTAAGCATCGCTACAATTTCTAGTCAATCTTTTGAATTTGTCAGAAACATTCTTTGTGACAAATCGAGTTTTTATGTCTTCCTTTTAAGTTTCATCTCTTTCCTTTCAACTTTGAAGCTTATTAGGAAAGACTAAGTAAATGCTATTACTTAATGAGATCAAGTAACCAATTTACTTTGCAATCTCAAATATAACTTAATTTGGGATTTCATGACTCTAAGTCATTTCTTGTACTTAGGTTCATCATTTTTTGTTTTTTGTTCGTAGGTATGTCTTGTTTCAATAAGAAGACAAGTGAATCAAGAATAAAATTCTGCAAGTGGCAGAATAAATTCTTGAATCCTACTTTTACAAAGTATTAGCAGAAACATTATGATCACAACATAGTTTCCCCCATATTTGCAGAGTTTGTCTTCCGATACAAATTCCATTCTACTTACTCAATAATTCGTAGGTTAGGTCACACCCTTCTTACACTTACACTTTTTCAACTGACACTTCCATAAAAAACATTTTCTTTGAGGAAGTACCACATTAAGACAATACAAGTTTTGTCTTCTTTGGTTTTAGTTTGGAATCTGTATTCTTAGTTTCCTAAGAACACACTACAAAGATTTAATATTCGTAACGATCTTGAACTATGGAAATATCTAAAAACTCGAACTTGCCATATCTTATATGGTGTTGTTTTCACAAATCTTTTAGATGTTCCTTATTCTTTTAATTGAGTGTTTATTATTTTATTCTCTAACTCTAATTCTTAACGTTAATCCGGTAGAAGATTATTTTAGACCATACGTATCTCATACACTATTACTATGATGTTTTGGACTTATGAATACGATTTGATTCGTCAAATCATCATAATTTGTGAAACAGATTTCCACAAGTCCTTTTTATGCCAAATTGTCATTAACTTGAATTCACAATCACTTTGATCAAATTGCATAAAATTTGAAATTCTTGTTAATTTATATCCTCCTTGACTTTGAAGGTCTTTGATATCTTTTAGCAATTTTCCATAAATGCTCTATTATCAACCATATAAGACTAGAATAACTTGTTCATAATTACAATGTGAATCATAAAATAAATTATTCATAGAAAAAGAACAACTGAATTGTTTCTCATTTATATGAATAATCGTCTCACAATAAGCAAGGAACACTAGTAAGGTTAACAAACTCAATTATAAAGCTCTTATTCAAATCTTCTAATCGCAATGATAAATTTCGAGGGAAGGAGTGTCGGCCATCAACCAGATTTCTTGTCGTCATCATGTCATCAATGTCTCGTTCCATTCCGCAACTCTTACGTAGAGGATCTTGTTTTCAATAAAACAAGAGTAAGTATCAATACTTGAAAACTACATAAGTGTTTCATGGAAACATTTATTACTTGTATATCAACACATACCTTCTCCGTTGACAACGATCCCAGCTTTGGGCTCGACCTTGGTAGTCCTCATCTTTGCTATGAACTCATGAAAGAAATACGGTATTCCCTTCATGATGTAGTCCATGATGACGTCTTTGTAGCTGGGAGGAAGCGTACACAGCACCCCATCTACCGCAAAGTTGTCGGCCAACCAGTCGTCCATAGCATCCACAAGACATTCATGGATCTCTACCATGTTATCCAGGTGGATTTCCAAGCTAGAGTTTTCTTCCATTTTGGCGGAAGTAAACTTGTCCATGTACTCATATCGCATGCGCCTGATCTGTTCTAGGAACATGCTCTTCAATCCATCGAGCATATCAAGTGCGTCGATTTCATGGAAATGCACCCTCAAGCCAGATTCCATGGCATGGATAATGGTGTACTTGACGGTCATGAAGGTGTCACTGCAGGCACGAAGAGTCGCATCTTCTCCGCCATTGGAGTCATCCGGGAAATCTTCTAGGAGTTCATGAAGGACATAGAGGAGATGGTTTTCTACGAGGATTTTCTTGAGACGTTCGTACCAGTCGATGAAATTCGACCCAGCTAGCTTAAGTTTCTCCCCGTTCATAAATGGACCAAAGATGTCCTGAACTTTCGGAATAGCCATAATCTACAAGACATTTGCAAAAGGACTTAGACTAAGTTCATAATATGAGTTTGAATTTGAATCAAATTAACAAATGAGTTCCCACTTAAACTATCATCCCTAAGACAGTTTAGTGATTACACGATCCCTTTACCTCACATCATCCTCGATCATCACGACCTTTGATGCGGCTGCCAGGGTGGACTATATTCATCGATCACATCATCCATGTGACTCGTGCTTGATCTTTCGATCTATAGTGTTCTGATCTATGTATGTACATGCTAGGCTCGACAACCCAACCATAGTGTATTTGTAGTGCATACATGGCTTGCACCCATGAATGCGAACGCAGAGATGTCTAGCACCTGATAGTCATGGTCTGCTTCATAACTACGAACTTTCTTGGTGGTGCACACTAAAGGGAGAACACTATGTCAGTATTAATTTGGGGATCATCTTATTTTAATGCTACCGTTGAGTATCTAATATTAGCAAACAAACAATATGCACACAAAGATTAAACATCACATGTAATCTATATGTGATATAACATGGTTGTCTTTGTGCTCCTTGATCTCCATCATGGGCTCTAGCACGATCTCCATCAGGCCACCAGTTTGATGCCAAGTCCACAACGCCATCGGTCTTGTCGTTCATGATCGCGATGACTACTACTATAGAACTTAGTAATAGGAAAGTAAACTACCTTAGCTTGTTCACAACTCTAACCATATCACATCACAAGCCTTCCCACAACATATAGTTAGATGCCTCCACTTGATCTTTTGTAGTTTTTATGTGGTTGTTAGGCTTTCATAATAGAACCGGTTCTACTTACTAACTTCCGACCACAACATGGATCCAATAGTTGTCTATACTACACCCTTTCAGGGTCCTCCGTTGTAGATGCAATATAAACTACTATGAGAGAGACAAACACCCGCTAGCCACTTATACGGTACAAGCCGTATGTTGAGCATGGAACAAGTCTCGCGTAAGACTACACACAAGGTCGGTCCGGGCCGCTTCATCACATAGTTCCATGATATAAAGAAATACATGTGGGAAGGTAACAACTAGAGGATCAATGCCCACATTCAGCATGTGTCTATCCGTACTAGTATACTACGCATAGATCGGCTCTAATACAACTGAAGGGGTTCGATGGCAGAAAACAAAAAATTACTACGTGGGAACACACCTAGCCAGGATGTATCTAAGAAGTAATGTAGTAATGGAGGGAGACATCGGTAACATACCCTTATAGACCGTAAGCGTATAACGCTCATGCAGGAGCGTGGATGATGTAGTCGTACTCGTCCGACCTCAAGGTTGTGAATCTCCTCGCAAGTCACCCCATGTCCAGATCCTCGTATGATGGTCCGGTGCCACTAACGGCAGCACCCTTGAGGTATTCGCACACGTACAGTGCAAGGCGACAACTCCCAGTCCCTGATCCCTGCTAAGATTGCATAAGTAGATCTCTTGGCAGGAATCCCTGTAGCATAATGATGTGCCGTAGCGGTGTTGTCCTTGCGTGTATAGTCCTTCTAGGGTTCGTGCCACAACAAAGGCAATGAGAGAGATTTCTTCACTAAGGAAATTGCCTTAGTAAATTATTGGTCTATCTTTTCCCACCCATGGGCAACCCTTTATATAGAGGAGGGGGTGTAACATCCCCAAAGGCTCTCCCATGTGGGACTAAATAAAGGCTAAGGAAAAAGGAGATGGGAGACAGCCGGCTGGGCCACCTGTGCATGACCCGGCAGCAGCGCCAACAGCCAACGGTGGCCGAGGTGGCGGAGAGCAGCGACTGGGTGGGCCTTTGGTGCGGCCCACGCTGCGCCCGCTTGCCCTACTGCGCTAGCACATGCTCTTGAGCCTGGGTGGGCCGGCTGGCCGCAACTCGCATGCGGTGGCTAGTTGGTTGCCTCCCGTGTGGCGCCCAACTCTCGCCCGCCCAGTGCATGTGTGGTCTACGTGGCCCACTTGTTGTGCGGATTGAGCTGTCCTCCGGGTGGCTTCCTTCTAGGTCGATTCCCTCTGGTGTTTTGGCCCTGTTGAGGAAGTTGCCCTATAAATATTAGTTTTAAATATTTATTTGACATATATTAATTCATAATTAATATATATAAATGCATATTATATATTTCCATTTATCCAAAACACCTTTCGGTCTTTTCCTTCTTCTTCCTCTGAATAACTTTGGATCCTTTTCAAAACGATTGCATTTTCTCTCTCTTCTATGATTCCATCTTACAGAACAATCTAGGCATCATAGTGCCCTTAAGTTGTTACCCTACGGTTCTGGAATAACACAGACATGATCGAGACGATCTCCGATCAATGATCAATAACGGGATCGGGATGCCCATAATGACCCCCATGCATTCCACGAAACAATGTCGTGTTGAACCATAAACTTTGTATCCAATTTTCTTGTTACTTCGATACTTGACTTGTACGAGATCTGATCATCGGTATCATGATACCTTATTCAATTTCGTTTCCAACATGTACTATTTTACTCATTCATGTGAAATTTCGTCCCCATGACCTAGTCATACGCCACGCATATTAATGGATGTAATTAACCGAGTGGGCCCAGTGTATCTTCTCATCACACAGGAGAAAAATTCCTGATCTTGATACATATGCCTCAACATGCCCCTCTGAAATACATAACGTACATCTTTATAGTCACCCATTACAGTAATGATGGTTGATGCAATTAAACCAACCTCGGATAGCAGTGATTAATATGATCACATGGTCTAAGGATTAGGACACTTCGTTTCTGAGAATTGCAACTATGAACTATATGACATAATCGTGTTGCAACAATCATTGGTAGGTAATGTCCATCACATCATATATGATTGTATTGTCAGTTGGCATAAATGCACCATGATCAGGAAATGTTGATCATTAGATGCCCAATGAACTAGTTGAACAGAGGCTACTAGAGATCATTTGTTTGTTTATAAACCACACCTATATCAATGTTTCCGTTTAATACAGTTATAGCATGATATAAAACTATTATAAACTAATGAGATATGATAATAAACATCGTTATTATTTTCCTCTAGAGTATATCTCTTTCTCAAAAAGTTGCGCTGGAAAAGTTATGGTCGAATAGTTGAAAAATTAGCTAATAAATATTGTTGTGGACGTAGGCCAACTATTGTCGGAAAATTACGACCGTAAAGGTGCATCAAAGAATTACCTAAGCACCGAAAAGTTGCGGCTGGAAAGTGTGTCCTAACAACCATTGAAATATTACGGTAACGAAGAAGTGTAAAAACCAAAAAAAAAACGTCAAAAAGTGTAACATCCCAATTTCAACAACCTTGTTTAGTTGTCTAGAATGCAAAAATCAGGGGGAACAAAAACTTTTTCTTGCTTGATGATGAAATGTTTGATTGTCTATTTGTACACATACGTCTGATTGTGCAATAGAAGTTGTACTCCTGACCTCAGCCCTAGTTGACAAAAAATATTTAACAAAAGAATTGTCTTGGCTTATTTTGCATATTCTCAAATGTTCTAGTATTTCAAAAAAAAAGCCGAGATGCCTTGCTAACAAGAAGTATTTTAGTATCTCTATTAGCAAAACTATGGAGATCTATATGATATCATCTCCTTATATTCTCAAGATAGAATTTCAAATGATCTTACCTTTAGTTTTCCAAAACTTCTTATGAAACCTTTGGATTCCAATCTTGGTAGAAGTACCAAGTACTCTTACCTACTTCAAAACACAAACTTTTCAAAATACCCATCCTTACCCCAAGCTGAGCTTGATGGTAAGCCGTAGTAGACTTAAGATATGGTTAAGATGAATTGCCTTGATCTGTTGTTTGACTTGTTTGACTAGGAAGTAGTGTGAGCTACCCTAAGGGGTATACTTTAGCTACAAACTACCCAATCAATGCACCCTATAATCCCCTAAGAAGAAATCGTAAATCCCTAGTCTGAAGATCACCTCCCTCTATCCTCAGGATCACCTGGGATAAGCTACTTAGAACCCCTAATCCTTGACCTAAAGCCTAGTGCCACCTTTACCATCCTCCTTAGGAGATGTCTCACCATCTCCTATGTTCTACTGATACGTCCAAAACGTATCTACTTTCCCGAACACTTTTGCTATTGTTTCTCTTCTAAAATTGTGTGATTTGAATACAACTAACACGGACTGACGCTGTTTTCAGCAGAATTGCTTTGGTGTTTAGTTTTTGTGCAGAAAATCAACTATCAGGAAAAAACCTGGAAAATATGCCAAAAATCCTATTTCACCAGAAGACTCACACAGTCAGAAGACGAGACAGAGGAGGGCCACGAGGGGCCCACACCACCTAGTCGCGCAGGCCAGTCCTGGTCGCACCAGGGGTGGTGTGGCCGCCTCGGTTACCCCCTCGGCCTCACTCTTCGCCTATAAGATGCCTCTTGACCTAAAAACCAAAGGGGGTTCGACATTTTTCCAAAAAGAGTTCCGCTACGCCGCCACCACCAGATTCTGCAAATCAAAACTAGAAACTCCGTTCTGGCACCTTGTCGGGATGGGGAATTGGAGGAGATCATCGCCATCATTGTCACCATCGCCTCTCCATCGACCATCCATGATTCCCCCATCTATGAGTGAGTAATTCCCCGCTGTAGGCTATGGGGATGGTAGGGATTGGATGAGATCATTCATGTAATGGCATTGGATTGTTAGGGCATGGTGCCTAGTATCTATTATTAGTGCTTTTTGACTTTGTCGCAACATGTTATGCTTAATGCTTGTCACTAGGGCCGGAGTGCCATGATTTCAAATCTGAACATGTTACCGATTCATGATGGTAATATTGTTTATGGTCTTACCTGCAAGTTGTATACACACATTGTTGTCCGGAACCAAATGCCCCGAAGTGACAATAATCGGGATAACCGAAGGGAATGGCTTTGATGTGAGGATCACGTGTGTTTATGGAGTGTTAATGCTTTGCTCTGGTGCTCTATTAAAAGGAGCACCTTAATTGCTAGTAGTTCCCTTGAGGCCCCGCTACAAACGGGCTGGCAGGACAAAAGATGGTGTGCAAGTTCTCATTGCAAGCACGTATGACTATATATGGAACACATGCCTATGATTATTTAGTACTTAGATGCTTTATCTTATTTATCTACAAATGCCCTATGTCTTGCTATATGAATTGTCTTTTCCATGCAACGCCTATCCATCCATCCCTATGCCTACCGTGCTTTAGTCCTACTATTTACTATAATTGTTACTACTGTCTTTACTTCTACTACTTCTATTACTTTGCTATTGCTATTACAATACTGTTGCTACTGATAAACTGTTGTGAGCAATATTGTTTTCAGGTGCAGCTGAATTGACAACTCAGTTGTTAAGGCTTATAAATATTCTTTGGCTCCCCTTATGTCGAATCAATAAATTGGGTTTCACTTCCCTCGAAAATACTACGATACACCCCCTATACTTGTGGGTCATCAAGATTATTTTCTGGTACCGTTGCCAGGGAGCATAGCTCTATTTATCAAGTTTACTTGGAATCACTATTGTTCGCTGCCATCCATCATGGGTATGTCTCGTGATGGCAAGGTTCCTATTTTACCATCCACTACAAGGAGAGGTACAGTTCTGAACACATCTGTTGCTCTTGATTCACCATCTATGATGAGTAAGCTCCTTACACCACCCCATACACATGCTACACATACTGCTACTGCTGTTGAATCTGAAACTTCTGATACTTATGATGTTGCTTCTACTGTGCTTGATAAGAGTGGTTCATTAGGTCCTTTCCTAGATGCTACGATTGCTAGAACTATAGCTAGAAATACTAAAACTCCTAATGAAGACACTACTACACCTGTCAGTTCACCTGAGTCTATAGAGAGCTATGATATTGAAGACGGATATATAGAAATGAATGATGAATTTATTAAAGAATGTCAAAATACTCATGGTAAAAGTGTTATTAAGAGTCTCCTTGAGAGGAGCTTTAAAACCCAAATTATCCCCTAATGATAAGTTTGCTACATCTCCCATAAACATTAAAGATAAGGATTATGATTTCTCTCTCGATTTATATTACATAACCATTGTTGATAAAGAACCTTTTTGTGGAACTAAGAATGAAAGTGCTATAGCACATATGACTGAGCTTTCTACCATGAGTGGCCTATTTTCTGATGATATTAAGATGCGCACCTACTTTGTTGCTAAAATTTTCCTTTTTTCACTGAAAGGAGAAGCTAAAACTTGGTTTAATAATTTACCTCCTGGATCTATTGATAAACCTGATTGCTTGATTAGTACCTTCCTTCAGAAATATTTCCCTCCTAGTGCTAGACATGCCATTTTGCAGGAACTTTTTGATTTTAAACAGGGAGAAAAAGAGGTATTGCCTGAATCATGGGCAAGGTTTTGTGCTTTGATTCATGCACAAGCTAGATGTCCATTACCTAAGAATGAGCTTCTTGATATATATTATAATGGACTAACTGAAGAATCTAGGACATACTTAGATAGTTGTGTTGATTGTGTTTTCAGGAATAGAACTCCTAAAGAAGGTGAGGACTTAATGGCTAAAATAAGCAAGAATTATGATGGCTGGACTCCACCTGAGCCAATTACGCCTGAGACAGCTACACCTGAGTTAACTATGCCTGAGCCAGCACCAACATCAAAGAAGAGGGGAGTTATTGAACTAAATTATGAAGTGATGAAGGAAGCTAAGAAATGTCTTAAGGAGAAAGGTATTAAAGCTAAAGACGTGAATAATTTACCTCCTATAGAAGAATTATGTAAGCGAATCTCCCACTCACCCATTATTTAGTTACACTCTCTCCAACATTTTGATGAAGGTGATATTCCTTACTCTAAACCTCTTGATTAATGCTTGTAAGAATTTGATGTTTTTATTGTTAAGCAAGATAATTTTAATAAAAGGGTGCAAAATCATCTAATGGAAAACTCTAGAGCTGTTATTGAGTTAAAAGATATTGTGGAAAGAACCTCTAATGATGTTAAAATGCTTGTTAAACATTTCCAAATGGTTCAAACTCAAATTGATCAGCTTATTAAAGTACAAAAATATTTGTTAGTTAATGCTGCTAAAGAAAAACATGCTTATGAAATTAGAACTAGAAGTGGTGCTACCACCCAAGATCCTCTATATCCTGAGGGACATCCTAAAAGAATTGAGCAAGATTCTCAACAAATTGAAAACAGTGGTGCTTCTCCTAAGATATGGAAAAAAGAAACATAAAAATATTGTAGAATCTTCTGAACCTGCTAAAGATCCTAATAGAATATCTATCTCTGATGCTGAAACTGAAAGTGGTAATGAGGAAAATGATACTCAGGATAAAGAAAAAATTGAAGAAGAACCTAAAAGGCACACTAAGAATACTAAATACACTGAAGAAGATTTTGTTGCTAAGAAACATGGTAGTGAAAGAGATCCTTGGGTCCAAATACCTATGCCTTTCCCTGATAAGAAACATAAGTCAAAGGAAGACGAACACTATAATAAGTTTTGTGAGTGGATGAAACCTTTATTTTTGCAAATTCCTTTGACTGATGCTATTAAATTACCTCCTTATTCAAAATATATGAAGGATATTGTGTCTAATAAAAGGAAGATCCCTAATGAGGAAATTTCTACTTTGCTTGCTAATTATTCCTTTAATGGTAAAGTTCCAAAGAAACTTGGAGACCCTGGGATTCCAACTATTACGTGCTCTATTAAAAACAATTATGTTAGAACTGCCTTGTGTGATTTAGGAGAAGGAGTTAGTGTTATGACTTTTTCTCTCTACAAGAGACTTCAATTGAAAAACTAATACCAACTGATATATCTTTGCAAATGGCTGATAAATCTACTACTATTCCTGTTGGTATATGTGAATATGTACCTGTTCAAGTGGCTCATAATTGCTTTATATTAACTGACTTTGTTGTGCTTGAAATGCCTGAAGATGACAATATGTTTATTATTCTTGGGAGACCTTTCCTTAATACTGCAGGAGCTGTTATTAATTGCAATCAAGGAAAGGTAACTTTTAATGTTAATGACAAGGAGCATACTGTCTATTCTCCAAGAATATTGGTAGGAATTATGGCTTAAATTCAATTGAAAATATTGAGGGCATTCAAGTTGGAGAAATATATTGTCCCATACCAAGAGAAAAATATGAAATTATTATGATTAGGACCATTGCTATCAAGGTTGAGGTTACATAATCATTTACTGGAATATAAAGTTTTGTTTCATATAAAATTGTTTTGGTAACAAGACCTGATCAACCTTGTTAACAAAGAGATTTTAGTGAACAAAACAATGTTTTCACCATGATCATCTTCGCTTACTTTTATTTTATCCATTTTAGTTTTTTGCTTTCGCTTAGTTTACTTTTCTATTGCTAGTTGCTTGCATATTAGAGTGTCTTAGAACTTCTGAAGTTTTAGTTTTGGTTTGAACTTGCATCTTTCTAAAATCATCTTTTTGTCAGAAATTCATTCATCATCACCTAAAAATTGCTCAAAAATAAAGTGTCTCGGAAATTTTCAGAAAATTCATATTAATTTTTTACGTGAAAAAAGGGGCAGAGGAGTACCTAGAGTGACCTAGGGGGCCCACCAGGCAGGCACACCACCTGGTGGCGCGACCACACCAAGGGCGCGCCTGTCCATGGTGTGGGCCACCCCTGTCCCTCCACTTACTCTCTCACTTGCCACTTCTTTCTCTCTCCTGAGAAAACACCAGTTCATTTCTCAAACTCGTGTTCCTACTGTTCTTGCTCGCGATTTTCGATCTCCTTGCTCAATCCATCTTTGTTGCTGAGATTTGGAGCATTTGTTCTCCGGTATGTGACTCCTCCGCTTGTCCAAGTAGATTCGTTTTTAGTGGATTATATCTTGAGTATTTTACTACTGTAGGTGACAGGTTTTGTGAGCTTGTAAGCTTGTACAATGCTTAGATAAATTATTTTGATGCATGTTTAGGCCTCTTACAAGTCCCTATGAGTAGTTCCTTTCATTATATATTCACTTTGCAATCACTTGTATGATGGATGTTTAAATTTCAGAATAGCAAAAGATGGACAACCACACTTTTGGAGAGATATTTGGGAGGGACACACCCAGGAGGGCAAGGCCTTCAAGATCGGCTTATCAATTTAGGCCATCATATAATGAAGATCTTATTGCACCACCTTTGGCAATGAAGGAGACGAGGGAGATGCTCACCCATCTACTTTTCCTTGTTTTACCTTTTTGCGAGCTGCATGGATCCTCGATGAGTTCTTACTCCTTATTCAGAGGGTTGGGCTGACCACCTACATGGAAGATGAGAGTGAGCAATACACCGCGCTCACCAAAACTTTCGTTGAGAGTTTCGTTTACACTAACACCCCTTATGAGTCAACTGTTTCGTTCAAAATTTATAATATGCCTATTACCATGTCATTGGAAAGATTTTGCAGCATTATAGGCATAGGCATGACTGGGATAGTGAAGGAGATCCAAGGTCGACCCGCTAATTTGCTGGAGCTCTATCGAAGTGTGACAAATGACGATGACCGCGCAACTCAGAGTGGGAAGATAAGGAACATTCAACTCCCAACTCTTAGATATTTTGCTTATTATCTTGCCACTAGCATTCTTGGTAGGGAGAACACTAGTAATATCTCTAATTATCATTTAGCCTTCCTCGCTGCTGCACTTAATAATGATACCAAGTATAATCTTGGTTCTCTCATTGCTCGTCGCCTAGCCGCTAGAGGACCTATTTATGGGGAAATTATTGCCTCACGCATGGTTGCTGCTTTAGAACTTTCTGTTGATCCTAACAATATTGTATTGACACCACAAAGGCTTGATCTTGCTGCTATGAAAACACATCACTTTGTCACTACTGACTCTAGCACAGAGAGTTTAGCTTACAGGATGTTGTTTACTGACAGAGACGAGAGGGAAATTCCTTTGCCACAGTCCACTTTGTTCAGTATTTGCAGGATGCCATGGTCACGTTCCAAGGAGGTGGACCAGCAGCTCCGCTTGCTTGGTTTCCACGGACAACACCAGGGGGATGTGCCCTCTTATGAATACTCTACGCACTATGCTGGGGCGTCCTCGAGTTCGTATCAGGACGAGGGCACCTCTTCGCCGTACTACGGAGGCGCTCCATCTTAGAAAGCTTGGGATTGATACCCACTTAGGTTAAAGCCTAAGCTTGGGGGAGGTACACCGACATCACACTCATCTACATATCATGTTCAGTCGGCACTTTGTATATCCATGTTTCACTTTCTTTTTACATTTTGTTCTTGCTTTGTTTCTGCTTTCCAAAACACAAAAAGACCAAAAATATTTTCGTTGTTTCTCTTTGTTTGCTTCCTTTTCTTTTTGCCTTGGTTTCCCTTTTTTCCTTTTAGCTTTGTTTTGATTATTCGAAAAACCCAAAAATATTTTGCTTTGCTTGTTCTTCCTTTTGGTTCTTGCCTTTAAAAATTGAAAACCCAAAATATTTGTTGTTCTTCTTTGGTTTTGTGAAGTTCGTTGTAGGGTTCAACAGTCCTCAGTGAATTTAGTTTCATGTTATTATTCAAGCCACACAAGTGAAGGGGCAATAATGAAGATTAATGACAACTTGAGTTGTGGTAAGAGGCTGGTAATGAACTCTATTTGTTTTCATTTTTGTACATATACTCATCATTATGGGCATGCTTAGTCTGTTCATGTAAGGTGTATGTTATTTATTGATGCTTAGTATTTCTTGCTCTCTTATGATCAGCTCCGGCTTGCTAATGGTTTGTAGCATGTCATATGAATGTTTGCTTACATTGTTCTATTCATAACTTGGTATGACACTGTGGTATCCTCCTCTGAATGTTTCACTTGAATTGACTTGGCACATGCTCACGCATGCATATGACTGAAACAATCAGTTAAGCCTCGATGCATTATTTTGCCTCAGGGTTCTTGAATCACTTTCATGCCATAATTAGTCCTGTTTTGTTCCAAGCATGATTATGATAGTTATTGCTCTCTCGTTTGTCGCTCCCTTACTATTGCTATGAAAGAAATATGCCCTGAGAGGCAATAATAAAGTTGTTATTACGTATTCCTTATATATGATAGATGTTTATTTTGCATGCTATAATTGTATTGATCGGAAACATCAATACATGTGTGTTTAATAAACAAAAAGGGTTCCTAGTTATGCCTCTCTTATATACTAGCTTGTTGATTAACAAGATGATCAAGGTTTTCTGATCATGGACATTAGATGTTGTTAATAACAAGGTCACAACATTTGTGAAATGATGTGATGAAAATTCATCTGAAGTATAGCATTACGATCAAGTCATTATGTTTACATTGCTATAACATCATACGAAGTAATCTTTATCCTTAGACCATGAGATCATGTTAATTGCTAACACTGGAAGAGTATCTTGATAACATCAAACGTCACACCGTAACAGGGTGACTATAAAGATGGGTTCAGTGCTACGAAGGTGTTATGTTGAGGCTCATGGATCAAGAGTGAAATTTGTCAATCCCGATGACGGATATATATACTCTAGGCCCTGTCGGTGATATCACATTAAGATAGCTTGCAAGCAAGTGATGTGATCACTAGAATGTTATATCACGGGAACGAGAAAAGAGTGCATGTCGGTAACGAGATCAAACCAGGTATTTGGATACCGATGATCGAATCTCGGACATGTATTATATCATGAGACAAAGGGATTAAATTACAAGCGTTAAAGGTTCTCATGATCATATAAGTCATCGTTGAATATGCAGGAGTCAGTATCGATCTCCAGGTCCCGCTTTTGATTATTGATCTCAGAGGAGTCTCAATCATGTCTGCATTATTTGCGAACCATAGGGTGACACACTTAAGAGTTACCGGACACCATTTTGGAGCACATATGTTTCAGACGAAAGAATTGCAAAGTGCAGGAATTGTTTTGATAGAAACCGGAAATTGTTTCGGGTGAAATTGCAGAAAGTGGTTCTGCATGTGATATTGAAATATTGCAAGGGGTTATATGTGAATGTTTGTTAATTAAAGTAATTAACAAAATTCTGAATAAATTTAATAAAAGAGTTTTATTAAATGAGAGAGCACTAAACTTAGAGAATTTTAATGCATTTAAAGTGGGACTTTAAAAGGGAATGTGAAGAGGCATTTTAATGTGGAGGGGTTACCACCACATGAATGGGGGAGGTGAGGGGTCACCCCCCATGAGGCGCCGGCCATGGGGAGGGGCACCCCCTCCTCCTATAAAAGCCCCCTCTTCCTCCTTCTTCCTCACACCTCCTCGTGAAGGATCTCTCTCCCCCTCTAGAATTATTCCCCCATGGTCTCGGATTAGCGAGATACATGTTCCCGGTGGCATTTCGTCTGGAAGGAGTTGCTGCTTCCGCTGGATCGCTAGAGCGAGGAGGTGGAGGTTGTCCGGTGGCTTGAACGTGTGTGCGAGGACAGATGCGTTGCTGTTTTGCGGTTCTCAGACTTCCACACGATCTTGAGATCGGCAAGTGTACGACTACATCAACCACGAGTTCCTACTCGTTAACAAAACTCGTTTTCTTCGAGGGTAAGTTCTCGATGGATGTATGTCCACCCGTTGCTCTATACCTAGTAGATAGATCTTGGCATGTAGTTCTCATCGTAGGAATTTTTTTGTTTTCATGCTACGGACCCAACAGTGGTATCAGAGCCTGATCTATGCGTAGGTGCTTTGCACGGGTAGTACACATATGTTTATATGTGGGCGATGATGATCATGTTATTGCATCTTCTATGTATTTTGGATATTGGTGGTATAGTGGGATGAAGCGGCCCGGACCAACCTTACATGTCATCGTACATGAGACCGATTCCACGACTGACATGCAACTATTTGCATAAGTGGCTGGCGGGTGTCTGTCTCTCCTACTATAGTCAATATCTAATTTACAACGAGTTGCTAATAACTTGATTATCCTCGTTGTGGTTCATGTTCGTAGGTAAGAACGGTTCTATCTCCGAAATCCCTAAGCCACATAAAACTTGCAATTGATAAATTAGAGGCGTCTAGTTTAGATCGTTGCTGGGCTAGTGTATTGATATGGTATTGTTGTGAGTAGATGTATGATAGATACTCTTACAACACATTCAATGTGTAAGTTCCATAGACCTTGGCCTTACACACAAAGGAATGATAGAGATCATACCACGATGCAAATGATAGAGATCAAATGCATGGACCATGTCATCTCACTTTACACATTAGATTTTAGCATCTTATACTGCTAATTTGGTGCTTTTGGTAGCATTGTAAGATGATCCCTCATTTAGATATCAAGATAAAATGTATTCTTCCTTAAGTATGCACCGTTCTATGAATCGTGTTTCGAGACATCACGTGATGATCGGGTGTACTCGACTCTACGCTTTCATACAACGGGTGTAAGACAGTTTTACACACACGAGTAGTAAGGTTCTTACTTGGCGAGCCTAGCATGTACAGACATGGCCTTAGAACACGGACCGAAAGGTTAAGCATGAGTCATATAGTTGATATGATGCCCATATAGATGCTCGCCTTCGAAGCTACACCGACTCACGTGATGATCGGACTTGGTGTAGTGGATTTGGTTCATGTAATCACCAAAAAGGCACGAGGGATGTCGTTTTTTAGTGGGAGTTCATTAGTAATTTGGATTAGTTGAACTCACTCTATCATAAACTTAGTATAAATAAACTTTACAAATTCTGTTGTAGATGGCACCAGCTGCTTTTAATTTCAATGTGTTCATGGAGAAAGAGAAACTTGCTGCGCATGGTAGCAACTTCACCAAATGTGCTATCAATTTGAGGATTCTCCTCACTGCTGCACAAAAGCAATATGTGCTAGAGGCGCCGCTAGGACCCCCACCAGCTCCTGATGCCACTGACGAGGAAAAGAATGTCTATATGACTCATCAGGAGGACCACAACTTAGTTCATTGCGGCATACTGTATGGGCTAGAGCCAGAACTTCGAAAGCGTTTCAAAAATGGCAATGCCTTTGATACCATGGGAGAATTGAAAATGAGTTTCAATACCCATGCTGCCGTAGAGAGTTATAATGCATCCAAAAAGTTCTTTAGCTACATGATGGAGGAGAACAGCTCGTTAGTGAGCACGTACTCAAAATGTCTGGGTACGCTGATAAGCTTGTGTCCTTGGGAATAACGATTCCCATTGACTTAGGCATACATCGTGTTCTCCAATCTCTGCCACCTAGCTACAAGAGCTTCGTGATGAACTATAATATGCAGGGTATGAAGAAGTCTCTTCCCGAGCTTCTGTCAATGCTTAAGAGTACAGAAGTGGAGATTAGGAAAGAACATCAAGTGTTGATGATCAATAAGACCACGGTTTCAAGAAGGACAAGAAAGGCAAGCACAAGGGAAAGAAGGGTGGCAAATATGTTGCCACACCTGAAAAGAAACCCCGAGCTGGCCCTAAGTCTGACACCAAGTATTACTATTGCAAGGGGACTGGCCATTGGAAGCGCAATTGCCCCAAGTATTTGGCAGACAAGAAGGCCGGCAAGGCAAACAAAGGTATATGTGATATACATGTTATTGATGTGTACTTGACTAGTACTCGTAGTAGCACCTGGGTATTTGATACGGGATCGGTTGCTAATATATGTAACTCGATTCAGGGGCTGCAGAACAAGCGACAACTACCAAGGGATGAGGTCACGATGCGGGTCGGCAATGGATCAAGAGTTGATGTGATCGCCGTCGGAACGCTGCCTCTCCATATGCCATCGGGATTAGTGATAAATCTAAATAATTGTTATTTGGTGCCTGCACTGAGCATGAACATTGTATCCGGATCTTGTTTGATGCAAAGTGGTTATTCGTTTAAGTCTGAAAACAATGGTTGTTCGATTTATATGGCTAATATCTTTTATGGTCACGCACCTGTGTTGAATGGTTTATTTCTGTTAGATCTCGATAGTAATATTACGCATATTCATAATGTTGATGCTAAAAAGATTAAACTTTATAATGATATATCTACATATATGTGGCACTACCGTCTGGGTCATATTGGTGTTAAACGCATGAAGAAACTCCATTCTGATGGACTTTTGGAATCACTTGATTTTGAATCATTTGATACATGTGAGCCATGCCTTATGGGCAAGATGACTAGAACGTTGTTTTCCGGTTCAATGGAACGGGCGACTGATTTATTGGAAATCATACATACTGATGTGTGTGGACCAATGAGTGTGTCGGCGCGAGGTGGATATCGTTATTTGTTACTTTCACGGATGATTTGAGTAGATATGGGTATATCTATTTGATGAAACACAAGTCTGAAACCTTTGAAAAGTTCAAATAATTTCAGAATGAAGTGGAAAATCATCGTAATAGAAAGATCAAATTTCTTCGGTCTAACCGTGGAGGTGAGTATCTAAGTTACGAGGTTAGCACACACATGAAAGAGTGTGGAATAGTTTCACAACTCACGCCTGCTGGAACACCACAACGTAATGGTGTGTCAGAACGTCGTAATCGTACTTTATTGGATATGATTCGATCTATGATGTGTCTGTCTGACTTGCCACTGTCATTTTGGGGTTATGCACTGGAAACAGCTGCATTCACTTTAAATCGGGCATGATCTAAATCCGTTGAAACGACACCGTATGAATTATGGTTTGGAAACAAACCTAAGTTGTCATTTCTTAAAGTTTGGGGATGTGATGTTTATGTGAAGAAACTTCAGCCGGATAAACTCAAACCCAAAGCGGAAAAATGCGTCTTCATAGGATACCCTAAGGAAACGATTGGGTATACCTTCTATCACAAATCCGAGGGCAAGGTTTTTGTTGCCAAGAATGGATCCTTTCTTGAGAAGGAGTTTCTCGCGAAGGTGTGAGTAGTCGGAAGGTAGAACTCAAAGAGGTTATTGAACCTTCTCTTCATGAAATGGCGAGTAGCGCATCACCGGATATTGTTTCGGAGTTGACTTCACCTAATGAAGAGAGAGCTAATGATATTGATCCTGAAACTCTGAAAGAGGACACTACTTAACCTCGCAGGTCAAGTAGGACACGTGCAGCTCCTGAACTGTACGGTAATCCTGTTGTGAATTTCATGGTTGATGAAATAGATGACCCTGCAACGTATGAAGAAGCGATGATGAGCCCGGATTCCAACAAATGGCTAGAAGCCATGAAATCCGAGATGGAATCCATATACGAGAACCAGGTTTGGACCTTGGTGGACTTACCTCACGATCGAAAGGCCGTTGAGAATAAATGGATTTTCAAAAGAAAAATTGATGCTGATGGTAATGTGACCATCTATAAGGCTCGACTTGTCGCAAAGGGGTTTCGACAAATTCAAGGAGTTGACTATGATGAGACATTCTCTCCCGTAGCGATGCTTAAGTCGGTTAGGATTATGTTAGCAATTGCTGCATATTTTGATTATGAAATATGGCAGATGGATGTCAAAACCGCGTTCCTCAATGGTAATATTGAAGAAGACTTGTATATGATACAACCTAAGGGTTTTGTCAATCCTAAGGATGCTAATAAGGTATGCAAACTTCAGTGATCCATCTATGGACTGAAGCAAGCATCCCAGAGTTGGAATCTCCGCTTTGATGAGGTGATCAAAGAGTTTGGATTTGTCCAAACTTATGGAGAGGCTTGTATTTACAAGAAAGTGAGTGGGAGCAATGTGGCATTTCTGATATATATGTGGATGACATATTATTGATTGGAAATGATATAGATCTTTTAAACAGTGTTAAAAGTTATCTAAACAACAAATTTTCGATGAAAGACCTTGGTGATGCGTCATATATATTAAGCATTAGAATCTATAGAGATAGATCAAGGCGCCTAATTGGGCTATCGCAGAGTACATACCTTGATAAGATATTAAAGAAGTTTAATATGGACGGAAGTAAGAAGGGGTTCTTACCTATGTTGCAAGGCAAGACATTGAGTAAGACTCAAAGTCCGGCTACGGCGGAAGATAGAGAGATAATGGATAAGATCCCTTATGCCTCGGCCATAGGCTCTATAATGTATGCCATGCTATGTACAAGACCGGATGTGGCACATGATATTAGTTTGACTAGTAGGTACCAATTTGATCCAGGTTCGGAACACTGGATAGCGGTCAAGAACATCCTCAAGTACTTGAGAAGAACTAGGGATATGTTTCTTATATACGGAGGTGAAGAAGAGCTAGTCGCTAAGTGTTATGTCGATGCTAGATTTGACACCGATCCGGATGACTCTAAGTCTCAATCCGGATACGTATTTCTCTTGAAGGGAGCAGTAGTTAGTTGGAGGAGTTCCAAACAACCTGTGGTGGCTGGATCAACGATGGAGGCGGAATATGTTGCTGCTTCAGAAGCGGCGCAGGAAGTGGTCTGGATGAAGGAGTTCATAACGGAACTAGGTGTGGTTCCTAGTGCATTGGACCCAATGGTAATATATTGTGACAACAATGGAGCCATATCCAACGCCAAGGAACCGAGGTCTCACAAGAATTCCAAGCATATTAAGCGCCGGTTTCACTCCATCCGCGAGCATGTCAAGGATGGAGATATAAAGATTTGTAAAGTACACACGGACCTAAATGTAGCAGATCCGTTGACTAAAGCTCTCCCTAGGGCAAAACATGATCAACACCAGAACTCCATGGGTGTTATATTTATCACTATGTGAACTAGATTATTGTCTCTAGTGCAAGTGGGAGACTGAAGGAAATATGCCCTAAGAGGCAATAATAAAGTTGTTATTACGTATTCCTTATATATGATAGATGTTTATTTTGCATGCTATAATTGTATTGATCGGAAACATCAATACATGTGTGTTTAATAAACAAAAGGGGTTCCTAGTTATGCCTCTCTTATAGACTAGCTTGTTGATTAACAATATTATCAAGGTTTCCTAATCATGGACATTGGATGTTGTTAATAACAAGGTCACAGCATTTGTGAAATGATGTGATGAACATTCATCCAAAGTATAGCATTACGATCAAGTCATTATGTTTACATTGCTATAACATCATACGAAGTAATCTTTATCCTTAGACCATGAGATCATGTTAATTGCTAACACCGGAAGAGTATCTTAATAACATCAAACGTCACACCGTAACAGGGTGACTATAAAGATGGGTTCAGTGCTACGAATGTGTTATGTTGAGGCTCATGGATCAAGAGTGGAATTTGTCAATCTCGATGACGGATAGATATACTTTGGGCCCTCTCGGTGATATCACATTATTGTGATCACTAGAATGTTATATCACGGGAACAAGAAAAGAGTGCATGTTGGTAACGAGATCAAACTAGGTATTTGGATACCGATGACCGAATCTCGGACATGTATTATATCATGAGACAAAGGGATTAAATTACAAGTGTTAAAGGTTCTCACGATCACAGAAGTCATCGTTGAATATGCAGGAGTCAGTATGGATCTCTAGGTCCCGCTTCTTATTATTGATCTGAGAGGAGTCTCAATCACGTCTGCATTATTCGCGAACCATAGGGTGACACACTTAAGAGTTACCGGACACCATTTTGGAGCACATATGTTTCAGACGAAAGAATTGCAAAGCGTAGTTATTGTTTCGATAGAAACCGAAAAATGTTTCGGGTGAAATTGTAGAAAGTGGTTCTGCATGTGATATTGAAATATTGCAAGGGGTTATATGTGAATGTTTGTTAATTAAAGTAATTAACAAAATTCTGAATAAATTTAATAAATTAGTTTTATTAAATGAGAGAGCATTAAACTTAGAGAATTTTAATGCATTTAAAGTGGGACTTTAAAAGGGAATGTGAAGAGGCATTTTAATGTGGAGGGGGTTACCACCACATGAATAGGGGAGGTGAGGGGTCCCCCCATGAGGCGCCGGCCATGGGGAGGGGCACCCCCCTCCTCCTATAAAAGGCCCCCTCTTCCTCCTTCCTCACACCTCCTCGTGAAGGATCTCTCTCCCCCTCTGGAATTATTCCCCCATGGTTTCGGATTAGCGAGATACATGTTACCGGTGGCATTTCGTCTGGAAGGAGTTGCTGCTTCCGCTGGATCGCTGGAGCGAGGAGGTGGAGGTTGTCCGGTGGCTTGAACTTGTGTGCGAGGACGGATGCGCTGCTGATTTGCGGCACTCGGACTTCCACACGATCTTGAGATAAGCAAGTGTATGACTACATCAACCACGAGTTCCTACTCGTTAACAAAACTAGTTGTCTTCGAGGGTAAGTTCTCGATGGATGTATGTCCACCCGTTGCTCTATGCCTAGTAGATAGATCTTGGCGTGTAGTTCTCATCGTAGGAAATTTTTTGTTTTCTATGCTGCGGACCCAACATGCTAGCCTTCACTTATGCTGAGTATAAGCTTTACTCGTGCATCAAATTCCCCAAAACCAAAGTTGCCCAAAAGAGTCCACCATATCTACCTATTAGCATCATTGCTACTCCTTGCATATTTATTATGCTCTGTTTTCTTCCGAATAAAATGTTTGCTTGTTATGAGAAAGTTAGTTAGTAAAGCTCTCACGAACTTGATGGCACACTTTATTTCTTGCATCTAATAAACCTGAACTATTGTGACTGTCCGTAAAAGTTATATGCTTGCAAATTATAGGCTGGGAATTAGCAGAACCGTGCTGTCACGGGGAACGCTTTCAACACCTGTAAATATATACCCAGTTGATATCATGCTCTTTTGTTTACGGATGTCGTCGGTGTGAAATAAAAGGGGAGCTTGTAAGTCCATGGAGTTATGTATGTGTGTTAGAGAAACGCCTGGGCGGCTGGTCTAATCCATGCCTAGTCATGGTGGAAACCTGCAGTGTAACCATAATGAGCAATCTATGAAGCATTCTTCTTATAAAAAAGAGATAGAGATTGAGAGAAAAAAAGAGATGAGAAAAGAGGAAAGAGAGAAAAAAGCACCATTTTCCCATGGTAAATAAGAAGATTGCTGAGATACTCGTTGTCTGCTTGCCTTGTCATTTTGATATGGGGATTCTTCCGTATCATCGGGCAAGGGGTACCCTTTGGCAGTTCTCTATGATACACATGTACTTACTATGACAAGAACTTACCGGTAACTAAAGTTGAGTAGCATGAGGAGCGGCCCTCGTACTCAAGGGACATGAGATTTCCAGTTTATGGTCTATCAAGCATATAACTCATATTGGACCTCACTTTCACCTTAACCATTTAAAGATGCTTGTGATAGGGGCAATGAGAGCTCAAAGCTAATGAGTACCATACTTTCAGCATTTGGAAGCCTTTCAAACTTTTCAAAACCTTTTTACTTGCTTGTTGAGTCACCACTTATTCTATGAGCACTTTCTTGAGAGCATAGTTGTCATTCTTAGTGTAATATGCTTATTTCAAAACTTGGTTAATTGTGTCATGACTTTGATGCTTGTATCTCTGATATCTTTACTTCTAGTCTTCACTTGAACTTCAGAGGTGCCTTAGCATTTATGTTTGCTCTACAACCAAAGGCAAGCGAGATACCACTCTATCATACCTTTTTATGAGCATTGCAATATTGCTTATGTTTATGTTTCATGCTACTTATTATTTTGAGTTGGAATCTCTTCCTAGCTTGCAATGACTATTGAGTAACCTTATTTGCATACTCCTTATTATGAATTGTCCAAGTACTTGATCATATGTTGAGAATATATACATCTTATGAAGCAAATGTGTTCGTGAAAGTTTCTTTTATTGCACTTAGTTTTGAACTGAATTGCTTGAGGACAAGCAATAAGCTAAGCTTGGGGCGGGGGGGGGGGGGGGGGGGGGGTATACGTCCAAAACGTATCTACTTCCCGAACACTTTTGCTATTGTTTCTCCTCTAAACTTGTGTGATTTGAATACAACTAACACGGATTGACGCTGTTTTCAGCAGAATTGCCTTGGTGTTTAGTTTTTGTGCAGAAACTCAACTATTAGGAAAAATCCCAGAAAATATGCCAAAAATCCTATTTCACTAGTAGACTCACGGAGCTAGAAGACGAGACGGAGGAGGGCCACGAGGGGCCCACACCACCTCGCTGCGCGGGCCAGTCCTGGCCGCGCCGGGGGTGGTGTGGCCGCCTCGGTTACCCCCTTGGCCTCGCTCTTTGCCTATAAGATGCCTCTTAACCTAAAAACCAAAGGGGGTTCGACGTTTTTCCAGAAAGAGTTCCGCTACGCTGCCACCACCAGATGCCGCAAATCAGAACCAGAAACTCTGTTCTGGCACCCTGCCTGGATGGGGAATTGGAGGAGATCATCGCCATCATCGTCACCATCTCTTCTCCATCGACCATCCATGATCCCCCCATCTATGAGTGAGTAATCCCCCGCTGTAGGCTATGGGGATGGTAGGGATTGGATGAGATCGTTCATGTAATGGCATCAGATTGTTAGGGCATGGTGCCTAGTATCTATTATTAGTGCTTTTTGACTTTGTTGCAACTTGTTATGCTTAATGCTTGTCACGAGGGCCCGAGTGCCATGATTTCAGATTTGAACATGTTATTGATTCATGATGATAGTATTGTTTATGGTCTTACCTGCAAGTTGTATACACACATTGTTGTCCGGAACCAAAGGCCCGGAAGTGATAATAATCGGGATAACCGGAGGGAATGGCTTCGATGTGAGGATCACGTGTGTTCACGAAGTGTTAATTCTTTGCTTCGGTGCTTTATTAAAAGGAGCACCTTAATTTCCAGTAGGTCCCTTGAGGCTCCGCTGCAAACGGGTTGGCAGGATAAAAGATGTTGTGAAAGTTCTCATTGCGAGCATGTATGACTATATATGGAACACATGCCTATGATTATTTAGTACTTGGATGCTTTATCTTATTTATCTACAAATGCCCTATGTCTTGATTACTATATGAATTGTCTTGTCCATGCAACGTCCGTCCATCCATCCCTATGCCTACCGCGCTTTAATCCTACTGTTTACTGTAATTGTTACTACTGTCTTTACTTCTACTACTTCTATTACTTTGCTATTGCTATTACAAAACTGTTGCTACTGATAAACTGCTGTGAGCAAGATTGTTTCCAGGTGCAGCTGAATTGACAACTCAGTTGTTAAGGCTTATAAATATTCTTTGGCTCCCCTTGTGTCGAATCAATAAATTGGGTTTCACTTCCCTCGAAAATACTGTGATACACCTCCTATACTTGTGGGTCATCATCTACCTTGATCAATGGATCCATTCACCAACCTCCCCAAGCTTGACTTGGTCCTTAGTCACTCAGGTGAACTTGTATTTGGTCTAACAAACTCCTTTTTGAATTATTTCCTTCTTGTAGCCTTTATGCTATAAAGGACCAACTCAAGCCATTAATCCTCTCTACTTAACCCACACTTCACTATCACTCCCTTGGTGACGAGTTTGGACCCTTGCATCCTCTCAAATTCATCCCCTCTTGTGACCTAGTCAAAAATCCCAAATCTGTCAAAATTTGGCTAAGTCTAAAACTGATATCAACATCACTACTTTGAGACTCTCTCTTTCTCAAACGTTATGCATATTTGGAAATGCACTTGAACCATCTTATAGACCATATTAAGGACTCCCAAATACCACTCTTTACCCTAGCTATATCATCCCCTAACCCACTTTTTGTTGCTAGTTTTGCAGGCAAGAAAATAATCTTTTCAACAAATCTTATCAACAAGCCAACTTTGACAGAATCTCACATCTTCCTACCATTTTATCTTGACCAACTCTTTGCATGAGTGTGTTATACTCATAAATTTCTAACTATTCATATCTTACTTGTCCCCATTGGAAATTTTTGCCTCTTAAACCCACAAGGTTTGCAAGGCTATTTAATATAAATATCTAACTATTTTATTTTATTCAAACTTTGGCTCAATCTCTAGAGAATCCCAAGCTTGATCAACCTCAAAATTCCGATCTATTCTGATCTACATCAAGTGCTCTATCCATCCATATGCCCCATGAGACTTTTGGACACTTAGATCTTACCCTACAACTTGTCAAAGTAGGACTGAAAATAATAGACCTAACATGCCAAAAAAACCTCAAATTCAAATCTTCTCCATATTCATTACTTATCAAAACCTACTAATGATACAACCTACACTCTTTTTTACACATGAATGTAGCTAGATTTGTGAAACAAAACAATAAGAGGTAATGTACAAAAATGTGTCAAAATCATCAAATCTTCCAAACCTCTTGCATCACCTCTCCAACACTCTCACTCCTAACATAACCTCTAACCAACTATCATCTACTTAAGCACCTACAAGGTTCCAGAAACCTAACCCAAACACATCCCTACATGGACCCCTCTTTCTAATTAATCAAAGGCTTGATCACGAAAACTCCACCGTGACCATTCTAGCACCACCCTCCCCCACCTCTGGTCGAGCTGCCCTGTAGCAGAACTATAGCACCCCTCACACCCTTGCCTTGTAGATTTTGGAGGAAGTATGAGAGAGAGAGGCCACCACATATCAATGCATTGTCTTCCAAATCTTGCACAACAACTGCAACACCGCATCTGCCACTCTGTGGTCATGACCTAGACCCCACACCCTCCTCGGCACAACTTGCTCTATCCCCTGCTCCTTTCCTTACCATGTCCAAAAAGGACCATGTCCACCATAGACCACTACCCCTCGATGGTGGTAACTCTGTGAACCTGATGGATATTCAGGAAAATAACATGGAAAATAATGAAGTGAATCAAGACTTACCTAATGGCCCTATACTTGGGGATGGTCTTCTCAATCTGCAATTGGCTTACCAAGAGGAGTAAGTTGAAGTTCAGCTAGCTAATCAAATGGATATAATGTGTTGGGGCAAGTTGAAAATGATGATTTTATGATAGAAGACATCAACCTGGTACAACCTAACGAAGCCCACCTGCAGATTGGCTCTGTCAGAACTTTTTTCTTCCCCTCTGACCATGATGTTTGCAACACTTTCTCTAAGCAAGGAATTGATCTTTGGGACAAATACTTTGCACCACATATTCAAAAGAGCAGAAACAGTACTGGGACTAAAATTTCAAAAATACTAGTAAGTTGGTTTCATTTTATTACTATGATACTATTGACACCTGCAAAATTTGATTGGGCAAAAAATTCCTCCGATCACAATTATGGGAACTATTAAAAGAATCCACTTCAACTAAACAAGTCATTTATTTTGTGGTGCCTAAAAAATGCCTTGTCTCTCAGGCACCAACATGCAACAGTGTAGAGGAACATCTCATGGACAGCACTAGAACTGATATTGTGGTGACCCCCAAAAATAAAAAGGCTAAGAAAGCACCTCTGGTTGATACTGAGGTAAGAAGAAGTCCCAGATTGGTTGAAATAAATAAAGGATACAAATATCACACCAATCACAATGATAAAAACTGTCTTTCCTGCAATGCTGCTCCTACTGAATTAAATACTAAAGTTGTTAAAAACCTGGCAACCTCTTTTTGTAAGGTGGCTGATGATGCTCTAGAAGGGAAGTTGAATAAGAAGAGCAATATTCAGGGGAAGGAGAAGAAGGCTAGGAATGCTAGCAACTAGCCAAAAATAAAAATGGATGTAGTTCCCAATGATAACACAAGAAATAATAATATTTTGTGATAGTGCACTTGCTTAATATGTGCTAGGAATAACCTACTTTGAATCCTTGTTGGACAAGTGGATCACTTTTGTGTCTTGTTGGCTTTGGGAGACAAAATTTTCTTTTCTCTGTGATACTGATACTATATGCATGATGGATATCTATATGTTTTACTTGATTAAAAGAATGACCTGGTTGAGTCTGTTTTTCTGGGGATATGACATTATTTTCCTACTGGGATGGGGGCTCTTCACTTTAGGAGGACAAAAAGAGGACAACACAAACAACTTAGTTTCCCAATGGAATACAACAGACAATGGAAAATCATGAACTAGAACATTAGAGGAATAAATTCAGAGAAAAAATGGGCGACTCTTGCAAACAAAATAAAAGAATGTGACTGTGACATTATATGTCTTTAAGAAACTAAGAGGGGAGATTTTGACATTGAATACATTACAAATTCTGCCCTAGAAAGTTCAATAAATTTGAATTTCTGCCTGCTGTTAGGGCTTCAGGAGGCCATCATAATTTGGAATGATCATCTCTTCAAAGGGGAAGTAGCCTTTCAAAATGAGTTTTCTCTTTTAGTGAAATTCACTTGCTCCCTTTCCAACAATGACTGGATTCTATCAGATATATATGGACCTAGTCAAACAAACAGAAAAGGTGCATCCATTGATTGGTTTGCAAATGTTGACATGCCGAATGACATAGACTGGATAATCATGGGGGATTTTAATTTTATTAGATAACCCTTTAATACAAATAAACCTGGAGGGCGATATTAATGAGATGTTGCAGTTCAGTGAGGCCATTAGCAATCTTGGAATAGTGAAATTACCTCTCAAAGGAAGAAAGTTCACATGGAGTAACATGCAAAAAATCCACTACTAGAAAAACTCGATTGGTTCTTCACTTTTGCCTCATGGACCTACTCTTACCCAAACACCTTGGTTTATCCTTTAACAAAACCAACTTCTGACCATGTGTAGTGACTATTGGCACCAAAATTCCAAAGGCAAATTTTTTTAGATTTGAAAATGTTTGGATGCAGCATAGCTCTTTGAAGGATGTAGTACAAAATGCTTGGAATATTCTTGTAGTAAACATGGACAGTGCTAAAAGAGTTAATGGCAAATTTAAAAACTTAAGGAGAGCCTTGAAACTGTGGGCAAAGAAGCAGCCATGTTTAAATGATCTAATTCAAAAATTCAATAATACCATTGATCTTCTAGATAACATGGAAGAGTTTAGAACTCTGAGTGTGGTAGAGTGGAATCTCAGAGATATCCTTAAAAGCTATGTCATAACCCTCAATCAAAATTAGAGAACCTATTGGAAGCAGAGAGGTAAAATCAGGTGGGTCAAACTGGGTGATGAGAACACTAATTTTACACTAGAGCTACAATAAACTACAGACACAATCATATTGCTATGCTGCATAATGCCCAGAAGGTTGAGATTTGTGATCATGAGGGTAAAGAAAATATCCTTTGGACAACTTTTAAAGAAAGAATGGGTACTGCTGATCCTCCTCAAATCCAATTCAATTTGCCGGATATTTGTAACAGCAACTGCCACCATGAGTTGCTCAAATCTCTAGAAATTCCTTTCTCCCAGAAGGAAATTGAAGATGTGGTAATGAGCTGGCCAAATGAAAAATCCCATGGTCCAGATGGGTTTAATAATGAGTTTCTTAAGAGATGCTGGTCCATCATTACCGAAGACAATTAAACTCTAATCCAAGACTTTTATGATGAAAATGTCTCTTTGGAAAGCATCAATACTTCATATATTACTCTAATACCCAAAGGAGACAACCCTACCACTGGTGCAGATTTCAGACCAATTTCTTTGCTCAATAGTGTGCTCAAGCTCATCACTAAATTTTTGGCCAATAGACTACAAAAAATCATCCTCAAGCTAGTACATAAAAATCAGTATGGGTTCCTCAAAGATAGGTCTATTCAAGATTGCCTTGGTTGGGCTTTTGATATTCATTCCAATGCCACAAATCCAATGAGGAAATTCTAGTACTTAAATTGGACTTTGAAAAAGATTTTGATAAAATTGAGCATAATATCTTTTTAGATTTACTCAAAGTAAGAGGTTTTGGACGGAAATGGTTAAGATGGATTGAAATGATTCTGGGTTCTGGATCATCTGTTGTCTTACTCAATGGAGTGTCTGGACTAAAAGATTATTGCAAGAGGGGGGGGGGGGGGGGTAGATAGGGTGATCCACTTTATCCTCTTCTTCTTGTGCTAGCTGCTAACTTTCTTTAGTCTATCCTCAATAAGGCAATTAACATGAATTTGATAAGTCCTCCACTGAATTTCCCAACCTGTCCTGACTTCCGTGTGATCCAGTATGTCGATGACACTCTGGTTATTATAAAAGCTAGTGCTAATTAACTACTCTGCCTCAAAGCTCTGCTTAACTCCTTTGCTGATTCTACTGGACTCAAGATCAACTATAATAAATCTAATTTGATCCCAATAAATCTGGATGAGGAAAGAACTATCATTTTGCCAACACCATCCATTACCAAAAAGGAACACTCCCTTTTACTTATCTATGACTCCCTCTAGAAATCACAAAACCTTCTCTGGAATATTTTCTGCCTATGGTACAAAGAGTGGAGAGAAGGATCCGTGGCATTGCAAACTTCTTGAAATATGGGTGACGAGGGTTAAACTCATCAATGCCTATTGTTATGGACTTTGGTTTTGGATAAGGAGGGAGCGCTGGAGGCATCAATTGGCTAGCAAACAAGCACACAGGGACACAATGTTTACCCAGGTTCAGGCTTCGTAGAGGCCCCTACTCCTGCTTGTCTGCTCTTGGAATTATCGAGGGAGTCGAAGGTTACAGGGGGTGCGTAGATGCAATCTAGCGATGGTGTGGAAAATAAGGTTGTGATTGTCCTCCTCACTGCCCCCTCCTAGCTTTTATATAGATAGGCTAGGTCTCGGGTAGCAGGTCGAGTTGGCTACATGTTAGGGTTTTGTCCCTTTAAACTTTCTATCTTAAGCTTCGTCTTGTGCTATAAGAAATCAGAGTATCCGTGGATCACCTGAATCCTAGATTGGGCCCTAGTAATGTTGTGGGCTTCTATCAGACTGGACCATATATGCCAAGCTCGAGTACCTGTAGGGTATACCCACGTTAGTAGCCCCCGAGTGTCCATTGAATCGCAGATTCGAGCGGAGACTTATGAAGTCTTTCGAGTGCATAGCTGAGCATATTTTTGAGTGCTTGATTGATATCATAGGGATTGTTGATATATGTGCCTGATTCATCCGATGCATCAGGATCAGTTAACTGCCTTAGGGAAAAACAACGCAATCTACTCAAACTCAAGTCCCTAGACTCGAATTCGGAAAAGTGCTGGTGTAATTCGACCCAGGCCGCGGAGGTCTTATAGAGTTCAAATCCCAGTGTATGTGTGAGCACTCGACGCGTCCATCAAGGCATATTTCATGGTACCTACAGGCACGGATAACTTCTGGTAGAGCGTAACAGATGCGTTGTCAGGCCTTATTCAGGTCTTATCTTCACGTTGTAAACGCGACATCCGAATTTTATCATCGCGGAGATGATTCGGGTGACCCAGGAGACGCAATCTCTTTGTAGGGAAAGTATGAGGTGGAGTTGCCGATGCTTTCGAGTGTGGATGTAGTCAACATGCAGTTATGTGTAAGAAAAAATTGTAGGGTGCGCGACCATCGCTCCCTATGGGAGTAGCCCCCGAGTGCCTATTCGAGTCGTAGACTTGAGTGGGGACTATAAGTACTTTGCGACTGCTGTCATCTTTTGCTTGTTCCAGTCAAATGTGCTTTCAGCGCTCCCTATGGGAGTAACCCGAAGTCCACAGTCGAATCGTTGATTCAACTGAAGGGTTCTTGAATGTCTTAGAAAAATTTCCTTGAGTGCGCGGCCAACGCTCCTGTTAGGAGTAGCCCCCGAGTGCTTGGTCGAGTCGAAGACTCGAGTAAGGACTAAAGCAGTCAAAAAGGTGCTCCTGCTGGAGTTAATGACGTCAATCCTGACGATGAGATGACCTTAGTTACCCGCGTGAGCAGCTTTGGCGGGACATGACGAGTAGTGGGTCCCACTTTCTGACTTGGATTTGACCAGGCGTGCGTAATCTTCTAGTTTAACCATGTCTCCTCGATTCTTGCGCATAATGGGCAGAGTGGGGCGGTGGTTCATGGTTTACCCTTGCCACGCGTCAACGTCGATGTGTGCCACGCGTCAGATTGGTTTTCTCCTGGCTGTTGTATGGCATCTGCTATGATGTTAAGTAGAGGCTCACCGTGCGGTAATTTCCCCACATCTTCTTCTCACTCGCGCACCTCCGCCATTGCTACTCTTGCTGTTCCATTGTTCGCATCTCCTTTGTTGCACTGGACCAACTCTATACCTTCCCCAGCTACTTCCTACGCTTGCACCGCCAGCACAAGATGGGCAATAAGAAGGGAGCCTCCACTGGTGGATCTGCAGCTGCCATTGTGGTGGCCAAGAAGAAGGGCACTGCCA
The DNA here is from genome assembly GCA_910589775.1 of Avena eriantha. Taxonomy (NCBI): domain Eukaryota; kingdom Viridiplantae; phylum Streptophyta; class Magnoliopsida; order Poales; family Poaceae; genus Avena; species Avena eriantha. Next base: position 105,793,807 of record OU342740.1, on the reverse strand, counting down.
CCGCGGGCACCAGTGTTGCCGTCGTGGTGGGGAAGAAGAAGGGCGTGGGTACTCGCGTCACCAATGGATCATGGCGCCCATCCATCATCAAGCCATCAGAGTTGTTTACCTAGCGCCAAGATGGAGCGCTTCCTGCCACAGAGCATGACTCTCGCGTTCCCAGCGATGAGGTAATCCCCAGTCCTCCTGTGGGTTTTCGAGTGATGTTCCTTGCGTTCGGCATTCGTGGGCTTTCTCTTCCCCTTCATCCATTTGTTAGGGGTCTTCTTTGCTTCTACGGGCTCCAGCTGCACCAGATGTCCCCAAACTCTATCCTCCACATTGCTTGCTTCATCACTCTTTGCGAGTGCTGGCTCGGAATCGAGCCACACTCCGGCCTCTTCAAAAAACTCTTTAAGCTCAAACGTCAGTCGGGGTCAGGTTCAGTAGTCTATGATGTAGGAGGTTGCGGGATCCACGTCGACTCCAATGTCACTTATTTTGCTATCAAGCTCAACGCGTCTGTCCAAGGGTGGAGGGATAAGTGGTTCTACATCCGTGACCAGAAGGCCGACGGAGAGCACTATGGACTCGCGCCCTTCGATCCTGTGGCGGTCTGCAAGAGGAGGCGATCCTGGAAGAACGTCGTGATGCCCAACGAAGTCGAGGAAACAAAGATGCTGTATTAGTCGTGGATCTCCAGCTGGTGGCTGGTTGTTGAGGAGATACATGGTGGCTGCCGTTACCGCAGCTTGCGGCGTTTTCGGGAGCATGTTTCCCCGTGTGTCCATCGTCATAGAGCAGAAGTCGAGTACTTTCATGGCTTCCACGCGTTCTTGCTCGGTGAGGTGGGCCAGTCGAGATCGCCTCTTGTTGGTGACGTACTTGTTGCCTTTGGAGGAGGATCCTCCGTGGGAGGAGAGCCCAGCTCGTCGAAGGCTCGACTCATCTGCCGCCTTTTTATGTGCTTCGAGTTGCGCGGCTGCATGTAGCTGGCGTCTGTATTCTTCCTTCAGCAGCCAATGGTAGCCCATCAGGATGTCCTGCGGGGAGTCGAAGGGCAGAGGATTGCCTCGTAGGGCTTCTCAACAACAGGCCCACTTGTTGTTGTTAAGCCTGATCACTACACGCTCTCCAGTGTTTTCATTCACAATGGTTGGAGGTTCTCCTCCCGCTCCACTGTTGATGGGCGCGCCGTTGCTACCATTAGTGGGGTCGCCGTTAGGTATGCCACCATTTGGTGGACTGCCATTGGGTATGCCACCGTTGGGTGGACCAGTGCCAGATCCATTGCCAGCGTTATCGCGATTAGCGGTGGTGTCACCCGCGTTGATGACGGTGCACATGAAGTGGTTGGGGAAGTTGTTGCTCCCACATCTTTCAGATCCAGAGCCGTAAGCTCCATCTTCTGTGGCTAGGTCACCTAGATCGGATCCGCGACTGCTGTCGCTGTCCGTGCTCCCAGCTGTCGCCGAGGCGTTGAGCTTGCTGAGGGTGCCAATTGACGGAGGGAACCATGATGCTGGAGCAATCGATGGTGTTGTCGGCTGGTCAGGCATGCGAAGCGTGCCTAACTGGCCCACTTGGAAGCGAAAGCTCCCAATTGCCAGGCTGATCCCGCCGCCCACAGACTCGAAATCCGGGCGAGTGGCCGGCGTGCGGACGGTGAAGTCGAACGCACCGAAGAGCTGACGAATCTCTGTTGTTGCGGAGTTGTAGATCGCGGTTGATGGGGCCGAAGAAGCCGCAATATCAACACTCCCAATTCCCACAGATGGCGCCAATTGACGAGGGTTTAACTCGTCAATGCCCATTGTTATGGACTTGGGTTTTGGAGAAGGTGGGAGCGCTGGAGGCATCAGTCGGCTAGCAAACAAGCACACAAGGACGCAAGTTTTACCCAGGTTCAGGCCTCGTAGAGGTCCCTGCTCCCTTCTTGTCTGTTCTTGGAATTAACGAAGGAATCAAAGATTACAAGGGCGCGCAGGTGCAATCTGGCGAAGGTTGTGGAAACTAGGGTTGCATGTGTCCTCCTCGCCGCCCCACCTAGCCTTTATATAGATAGGCTGGGTCTCGAGTAATAGGTTGAGTCGGTTACAGATTAGGGTTTTCCCTTTGAACTTTCTATCTTAAGCTTCGACTTGTCTCGCAAGCAATCGAGAGTCTGTGGGCCACTCGAATTCTCCACTAGGCTTTGGCAACACCGTGGGCTTCTGCCGCATCTGGACCGTATATACCAAACTCAAGTACCTGTAGGGTATACCCATGTCACTTATTTTGCTATCAAGCTCACCGCGTCTGTCCAAGGGTGGAGGGATAAGTGGTTCTACATCCGCGACCAGAAGGCCGACGGAGAGCACTACGGACTCGCGCCCTTCGATCCGATGGCGGTCTGCAAGAGGAGGTGATCCTGGAAGAACGTCGTGATGCCTGACGAAGTCGAGGAAACAGAGATGCTGTATCAGTGTGTCTGCGACCTCGAACACCGCATAGGAAAGGAAGAAGGTGGTGCTGAACTCATTCGCACGTGGATGCGCCGCCACATACAGCCTCCGCATGCTAGGGTGCATCCGATGTACCGTTGGATTGGTACTGGTGATGTCCCTCGCATCTTTGCAGAGGGCATTTCTTCTGGTGAAGTGGACAGGAGGTTGCGGCTGGTGACCAAGTACACCACCAAGGAGGATCTCCCAGGCAACTCGGTCATGCCTCCATTCCGCGCCAGCAATCCACCACCTGAGGTGGATTTCTCTATGAAGTTTTGTTAATTTTCGATTGCCTGTTAGGTGGCTTGTATACTGATGCTTCTTCTGATTGTAGTACTAGAAAGTGGCTGCCAATTTGCCTCCTCAGCCTGAAGGAATAATTCCACGCGAAGCGGAAGAAGAGGACGAGTCGGGCTCCACCATCCCTATTGGAAAGGAGCAGGAAGCCCCCGAGTCCAGTGATCATGGGACGCACAAGCGTTCCCGTAGCAAGGGTTCGGATGCTTCCTCACCGTCGACGCCATAGGATCCTTCTACTGCTGTGGAGGAGCCAATCGCCGCTGTGCCCGTGCACGCCATGGCTCCCCCCTCATGGAAGAAGCTGAGGTTGCCGAAGGAGTCGTCTAGTGATTCCTTTGACCTCGAAATTTTTGAAGGGTAAGTCTTTATTTTTGCAAGTTCGTCTTGCCTTTCTCAAAGTTTCATCCCTTCTGAATTGGTGATGGGTACTTTGTAGTCAAATGGCGTCGTCGTCCTCCGATGATTGCCAATTTCTTAAGGAATCCGGAGTCGTGGACTCCAAGAACAAGGAGCTGGCGGTTGATGTCTACGCACTTCTATTCTTGTAGACAGTTGTTGGGCCTCCAAGTGTAGAGGTTTGTATAACAGCAGCAAGTTTTTCCTGAAGTGGATCACCCAAGGTTTATCGAACTCAGGGAGGAAGTGGTCAAAGGTATCCCCTCTCAAGCAACCCTGCAATCAAGATACAAGAAGTCTCTTGTGTCCCCAACACACCCAATACACTTGTCAGGTGTATAGGTGCACTAGTTCGGCGAAGAGATAGTAAAATACAAGTGGTACAGATATAAGACAACGGTGCTAGAAAATAGCTTGATGGCGTGGAAGATACTAAAGACAAACTGAAATAAAGATGGAAGCAAGCAAACATGTAATAGATCTAATTGCAAACGGTGTATCAATGCTTAGAAACAAGGCCTAGGGATCATACTTTTACTAGTGAACACTCTCATATAAATATATTCTCTTCATGATACTACTCTTAACTACTCTCCGGTTGGACACTCTAATCGATGATAGGGCTATAACAGCACACCTCAAAGTAAGCCTTTCCCATCTAGATAACCCCACACTGTCACCTTGAGCACTAGATGGTTCCAACAAACACCACAATTTCATAGAGATATCCAACTCCAAATATAACTCATAACAAGTATTTGTAATCTCTAGCCTAAGTGCCACCATGGTGTGCACGCTGTCACTTTCACACACATGGGGAGAGCAGAGATCTATTAAAGCACTTGAGTAGCAAGGTAGATCGACTTGATTACAAAGCTCATGATCACAATATGATCATGCATAGAGAGAGAGAGATGAACACATAGCTACCGGTAGAACACTTAGCCTCGAGAGAGAACTACTCCCTCCTCATCATGGGAATCAGCAACGGGGATGGAGATGGCGGCAAAGATCGATGGAGATGGCTCTGGGGGCACTTCCCCGTCCCAGCAGGGTGTTGGAACAGAGACTTCTCTCCCCCAAATCTCCCCTTCGGTGGCGGCGGCACTGCGGAACTTTTCGTGGCTAGAGGCTGGACGATTTAGGGTTTTTGCATCGGAGGCTTCTTATAGGCGAAAGGGTAAGGTCGGTGGGTGGACCAGGGGCCCACACCCCTAGTGGCGCGACCAGGGCTAGCCCGCGCCTTCACATGGTGGGGCCAGTCCCTGGCCCCTCTCCGTCTCGTCTTCTGGCTCCATGAGTCATCCGGTAAAATATCGACTTTGGCTTTTGTCCGGTCCAATTCCGAGAATATTCATTTTCTGGCTTTTCTGGAACTAAAAACAGAAGAAAACAGGCAACTGGCACTGTGGCATCTTGTTAGTAGGTTAGTCCTAGAAAGTGTATAAAAGTACTCCAAAGTGTGGACAAAACATAAGAAAGTAGATATAAACCAAGCATGGAACATCAAAAATTATAGATATGTTAGCAACATATCATCAGTGCGGTCTCCTTCTCCCCCAGTGGCGGCCCACTCTGGCACACATTCTTCGAGCTCCCCCGTGCTGGGGAGCATCAAGTCGTTGCCCGAACATCGATTCTGGAATAATCTTCGGAGTACTTGGAGGAACACGTGAGTTCTCTTTGTGTTGCTGGCACTCGAATTTTGCGTTAATGCTCGCACTGCTTCTCTTTTCTTGTAGCCTACCGTGAAGGATTCCACTCGCCTCGCTGAGCAGATCCGTTCCTTGGGCCAACAACATGCTTTGCTGGATAACCGCCATCGTGCCTTCGAAGGTTAGTTTCAAACTTTTCTCTCTGTTCTATTGTGTAGAGATTGGCGAGTGATCTTGCCATGTTTATATCGTTTGCAGGTGGGCATAATGAGCTTCTTCGTCGTGTTGCTTCCCTCGAGAAGGGACTTGCAGTAGCGGAGAAAACGCGACCAGGCAGTCGAGGCTCTGAAGGAGTCACAGAAGTGCGAGGAAGATTTGCGTTCCTCCAATGCTGATAGGGAAAAGTTGTTCGTAGAACAACTCTTCTCAGTCATGAAAGCGCTCTGAGGTATGGCACTGTCTTGCTTGTCTTTGTCATGTACTTTTCCTGCATATTATTGTTCTTATATGTGTATTCTTGTAGATGCCGCCGGTGTAGACTTTGACGCCCATGCTTTGACTCGTGCGGGCGCCTTGGCCAGTGCCGTGACAGCAGTCGAAGACCACAACGTCTCTGTGAAGGATACACTAGAGAAGGCCAAGGGCATGCTGGGTCGTCTTCGAGAGGAGATGCTTCCCAAGGCCCAGACGATCGAAAATTTTGATGGCTTGGTGGAATCCTTCATAGAAGGCGTGACAATGGAGTTTAAGAACTCGCAGCGGGCAGTTTGCGCGACCATGGGACTCGCAATGGTGCAAGCCCACGACATGGACCTGGACCCCAGTGAGATCTCTTCAGCGATGCCGATCACTGCGGATGGCCAACAGGTAGTCTTTCAGCCTTTCGCCGCTAGTTGCAGTGAGTATGGGCCTCGACTCATTGATACAGTCGCTGCTAATTCGGCTGAGCTGCGGATATTTAAGAGTGTGAAGGCTACGGCATCTGGAAGTTTGTGGCGTCGGAGACTGTCACAGATTCGAGGAAGCCCCCGAAGTCGAAGTCGAAAAAGCAGAGCATTCCTTAGCTGCCTTCTGTAATAGTTTAGCTTTTCTTCTGATGAACCTTATTTTGTGGGGGTACCCCTTGTGATACTTTGTTGAACTTGAGTGCGCTCCTTGTTAATGTATAGTTGGTCTTATTTGCCTCTTGTTTGGCTGTAATAGGGTCCTTCGAGTGGTCCTCCCGACTCTCGTCCCACCAATGAAATTGTGGCGCAACCATGTTCAAGGGTGGAGGTGCTGTCGCTGCTTGTGCGACTGCGCGATCGTGTAAAGCAGTTGGAGCGAGAATTGCCTGTGATCCACGGTAGTGCAGATGTATGGAAGTAGAAGCCTGAGAAGGCCATCGTGCGTGAGAAGTATCTCCTGGACGAAGTTGCGCAGCTGAATGAGCAATTTAAGTGTTAGCTCTCTGTCTTCTTATCCTTTTCTTTGGCCATTCGCGGCGATGCTCTCTCTTATGTTCTACTCTTGCTTCTTGTAGTTATTAGCGCTCGTCATCCGCAGGATGAGAGGGATCGGGTTGCCATTCGAATGAATAACTTGACCCAGGAGCAGCTGTAGGCTAGTGGGTACTTCTGGGTGGATCACGATCGTGTAGTTACGCTGGCGACACTGCGGGATCGTGCATCGCGGGAGCTTCAGTGTTTGAAGAAAGCGCAGTCGTACCTTAGGCATATTTTTCAGGCGATGTTTCCCCTGGACGTAGTGCCGTCAAGCTTGTTAGCTCTGCTGGCAAAGTTTCAAGATATCCGCGCGGTCTGCGAGTGCATGCGCCAATAGCTGGTCGTAGGTGCCAAGGCTGCGTTGGCGCTTGTTAACGGGTATCATATACACCCAGCACAATCATATGAATTTTACAACACTTATACATCTATGTGTAGGGTATAAACTACACTACTTCTACAATAGGGGAACATTCATTTGATCTTCAAAGAAGTCGATGATATCTTCGGCTGGCCGATCAACCGCCTGGTAGTGTGGCACCATGTTCCAGGTCAAACCTTCTGGTGGTGGCCCAGCGGCAACAGCCGCGACATCCAGATCTGGCCGATGCAAGCGATGTGTAAAGAGCTTGCTAGCTTGTATATTTTTTGAGTGTATTGTAATATGCAGTTCCTTTTCGTTAGCCTGACATATATTCATCGCAACACCTTACCAACCTGTCAGGTGTGTTACAACTGGGTTAGTGTTATCAAGGGTTCGATTGGTAGTGTGTCAGCTACTCAGGATACTGTGTTGTTTGTGGAACAAGGTGTAAAGGGTGGCGCAACCCCCGAGTAAAATAATTGCAAGGAAAACAGAACGAACACAAGGTTTGGGGCACTTAGCTTTATTTATTCGTAGAATATCACGAGGTACAATGTGTGGCTAAGTAGCCTGGCTCAATATCCTTATTTGTAAAGTAAAAAACATCTAAGGGTAGAAACGGCGCAATTGCGTGATGTTTTAGGGGTTGGAGTATGCGACTCTGCTCTTGAAGTCTTTAAGGCGATAGGCGCCACCTGGGATTCCGTTAGTAACCACATAACGTTCTTCCCAAGGGGACTTGAACTTGAGGTGCCCTTGTTGCTTCAGTCGCAGGACCAGGTCTCCTTCGACGAAGGATCTGGGGCGTAGCCTTCTGCTATGGTAGTTGCGGAGGTTCTGCTGGTAGATTGTGGATCTCTCCACTACAATCTTGCCTGCCTCATCGGGGAGGTCGACGGAGTCTTCGAGTGCGAGGGTTGATTCTTGCTCGCTATATGCTACTACCCGTGGGGCCTTGTAGTGCACCTCTGCGGGTAGTACCGCCTCGGCGCCGTGTACCATGAAGAACAGAGTGTATACTGTAGCGCTATTAGGAGTTGTGCGCAAGCTCCATGGTACTGATTGTAGCTCGTCGGGCCAGCACCCGAAAACTTTTTCGAGTGGTTGGAGGAGCCTTTTTTTGATCCCACCACAGACGAGACTGTTGACCTTTTCGACTTGTCCGTTGGTCTAAGGATGCACCATGGAGGCGTAGCTAATATTGATTCCCAGGTTTTCGCAGAAATCCTGGAACTCCTTGGAGGTGAAGTTCGTCCCATTGTCCGTGATGATGCTATGTGGCACCCCGAAGCTGTCGTGGTGGTGTCACGGCAGATGCCATGTATAGGCAGAAGTTGGAGACTAATATGCGCTAGGGGAATCCAGGGAGGGATAGCGAAGTGATTCTCCACACCAAAACTCATATTGATTTTGTTCCAAGGTTACAAGTGCTCCTAGAGCTGTATTGGCGAGAGGAGGAAGAAGATGCTCTCTTACTCTCACCCTCAGACCTCACCTCAAACCCTAGATCTTAACAGAATTGTCCAGAGAATAAAATCCAACCCCCTCTACTGAAGCCCTAACCCTCCTTTTATAGGGGAGGCTCGGTTTCAATCTAGGGCATACGTGGAGGCATATTCCTAAGAATATTCCCCCTCCCAAAGTGGCAAACCGACCGGGGTGCTTTTTCCCCCTCGTCAGCTACGCTTTAGCTACGTGAGCCACGCGCCGCCCCTCGTCAGCTACGCTTTAGCTCGTCAGCTGACACGGGCATCGTCACGCTTGTCGGCCACGCCCCGGTGGTCCAGTCCTTGCTCGCTTCGCTCAGGCAGTGCGTACCGGGGCTCCTTTTGACCAGCAAGATTCCTTCCTTCTCCTAGAAGGTTACTGCGACCCGGACGATGGTTCATCCGGCCACACCCTTTTCCTGCATAAAGGTTAGACATACGCTTCCGACTCACCGCTTAAGTCGGATTAGGGCTAGTTAGGCGAACGCCCCCAGGTCCGGATTACCCCGTGAGTCGGCCTGCCTTGAGGTGACCCGGCCAGTACTTGCTTTGATCTTGCCGGACCTCGGCTAACTCGGCCTTTCATACCACGGCGTGACCCTACCCGGGGGTATCCCCCCAACATTAGTCCCCGAAGCTGGGGCGGTCTTAGCCGCCTTGGCCGCTAAGGCCACACCAGGTTCCATCTCGTGCTCCTGTCGTTGTTTGCCGAGTTACCTCTGTACCTCGGACGGCTTGGATTTACGTTCCCTTCGCACGTTGCAAGTTTTCGCTTGCCGGCCGGGTTACCACAGCTCTATCCGGGTCTTACTTCCTTCTTTCGTACGCTAGCCCATGTGAAGGGTAATCATTGTGTTGTCTTATTTTAAGGGACGGTACAGTAATCGCCGCAGTAACCGTCAGTCATCACTGTGCACGGGTCACGTCACGCCTGCCCCCTCGTTTACCGCATCAGTGCGTCACGTCCCAGGATCCTTTCTGCCCTGAGGCCTTCCGTGTGGCTCCTTACTGATTGGTCCGAACGGGTAATACACGGCCACAGCACGTGGCCGGTCCACAGGGCGCGATCCCACTCACCGCTTACGTGGGTGGTTAAATAGCGGAGGGGTGCGTTCGTTAGGATTTTTCCCCTCTGCACGCCTCTGCCTGCTGCTACTCTCCTTCGTCTTCCTCGCGACTGCGCCGCCGCCAGTACTGCCAAAAAACAGCGTCGCCGCCGCACTTCTCCGTTTCACCTCTACGTCTCCATCACTGCGACGCCAATCTCTCGCTACGGGTCCTCTCCAATCCAAGCCGCTGTCGCCCGCCGCCTCCAGCGCCAGCGAGGGCTTCAAGGAGCAGATGACTGAAGAAGAGCTCGCCATTGCTGAGCAAGAGATGGAGGAGGACGCCGCCACTGCGGACCGCGGCGCATGGGCCGGCTCCTGGGTCTGCCAGGACGATCTGGATTGGCTCTACCGGACCAGGCGCCTCCCTGCCGGCGTCGCCGCTCGCCTCGCCTCTGCCGAGCTAGCTCCTTCGCCCAACCCCGGGGAGTTCGTTGTGTTCCTGTCTCATTTTCAGCGGGGCTTCGGACTCCTGGTGAATGATTTCTTCCATGATTGGCTCAGCACCTACCATCTCCAGCCGCACCATCTTCCGGCCAATGCCATTACTTCCCTCTCTGCTTTCGCCTCTACGATTGAAGGCTACGCCGGATTATGGCCCACAAAGGAGTTGTGGATCCGTTTTTTCGCCCTTCGCCGCAACGTTATCCCCGACATTCACACTGACCCGGAGGACAAGCGGATCACGCAGTTCGGAGCAGCCTCCATCTCACTCCGGAGGTTTTCTGTTTTCCCTCGGGTCACAGGGCTAGAATCCTGCAAAGGTTGGGCCCGGACGTTCTTTTATGTCCGGAACACAGGCACCGAAGATTTGATCCGGTTGCTTCCTTATACCCCGGGTCCGCCAAACCCGGATCTGTGGGACACCGTTCCGAAGAAACCTATGGCCCTAGCCAACCAAGTAAGTAAGAGGTTCGCGGAGCTGAAGGAGCTCGGGTTGTGCAACGAGGATGCGATGATCACTTTCGTGCACAACCGAATCTCCCCTCTCCAGAAGCGTACCCACAAGGTGTGCTATATGAGCTACGGCCGCGATCCCAACCGGACTTCATCTTTTGAGCTGAACAATACGGAGATCTTCCGCCGGGTTAAGGCTCTTTTGACCACTCAGAAGGATTTCTCCTCTGACTGGACTTGGGGGATTGAGCATTTCTGCCGTGACCAGCTTCCTCCCATGGTAAGTTTCATGTAGCAAACTTACCCCGGACCAGTTACTTGTCTATTATTGTTGCATTTTTGATTCGTCTGTTTACTCTTTTCCTCAGCTATTCCTTCAGCAAACGCTCGAGGACGGCACTGATCCGACCCTTAAGTGGGCACCGGACCGGGAGACTTCGGACGTGGAGGAGCCGGACCAAGAGATGTTCCTCCCCATGACTGACGCCACGAAACGACCCACGGGTAACTTCTCTTCTGCCAGAGATTGGCCCGATGATGAAGATTACTCGGATATCGAGATAATTGAACCATTTGAGGTTGTCCCCCTTTCTTTTGCTTTTCCGCCATCAGCTCACGCCGGTGGCCATATCCACGAGGATCCTCCCCTCGCCACAGGCGAGCCAGTTCTGGTGGCGCCGAAGAAAAAGCGCGCGGCCTCCGCAAGCTCTTCCTCCGGACCTTCCGAGCATGTTAAAAGGCGAAAGAAGGCCCCAACACGAAGGGCTCGGAAACCCAGAGCAGCCGAAACCTCGGACGCGTAAGTCCTTCTTTCTTCTGTAACTCGTTCTTCCTTACTTCGTCGTAACTTTCCTTCTGACATTACCTGATCTCACAGGGCTCCGGTGGAGGTCCCTCAGAGTGGGTCCAGTATCTCATCGCCTCTCCGGGCCAGCCCCTCGCCCCGTCGTGACGACGAGTCACGTCCGCTGAGCCCCATTCCGGAAAGCCCTGCAGCCGCTCCGGATCATCCTGGGGCGGGGGAAACTGGCCCAACCAGAACAATGGCAGCTACTACCTCGGTGACGCCACAACCAGCAGCTATTAAAGCTACTTCGACTCCAGCATCTGTTCCAGTACCAGCAGCCAAAACAGCACCAACTCCAGCCTCGTCAGCAGCACCAACCCCGACAGCGAAAACATCAGCGCCGGCACCAAGTGCAGCAACGAAGGTAGCAGCGCCCAGTTCCTCTGCATCTTCTGAGTCCTCCCAACCTCGGCAGGGGAAAACCGCTGCTACGGCTTCTTCTTCCCAGCAAGCCAAGGGTAAGAAGACTCAAGACGTTACCAAGCCCAGCACTGCTGAGCCTGGGCAACGTACCCTTGAATCCATGCTCCCCAAGAAGACACCAGCGGCAAAGGACGCGTTTGCCGAGCCAACTGAGTCTCAGCAGTTGGTTCTGCATACCAGCCCCGCCGTTGCCTTGGTGGAGAGGAAGGAAGCACACGCTAAGGGTTTGGTGATGCCACATATGCCCTCAGGCGAACGGTACCCCCCAAGCCTGATGGAGTTCGTCATGAACTGGAACAAGGCCGAGGTAATCCACGAATCGGATCAAGTGAATACTGCCGCCAAGGCCATTAACCTCGCTGGACGGATGATGGAGGTACGCCGTTTCTCCTTCGTAAATTGTAGATAATAACCATTAGTCCCCGAGCCTCCGGGGGAGTAACTTGTTACTTGGCCGGATGCTTTTTTATAGAATTAGCGTAGCTCCATAATAACTTCGAACATGCACACACCTAGAGCCGGGTTAAGTTCCACTTGGCCCGGATCTTAGTACGCTTCGAACATGCACACACCTAGAGCCGGGTTAAGTTCCACTTGGCCCGGATCTTAGTACACTTCGAACATGCACTCACCTAGAGCCGGGTTAAGTTCCACTTGGCCCAGATTTTAGTACACTTCGAATATGCACACACCTAGAGCCAGGTTAAGTTCCACTTGGCCCGGATCTTAGTACACTTCGAACATGCACACACCTAGCTGGGTTAAGTTCCACTTGGCCCGGATCTTAGTACACTTCGAACATGCACACAACTGACTTAAGTTTCTGTATCTTTTTCAGGTGACCACCAACCGCCGAAGTGCCGAATTCTAGCGCTTGTTGGATACACATAAAAATCTTCGCACGAAACAGGCTGCACTCATCGCTGAGTACGAGAAGAGGGGTAAATTTCTTTCTCATTCCTTTCCTCATTTTGCTTCCACTTCACTTGCCGAACTAATCTGATTGTTTGGTTTCCACAGCTGGGGTGGAAGCTGAAAACAAAATAATGCGAAAGAACTTGGAGCAGATCAAGGGTACGTCCTTCTTATCTGTTCTTACTGTGCTTCTCATCATTTTACCTCCTTGGCTCGGCAAATATTCATACCTCGGCTCTGCCGGGCCAACACACGGTTTCAGCATTGCTTGAAGAAAGTGTGCATGTGCCTGACATGATGCTGCATTTTCTCGAACAAGCAGGACAACATCAAGCCGAGTTGAAGAAGAAAGATGATGAGCTCGCCCTCCTCCGGACCAAAGATGACGACATAACCAAGCTCAAAGCTGAAATGGCTAAGATGAAGGCGCAGCACCAAACCGAGCTGAAAAGGGTTGGCCAGGACTTCACCAAGGAACGCGAGCACCTCAAACTCCAAAGTGCTAAGGATCGCGAGCTCCTACAGGAAGCCGAGGTCAAACTTGGGTCGGCAAATGCTGAGCTCGAGCAGCTTCGGAAAAGGCATGATGCTTGCATCAAGGAGCTGACCCAGATTCACAGTCACATCTCTCGTAACTTCTTTTCCTTTATCCGCCTTACTTCTCCGGGTTACGACTCATGCCTTATTTCCTCAACTTTGTCCTTTGCCTTGTTTCCCAGGCCACTTTCCAGAGGGTACTGCCATTGCACGTGCTGCTGTTGCCAATTTCCGCCGAGAGAGAGGTACTCCGGTCGCTGCTGAGGGTGACCCCATTCCCTTTGACATGGAGGACCTGTTGGTCAGCCTGTCATCTCGCGTGGAAATTATCAAGAACTACGGCCGGGACCTCCTCGATGTTTCAGTCCGGATCTTCCACACCTTCTGGCCCGCCGATGACGCTCGGGGAGAGTCACGCAGCTCGCTGAAAAGCTTTCGGAAGTTGAGACCCAGCTCGACCTCTGGCGAGAATCCGCTGGCCGCGCTGCTGCCAATACCGTCCTTCACCACGTTTTGACGTGGTACGAAAAGATAGATCTCATCCTCCTCACACGGCTGCGCACCGGGTCCAAATGGAAAGATGACCCGGAGTGGGTAGCTCGGCGCCAGGCTTGCGCCCACAGCCTCATTGAATATGCCCCCATTCATGAATGGACTGAGGGTCCGAGCTTCCTGGAAGCCGCAGGCGAAGAGGAAGTTGAGAACATTGAAGATGACTCGGGTGAATCGGAGGAGGACACTTCCTCGGATATAGAAGAGGGCGATGATGATGCCGAACTCCGTCCTGCTGCTCCTAAGTAAAAACACTTGAACATTCATGAGATCCCCGGTATGCCGGCTGGAATTGTATTCCAAATACATGTGATATTTTGCTACTGAGTACTTATGCCGGATTAATGTGGGCGTAGTCCCCAAGTTTCTTTTTCTTGTTCGTTCAATCTTTTGGCTCGGGTCGTGTCTACCTTGATTCGGTTTTACAACTTACGAATCCGAGCCTAAAAATTGTCTTAACAATACTGGGACACTTTTAGACTTAGCCCGGAAATAAATACGGGATTAGTCCGGAAAATAAACGTCGGCTCGAATAAATTCTTTTCCTTAGTCGTTTTTCATGTGCTACGCAATTCCAAACTTGTTCTCTTGCTTGCCATGAAGCCAATTCTTGTTGGGCAACAGCAAGTCGAAGAGTTGGGTTTTTGGTGCTCACACATTACTAATCCGAACTAAGTAGAATAACCTATTCCAGCCGACGCACAAATGACAAAAGACAACAAATAATATTAAGGCAGTCCCCGAGTTACTGCTCGAGGTGCCATCATTTCTTTGATAAACTCATTGCCGACATACATACCGACATATGAGATAACCTGGATACATACACTTCTTCGCTAAGTGTAGAAAGGACGAAGGAGAGCTACATTCCATGGACGCTTGGATTCCTCACCAGATCTGTCCGCCTTGTTCTTTTCCTGTGGCTTTGCATCTATAAGATAATAAGAATCATTGTGCAATGCTTTGCTCACGATGAATGGCCCTTCCCATGGGGGGGATAATTTATGCATTCCAGTAGTACGTTGTACCAACCGAAGCACCAGATCGCCTTCCCGAAAGACTCGGGGGCACACTTTCCGGCTATGATAGCGTCGGAGATTTTGCTGATATATGGCAGATCTGGACAGTGCCAGTTCTCTCGCTTCTTCCAGCAGATCAACATCATTTTGTCGGGCTTCTTGCACTTCGGCTTCCGTGTATTGGGTGACTCTAGGCGAATCATGCTCTATGTTGGCTGGTAATACAGCTTCTGCCCCATATACCAGAAAAAACGGCGTATAGCCTGTTGATCGATTTGGAGTTGTTCTTAAACTCCACAGTACCGCTGGTAGTTCTTCTATCCAACACCCAGCTGATCTTTGCAGCGGCTCAATGAGCCGGGGTTTTATCCCGGATAATACTAATCCGTTGGATCTCTCCACTTGCCCGTTTGATGCGGGGTGGGCTACCGAAGCTACGTCAAGTCGGATCCTCTTATCCCGGCAGAAACGAGCAAATGCTCCTTCCGCAAAATTTGTGCCATTATCAGTTATGATACTGTGTGGATAACCGTACCTCAAGATGATATCTTTGAGAAAAGTTACGGCCATAGCTCCATCACATTTTCTTACAGGCTTTACCTCGATCCACTTCGTAAACTTGTCCACCATTACCAAAATGTGAGTCATGTTTCCTCTTGTTGGTTTGAACGGGCCCACCATATCCAGGCACCATACAAATGGCCAAGTGATTGGGATGGTCTTGAGTTCCGACATTGGCATATGCGTCTTTGTGGCGTACCTCTGACAACCATTACATTTTCTCACCAGATCTTCTGCTTGCTCTAAGGCGTTTGGCCAGTAGAATCTGTGTCGGAAAGCTTTCGCTACCAAGGCTCGGGATGAGGCGTGATGCCCACACTCCCCCTGATGTATATCTCGGATGATTTCAAGCCCTTCGTCCGGGTCAACACACCGCTGGAGGACATTGGTTACACTTCTTTTGTATAACTCGGAATTGATGATCGTGTAAGCCTTTGCCCTCCTCTGTGTTTGCCTCGACAACACCTCCACAGTGGGTAACGTTCCATCTTTCAGGAATTGAAATATAGGCAGTGCCCAAGCCGGTATTGGCCGCACGGGGAACACGTCTCCGTCTATCTCCATATGATCCACCGGCATAACTTCAACCGGACTACGCTGAGCAGTCCCCGGGTTTTGCGAAGCAGTCCCCGGGTTTGCCAAAATAGTCCTCGGGTTTTGCGCACCACTCCCCGTGTCAACGTCCATGGGCGCAGCTCCGGACTCTGTGTCCTCCGGGATGTAGATGGACTCGGATTCCGGGGATGGCCTGATGGATGGTTTCTTGAGGTGCTCTAATGCTACACCCGGTGGAATTGCTTGTCTGGTTGACCCGAGCTTCGACAGCATGTCGGCAGCCTCATTTTCCACCCGGGGTACGTGATGAAATTCGCATCCCTCAAAGTAACCAGAAATCTTCTGCACGTGAAATCTGTATAGTGCCATGTTTGGATCAAGAGCGTCCCATACTCCGGACACTTATTGCACCACTAAATCCGAGTCGCCAAAGCATATAATCCGTCGTATACCAATTTCCTTTGCTACCTTGAGCCCGTGCACAAGTGCTTCATACTCAGCGACATTGTTCGATGCGGTGAAGTGGATCTGCAGCACGTATTTCAACTGGTCCTTCTTTGGCGACGTGAGTACAACTCCGGCACCTAGCCCGGTTTTGGTTTTTGATCCGTCGAAGTGCATCCGCCAATAGTTCGGATCTGGAAGTGGTGGTTCGTACTGTACCTCGGCCCAGTCCACGAAAAAGTCCGCCACAGCCTGAGACTTTATGGCTTCTCTCCGGTCATACTGTGGGGCGTAAGGAGCTAGCTCAATTGCCCATTTTGCAATCCTGCCGCTTGCATCCTTGTTACTCATTATCTCGGATATAGGGGCCTCACATATGACCCGGATGGGATGCTCTTTAAAGTAATGCTTCAATTTCTTGGCGGCCATGTACACGCCATACGCCACTTTTTGATAGTGTGGGTAGTTCTGCTTTGAGGTTGACAACACTTCACTTAAATAATACACCGGCCTTTGCACTGACTTACCTTCCTCATCACGCTCCACCACTATCACTGCACTTACAACCCGGTTGGTTGCGGCTATATAGAGCAACATTGGCTCTTTTGATAGTGGTGAGGCTAGCACTGGCGCCGTGGCTAACATTTTCTTTAGGTGGGTAAAGGCCTCATCCGCCTGCGGCGTCCAAATGAACTTATCCGACTTTTTCATGAGTTGATAGAGAGGCAATGCCTTTTCTCCTAACCGACATACAAACCGAGTTAACGAGGCCAGGCAACCTGTAAACTTCTGGACATCGTTAAGACACTTCGGCAGTTCCATTCGTTCGATGGCTCGGATCTTGGTTGGATTAACTTCGATACCTCGGCTGGAAACTAGAAAGCCGAGCAATTTTCCAGCCGGGACACCGAAGGTGCATTTTTCTGGGTTAAGTTTCATCCGGAACCTCCTTAGGTTTGCGAACGTTTTCCTGATATCGTCAAGGAGCGTTTTGCTTTCCTTGGTCTTGATAACCACATCATCCACATATACCTATACATTTTGACCTATTTGGTCATGCAAACATTTTTGCATATATCTCTGGTACGTTGCCCCTGCATTACGTAAACCAAACGGCATGGTGCGATAGCAATAAGCCCCATACGGGGTAATAAATGCAGTCTTTATTTGATCATACGGATTCAAAGGTATCTGGTGGAAACCGGAGTAAGCATCGATGAATGACAACAGTTCACATCCAGCAGTTGAGTCTATGACCTGATCTATTCTTGGCAGCGGGAATGGATCTTTCGGACACGCCTTGTTCAGGTTCGTGTAATCGATACACATGCGCCAAACCAATGCCACGTTCGGATCATCCTTCTTCTTTTCCACCAGCACCGGGTTAGACAGCCAATCCGGGTAAAGAACTTCCATGATAAATCCTACAGCTAGCAACCGAGCTATCTCATCCCCAGTGACTTTTTTCCTATCTTCGGCGAAGCGGCGGAGAGGTTGCTTCACCGGCTTAGCTCCGGGTCTCACATTTAAAGAGTGCTCGGCCGACTCCCTCGGAACACCTTGCAAGTCCTGTGTGGACCAAGCAAAAATGTCCCGATTCTCACGGAGGAAGCTGACGAGCTTGCTTTCCTATTTATCACTTAGCCCGGCACCAATTGTTACGGTGCGCTCTGGGAACATGTCATCAACAGGAACCTTCTTGGTATCTTTCGTGGCCTGGAAGGAGATAGTTCCATGGGGGTTACTCAACGCCGGCATACACCGTTGTGCGGACTGAGCCAACGCAGCCACCTCTTGAATTTTCCTTTTTTCCTGTGCGATCACAAGTGACTCAGCTAAGTTTGACCCGGCCGACGCACACTCCATCGAACGCCGGAAGTCCCCAGCAATTGTAATTACTCCGTTTGGTCCGGGCAATTTCATTTTCAAATAGCTTATATGACAACTTGCCATGAATTTGTTCAGCGCTGGCCTTCCGAGCAATGCATGATACGCGCTTTCCAAGTTCACTACTTCGAACTCCAGATTTTCAGTTCGGCAATTGTCCCTCGTGCCGAACAAGACGTCGACCCGGACCTTGCCTATGGGCTCGCAAGAAATGCCGGGCACAATGCCATGGAAAATTGTCCTCGTGGCCTGGAGCATGTTCTCCGAGATACCCAACTTGCGCATTGTGTCCGCGTACATGATATTTATGCTACTGCCGTTGTCGATTAGTACCTTTGAGAATCTTACGTTAATGTTAGGCCCAATGAATGTAGGATCTAACACCAACGCATATGAACCAGGGCTCGGCATGAGCTTGGGGTGATCCCTAATGCTCCAAGTGATTTCCTGATCGGACCAAGGCATGTACCTCGTTACTGCCGGCATTACCGCATTCACCTCCATATGCCTACGCCGCAAGCTTTTTCTATCAGTTTCTTCTGTGGTAAATACACAGTAGCTCTGGTGATGCTCCCTGTACTCGTTTCTCCCCTCATTTCCGGGGTGCCTCTGATCCGGCTGCTGCTGATTTTCTACTTGATGCACTGCATCCCTTCTTTCATTATCATACCTCGGCGGAGGGGGAGGCAACATGAGCTGTTGCGTGTTCGCTCCGGAGAGCAATTGCTGCCGGGGTAACTCCTGCCGAGGCTGATCATTCCGGGGTGCCTGAGCATTCCCCGAACCACCTTGTTCGATCTTGCGCATCCACTCGCATTGCCTCGTCGTATGACCCGCTGGGTTGTTCGGATTTGGCGTGTGAAACTTACACGGCTGGTCCAACATCGACTCGTAAGTATACCTCGGACGGTCTTTCCTTTCTTGCCATTGCTTCTTTTGCTCCGGTGTCCAAGTTTTCTTCCCGTCGTTCCTTGGGGTCCATTGACCTCCAGTTTTCTGGCGCTGACTACCCCCTGCTCCGGGTTGATCTTAACTCACGGCCGCTACTTGGTGAGAACCGTACCGATGGTCCGGTCGATCATCTCTCCTTTTTCCTCTGTAATCATTTCTCCGGGATGATCCGGATCCATCCCTCTGATAGTACTCATCGCTTGGCTCGTTTGAGGCGAGCCTTGGTTGGGTCGGGTCACCCAATGCATACGAATCTGCGATCCGGATCATTTCTGCCAATGTTGCCGACATTTTCCGTTGCAACTTCATCCATAACTCGCTTCCATACCTGCACCCCTGTGCAAACCATGCTATAGCCTGTGATTCTATCTTGCCCTCACACGAGTTTCTCACGGTACACCACCGGGTCAAGAACTCTCGGTCCGTCTCATTGGGTCGCTGTTTGCACATAACTAGGGTCTGTGGCCTGTTTGGCCTTTGGTACGTACTCGAAAAATTGCTGATGAACATCTCCTCGAAATCAATCCAGCAGTTGATGCTTCCTGGCGGCAAATTGTTCAACCACACCCTTGCCGGGCCTTCCAACATCTGGGGCACATATCGTACGGCCCATCTCAGGTTGCCTGTGGCAATTTTTATAGCAGTAGCATAGTTTATCAGCCAATCCTCTGGCTTGGTACTTCCGTCATAGGTCTTGGTCCCCCTGGGCAATTGAAAGTTCGGGACTGGTGGCTCTTTCATGATCCGAGGTCCAAAACATGCTGGACCCGGTGGACCCTGACATTCTATCTGTTCCGACCTATATAGTCGATCCATCTTCAACCTTGCATCGCCCGGCATCAAATCCCTGCTTCCCAGCCTCGAACCTATCACATGATAGTCCGGTCTCGGATATCCCGCATTCGCCATCTCCGAATCACCGTCATTATACCGGTTTTGCTCGTGCGGTGCGCCTTTCTGTTGGATACCTCGGCCGGCACTATGCTCTTGCCTTGGCATGTTCCGCTGCTGCCCAGCATTGCCATTGACAACATTCCTCCGACCGGCATTGCCTTGGTCACGGTTACCTCGGCCAGCTTCGCCTCGGCTCACACTCCGTCGATCATCATTTTTCTGCGCTTCTTTTTCCTTCCCCGCCTGTGTCGGGTCATACGGGACAATCTGTTTGTTCCGTCTGGCCGAGGTTACCACCTCCTCTCTCCTTGGATCGCCATGAGGGGACGACGCAGCTCCAGCGGATTTCTCCGGGTTACCCATCGCCGAATGGACGATCTTGGAGGCTCCAGCCCTCTCCGGGTTCGCCCTGAGCAGTTCCTCGTTTTGCCTGTTCGCAATCCGAACCAGCTCGTTAACTCGGTCTTGCTGCCTTTGCCGGGCTTCACCCGTCAGTCCGTCTAACTCGGATGCAGCTGCATCCGCCGCTCTAAGGTTCTTGGCCGGGGTACTATACCTCGGCAGCCCCACAGAAAGATAGTTCTCTGATTCCTTGATTTCGACATCACCTTCTCTGTTCATCTCGCTCATGAGATTTCTCCCTTTAACTTTTACAGCATCAACTTTGTTCGCCTTTGCGTACTCACGCAGCGTCATGTTCAACAACCGCTGGGCCGCGGCTATTTTCTTTGCGCCCTCAAGTATTTTCTGCCGAGTTTCTTCCAGCTCGGCCTGTGCGCGAGCCGGATCTCCCGCTGCTACTACAGGGTTTGCCAAGCTATCTATTGCCTCTCTCAGCACGTTCTCCGGCCTCTCTAGCGGAGGACCCCTACCTTTCATTGGTGCCTTGGGTGTCACCTCCGGATCTGGCGCCGGATCCTTGCTCGTAACCGCTCCCGGCGCTGTCATCATTACCTCTGCATGGTCCGGGGAACGAGCGATACGTCCCCCGCGAGCCACAGTGAGGGGCGGTTCGCCTGCTTCGACAACATGGCGCGGATGAACGCCTGACACGTCCACCGCGACATAGACCTTGTGTGTGCCGAGCTTGAGGAAGACGCCGTTGCGCGGGAGAGGGCGCGTGCCGAAGCAGCCTGCATTGTCGCTGACGAAGTCCCGCACTCCAAAGCGCTGGACGAGCCCAGAGACGATGCGCTCTCTAGTGGTGATGAAGTTTCCCGTCCGGATCTTGACCCCTGCTAGCGCCGCTAGCCCCACGGTGGGCGCCAACTGTCGTGGTGGTGTCACGGCAGATGCCATGTATAGGCAGAAGGTGGAGACTAATATGCGCTAGGGGAATCCAGGGAGGGATAGCGAAGTGATTCTCCACACCAAAACTCATATTGATTTTCTTCCAAGGTTACAAGTGCTCCTAGAGCTGTATTGGCGAGAGGAGGAAGAAGATGCTCTCTTACTCTCACCCTCAGACCTCACCTCAAACCCTAGATCTTAACAGAATTGTCCAGAGAATAAAATCCAACCCCCTTTACTAAAGCCCTAGCCCTCCTTTTATAGGGGAGGCTCGGTTTCAATCTAGGGTATACGTGGAGGCATATTCCTAAGAATATGCCCCCTCCCAAAGTGGCAAACCGACCGGGGTGCTTTTTCCCCCTCGTCAGCTATGCTTTAGCTACGTGAGCCACGCGCCGCCCCTCGTCAGCTACGCTTTAGCTCGTCAGCTGACACGGGCGTCGTCACGCTTGTCGGCCACACCCCGGTGGTCCAGTCCTTGCTCGCTTCGCTCAGGCAGTGCGTACCGGGGCTCCTTTTGACCAGCAAGATTCCTTCCTTCTCCTAGAAGGTTACTGCGACCCAGACGATGGTTCATCCGGCCACACCCTTTTCCTGCATAAAGGTTAGACATACGCTTCCGACTCACCGCTTAAGTCGGATTAGGGCTAGTTAGGCAAACGCCCCCAGGTCCGGATTACCCCGTGAGTCGGCCTGCCTTGAGGTGACCCGGCCAGTACTTGCTTTGATCTTGCCGGACCTCGGCTAACTCGGCCTTTCATACCACGGCGTGACCCTACCCGGGGGTATCCCCCCAACAGAAGCAGAAGACGATGGACTCGAAGAACTTGACGGCACTGGCTCCTGATTGGTTTGTTACTGGCATGACCTCAATCCACTTGGTGAATTTGTCGACCACGACTAGGAGATAGACGTATCCTCCTCGTGAGGATCTCTGGAGCTTGCCGACCATGTCGAGTCCCCATTATGCGAAGGGCCAAGCCATGGGTATTGGCTTGAGTTTTGCGCCAGGTGCATGCGGATTCTCTATGAATCGCTGGCAGGCGTTGCAACGCTGGATGATGTCCTTGGCGTCGCGCATGGCCGTTGGCCAGTAGAATCCTGCTTGTAGAGATTTGGCGATGAGGGCACGACTTCCAACGTGGTGGTGATACGTCGTAAACGTATCTATAATTTTTGATGCTCCATGCTTGTTTTATATCAACTATCTTATGTTTTGTCTACATTTTGAGATACTTTTATACATTTTCTGGAACTAACCTATTAACAAGATGCCACAGTGCCAGTTGCTTGTTTTCTATTGTGTTTGGTTTCAGAAAAGCTAGAAAAGATATATTCTTGGAATTTGACGGGACAAAATCCAAAGTTCCTATTTTACCGGAAGACTCACAGAGCCAGAAGACGAGACAGAGGGGAGCCAGGGGGTAGGCACACCCTAGGGTGGTACGGGTCACCCCTGGCCGCGCCACCAGGGGGTGTGGCCACCCTATCCTACCTCTGGCATCGCCTCTTCGCCTATATATTCCTCCCGGGACGAAAACCCTAGGGGGAAGATCAGAATTCCACGAAAAGTTCCACAGCGCCGCCGCCACCAAAGAGGAGATTCGGGGGATAGAAGTCTCTATTTCGGCACCCTCCCGGGACGAGGAAGTGCCCCCAGAGCCATCTCCATCGACTCCACCGCCATCTCCATCACCGTTACTGACTCCCATGATGAGGAGGGAGTAGTTCTCTCTCGAGGCTAAGGGCTCTACCGGTAGCTATGTGTTCATCTCTCTCTATGCATGATCTTATGAGATCACGAGCTTTGTAATCTATAGATCTATTCTGCTAGTTAAGTGTTTTAATTAATCTCTGCTTATCCCCACGTGTGTGAAGTTGACAGTGTGCACACCATGTGGCACTTTGGCTAAGGTTACATAAATACTTATCATGAGTATAATTTGAGTTGGATGTCTCTATGAGATTGTGGTGTTTGTTGGAACCATCTAGCGCTCAAGGTGACAGTGAGGGGTTATCTAGATGGGGAATACGAACTTTAAGCTATGCTGTTATAGCCCTACATCGTCGAACCGGAGAGTAGTATAGCATAATGAAGAGAAGATATTTATATGAGAGTGTCCACTAGTTAAAGTATGATCCCTAGGCCTTGTTTCGAAGCATTGAAACACCGTTTACAATTAGTCCTGTTACATGTTTGCTTGCTGCCATTCTTATTTCAGATTGTAATTACCACTTATAATCATCCATATTATTTGTATTTCACTATCTCTTCGCCGAACTAGTGCACCTATACACGTGACAAGTGTATTGGGTGTGTTGGGGACACAAGAGACTTCTTGTATCTTGATTGCAGGGTTTCTTGAGAGCGATACCTTTGAACACTTCCTCTCTGAGTTCGATAAACCTTGGGTGATCCACTTAAGGGAAACTTGTTGCTGTTCTATAATCCTCTGCACTTGGAGGCCCAACACTGTCTACAAAAATAGAAGCGTGCGTAGACATCAAGCAATTTTTTGGCACCGTTGCCGGGGAAGTAAGGTAAAAGGTACTAACATCCTTTGGCCACTAAGCTATCTTCTAGTACGGTTGCTGGTGTGTGAGTGCTTGAAGTTATTTCCTTTAGATTCTACAATTATATCTTTTTGTTTCTTGTTTTTATTTTCACTAGTTAGGCTTAATGGAAAACAACAAAAAAATTAGAGAGCTTTATAGTATATATCTTGAGTTAGGATATGAAGTGTTTTAAGAGAAAATTAAAAAACCTATGGAACTTTATTTGCATACTAATAGCAATGTTATTAGTATGAATTCTTTGAACACCATTATTGCTAATGCTATGGAAAAGTCTAAGCTTGGGAAAGCTGGTTTTGATGAGCATGATATTTTTAGTCCCCCAAGCACGGAGGAGAAAATTTACTTTGATGATACTATACCTCCAATATATGATGATTACAATGATGAATATGATATTTTCAGTCCACCTACTATTGAGGAGAAAATTAATTATGATTACAATATGTCTCCTATATTTGATGATTATGGTGATGAGAATAATAATGATAGCTATTTTGTTGAATTTTCTCCCACCACGATTAATAAGCATGACTATGCTTATAGGGAGAGTAATAATTATTTTATTCATGTGGCTCATGATAAGAATGTTTTATGTGATAGTTATATTGTTAATTTTATTCATGATGCTACTGAAAGTTATTATGAGAGAGGGAAACATGGTTTTATGTATCTCAACAATATTAAATTTCCCCTCTTTATGTTGAAATTTTTGAAGTTGCACTTGTTTTGCTTTCCTATGCTAGTTGCTTTGTGCTTTCATGACTTGTTTCTTTACAAGATTATTTTTCATAGCAAGTGGGTTAGACTCAAATTTGTTCCATATTTGCTTCTTGATGCTCTCTTTTACTTCAATTCATATTTCTTATGTGAGCATCATCAAAATTATCATGCCTATCTTAATGGCTATAAAGAAAGAGCTTTTGGGAGACATCCCATTATATTTTACTTTCAGTTTATTTTTGTTTTGTTGAGTCTTGGAAGTTATTATCTCTGTAATAACCTCTCCTTATCCTTTTTGTGTGGTTTTTGTGCCAAGAGTAACCTCTAATGAGAGAGAAGTAAGACTTGGGAAAGTTGTTGTCCCGAAACAGATTTTTGTGCTTCGCTGAAAAATTCGTGAAAAATCTCTGTACGTCGTATTGAGCTGTAATATTTTTTTCTTATGCCCCAGGCTATTATCCAACTTTCTTTAGTTCAACACTTTTCTATTTGAGCAACAGAAGGTCTTCGAAAAAATCAGTTTTTACCTGTTTGTCTGTTTTGACAGATTTCTGCCATTATTTGCATTTGCCTCTTAATCTCTTTCTCTTTGAGTTCTCTTTGATCACTTGAGCTTTTAGAAGGAATTACTACAGTAGCCTGTGTTTTAATGGAAGTTTTACTTGTATTAAAACTAAACCTAAAGACTTATTATCTTGAGTACACTAATGTTGCTAATGAAGATTGTCTGAAGTATTGTATAAAGGAATTTTTAAGTGTAGGGAAGAATAATATGATAAGATGAAGTATGGACAAAAGCTCAAGCTTGGGGATGCCATCCGTGTCACCCCAAGAAATATTCAAGAAGTACAAGCATCAAAGCTTGGGGATGCCCAAGGCATCCCCTTCATCAATAAAAATGTCAGGTTCTCTTCCAAACACTTCATTTTTATTGTTTCATGCACTATTGTGTTGTTCTTGGAGCGTCTTCGTTTTTGTTCTTAGTTTTCGTTTGCTTAGTTTTCTTGAATAAATTGGTTGGACCCCGGCATTCATACATATTTTTCAAATAGGTTGGTTTGGATTGGAAAAGAGTAGGAAAGTTCATGCTTAAAAGTGCTATAAAAGGAGTCTTGTTTTTTACTGTGGCTTAGACTTTGTCATGTCATGCTTGATATTGTTTGGCTTTATGCTTAGTGATTATTGTTATAGCATGACTTGTTACAAATAATTGAGATTGCTTAATGTGCCTTGAAAGAATCATGCGTTGTTTTATCATATAAAAGCATAATATTGTGGTATTTGATACGTTGCTAACATATCCATAATTTTTGATGTTCCATGCTTGGTTTTTATCTACTTTCTTATGTTTTTTCCACACTTTGGAGTACTTTTTATACACTTTCTTGGACTAACCTATTAACAAGATGCCACAGTGCCATTTGCCTGTTTTTTGCTGTTTTGGTTCCAGGAAAGTCAGAAAATGAATATTCTCGGAATTGGACGGGACAAAAGGCAAAGTCAATATTTCACCGAGGGGGGAACGGAGCCAGAATACGAGACAGAGAGGGGCCAGGGGACGGCCACACCACCTGGCCGCGCGGCCAGGCCTGGCCTGCGCCAGGGGGTGGTGTGGCAGCCTAGGGCACCCCCTCGGCCACCCCTTTCGCCTATAAGATGCCTCCGATAGAGAAACCCTAAGTACCCGATCAAAAATCCAGGAAAGAGTTTGTAGCCGCCGTCATCTCCATCCCTAGATCGGGAGGGATCTGAAGCTCTTCCTAGCACCCTGCCGGAGGGGAGAATTCACCCTGGAGGCCTTCTTCATCACCATACAAGCCTCCGGTGTGATGCGTGAGTAGTTCCTCCTTGGACTACGGGTCCATGTAGTAGCTAGATGGATGGTTCTTCTGCTTTTTCCTATCATGTTTAGATCTTGTGAGCTCCGTTCATGATCAAGATCATCTATTTGTAATCCTACATGTTGTGTTTGCGGGGATCCGATGGATATTGAGATGCTATTTCAGATTGATTATTAATTATATCATGTCTTTGTTATTTGTGATCTTGCATGCTCTCCGTTGTTAGTAGATATCTTGGCCAAGTAGATGCTAGCGACTCCAAGAGGGAGTATTTATGATCGATAGTGGGTTCATGCCTCTAGTAATCTGGGGAAGTGACAGAAATCTCTAAGGTACTAGATGTGCTGTTGCTAGTAGGGAGAAAATAGCAATCCTTTGTTCATAGAACAATCATATTGTTTACTTTACATGCAATGCGTAATGCAATTATCTGTTGTTTGCAACATAATACTGGAGGGGGTTCGGATGATAACCTGAAGGTGGATTATTAGTCATAGATGCAGTTGGATTATGGTCTATGTATAATGTTGTAATGCCTAATCAAATCTCATAGAGTCAAGATGATTAGTATATGCATGTATGCTTTTCTCGATGTTTTTCAATTGTCCCGCCGTAATTTGTTCACCCAACATGTCATCTATCATAAGAAGAATCTGTAGGGGTTCCGCGCATAAAAACAATAAATTTTACTCTACGCCCCTGAACCCCTGAAGCTGCCAGGACCTATATATTAGTAATACAGTAACGAGAGGGGCTTTTCGCAAACTTACCCTTGAAGACCGAAAAGCGTTGTCAACGCTCAGGAGAGCGTGGTTGATGTAGACGAGCCGAAGCTGACCTCAAGGTCGTGATGAAGTCCTTGCGCTCCTTCTGGCTCCAATGACTTGAGTGCCTCAAGTGTGACACCTCGTGGGAGTTACACACGTCCGGTGCCTGATGATGACTCCCGCTTCCCCGATCTAGCAGCAGTTGCGGAAGCAGAGCTCTCGGATCCGAATCCCGCAGCGCGACGACGCTCCGCGGTGAAGATGTCTCTCGCTCGCGCAGTCTAGACTTGGGACCACGGTCATGAGAGAGAGAGGGGGAGAGAGAAAATATCAATTAGAGGTCCTCCCAAAAGGGGGGGACCTTTATTGATTATTGGGTGTATTTTCTAGGCCAATATACCCCACTATATATAGGGGGAGGGGAGGTACTACCTCCCCTCAAGTCCCGGGGTGGGACTAAAGGAGAGGAGGGGGTGGGGAGGCCGCCGGCAACCCCTAGTGGGCCCCACGGGGGGGGGGGGGGGCAAGGCCCAGCCGGCCACCCCCCTTTGGTCCCTCTCCCTCTCTCTTTTCCCTAATGGGCCCTTTCCCTCCGAAAATTGGCCCATTAAGCCTTTGACCTTTTTAATTGATTTTCTCTTTATTAAATAATTATGAATAAATGATTAAATCAATATTTAACATTCATTCACACATTACCTAATCTCCGTGGCCATGGAACACCTTCCATCTCCACTCCGGACATCCTCCGGACTTACCGAAACCCTTCCGGTTTTCTCCCTTCTTTTCTTTGGTGATTCTACCGATCCTATAAATGCTCTTTAAGCCTCATCAAGCCCTTAAGCGTGATACCCTACGGTTCGAGAACACTCCAGACATGGTCGGGACACTCCCGTACCAATGATCAACAGAGGGACCTGGATGGCCATGTGACCCCTGTGCATTCCATGAATATCTTTCGTCGTTTGAATCGGTGACAGTCGTGTCTTATTCCCTTTGTCATTCGATACTTGCATTGTCTGGGACCTGATCAATGACATCTTCATGTCGAGTTCAATCTCATTACTGAACAATGCTATTTGACTCGTTCCGACAAGTGATATCCCCGTGATCTAATCACACGCTGCGCAACTATTGGATATAACTTCTCCGAGTGGGCCCTTGAGTATCTTCCCGTCACATGGACGGACAAATCCCGCTCTTGACATATATTTCCTCTACGGTTTCCTCCGAATACCTGAACACACCTTTATAACCACCGTTTTACCAGATGGCGTTTGATGCTATCTAAGCACTCTCGGGAGACAATGATTGATATAGCCTCACGGTCTAAGGAATAGTCTACGAGGATCCTTTTCTAATCATCGTAACTTGAACTTCGTGACATGATCGAATCACGATGTTTAGGTTGGGTATTGGTTCATCATCTCATTCTCAGAATGAGATGACCTCATTTCCAACTGGCATAAATGCCACATGATCTGGAAACATGATCATCTGTTGACCAATGAACCAGTGACTAGAGTTTCACTGGGAACCCCTAGTTTGTTTGTATATCACACGTGTATTGATGTTTCCACTCAACATAGTTGTAGCATGATATAAAACTTAATCATAAACTATATGAAATATGATAATAGTCCTTACTACTATTTGTCTCTAGGGCATATTTCCAACAGTCTCCCACTTGCACTAGAGTACAAATACACTAGCTACATTTGTTCTTAATTATTAGCACCATATAACCGGTACCTAGAACATGCTTGCTCATGGAAAAGGTTGAGTCTTGGGTCTGTACTTTACAGTCCCAGTTCCTTTGCAACTTATTAATGTCACTATGATTGACATTAATATTCTATCATCGTATGACAGCATCTGTGTGTATGCATCGTTGCTATGGCAGCAGAACGAGGCCTGATTCCAGGAGCCTACAGTGACGTTAGATCAACCTCGAGGGCTTTCTCATGGGCACTGTGCCCTGGGACACATCATTCTATGTTAAAAGCGAATTAGCCCCGCCATAACATTATACAACACTTTAGATGGTACCCTTATCTATTATTATAAATGTATTCATCGAAACACTAGTGCACTCGGTGCAACTTTCGATGTTTTTGTTCACCTCGCTTCCTATTTGACTTTAATTGGTATCTACAGGAGTTTCCAACATATTCCCTTATAACATAACTCTTTATGCTTTAAGATATGTTATCCCTCATGGATTTGGAAAATATGTCTACAGTTCTCTACTTAGGCACTGCGGACAAAACTTAGCTCAACGTTCCGTGATCACTTTCAAACGTTCCTTATTTGAATTACATATTATGCTAAGTTATCATCATGGTTTTCTAAGATAGAACCTATGTCTTAACATAGTGGATGATGATCATCCTTTTCTTTCTTTCAACCATTGATGTTAAACTTAATGCTATTCCTAATTTGAGTTATTAAGGACTGGTTCCTTAATCAACTTCTATCCTAAAACCCTTTTCAGAATCCCTTAAAGAATACTACATAATATCATAATACATCTATTATCAACTTCTACATCTTATAAATCATTATTTATAAGTATTTGCGCTTTCATCCTTAACTTGCTTTAAGAATTACTCCTATAAGCTCCCACTCAAACTATGTTGCTAACATATTTGGGTATGAGTCAGTACTGTTACTCAAACTATGTTCCTACATATTTGAATTTGAGTCTTATATTGCTCCCACTTAAAAATATGTCAATCACATATTGTTTTAGGAAGACTTTCATAGCTCCCACTTAATTTTATGCAAATTGCATATCTCCTTAATATTTTGAATAACTTCAAAATCCTTTGATTAAATATCAAACTTGGAGATCTATTATGAGATACTAGTACTTTACTAGTTTTAAATCCACTAGACATTCAGCACACATGAATCAAATTCATTTGAATTTGTCCAATACTTGACAAATTATGCTTTTGTCATTTTACCCCCTTTTTTCCTATTATGACTTTGCAGTCATTTGGGAAACTTCAAGTAAACCCTTTTAGCAACAAATTGCTTTCTAATCTCAAGGGAAGTTTGCTTCTAGGATTTCTCATAATTCTAGTTTACCATTATTTCCTTTGTAGTTCGTAGGTATGTCATGTTCCAAAAATCATGACAAGTGATTCACAAATGTTTCCGTACAAGATATGGATTTACATTTTGAATCCTACTTCATATAGTGAAAACAATAGTGGCGGGAAAAACACAATGATCAAAATCATTGATTCTTTCCTTCTGTGAAGAGAATCGTTCAGGAATGCTGTCCGTTGCGCTACTCAACACTCTGATGCAGGGTTTTGAATCCTCATCGTGTTTTACACTAATTTCCATTTGCTCCATAATTGAGAAATATCACTAGAGGTGATCTTTCTCAAGAATGCACCAAAATCCAAGCAATACAAGTTTTGCTTTCCTTTTGGTTTATCTATGGATTTCATATTCAAAGTTTCCAATGAATATACTACAAGGACTTATTCACTATTGTTTTGGTTATATTGAATAACTCCAAAACTTTCACAAACTCAAATGGTTCACCAATTCTAATTGAGTGCTAACTATTTCTAAACTAATGGTCTTTACATATACTCTACAATGATTTGTTTGGTGCCTTCTATTTAACCCCTTTTTGATATCTTATATCATATTGTGATGCTTTGTATTTTGACGTTTCAAAACACTTTGCATTCCACAATTTCTTTTATGCCATTCGTAGAAATTTGAACTTCATTACTATTGATCGAATCATAGTAATTTGATTCTCTTTTATATTTATACCCTTTGTTGATGAAACACTTTGATCAAATCAAATAGTTTCATATTCATGTTTCCCTTGGTAAACTTACTTTACACATTTAAACAATCATGTAATGATAATTACCATTTTCTTTAAAACGCAATACATCGAATATGTATTTACTTTTAACTATTCATTAAACACTTTGTATTCAAGTAATACACGGTGTTCAAGTTATTTTGCCGAACTTAGGCATGATTTATATGTGAAAAGAAATCGAATGACTTTCACATATTATCACATAACTTTGAATTTAAACAATGGTTTCATTCATTAATGAAATATCATTAAGTTGGGTATTTTTAAACAAGGCATTTTATAATGTTTTACAAATGTTCATACATTATCAATTAGTTTCAAACAACAAGGATAATTCACACATAATCAAACAAGATATGAACACGAATAGAAATCATTCATAAAAGTAGAACATCTGTTTGTTACAAACTGATATGAATAACTGTCTCACGAAGTGTGAGACAAACTAAAGAAGTTCACAATCTCTTGATTAAAAAAATCATCCTAAAACATAAACTAAGTGATAAATGTCGAGGGAGTGTGTCGTCGGCCGTCATCATCATGCTCGCCATCAACACGCAACGTCACCTCCTCTCTAGCAAGCACCTCTATGTAGAAGGACCTATTTTCAGTAAAACATAACAAGTATCAGATATACTTAACACTGCAATGTGTTTGCAAGATTATAACATTTATAAAACTGTATATCAAATATATACCTTTGTCATTGATGACCTCTCCGGCGATTGGTTCAACCTTTATGTTCTGGAAACGTAACATGAACTCATGGAAATCCAATGCTCCTATATCACCACTCATGATGCTACTCTGGACATGTCCTTTGTAGCTGAGAGGCAATGACCGAAGCAGTACGTCTATCGCAAATGGATCAGCCATCCAGTAATCCACGAAGTGAACCAGTCTCGTGTGTGCATCAAGAATGCGCTCCAAGTGACTCCTCAGACATGTATGCTCCTCCATTTGTATGGAAAGGAACTCTCCAAGCAACTCGTGCTTCCACATGCGCACATGGCCTATGAACTCTGCTCTCAGCTGATCCACCATCGAATATGGGTCAAGATCAGCCATGAGCGGATGTAATTCATCCACCATCCCGTAACGCATTATTATCTGAATGTAGGTGGACATCTCTTAACGATAGTAGCGGTCTGCCAACTCTTGTGGGGTCTCATAGTAATCTGGCTCAGTCAAATCCATCGTGTGGCGTATGTAGTCTACCACATGATTCCTAGTAAGGAGATCATCTAGGCGCACAAGCCAACTAGGGAAGTTGGATCCATCAAGTCTAAGTTTCTCACCCTTTACCCAATCCTTAATCTCAAAGTAAGCTTCACGGTGAGCCATCTACATTTATAATTGCAAAAGGAATTTAGACTAAGTTTATAATTGAATGAGTTAATAATAACGCCACTCAGAAACACCTATCCCCAGTGAGGGTTCCTAGTGATAACACGACCCCTATCAGCCACATCTCCTCGATCGTCACGGCCATCGATGTGGGTTCAAGGGTGGACGCTAAACGTCGGTCACATCATTCATGCGACTCGTGCTCGATCTTTCGACCATCCGCGTTCCGAGGCCACGCTTCTCTAGCATGCTAGGCTCGCCAACTCAACCTTAGTGTATTCGCTGTGCAACATGGCTTACACCCACTGTATGTGAACGTAGATATGTCTGACACCCAGGCCTATCACCCTGGATCGCCTCATACCGAAGACCTTTCTTGGTGGTGCACACTAAGGGGGAACACAATCGTTGGTTATTTTAACGGGGATCTTCTTATTAGGCTACCGTCGAGTATCTAATACTAGCACACAATAAGACATACAAACAATAACATTGAATGTAAATGCTATGTGATATGGTCCTTCACGTCGTGATCTCCATCCGTCGTTACCGGGTTCCGGCGCCAGGGTTCCGGCATCGTAGACACTAGGGTACCAGTGTCATTCTGGCATGGTAGTTCGACACCTTCGTGACTATCTACTACTATGCAACAAAAGGTAATTACTTTACCTTTGCCACAACCATATCACAAAGCAACGCCCCCCTGCAAAACAAAGTTAGACGCTTCTACTTTATCTTTGCCTGTTTTACATGGCTGAATGGGCTTTCGTACGAGAACCGTTCTTACCTACGAACTTTCAGCACAACATTGATCAAGTAGTTGTCTATACTACACCCCTTTCGGGGCCCTCCGTTGCAAATGGTATACCAACTAACGCGAGAGAGACAGACACCCCCCTAAGCCACTTTATACGGTACAAGCCGTATGTCAAGCGTGGACCAGTCTCGCGAATGAACGCGTAAAGTCGGTTGGGGGCCGCTTCATCAAGCATTACTGCGGTATACACAAGTACACGTGGGAGGGTAACAACTAAAAGATCAACGCCCACACGCTACATCTCGTGTGTTCTACCTGTACTACCATTACTACGCATAGATCTAGCTCTGATACCACTGTAGGGGTTCCGCGCATAAAAACAATAAATTTTACTCTACGCCCCTGAACCCCTGAAGCTGCCAGGACCTATATATTAGTAATATAGTAACGGGAGGGGCTTTTCGCGAACTTACCCTTGAAGACCGAAAAGCGTTGTCAAGGCTCAGGAGAGCGTGGTTGATGTAGACGAGCCGAAGCCGACCTCAAGGTCGTGATGAAGTCCTTGCGCTCCTTCTGGCTCCAATGACTTGAGTGCCTCAAGTGTGACACCTCGTGGGAGTTACACACGTCTGGTGCCTGACGATGACTCCCGCTTCCCCGATCCAGCAGCAGTTGCGGAAGTAGAGCTCCCGGATCCGAATCCCGCAGCGCGACGACGCTCCACGGTGAAGATGTCTCTTGCTCGCGCAGTCCAAACTTGGGACCACGGTCACGAGCGAGAGAGGGGGAGAGAGAAAATATCAATTAGAGGTCCTCCCAAAAGTGGGGATACCTTTATTGATTATTGGGTGTATTTTCTAGGCCAATATACCCCACTATATATAGGGGGAGGGGAGGTACTACCTCCCCTCAAGTCCCGGGGTGGGACTAAAGGAGAGGTGGGGTGGGGAGGCCGCCGGCCACCCCTAGTGGGCCCCGCGGGGGGGGGGGGGGGGCAAGGCCCAGCCGGCCACCCTCCTTTGGTCCCTCTCCGTCTCTCCTTTCCCTAATGGGCCCTTTCCCTCCGGAAATTAGCCCATTAAGCCTTTGACCTTTTTAATTGATTTTCTCTTTATTAAATAATTATGAATAAATGATTAAATCAACATTTAACATTCATTCACACATTATCTAATCTCTGTGGCCATGGAACACCTTCCACCTCCACTCCGGACATCCTCCAGACTTACCGAAACCCTTCCGGTTTTCTCCCTTCTTTTCTTCGGTGATTCTACCGATCCTATAAATGCTCTCTAAGCATCATCAAGCCCTTAAGCGTGATACCCTATGGTTCGGGAACACTCCAGACATGGTCGGGACACTCCCGTACCAATGATCAACAGAGGGACCTGGATGGCCATGTGACCCCTGTGCATTCCACGAAGATCTTTTGCCGTTTGAATCGGTGACAGTCGTGTCTTATTCCCTTTGTCATTCGATACTTGCATTGCCCGGGACCTGATCAATGACATCTTCATGTCGAGTTCAATCTCGTTACTGAACAATGCTATTTGACTCGTTCCGACAAGTGATATCCCCGTGATCTATCACACGCTACGCAACTATTGGATATAACTTCTCCGAGTGGGCCCTTGAGTATCTTCCTGTCACATGGACAGACAAATCCCGCTCTTGACATATATTGCCTCTACGGTTTCCTCCGAATACCTGAACACACCTTTATAACCACCGTTTTACCAGATGGCGTTTGATGCTATCTAAGCACTCTCGGGAGACAGTGATTGATATAGCCTCACGGTCTAAGGAATAGTCTACGAGGATCCTTTTTTAATCATCGTAACTTGAACTTCGTGACATGATCAAATCACGATGTTTAGGTTGGGTATTGGTTCATCATCTCATTCTCAGAATGAGATGACCTCATTTCCAACTAGCATAAATGCCACATGATCAGGAAACATGATCATCTGTTGACCAATGAACCAGTGACTAGAGTTTCACTGGGAACCCCTGGTTTGTTTATATATCACACGTGTATTGATGTTTCCACTCAACATAGTTGTAGCATGATATAAAACTTAATCATAAACTATATGAAATATGATAATAGTCCTTACTACTATTTGTCTCTAGAGCATATTTCCAACAGAATCACCACTAGTGAACTATGGACCCCCGGTCCTTTGTTTTACCATCAATCTACAACTGTTTATTGTTTTATGTTTACTTTCTGCAAGCTATTAATTTCTTCCACACAATACGTTTAATCCTTTGTTTTCAGCAAAACCAGTGAGATTGACAACCTCTATGTAAGTTGGGGGCAAAGTTAGTTTTGTGGTTGTGTTGTGCAGCATTCCAAGTTGGAAACAACACCTTGGAGGTGTTTCCTTGCTCCTACTGGTTCGATAACCTTGGTTTCATAACCGGGGGAAACTTACTGCTATGCTCATCATACCATCCTCTTGGGGTTCCCCAACGAGCTCGATATCAACCACGAGCCAGCAAGTATTTTTTGGCACCGTTGTCGGGGAGTCAAGGACATCTTCACAAGGGGAGTCCCTCATAACCAATCTCTTTACTTTGTTTTTTGTTTTTCTTAGTTTATTTTGCTTTGTTTGCTTGTTTCTTTATCAAAAACACAAAAAATTAGTTGTACTAAGTTTGCTTTCTTTATTGAAAACACAAAAAATGACTACTCTTGAAAACACTAAGATGTGTGACTTCACTAGCACCAACAACAATGATTTCATGTGCACACCTATTGCTCCACATGTTCCTAAAGCTACTTTCTTTGAAATTAAACCTGCTTTACTCAATCTTGTGATGAGGGAACAATTTTCTGGTATTGGTACTAAAGATGCTACTGCTCATCTAACTTTGTTGAACTTTGTGAGATACAAAAGCATAGGGATACATATGGGGATATTATTAAGCTTAAATTGTTTCCTTTCTCTTTGAGAGGAAAAGCTAAAGAATGGTTGCAATCCCTAACTAGAAATAGTATTGATTCTTGGACTAAATGCAAAGATGCTTTCATTGGAAAATACTATCCTCCTGCTAAGATTATATCTATGAGAAGTGAAATAATGAAATTTAAACAATCTGATAATGAACATGTTGCTCAAGCTTGGTAAAGAATGAATACTTTGGTAAAGAATTGTCCCACTCATGGACTGACTATTTGGATGATTATCCAAACCATTTATGCAGGATTGAACTATTCTTCAAGAAATCTACTGGATTCTGCTGCTGGAGGTACCTTTATGACCATCACTTTGGGTGTTGCAACAAAGCTTCTGGATAATATGATGGTTAACTATTCTGAATGGCACACTGAGAGGCCTCCACAAGGTAACAAGGTAAATTCTGTTGAAGAGACCTCTTCCTTGAGTGATAAGATTGATGTTATTATGTCTATGCTTGTTAATGGGAAAGATCATATTGATCCAAATCATGTTCCCTTAGCCTCTTTGGTTTCTCAAGAAGAGCAAGTTGATGTGAACTTTATAAGAAATAATAATTTTAGCAACACTGCCTACAGGAATAATTTTGCTAATAATAATTATAGGCCATATCCTCCCAATAATGGTAATGCTTATGGAAATTCCTACAACAATAATAGGAGTGTACCCTCTGAACTTGAAGTTATGCTTAAAGATTTTATTAGTAAACAAACTACTTTCAATAAAACTATTGAGGAAAAACTCCTTGATGCTGAAAGAAACATAGCATCATTGGCTGAAGCACAATCTTCTTTGAATAAAATGGCTGCTAAACCTGACACTATTGAGAATCCCTTTGCTGCTACTAATGCCATACAAGTTAGAATTGATGAAAATGTTAGACTATTAGCTAAATTGCATGCTAAGTGGGAAAGAGAAGATGAAATTGCTAGAAATACTAGTGTTTCTACTATCACTACCACTAATGTTGAATCTAGTAAACCTAATGGAACCTTTTCTAATAAAAATGCTAAAATTCTTCAAAACATGGGAAACAATAGCTCTACTACTTTAGATGATAAATATGATTTTGATCTTGATGGTTGCAACATCTCTGAAGTAATTAAGTTCCTACAAAAGCTTGCTAAAAGTCCTAATGCTAGTGCTATGAATATGGCCTTTATAAAACACATTACTGATGCTCTCATAAAAATTAAAGAAGAAAAGATGAAACATAAAGCTTCTATTCCTATGAAACTAGAAGATGGTTGGGAACCCATCATTAATATGAAAGTGAATGATTTTGATTTCAAAGCTTTATGTGATCTTGATAGTAGTGTTTCTATTATGCCTCGAAGGATTTATGCTATGCTTGATTTACCACCATTGGAAGATTGTTATTTAAATGTCCCACTTGATGATAATGCTAAAAATAAAATCACGGGGAGTGTTAATGATGTTCTTATTATGGTTAAAAATGCCTAGGTCCCCGTTGATTTCTATGTTTTGGATGTTGAATGCAATGCTTCTTATCCTATTACTTTGGAAAGACCTTTTCTTAGAACTGTTGGTGCCATTATTGATATGAAAGAAGACACCATTAAATATAAAATCCCACACAAGAAAGGTATAGAACACTTTCCTAAGAAGAGAGAGAAGATCCCTTTTGCTTCTCCTATGGAAACAAAATTTGCTCTTAATGCTTCTTCATTTGAGAATACTTGATTCTTTTCTTGCTTCTTATGCCTAACTTAAAGGAGTTAAAGAAAAGTACTTATTGGGAGATAATCCAAAAGTTTTAGATGAGTCTTGGAAGTTATTACCTCTGTAATAACGGCTCCTTGTCCTTTTTTATTTGCTTTTTGTGCCAAGAGTAACCTCTAATGAGAGACAAGTAATGCTTGGGAAAGTTGCTGTCCCGAAACAGATTTTTGTGATTCGCTGTTAAAATCCGTGTAAAATCTCTCTACGTCATTTTGAGTCATGAAGTTTTGTGCTTCTGCCCAAGGTTGTTATCTAACTTTCGTTAGTTCAACACTTTTCGATTTGAGTAACAGAAGGTCTTCCAAAAAATTGGTTTTTACCTGCTGGTCTGTTTTGACAGATTTCTGCCATTATTTGCATTTGCTTCTTGTTGATTCCATTTTGAGTTCTTTTTGGGGAAAAGATATTTTAAAGGGAAGTGCTACAGTAGCTTGTGTTTTAATGGAAGTTTAATTAGTGTTGGAACTCAACCCAAAGACTTAATATCTTTAGTGCACTAATGTTGCTAATAAAGATTGTGTGAAGTTTTGTATGAAGGAAATTTTTTAGGTGTATGGAAAGAGTGATGTAATGAGATGAAGAATGGACTAAAGGTCAAGCTTGGGGATGCCACCCGTGTCACCCCAAGAAATATCCAATAAGTACAAGCGTCAAAGCTTGGGGATGCCCAAGGCATCCCCTTCTTCATCAATAAAAATCTCAGTTTCCTTCCAAACACTTCATTTTTATTGTTTCATGCACAAGTTGTGTTGTTCTTGGAGCGTCTTCTTTTTCGTTTTTGTTTTTGCTTTTCATTTGTTTGTTTTGCTTGAATAAATTGGTTGGACCCCCTCTTTCATACATTAGTTTTCAAATAAGTTTGGTTTGGATTGGAAAAGAGTAGGAAAAGTTCATGCTTAAGTGGTAAAAGGAGCTTGTTTTTGACCGTGGCCTATGCTTTGTCATGTCATGCTTGGTATTGTTTTGGCTTTATGCTTAGTGGTTTTTTCTTTAGCATGACATGTTATAAACAATTGAGATTTCTTAATGTGCCTTGAAAGAATCATGCGTTGTTTTAGCATATTAAAGCATAGTATTGTGGTATTCTCCTTTGATGCTTTATTTGGGTTGACTTGGTGCATGCTCACACCATGTTATGACTATCCCAAGTCACCATAGCCTCTATGATCCTTTAGTTTTTAACTTGTAATATCACTTTATGCTATAATCAATGATGTTTTGTCACTTGGCATGATTATGGCCATTATTTCTCTCTTAGTTGGTCGCTTCCAGTCTTTTGCTAGCCTCCATAACCAAGTATGAGTTCCACTCATGCATCCAACTCCAAATAAAACCAAGTTATTCCAAAGAGTCCACCATACCTACCTATTAGCATTTGCTATTCCAAGTATATTCATATTTTTATCTACCTTCCGAATTAAACTTGTTATGTGAAAATTAGTGATTAAAGCTCTCACGAACTTGATGGCACACTTTAATTTTCTTGCACTTAATAAACTTGAACCATTGTGTCATCTATGTTGTATATGCTTGCACTTATATGTTGGGGATTAGCACAACCATGCTATCACGGGGAACGCTTTCAACATTGCACTTGTATATTGTACCCAATTGATATCATGCTCTTTTGTCTATGGATGTCGTCGGTGTGAAATGAAAGGGGAGCTTGTAAGTCCATGGGGTTATGTTTGTGTGTTAGAGAAACGCCTGGGCCACTGGTCTAATCAATGCCTAATCATGGTGGAAACCTGTAGCGTAACCATAATGAGCAATCTATGAAGCATTCTTCTTATAAAAAAAGAGATAGAGATTGATAAAAAAGAGAAAAAGAAAAAAAAGATATGAGAAAAGAGGGAATAAAGAAAAAAGCACCATTTTCCCGTGGTAAATAAGAAGATTGCTGAGATGCTTGTTGTCTGCTTGCCTTGTCATTTTGATATGGGAATTCTTCCGTATCATTGGGCAAGGGGTACCCCGTTGGCGGTTCTCTATGATACACATGTACTTACTATGACAAGAACTTACCGGTGACTAAACTTGAGTAGCATGAGGAGTGGCCCTCGTATTCAAGGGACATGAGATTTCCAACTTATACTTTGTCAAGCATATACTTCATAGTTTGTTCACTTTAACCTTAATCACTTCAAGATGCGTATGATAGGGGCAATGAGAGCTGAAAGCTAATAAGTACCATAATTTTTGGAAGCTCTTTATGAGACTTGAATCACTGCTTCCTTCTATAAAGGCCTTTCTTTTACTTTTATGTTGAGTCTCCATCTTCTATCTTTATGAACCTGTTTAGAGATCATAGTGGCAATTCTTAGTTTAATGTGCATTGTCCCAAGACTTGTTGATTGATACATAACTTTGATATTGCTTATTCTTAAACTATTTGTATCTAGTCACCCTTATGAACTTTGAAGGTGTCCTATGCAATTATGATTTGCTACATTATGAGGGACAAGCTGAATGCCAATATGCTATGTTTTCTTTATGTGAAACAAACAAACGTCTTGCAAAGCATTGTTATTCAGGAATCTTTTGTTTGTGCCTTTTCATGTTACATCATAGTTGCTTTGTCTTATTGTTAGAACTTTATCTTTCATGCTATGTTGAAGTACTATGATCCCAGCTATCAATGTTTTAAAAATACTTTGATCAAGTTTATGATGGTGCATGTCACCTCAAAAATTATTCTTTCTTTTTATTACTTACCTACTCGAGGACGAGCAGGAGTTAAGCTTGGGGATGTTGACACGTTGCTAACATATCTATAATTTTTTATGTTCCATGCTTGGTTTTTATCTACTTTCTTATGTTTTGTCCACACTTTGGAGTAATTTTTATACACTTTCTTGGACTAACCTATTAACAAGATGCCACAATGTCAGCTGCCTGTTTTCTGCTGTTTTTGGTTCCAGGAAAGTCAGAAAATGAATATTCTCGGAATTGGACGGGACAAAAGCCAAAGTCAATATTTCACCGAGGGGGACACGGAGCCAGAATACGAGACGGAGAGGGGTCAGGGGCCACCAACACCACCTGGCCACGCGGCCAAGCCTGGCCCATGCCAGGGGGTGGTGTGGCCGCCTAGGGCACCCCCTCGGCCTCGCCTTTCGCCTATAAGATGCCTACAATATAGAAACTCGAAGTACCCGATCAAAAATCCACGAAAGAGTTTGTAGTCGCCATCATCTCCATCCCTAGATCGGGAGGGATCTGAAGCTCTTCCCGGCACCCTGCCGGAGGGGAGAATTCACCCTGGAGGCCTTCTTCATCACCATGCAAGCCTCTAGTGTGATACGTGAGTAGTTCATCCTTGGACTACAGGTCCATGTAGTAGTTAGATGTATGGTTCTTCTCCTTTGTGCTATCATGTTTAGATCTTGTGAGCTCCGTTCATGATCAAGGTCATCTATTTGTAATCCTACATGTTGTGTTTGTGGGGATCCAATGGATATTGAGATGTTATTTTAGATTGATTGTTTATTCTATCATGTCTTTGTTATTTGTGATCTTGCATGCTATCTCTTGTTAGTAGATATCTTGGCCGAGTAGATGCTAGCAACTCCAAGAGGGAGTATTTATGCTCGATAGTGGGTTCATGCCTCTAGTAATCTGGGGAAGTGACATAAATCTCTAAGGTACTAGATGTGTTGTTGCTACTAGCGAGAAAACAACAATCCTTTGTTCATAGAACAATCATATTGTTTACTTTACATGCAATGCGTAATGCAATTATCTGTTGCTTGTAACTTAATACTGGAGGGGGTTCGGATGATAACCTGAAGGTGGATTATTAGTCATAGATGCAGTTGGATTACGTTCTATGTATAATGTTGTAATGCCCAATCAAATCTCATAGGAGTCAGGATGATTAGTATATGCATGTATGCTTTCTCGATGTTTGTCAATTGCCCCACCGTAATTTGTTCACCCAACATGTCATCTATCTTAAGGAGAATTACCACTAGTGAACTATGGACCCCGGTCCTTTCTTTTACCATCAATCTACAACTATTTACTGTTTTCTGTTTACTTTCTGTAAGCTATTACTTTCTTCCACACAATATGTTTAATCCTTTGTTTTCAGCAAAACCGGTGAGATTGACAACCTCACTATAAGTTGGGCGCAAAGTTCTATGTTTGTGTTTTGCAGGATTCCAAGTTGGAAACAACACCTTGGAGGTGTTTCCTTGCTCCTACTGGTTCGATAACCTTGGTTTCATAACTGAGGGAAACTTACTGCTATGCTCATCATACCTTCCTCTTCGGGTTCCCCAACGAGCTCGATATCAACCACGAGCTAGCAATATTCTCCTTTGATGCTATTTTTTCTGTTGACTTGGCGCATGCTCACACCATGTTAAGACTATACAAGGTCACCATAGCCTCGATGATCATTTAGTTTTTGACTTGTAATATCACTTTATGCTTTAATTAATAATGTTTTGTCGCTTTGCATGATTATGGTTATTATTGCTCTCTTAGTTGGTCACTCCCAGTCTTTTGCTAGCCTCCATACCAAGTATGAGTTCTAGTCATGCATCCAACTCCAAATAAAACCAAGTTATTCCAAAGAGTCCACCATACCTACCTATTAGCATTTGCTATTCCAAGTATATTCATGTTTTTATCTACCTTCTGAATTAAACTTGTTATGTGAAAATTAGTGATTAAAGCTCTCACGAACTTGATGGCACACTGTACTTTTCTTGCACTTAATAAACTTGAACCATTGTGCCCATCTATGTTGCGTATATGCTTGAGTTTTGTAAGTTGTGAATTAGCAGAACCATGTTATCATGGGGAGCACTTTCAACATTGCACTTTATTTAGTTGATATCATGTTATTTTGCTTATGGATCCCGGCGGTGTGAAATGAAAGGGGAGCTTTTAAGGCTCATAGAGTTCGTATATGTGTTAGAGAAACGCCTGTGCGGCTGGTCTAAGCCATGCCTAATCATGGTGGAAACCTGTAGCGTAACCATAGTGAGCAATCTATGAAGCATCCTCTTTATAAAAAAAGAAGCCTATGCAAATAGGAAAGAAAAAAGAGAGAAGCCTATGCAAATAGGAAATAATTGCTGAGATGCTCATTGTCTGCTTGCCTTATCATTTTTATATGTGGAATCTTCCATATCATCGGGCAAGGGTTACCCCATTGGTGGTTCTCTATGATACACATGTACTTACAATGACCAGAAATTACTTGTGACTAAACTTGAGTAGCATGAGGAACGGTCTTTGTAAGTAAGGGGCATGAGATTTTCAGCTTATAACTTATCAAGCATATCCTCATATTTGTTCACTTTAACCTTAATCACCTAAAGATGCTTATGATAGGGGTAATGAGATCTAAAAGCTAATAAGTACCATAATTTTTGGAAGCTCTTTATGAGACTTGAATCGCTGCTTCCTTCTATGAAGGGCCCTTCTTTTACTTTTATGTTGAGTCTCCATCTTCTATCTTTATGCACCTATTGAGAGAGCATAGTGGTCATTCTTAGTTTAATGTGCATTGTCCCAAAACTTCTTGATTGATTCATAACTTTGATATTGCTTGTTCTTAAACTATTTGTATTTAGTCACCCTTATGAACTTTGAAGGTGTCCTATGCATTTATGTTTTGCTACACTATGAGGGACAAGCTGAATACCATTCTCATTATGTTTTCTATATGTGAAACAAACAAACGTCTTTCAAAGCATTGTTATTCATGAATCTTTTGTTTGTACCTTTTCATGTTATAGCATAGTTGCTATGTCTTATTGTTAGAACTATATCTTTCATGTCTATGTTAGAGTACTATGATCCCAGCTATCAATGTTTTACAAATACCTTGATCAAGATCGTGATGGTGCATGTCACCTAAAAAATTATTATTTTTTATCACTTACCTACTCAAGGACGAGCAGGAGTTAATCTTGGGGATGTTGATACGTCATAAACGTATCTATAATT
The DNA here is from genome assembly GCA_910589775.1 of Avena eriantha. Lineage (NCBI taxonomy): Eukaryota > Viridiplantae > Streptophyta > Magnoliopsida > Poales > Poaceae > Avena > Avena eriantha. The sequence continues at coordinate 105,750,240 of OU342740.1, read as the reverse complement.
TTTGATGCTCCATGCTTCTTTTATATCAACTATCTTATGTTTTGTCTACATTTTGAGATACTTTTATAAATTTTCTAGAACTAACCTATTAACAAGATGCCATAGGGCCAATTGCCTGTTTTTTGCTATTTTTGGTTTTAGAAAAGCTAGAAAAGACATATTCTCGGAATTGGATGGGACAAAAGCCAAACTTCCTATTTTACCGGAATACCCACGGAGCCAGAAGACAAGACGGAGGGGAGCCAGGGGGTAGGCACACCCTAGGGTGGCGCGGGTCACCCCTGGCCGCGCCACCAGGGGGTGTGGCCACCCTGGCCCACCTCTGGCATCGCCTCTTCGCCTATATATTCCTCCCGTAACGAAAACCCCAGGGGAAGATCAGAATTCCACGAAAAGTTCCGCAGCGCCGCCGCCACTGAAGAGGAGATTCGGGGGACAGAAGTCTCTGTTCCGGCACCCTGCCGGGATGGGGAAGTGCCCCCGGAGCCATCTCCATCGACTCCACCACCATCTCCATCGCCGTTGCTGACTCCCATGATGAGGAGGGAGTAGTTCTCTCTCGAGGCTAAGGGATCTACCGGTAGCTATGTGTTCATCGCTCTCTCGATGCGTGATCTTATGAGATCATGAGCTTTGTAATCTATAGATCTATTCTGCTACTCAGTGCTTTGAGTAATCTCTGCTTATCCCCACGTGTGTGAAGTTGACAGTGGGCACACCGTGTGGCACTTTGGCTAAGGTTACATAAATACTTATCATGAGTGTAATTTGAGTTGGATGTCTCTATGAGATTGTGGTGTTTTTGGAACCATCTAGCGCTCAAAGTGACAGTGAGGGGTTATCTAGATGGGGAATACAAACTTTAAGGTGTGCTGTTATAGCCCTACATCGTCCAACTGGAGAGTAGTTCAGGGTAGCATAATGAAGAGAAGATATTTATATGAGAGTGTCCACTAGTGAAAGTATGATCCCTAGGCCTTGTTTCTAAGCATGGAAACACTGTTTACAATTAGTCCTGTTACATGTTTGCTTGCTGCCATTCTTATTTCAGATTGCAATTACCACTTATAATCATCCATATTACTTGTATTTCACTATCTCTTCGCCGAACTAGTGCACCTATACACGTGACAAGTGTATTGGGTGTTTTGGGGACACAAGAGACTTCTTGTATCTTGATTGCAGGGTTGCTTGAGAGGGATACCTTTGACCACTTCCTCCCTGAATTCGATAAACCTTGGGTGATCCACTTAAGGGAAACTTGCTGCTGTTCTACAAACCTCTACACTTGGAGGCCCAACACTGTCTACTAGAATAGAAGCGTGCGTAGACATCAGCTGGCCGCAAGTGCCTTCATTTATGCCGAGGAGGATTGCTCTACCGTCCCCGTTGGAGACGCATCGCTGAAGAACTCCTATGATGCTGCGCTTGTATAGTTCGCCATTGATGACGGCGAATGCCTTGGATCGTCGCGTATATGACGCACATCAGTCGGGTCATCTGGCAACCTTTTGTTAAGCAAGTATGTGACATATGGTTGCGTCTAGGATGGCTCGATCATCATGACCTCCATGGGGCCTTCGAGTCCTGTGTCTGGCTCTGTGTCAGCGAGTGCCATTGGCTCGTTGGGTGGCGTAGCCCCCGAGTCCATTGGCATGCTTGTCTTTTTCTCTAGAGCTTTTGGCTTGATGGAGCGCTCATAGATGCGCTCTAGAAATACTCTGGGTGGCACCGGGGCACAAGTGGAGCTGATGTTGGCGAGTGTGTCTGCCTCCTCATTGCTTTCGCGGCCAACATGCCGCAGTTCGCAGCCATCGAAGTCTCCTTCCAGTGTGTCGTAGAGGTCGAGGTAGGCAATCATGTTGTTTCTCAGAGCATCGCACTCATCCATTGTTTGATTGACCACCAGTTTGGAGTTGCCGTAGATGACGAGTCGCTTGGCGCCACAAGCTTTCGACATCTGCATCCCATGGAGAAAGGCTTCGTATTCAGCTTCATTGTTGGAGGCGGTGAACTGCATTCGCAAAACATACCTCATCTTGTCGCCTTGCGGCGATTTCAGGATGATGCCCGCACCAGCTCCCTCCTTGCGCTTGGATCCATCGAAGTGCATTGTCCATAGATAGGACATATCTAGCTTGTCGGGGAGCTGGTTTTCCATCCAGTGCACGAGGAAGTCTGGGAGAACTTGCGACTTGATCGCATCGCGCTTCTCGTATGTGATGTCTCGTGGAGATAGCTCTATTCCCCAGAGCGCAACTTGTCCAGTGGCGTCAGGATTGTTAAGGATGTGCTCGAGTGGGGCGTCGTTAACCACTACGATTGGGTGCTCCTGGAAGTAGTGGCGCAGTCACCTGGCTAGCATGAAGACGCCGTACGCCAGCTTCTGATAATGCGGGTACCGATGTTTTGTTGGCGTGAGCACCTCGCTGAGGTAGTAGACTGGGCGTTGTACCCCGTGGACTTTGTTTTCTTCGGCTCGTTCCACCACGAGCACAATGCTTACCACCTGGTTGGTGACGGAGATGTATAGCAGTAGCGGCTCTTTTTCGCGAGGTGTCACCAACACCGGCGAGGTGGACAATAGACGCTTGAGGTCCTCGAATGCTTCTTGTGCTTCGTTTGTCCACTCGAATTCGTCAGCCTTGCAGAGAAGTTGGTAGAAAGGCAGTGCCTTTCTGCCCATTCGACCGATGAATCGACTGAGCGCTACGATTCGCCCAGCCAGCTACTAGACGCCTTTTACGTTCTTCGGCTTCTCCATGGCCATTATGGCCTTTATTTTCTTCGGGTTAGCCTCAATCCCTCTCGCGAAGATGAGATACCCGAGCAGCTGCCCAGATGGTACGCCGAAGGCGCATTTGTCCGGATTTAGTTTGATCCGGTAGTGGTTAAGGTTATCGAAGGTCTCGTGGAGATCGTCGAGTAATGAGGCTTCCAACTTGGTTTTGATGACGATGTCATCGACGTATACTTGAATGTTGCGACCAAGTTGGCTCTTGAGGCATGCCTGCATGCACCGCTGGTAGGTAGCTCCTCCGTTTTTCAGCCCGAAGGGCATCATTGTGTAGCAGAAGACACCAAAAGGCGTGACAAACACCGTTTTCTCTTGGTCCTCCTCCTTCATTCGAATTTGATGATAGCCTGTGTAGGCGTCGAGGAATCAGAGATGTTCGCATCCCACGGTGTCGATTATTTGATCGATCCGTGGCAACAGGAAGTGGTCCTTTGGGCAATGCTTGTTCAGGGAGGTGAAGTCCACGCACATATGTAGGATATCCGTGTCTTTTTTAGGAACGAGCATGGGGTTTGCGACCCATCTGCTTTCCTTGATCTTGCGTATGAAATTGGTGTTGAGAAGTTTGTTGACTTCCATTCCGACCGCTTTTTCCCTTGGCTTTGACAATCGACGAATTGTTTGTTTGAATAGCCTTGTTCCAGGATTCACATTGAGTGCATGCTCGGCAAATTCCCTGGGAACTCCTGGCATGTCCGCTAGACACTAGGCGAAGATTTCCCAGGGCTCACGAAGGAATTCGATTAGCGCGAGTTTCTATGCAGGACTCAAGTTGTTGGCGATGAGGGCCATCTTGGTTGGGTCCTTTGGATGGACCTAGACTCTCTTGGTGTGCACCGACGTGTCGAAGGATTGGTCGGGTGAGCTTGGCTTGCTCGGGGGAGGCAGACTGTTGTCTGTCGACTCCTTCAGCCTTGCCAGTTCCTCTTGCATGCCGAAAGACTAGGAGATTCTGTTGAATTCCCTATCACAGCTCTTGGATCTCTCAAAGCTTCCGTTGACTGTGATAATGCCATTTGGGCCTAACATCTTCATCAGCAGGTAGGCGTAGTGTGGCACTGCCATGAACCTTGCGAACACAACACGTCCGAGGATGCAGGGGTATTGTGAAGGCCAGTCGACAACTTCAAAGTCGATGCACTCTCGCCGAAAGTTTTGCGGCATGCCAAAGATGACGTCGAGGCTGATCTTGCCTAGGGGGTACACGCCCTTCCCTATGACGATGCTGTGGAACATTGTGTCTGAAACTTCCAGACATGTCAGAGGGATCCTCATTGCGCGCAAGGTACTTGCGAACATGAGGTTGATGCCACTTCCGCTGTCCATGAAGACGCGACTCATCTCGAAGCCCCCAATTTATGCCTTGAGTATGAGGGGACAGTTGCTTGGATGAGGGACTTGGCGCGGGTGGTCGTGCTTGTCGAAGGTGATGCATGACTCGCTTCCACTGAGGTACGCAGTGGTGGAGGGCGGAGAGTTCATTGCCAAATTGACTTGGCAAGTGATTGCTTTTTGCACCCGATTTGAGGGGCGTCCCTTTTGGATTATCCCCATGTTTCCCAGCGCTCGCGGGTATGGCTCGCCTCCATGGTTCTGGACTGGCGCAGGCATAGGTGGTGGTTGCCCGGGTGGTGGTGGAGGTGCTCCATGAGCCACAACGCCTGGGGCAGCTCCGTAGCCCTGGTTGATCGTGTCGCGATTCATCTGGGCCAGGCCTTCGTGGAGCTTGAGGAACTCGCGGTAGTCCTTGAGAAAGTGGCTGGACTTTTTCTTGCCGTCATGCTTGTCGATGTAGAAGTGTATGTTGCATGGTCCGGACAGTTTGTCCTGGATGGATGTTACAGGTGCCTCATCACGAGTGCGGCGCTACCACACTTGCATGGTTTTTCCACTATCGTGGTATCCACCGCTGCGGTATGCACTGTTGCGGTTGTCGTCACATTTGTTGGCGTAGCCAGCTACGACCATGTCGACCTCTTCGTGGTCCTTGTAGATGCGCATTCGACACTTCCCTCGACGATCGTGTCTGCGCCCGAGGTCGTCGTCATCGGAGTAAGCACGGTTTTCACCGAGTCCTCTCCATTGGCCCACCGATTCGCGATCTCCATCAGGTGGTCGATTGTCTTGGGTTTCAAGTGGCCCAGCTCCTCCTTGAGCTCTCTGCGGCGCACGCCGCCATTAAACGCGTCGATTGCGCGATCCTCAGAGATGTCTTCTGCAGAATTCTTAATGATGGACCATCTCTGGATATATGAGTGCAGTGACTCGCCAGAGCTTTGGTGGCAGCCTCTTAATTCCTCGATTGATGCGGGAGTTTTGTAAGTGCCCTTGAAGTTCGCACGAAGCTGTAGACTAGCTCTTCCCAGTTGCGAATTGATTCGCGCGGGAGGTTGTTGAGCCATGCGCGGGCGGCGCCTTGTAGCTATAGCTAGAGGCATTGCATTGTCGTGCTCGAGCTTCCACCATGCAGCCTGACGGAGGAGATGTGATCTTCCAGCCAAATTTTTGGGACCTGCAGGCCATCAAATTTCGGGTTCTCTGATGGGAGTTTGAACCCCTTAGGCATTCGCTTCTGCATAATGGCTCCGCTGAAGCATCTAGCACCGCAGAGCTCCATTTTGTCGTCCTCCGAGTCAGTCAAACGGGCACGCCTCGCGCGCATCTTGTCGACCTTGCGCTGTGTGATGTCATCACGCGCGTCGTAGTCGTGGCCGTGCCGCCGTGAGCGGCACCGCCGACACAAGTCGTGGCTATCATCGCTGGAGGAGGGCGATGAATAGCGCATGGCCGAAGCTTTACTTTTCTTCAGCTCCAGTGTTGGCTCCTTGATGAGGGCAGCTTTGACTAGCCCTAAGCCCACGATCGTAGATCAGTGCATGACAGCTCGCGGATCCCCAGCTGGTGGCTGGTTGTTAAGGAGGTACATGGTGGCCACCGTCACCGCTGCTTGCAGTGTCTTTGGGAGCACATTGCCCCGTGTATCCACCGTCATGGATGAGAAGTTGAGGACTCATGTGGCCTCTTCTCGCTCCTTGTCGGTGAGGCGGGTCAGTCGAGAGCGCCGTTTGGTGGCCGCGTGATCATTGCCCTTGGAGGAGGATCCTCCTATGGAAGAGAGTTGAGCTCGCCAAAGGCTTGACTCGTGGGCCGCCTTTCTGCGCGCATCTAGCTACGCGATTACTTGTTGTTGGTGCTTGTATTCTTCCTTGAGCATCCAATGGTAACCCATCAGCATGTCTTGCGATGAGTTTGGAGGCAGAGGATTGCCCCGCAAAGCTTCTCGATAGCGGGCCCATTCGTTGCCGTTGAGCTTGATCAGCACGTGCTCTTCGGTGCGCTCATTCGCCATGAGATGCGGGTCTCCTCCCGTCCAAATGTTGGTGGGCGCGCTGTTGGAGGGGCCACCGTTCTCGGCTGGGATGCCGCCGTTGGACAGACCAGTACCGGTGTTGTCGCGATTGACACCGGTGTCGCCTATGTTGATGACGGCACACATGAAGTGATTGGGAAAGCTATTGCTTCTGCAGCTTTCAGATCCAGAGCCATAGGCTCCATCTTCTGTGGCCAGATCACCCAGATCGGATCTGCGACTGCTGTTGTTGTTCGTCTCCCAACCATTGTCGGGGCGTTGAGCTCACTTAGAGTGTCGATCGGTGGTGGAAACCATGATGCTGATCAGGGAGGCAAAGTGTGCCCAGCTGACCAACTTGGAAGCATAAGCTCCCGATTACCAGGCCGATCCCATCACCCACAGACTGGAAAGACGGGCGAGTGGCCGACATGTGGACGGTGAAGTCGAAAGCACTGAAGAAGAGGCGAATCTTCGCTGTTGCAGAGTTGTAGATCGCTTTTGATGGGGCCAAAGGAACCGCGACATCAACACTCCCAGTTCCCACAGATGACGCCAATTGACGAGGGTTAAACTCATCAATGCCCATTGTTATGGACTTGGGTTTTGTAGAAGGAGGGAGCGCTGGAGGCATCAATCGACTAGCAAACAAGCACACCGGGACGCAAGGTTTACCCAGGTTTAGGCCTCGTAGAGGACCCTACTCCTGCTTGTCTGCTCTTGGAATTATCGAGGGAGTCGAAGGTAATAAGGGGTGCGCAGATGCAATGTGGCGATGGTGTGGAAACTTGGGTTGTGATTGTCCTCCTCTCCGCCCCTCCTAGCCTTTATATAGATAGGCTAGGTCTCGGGTAGCAGGTCGAGTCGGTTACAGGTTAGGGTTTTCTCCCTTTAAACTTTCTATCTTAAGCTTCGTCTTATGCTGCAAGCAATTGGAGTCTCCGTGGATCACCCGAATCCTGGATTGGGCCCTGGTAATGCCATGGGCTTCTATCAGACTGGACCGTATATGCCAAGCTCGAGTACTTGTAGGGTATACCCACATCAGTGGGGGAAAACTACTGATGGTAAAATCAGTCCTGGACTCTCTGCCAATATTTTTCATGTGTTGTCTACAAATCACTCCATCCATCAAAGAACAAATTATCAAGTACTTTAGACACTGTCTTTGGAGGAAGAAAACTTCTGATGTTCAAGCTAAAGGTTCTGTCATGGTTGCCTAGTCCAAAATCTGTAGGCCTAAGAATCAGGGTGGTCTTGGAGTACTAAACCTTGATGTGCAATATAATGTTCTCCTTCTCAAGAATGTCCATAAATTATACAATAGAGCTAACACACATTGGGTTCAACTGGTCTAGAAATCTTACTATTCTGATGGAAAATTACCTGGTTCCAATATTGAAGGATCTTTTTGGTGGAAATCCCATTTAAAGCTCATTGAACAATACAAAGGTTTGGCAAAATGCACAACTAGAGATGGAAAAAGCACTCTGTTTTGGACTAATCTTTGGCAAGAATCATGTCTTCATCAAAAAATTCCACATCTGGCTTCATATGCAAAATACTATAACATTACTATACATCAGGCGCTTCAAACTGAGTTATAAGACTAATTCCACCTACCTTTGTCTCAACAGGCTTTTGAGGAATATCAACAACTGCAACCCATTTGTAACCAAACTATTATCACTATACAGCTAGGACAGATAGATCAATGGACATATATTTGGGGCAAGGACTTTCCACACAAAAGTCTTATAACTGTCTAATTGGTTACCAACCAACCATCCCTCATTTTAATTGGATATGGACTTCTTCATGTCAGTCAAAGCACAAATTTTTTCTGGCTCATTTTACTTGACAGATCAATACCAGAAATCTGCTTGCTTGGAAATTTTTTCAAACTTTAGTCTCATGCTTGTGTGTTTGACACTTGCTCAGTGGAAGAAACTCTACAACATCTATTTTGGGATTTCCCTTTTGCTGTGGAATGTTGGGACTTTATTTGTCCACATAGAAGTATAAACATTGCAAGCCATGATGCCATTATAGAATTGAGACTGAAGATAAATCAACCTTTTAGTATGGATATCATTATCATTGCAGCCTGGGGGATATGGATAATTAGAAACAATCTGATTTTTAACAACCAAAGAGCACATTTTGATGGATGGAAAAGTTATACTTTCAAGAACTAAAGTTGCTTACCCACAGAAAACATCTACAGCAGTTTGTTGACTAGTTACAGGACCAAACATAGATTAGCAGTTTCTCTTAATGTACATATCCGTGTAACATAGCCCTGTACTATATCACTCTCATATATATAAATATAATTTTTTAGTGGGAGCCTTTCCCACTGTTGCCCCTAAAAATGTCATTGTAATGGAAAAGGCAGTGCCTAAGAAGGCTAGATAGAGGTGTGGGAAACCGGTAGGAATGCTACCAACGACGTCCGCATGCGGGATTGGGCACAAGCATGCGTGGCAGGACGCAGGAAGTACATAGGTTCGGGGCCCTCGTATGGAGGTAACACCCCTACTCCTGCTGATCTGACTATGAGATGACCACCATAGAGAATACAAGTTGCTCCTCGAGATGTATGTGAGCTAGCTAACCGACATAGTCCAACCTTGCTATCTATACGTGTGTGCATGTCTCAGTGAGAGAGCTAGCTAGCTGAGCTTGAGCTAGTGATCGATCAAGTCTTCCTTGATCTGCCCATGGGTGTGAGCCTCCCTTGGTCATTTATAGGACATGCCAAGGGACAAGGCGGGCCTACATGCCTAACTTTGGTATAGCCTATGTAATGCATGAGGCAGTAAACCGTGTTTAGGTACAATGTCATGCATAGTGCATAGTTTGGGACTATTTGCTACATCATCTGGTATTAGTTGTAGAGGCATGGCAGCGATGTCCCTCTTCTGGTATTGCCGATGTCTTCTGGTGCCTGGAATCCAAAGCTCTAGGTGTTTGATCGATAGGAAGAGTAGCAGCCGGGCGACAGCTGGCCGATCTGGCTAGGATCGATCCAGCCGATCTGAGGGCAAGATCCAGGCCGGGGGCGTGGCGACCGAAAGTTACGAGACCGCCACTGTCCAGGGGCCCGACCGGGAGGGGAGGCAAGGCAAAGGACCAACCGGACGGCGGCCCAGGTAGGGGGCCACAACCGGGGCCAGACTAGGCGAAGGACGCGGGAGGCCCAGCCCGGGGGAGCCGGCCTAGCCAGGAGTTGCGGGCGTGGGAGGCCCAGCTGGGGGTTGCATGCACGGGAGGCTGGGTGGATCAGCGGAGGGACGACCGACTGGGCCGCCGGACCAAGAGGGCAGCGGCTAGCCCAGGACAAAGGAGAGGAGGGCCTAACCGGGAATGGCGCTGCAGGCCGACTGGGGAGCTCCTAGTCGGCCGAGGCTGCATAGGACTGCTGTTTTCTTTAATCTTATTGACGTTTTGCTTTTTTAAACTGTACTTGAGCGTGCTTTTGGGGTACCCGAGGATAATCCCCTGGTATCTAAGAAGAAGTCCTGGGACATATTGCTGATCACAGGCAAGCCACCCTTCCTGAATTCTGATACTTGTCCTACTCCTTTTATTACTTGTTTTGTATCTCCCTTATAAACTGCATTATGTACCTGCATGTTTTGTTTTACTATTACTACGCTAATAACTTGGATCCTCCAAGTTATTACTTGGTGTCCAGAAGGGCACTTGCCGTTGTGAACAACCTATCATACCACTTAGATTGAGAGTACGAAGGTTAGCATCCTACCTCGTTGGAAACCTCGGATTTGACAAACAAAAATGATTTGGGGATCATCCCACTACAAATGTTTGATTTTTTTGGAAAAACCCTTGGGAATAGGCATCGCTTCCAAGTGGACGTTTTTAAAGAAAGAAAAGTGGTGAGAAAGAATGAGAATGATGGACTTGAGTTTGAGAAGGGATGTTCTACGCCTTTACTGGAACAACTTACCCGTGCAGCCACATTACCCCAGGAGCTAGGGCTTAATTCTTAGTTTGTCTTCTTTAGCATGGGCAGACCCTACACGTGTTATAGGGGAGAAATCCTCCAAACTCTGAGCTCTCCCCTGTAAAGGTCTACAGATCTGGGGTTTGCAGATGTCTGTGACATGCCAGTGCAACAATTGGGTCTCCCACAGACGGTATGACTTAGGAAGTGCGGAAGTAAGTGAAGTCAACAAATCAAGGTATTTCCCAAACCGCGGTTCGGGTATACGCGTGTATGAAAGGGAGGACTATGGTAGGTGAGCCACATACGCATTTCCGGGGATGTCAAACCCAAAAGGGAATGGTGCCTTTGCTAGGGTCAACAAATGAAAGGTTATGTTTGATTATCTGAACCCCCGTGTACCATGTGTAATGGGTCGTGGTTGAGTCCCGACGGATGTATTGATTCTTGTGGGTAAAGTGCACAAACTCTGCAAAGTATAATCTATTCGAATAGCCGTGTCCACGGCCAAGGACAGTTGGAAAGGTGATTGCTAGGAGTATCCAAGAGATGGTTTGAGAAAGATAAAAAGGATGTGACTTGGTCACAAGAAAATAGAGGATGACGTTTTGTTTTGACCATGTTTGGTCGAAGATGTTTAAAAAGGGGTTTCCTCTAAAACTGTTTTCAAAAAGTTTTCAACAAGGATATGAAGATATTAGATTTTAAAATGGAGACATGTTTTAAAAAATCCTTTTCAACAAAGATATAGAGATGTCATATCTACAAGAGAAACTATGCTTTTTTAAAAACAACCTTAGCTAGAGCTATCTCGCCACAACCAATTGCATTATCTTCTTTACCTTGCTTGGTGGTTTGCGAGTACATTCCAAAATACTCAATGGCATTGTTCCTGGCTATTTACTTGGCCATACTTTCGCAAGCACGAAGGATATTGATGTCCTTGACGTCTATGCGAGATAGGCCATCTTTCAAGTCAGTTGCCTGTAGGTTAAGGGATGATTGGGCTTTACATTTGATGAAGATCCGCTGCTGAAGATTGTGTAGCCATAATGGCATCAATGTAAGTATTGTTCTCGTTAAGTTTTGGATGTTGTAATGATACTTGTCGGTTATGTTCCTCTCAGACAATAAATCCGGGGGACCCATAAAAAGTAATAGTCAAAAAGTTGCGGCAACGAATCACCATAGAAGGGTAGAAAAGAGAAAATGGTAAACTATATAAATTTAGTGTTTATGTATATTTTTACGGTAAAAAATTAACATCAAAGAATTATTGCAGGTTAGCCTACGTGTCGCGAGCTCATTGGTCAAAATTACTATGAACAATGTCCGCATATCTGGCGCATAGAGAGGCCCTAAAGTCTTTATGCTATTATATATGGAACTAGTAAAATTAGTGCGGTGACACACCACACCCTTGGATGATATCTATGTTCAGAAATGAGTTGTAACACTGTTATTGAATGATTGGACTTGGTACATGAATCCACACGCAAGAAGGAAGGGTACATAGTAATACAAATTTGCAATAAGAAATAATTACATAGACCATGAGATTGTCGACGCAAAACGATTCATACATTACTATATAATCAATATTGATTGCATAGTTTGTGGGTATATCTTAATGAAGCAGTACATGGAAGATACCAAATTATATTTGATCTAAAATACGATAAAATTTTATTGAGTAAAGTTAGGGAGAGCGAAAGTAGAGTGGTGGCACTTTTGGTGTTGCTATTCCCTGGTATTGGACACCTCAATTGTACGTTTTCCTCTTCGAGAAAGGGATGCTAGTGTCCTGATACTCATTTCCCTTACTAGAGTCGTTGAATTATTATCTCGTTGGAGGATGTTCAACTGTTGGCTAGGATACTCTTTCTTCATAAGAGTACAGGCTAATGTTAAAAAAATCAGGTAGGTATATACAATATGATAGCTAAGTGATGGCTCTGAAATATAGCCATCTACGTCCATATTTAAACTGGATATTATTCATAATTTTGATGAAATATCTCTCTAAACCCTGCCACTAATGCTAATATTCAGAGGGGTATGTAATCCTTTCTTTTATATCTTTCCTGCGCAGATAATGTCATTTAAAGGAGAGAATCACTACATTAAAGTCAAAGATACGAGATTTCCAACTACCAGAAGAAACCAGGAGCCGTAAGACGGAGGCAGACGCTTTAACAACCAACTATATGACTGGAGCGGAAATTTTGGCCGTATAGCTCCGGTCGTATAGTTGGCGCCACCACCGTTAGGTCAAACAGAACAACTTTTGTGAAGGGACCCCTATATAAAGAAGCCTCGGGCGACGAGAAAACAAGCCAGACCTCGCCAAAAAGTCTCTGGCACAGATCTCTCGCCGCCTCCAGATCTCAAAACCCTTCTCCATCTCCATAGCCATATTCTACCACTTGTAATAGTAGATCTCTTCTCTGATTGACGACATTGTAAGACTATTACTATCAATCTTATGATTTTTATTACAATGTTTGTGATAGTTGATCTCATCTCTATGTGTGAGTAATTCTCCTTGGGCTAAGGGCTTTGGACAAGCCATGTAGCAATTGTGCATGTTATTTATCATAGATGGGATCATGTATTAGTTTGTATGACATGATGATTATTGTATCCTCTCTTGCCTCAATCCAATGACTTGTCAGGTACCCAAGACCCCGAGGGTTGATCCAGGTATAGGGAGTATGAGTAATGACTGATATGCAGGTTGGGAACCCCAGTGACAAAAGGGGTAGTACGACTGTATGTGAGGGATTTACTTGGGATTAACGGTGACATCACTATGCATATCATTAATTCTCTTTCTTCTACGTATGAGACTAGTAGTTTATTGCTATAAGAGGTTATGGAGGCAATAGCAATTATGGATGCACTGCCCACATATAATTTATCTTGCTCTATGCATACTTTATTTCTATCTTTTATTCCCATCAGATGTTTTGCACAACTATAGGTGAAACCAAACGCCCTAGGCTCTCTCTCTCCACCATCGACAACAACAAAAATACGCGAGCTATTGGTCCGGTAAAAACACAAAAGGAATTCTAAAACTCCCGAAGGTCCATTAAAGTAACTTCACTATGCATTCGCTTCCCGAGGATTCGATAACCTAGGTCTACTAGGAAAAAAGAAGCTACACTACATCCGTAATCCGGATCGACGGTATCAACCCTTTTTATGGCGCCGTTGCCGAGGAAGCAATAGCTACCCTGGTGAGGTTATTAGTAATCTTGCTAGTTTTAATTCTTGTTTTTAATTTTGTTAATTTGCTTTAAGTTTTTAGTTGATAAACCAAAAAATTAGTTAGCCTTTAAATTCTTGTTTTTACTATTATAATTCTTTGTTTAAAGAAAACCCAAAAACATAGGAAATATGGCTGAAAAGAAGCTTGGGGAGTTTGCTACTCCCAACAATGATTATTTGCATACTCCTATTACTCAGCCAACAATTGCTGCCGATGACTATGAAATTAAGCCTAATTATTTAAGTTTGGTTCAACATAATCAATTTGGAGGCTCTGCTGTTGAAGATGCAGGTATGCACTTAAATACTTTCACTAAAATATGTGATATGATGCGTATAAAAGACGTTGACCCTGATGCGGTCAAATTACATCTATTTCCTTTCTCTCTAAGAGGGAGAGCAAAAGAATGGTTGCTATCTTTGCCTAGAAATACTATTACATCATGGGTGGGATGTACTTCTTTATTTATAACTAAATTTTCCCCACCTGCAAAGACTATGCAACTCCGATCTAATATTACTGGTTTTAGACAGGAAGAGCGTGAGACACTTGCACTTGCATGGGAGAGGATGAAATAATGCCTAAGAAACTGTCCTAGTCATGCAATGGAAGATTGGTTAATCCTCCATTTATTTTATAATGTTCTTAATCCTGTATCTAAGTCTATGCTTGATACTGTAGCTGGAGGAACATTCATGGGTAAACATATTACCAAAGCAAAGCAGTTGTTAGACAATATGCAAGACAACCCCAATGGCATGTGGAAAGATCAAACACGAAGAATGTGAACGCTATTTCACCACAAGAAAACAAAGAACTCAATGCCAAGTTGGATGAGCTCATACTAGCCGTAAAAGGTAAGGAAACCCAGGTAAGAGCCACCCCTAAAACAAATATTGAAGAAATAGACTTTGTAGCTCATAATGATTATAACCCTGCTTGGAAGAAGAGTTACAATCCTAACTTTGAGAAACATTATTCTAGTCCTGTAGGTAATTCTATTAATAATATGGGAACTAGTAATGGTAGTCTCCAAGAAACACTTAAGTCTTTTATAGACTCGCAAAATGAACAAAACAATATTCTTGTTAAAATAACGGAGAACCATGATGCCATGCTTGGTAAATTATCTAACGAAGCTGTTAGTTTGAGAAATGATTTGTAGGCCCTTCAAGAAAGAACGAGGATCGTTGAGGCACATCTAGGTAAGATAACAAAGAGTCAAACTCTCAGTCTAGCTAAGTTTGCAGGTAAAGCTAAGCCGAATCCTGTTGAAGAGCTCAAAATGATGAGGATCCAAAGGGAGGAGCCTGAAGAACTTGATTATAGTAATGCCCCTTCACCAAGCTACACCATCGAAGACCTCGTAAAGAGGATCAACGTCAAAATTCCGGTAAGTGAAGGTAACGATGAAGCCATGTATCAACACCTTGTTGATCAAGTAGCAATTAAGGTACGCGAGCTTGAAGAGGAATACAAGAAAATTGCTAAAAAGTTACCTGTTAAACTAGATGACATATTTGAGCCTACTATTAAGATAAAGATTGGAACCAATGAGATAGCTGCACTTTGTGATCTAGGTGCAAGCGTCTCAACAATTCCAAAGAGTCCTTTTAACAAGTTAAATCTTGGCTCCTTTGAAATTACTGAGTTAAAATTGCATCTAGCAGATTCTACCTACAGACAAGCTGTATGAATTAAGGAGAATAGTTTAGTTTACATCAAAGACTGTCCTGCTCTAATTGACTTTGTTATTGTTGACATGCTTGAAGATACTGTTTCTCCTATAATACTAGGCCGTCCTTTCTTGAGAACTATAAAGGCTTTAATTAACCTTCATGAAGGGAACGTGAAGTTACAATTGCCTTCGCGGGGTCCTTTTGTTATCCATTTCGCCAGGAAAAAGAAAGCTAAACATGATGAGAAGGAGGCCATCACTTTGAAGGCCAATTACTTTGGAGTGGGTGTTCCACTCATCTGGCCCAAGTGAGTATCTTTAAGGTCAAGCCATTGACCATAAAAGAGCGCTCCATGGGAGGCAACCCATGTTAAATAAAGGTTTGAGTTAAGTTTTAGGTTTTAGTTTGAGTTCAAGTTTAATAAAGAGTGCTATAAAACTCCATTTGAGGAGAATAAGTTTGGTAGTACTTGAAATCCTGCTTTATTCATGTTATTGTTGGTTGACAATATTTACTGTCAATTTTCTGTCATAAACAAGGTATACTACTAAGTTATAGGAAAATAAGTAATTCGTGAGGAAATAGAAATGTTTTGATGCATGCAAAGAGTTTAACGACCAACTATACAGCGGGAATAAAAATTTCGGTCGTATAGTTCTGACCGTATTGATATCTTTTCCTTCGACAATTTTCTTTTCATGAATATAGAGAGTTTAAAGACCAACTATACGGCGAGAATAAAAATTCTGGCCGTATAGTTCTGGTCGTATAGATATCAGTGCCTCCGTACAATTTCTTTTCTAATGTACTGGGAGTTTAACGACCAACTATACAGCGGGAATACAAATTCCGGCCGTATAGTTCTGGCCGTATAGATATCGATGCCTTTGTATATTTTCTTTCACATGGACAGACAGTTTAACGACCAACTATACAGCGGGAACATTTTGATCCGGCCGTATAGTTGCATCCGTTGCTGCCAGGAGGAAACCCTAATATTTTGACAGAACGCCAACTATACGGCGGGAAGACATGTTCCGCCCGTATAGTTGCGTCCGACCACAAAATCGCATGGGAAGGTACCTCCAACTCCAAAACTTTAATCTTTTCTCTCTCTTCTACCTCCAAACTCTCTCAAAACCTCAAGAGATCTTCATCTCCACTCAATTTCGTTCGATTTCCTCACACACGTGTGATCTACGGTATGTTTCTCCTCCCCCATTTACTTTTTGCAAATTCATCTTTGATCTATTATCATTATCAATCTAGGGTGAGACCAACTATGAACCAATTGCCATAATTTTCTTGCCTAGATTATTATCTTAGGATATTCTTAGTGAGCTATGATGAGGAATATATTGTATTTACTGTTGTTGGATAAAAAAGTTTTATGTTTGCCTTTCTTCAATGTTTTAGATGATGAACACAAGAAGCCAAACTCATGCTCGTGCCACCGCTAGTGCTTCTCGGGCTACCGCTCAGGAGCGCATGGGGTTACGGTTCAGGGATGAGGCCCATCGTGATCGCTTCAATAGGATCAAGAACCACGAAGTGAAGGCCACCAAGTGGGCTTTCCCCATTATATTGAACCAACTCGGTATTTCTGATGACTTTAATTTACTTTGCCATAGAGCTGGTCTACAAAACTTTGTGTACAATGATGTACCTACTTATCCCCACTTAACCATTGAATTCCTAAGTTTGTTGCAAAGCACCATTAAACAATGGCAAGGAGAGGACACTATTTCTTTCTGTCTAATGAACAAAAACTACACCTTAACATTAGATGAATGGTGCGCATGTTTTAATTTGCCAAACAATGATGTTCATGCTTTACGCGCATCCTTTACTGGCTTAAATCCTTCCCCTGAACAATACTATAATGGAATGAGCTTCACTACTAGAGTGAACAAGGGGAAGAATATTCAACATCCTGCAATTCACTATTTGTTCTATGTTATTGCTAACACCTTATAGGCAAGTAATGAGTTCACGAGAGTCAACGAGAAGGACATCCTAGTCCTCGCAAAGGCTGCTTACATGAACTGCGGCTTGTCACTTAACTTGGGCATCATCCTTGTGCGCTACTTGGAGCACCAAGCCTCCCAAAGCCAAGGGCCAACACAGGTGGAGGCGTCTGTTGGGAATATGCCCTAGAGGCAATCATGGTTGATGATATTTCCCAATGTATTCATAAAGTTATTGTCCATGTATGAACTGCTGATATGTATCATCGAATATATGATTCGATTGTGGAACTATATATTCATGTTGTTCATACTAATTGTCCTTGGTCATCGAGGTTGTGCTGGACACACAACTTAGACCAATGTGAAAGTCGGCAGATGACTCCTACTTGTCATGGGCATGGAGATGCTATTCCGACTTACACGGATTCGACTAAAGAATTTAGCGAGTCGGACTGACCCATATTGAGATGCAACGAACAAGTCGTCATTTGCATGTCTCAATCAATGTAATCCTTAGACCTGAGGTTATTGCATAATCCGAGTTGAGGATCATCGACTTAGGTTCTGTCAAACATTCTTCAGTCACTGGGCAGTTATAAAGGTGGAGTTCGGGTCGACTGAGAATCAAGCTGCGTGATGTGAATAACCAAGATGGGATTTTGCCCCTCCATCTAGAGAGATATTCTCTAGGCCCTCTTGGAAGATATGATTCGGAAAGCATGGCCATGCACGACTCAGTTAAGTGTTAACCGAGGCGAGCGACTAAGAGTTAGTCGGATGAATCACTTATCTTGGATCGATAAAGAGAGTCGTACTATTTAAGGGATGGCGATCATTCGCCTATAGTTTGACGAGGTATATAGTGAGGCAAAAGGTACTCAGACAAAAGTCGCATTGGAAGGTATGTCGTCATGACTTATTGGTACTTGGGAGTCGGCATGTTCTGCTAGGAGCCGCTACCGACTGATCGATCATGAGTGAGACTCAGATCGTGTCCGGGTTACCATGAGCCTGTCGGGTCACACACTTAAGAGCGGGAGCAAGTTTGGGTTAGACCCAAACAGGAAATCTATTTGGGTTGGACCCAAATAGAGACACGGACTTAGTCAGCAAGTTGGACTTGCAGTGACTAATATAGGCCTTTTAGTGAATGGGCCACAAGTGAGTGGAGCCCACTTTCACTCCCTATATAAGCTGGGGCGCAGGTTCTTAGAGCACATGGTTAGGTCACTCCATGTGTTGGAAACCCTAGCCCTAGTCTGTCCTGTCGCCGTCGTACCGGACCTAGCAGTCCACCGCCGGCGCTCCTCCTCATACGTGTGGATACTGGCGGAGGTGATGTACGTTCAGCACTTCGACGATTGTGGAACCAGAATAGATAGGACTGCACTACATCAAGCGACATGCTTCATCGATTCCGCAACTGCACGTCTAGTGGTAATCCTCATGGCCTTCTACCTGAGTTGAATCTTGGGATCACCGCATAGGGAAAAAGTTTTGTTTATCTCTGCGTGGCCCAACAGTGGTATCAGAGCATTAGCTTCTTGTTTTAGGCTCGAGATCATGCATATGTGATATGCGGTTGGCGTTAGATTGGATCTAATTGTAGTTTTGGTGGTCGATCTATGAGATTGATCGGTTTTGTACAAGGTTGATTGGATCAACTGTACTCGAGGAATTGGATGATCCGGTTTCCTTGATCATACTGCTGAGGTCATGGAACGACATACCCCTACCAGTCAGTTTCCGCCACGGGGTAGACCGTGACACGTAAATCCGGATGCGATGATCGAAGGTCAAAGAGTTTGGTCGAATCAGAGTCAGGATCGGATTTGGGTAATTTTTTTATCCGGTGACAAAATCCATGTCTAGAAGAGATCTGTGTTTTCGGAAAAATCGTCAGGCGCTGTGCCTTCGATCCCCACCCGCTATCCGGCTAGCGGGACCGCCGGCTTTTCCCTGTCGTTGCGACTTAGATGTTGTTGCGATTTTCACAATGCCGGTAGATATCGTATCTATGCATAACTTGTTTTTGAAGGATGATGTTGTGAATGGTATGGCTTATATGCATGTGATGTGTGTAATCCATATGTGATCTGTGTATCACGGTTTTTTGTCAGCCGGCTGGAGCCTAGGTGCTGTCACTTTATTGTATAACGACCTGCATGTCGGATTCTCTGTGTAATTTGCTTTACAAGCTAGTGTAGCTGTTTGGATAATCCGTAAGGCATGCAAGTCGATGTACAAGTCGGCTACATGGTGTAAGACGGCACGTGACAAGAGTTGACACGAGTCAGATTATAGTCTTTGTGGAGACGGAGATCGCCATGAAGAGTGCCATATCATGTCACATTATAATTGCTTTATTTTGTGGTATGATTATGTCTTTGTTTTACCTCTTTTAGGTAGTTGGTAGAAGGTAATACCTCAAAGAAGGTCTAGTCGGTTTCCCCGTCAGTGCTGCACCATCACAAGTCGGACATTTTTAGTAGTGGGCTCATAAAATTGAGGTGCTATAAATTCTTTCCGACTAGGTGGGTTCGAGTTGGACTCTTACAGCGGAAGCACTTGGTAATCTAGGCGGGTCTATCACAATGGTTGTGGGACTCGAGGAAAAATTCGGATGGGAGCCGAGGCATGTGATGCCACCCATCTAACAGGAGTCGTATGAGATACGATTGACAAGGAGTTGTCTACCTAGATCACTTGACGACTAGCGGTGATGCTAAAGCTCACTAGTCGACTTGCTTATTTAGGGTCCTGGATCACTAAGTAACCATCGGAGGGATGTTGGTTCTAGTGGGAGCATAAATATTAAAGTGTTTAATATGCTTGCTCTTTTATGGATACATGTCTTAAGTGTTTTGCATATTTTCTATTGTAGATCAATGGCACCTAGCAGTCTCCCTCAGATTACCAGTTTTTCTTTGAGAACCATCTTAGAGAAAGATAAGCTAAATGGAACTAACTTCACCAACTAGTATCGTAATCTGAGAATTGTTCTCAAACAAGAAAAGAGGGACCGTGTCCTAGACAACCCACTTCTAGATGAGCCGGATGAGAATGCGACTATCGCATACACCAATGCCTACCATCGGATCTGTGATGAATCCACGGAGATTAGCTGTCTTATGCTTGCTCACATGGAACCAGACTTGCAGAAGTAGTTCAAGAATGTTGAGGCCTACGATATGATCGAAAGCCTCAAAAGTATGTTCCAGGCTTAGGCAAAGACTAAGAGGTATCAAGTCTCTCAGGCTTTGTTGAGCTGCAAGCTTAAGGATGGCGATCCACTGAGTCCGCATGTGATCAAGATGGTTGGTTACATGCAGTCTCTGGAAAGACTTGGCTACCCCATTAGCGAAGAGTTTGCTACATACATAATTTTGAACTCTCTTCCTAGTGCGTATGGACAGTTCATATCGAACTACCACATGCATGGTATGGATAAGAAGCTCACTGAATTACATGGGATGCTCAAGCAGGCTGAGGAGGATCTCAAGAAAGGTGCCAGTCAAGTGTTGATGGTGCCAAATAAGGCTAAGTTCAAGAAGAGTTCTTGGACTAAGAAGAACAAGGCAAAGTCGGGAGGTAAGGCTGAGGACCCAGTCCAAAGCGCTTCCTCAGGGACTAAGCCATCTCCTGCAGCCGGATCCACTTGCTTCTATTGCAAATTAGATGGCCACTGGAAGAGAAATTGCATCAAGTATCTGGCTGATAAAGCCAAGAGCGGAGGTGTGACTTCCGGCTCAGGTACGCTTGTTTGCATTGTTATAGACATTTATCTTGCTGATGCACCTGGTAGTTCTTGGGTATATGATACTGGATCAGTCATTCACATCTACAACTCGTTGTAGGGACTAGTAAGAACTAGGAGCGTTGCAAGAGGCGAGGTTGACATTAGAGTCGGCAACAAAGCGAGAGTTGCTGCGTTGGAAGTCGGCACGATGCAACTTCATTTGCCTTATGGATTCTTAATGGAGCTAAATAATTGTTATTATGTTCCAGTGCTTAGTCGAAACATCATTTCTGCCTCATGTTTGATGAGACAAGGCTATGAGTCGAATATTAAGAATAATGGTTGTTCTTTATATTTGAATGATATGTTTCACGGCTTTGCACCCGTCCGGGACGGGTTATTTATTTTGAAACTTGAGGGTGAATCTGTATATAACATAAATGTGAAAAGGTTGAAACCAAATGATCTGAATATGAGTTACATTTGGCATTGTCGGCTTGGTCATATAAGTTGGAAACGCATGAAGAAGCTCCATGACGATGGACTCCTAACTTCGTTCGACTTGGAGTCGTTCGAGACATGTGAATCCTGCCTACTCGGAAAAATGACCAAGACACCTTTTGCAAAGAGTTATGAAAGGGCGTCAGACTTATTGGGACTAGTACATAGTGATGTATGTGGCCCGATGAGCACGACAGCCAGAGGTGGTTATGAGTACTTCATTACCTTCACTGATGATTTGAGTAGGTATGGATATATCTACTTGATGAAACATAAGTCGGAAGCCTTTGAAAAGTTCAAGGAATTCCAGAATGAGGTACAAAATCAACTCGGCAAGAAAATAAAGTTTCTTCAGTCAGACCGAGGAGGCGAGTACATGAGCCATGAGTTTGATGACCATCTGAAGAGTTGTGGAATAGTTCCCCAGCTCACTCCTCCAGGAATGCTGCAGAGAAACGGTGTGTAGGAAAGGAGGAATCAGACCTTGTTAGACATGGTAGGATCAATGATGAGTCGGACAGATCTGCCTTTATCATTTTGGGGTTATTGTCTAGAAACTGCAGCGTTCACACTAAACAGAGTACCATCAAAGTCGGTAGAGAAGACACTGCATGAGATGTGGACTAGCAAGAAGCCGAGTTTTTCTTTTCTTAAGATTCAGGGTTGTGAAGCTTTTGTCAAGCGACATCAGTCAGACAAGCTTATAGCCAAATCAGATAAGTGTATTTTCGTGGTATCCGAGGGAAACCTTGGGTTACTACTTCTACAACCGAGAAGAGGGCAAAGTGTTTGTCTCTCGAAACGATGTCTTCCTTGAGAAAGAGTTTCTCAGTCGGGGAGTCAGTTGGAGTACGGTGCATCTCGAAGAAATTCGAGAGATGCCGGCCAACAACGAGCCGACAAAAGCCTTAAATGTTGAGCTGGTCATGGTACCTGAGCTGGAAACTGCACCGACACTGTGAAGATCGGCCAGATTGCGAAGTGTTTGTGACGTGTTGCTGTTGGACAGTGATGAGCCGGCAACTTATTAGGAAGCGATGGTGGGTTCTGATTCTGAGTCATGGCTTGGAGCCATGAGATCCGAGCTAAAGTCCATGTATGAAAATCATGTTTGCAACTTGGTTGATCTGCCAGACGGTGCAAGACCCGTCAAGTGCAAATGGGTCTTTAAGAAAAAAAACTGATATGGATGGAAATGCTTCTATCTATAAAGCACGACTTGTCACGAAAGGGTCCAACAAGTTCAAGGAATTGACTATGATGAGACCTTCTCTCCCGTGGCGATGCTTAAGTCTGTTCGGATCATGTTAACTATAGCAACCTATTTTGACTATGAGATATGGCAAATGGATGTCAAGATGGCTTTCCTCAATGGAAATTTAACCGAGGATGTGTATATGATACAACCCAAGGGTTTTGTCGATCCGGCTAATGCTGACAAGGTTTGCAAGCTTCGTAAATCCATTTATGGGTTGAAGTAAGCATCTCGGAGTTGGAACATTTGCTTTAATGAGGTAGTCAAATCGTTTGGCTTCATCAAGAGTGATCATGATTCTTGTTTATACAAGAAGTTTAGTGGGAGCAAAGTGAACTTTCTGATCTTATATGTGGATGACATATTACTGATCGGAAATGATGTCCAGATGTTGCAAGAAACCAAGGAATCATTGGAAAAGAGTTTTTCGATGAAGGACTTGGGTGAGGCAACTTACATACTAGGAATCCGAATCTATAGAGATAGATCAAGGCGGCTCATTGGATTGAGTCAGAGTACATATTTGGACAAAGTGTTCAAGAAGTTCAACATGGAATCGTCTAAGAAGGTTTTCTTACCGATGTCCCATGGCATAAAACTTAGCAAGACACAATGTCCTTTGACAACTAATGAGCGAAGTCAGATGAGTGTGATTTCGTATGCTTATGCAGTCAGATCCATCATGTATGCTATGATTTGTACTAGGCCGGATGTTTTCTATGCTCTAAGTGTTGTGAGCAAGTACCAGGATGACCCTGGAGAGATCCACTAGGTAGCGGCTAAAAATATCCTTAAGTACTTGAGAAGGACTAAGGATATGTTCCTGGTTTATGGAGGTGAGGATGAACTCAGTGTAAGGGGTTACACGGATGCGAGTTATCTCACTGACTCGGATGATTCTCGTTCGCAATCCGGATATGTGTTTGTGATAAACGGAGAGGCTGTGACCTGGAAAAATTCCAAGCAAGAGACGGTGTCTGCATCTACAACAGAGGCTGAGTATATTGCTACCTCGGAGGCGGCAAAAGAAGTTGTTTGGATGAGGAATTTCCTCATGGATCTTGGTGTGGTTCAGGGCCCGTCCAATCTGTTAGACGTGTATTTCGACAACAATGGTGCTATTGCACAAGCCAATGAACCTAGACAACACCAGAAGAACAAACATATACTCATGCGGTACCACCTTATTCGCCAGTTCGTGGATCAAGGTGATATCAAGTTATGCAAGATACACACGGATGCAAACATTGCGGATTCGTTGACAAAGCCACTTCCACAGCCGAAGCATGAGGCACACTTAAGAGCTATGGGCATTAGATGCCTAGACATATGATGTCGGATGATTGACTCTAGTGCAAGTGGGAGACTATTGGGAATATGCCCTAGAGGCAATCATGGTTGATGATATTTCCCAATGTATTCATAAAGTTATTGTCCATGTATGAACTGCTGATATGTATCATCGAATATGTGATTCGATTGTGGAACTATATATTCATGTTGTTCATACTAATTGTCCTTGGTCATCGAGGTTGTGCTGGACACACAACTTAGACCAATGTGAAAGTCGGCAGATGACTCGGTTCCACTTGTCATGGGCATGGAGATGCTATTCCGACTTACACGGATTTGACTAAAGAATTTAGCGAGTCGGACTGACCCATATTGAGATGCAACGAACAAGTCGTCATTTGCATGTCTCAATCAATGTAATCCTTAGACCTGAGGTTATTGCACAATCCGAGTTGAGGATCACCGACTTAGGTTCTGTCAAATGTTGTTCCATCACTGGGCAGTTATAAGGCGGAGTTCGGGTCGACTGAGAATCAAGCTGCGTGATGTGAATAACCAAGATGGGATTTTTCCCCTCCATGTGGAGAGATATTCTCTGGGCCCTCTCGGAAGATATGATTCGAAAAGCATGGCCATGCACGACTCGGTTAAGTGTTAACCGAGGCGACCGACTAAGAGTTAGTCAGATGAATCACTTATCTCGAATCGAGAAAGAGTCAGACTATTTAAGGGATGACGATCATTCGCCTATAGTTGGACAAGGTATATCGTGAGGCAAAAGGGACTCAGACGAAAGTCACATTGGAAGGTATGTCGTCATGACTTATTGGTACTTGGGAGTCGGCACGTTCTGCTAGGAGCCGCTACCGACTGATCGATCACAAGTGAGACTCGGATCGTGTCTGGGTTACCATGAGCCTGTCGGGTCACACACTTAAGAGCGGGAGCAAGTTTGGGTTCGACCCAAACAGGAAATCTATTTGGGTTGGACCCAAATAGAGACATGGACTTAGTCAGCTAGTTGGACTTACAGTGACTAATATAGGCTTTTTAGTGAATGGGCCACAAGTTAGTGGAGCCCACTTTCACTCCCTATATAAGCTGGGGCGCAGGTGCTTAGAGCACACGGTTAGGTCACTCCATGTGTTGGAAACCCTAGCCCCAGTCCGTTTTGTTGCCGCCGTACCGGATGGGATTGTTCGTTTGCGGTACCAAACTTCCCGGGTGAGTGCACCGCGGTACCCGAGTTGTCATCAATCACGTGGAGGGGCCGTAGTAGAATCGCCAATTGTCCAGAAGGGCCAAATGGGGGTGAATACAAATCTAACGGCCAAGCAGTCGTTTGAACCAGACAAAAAACAGTTGAACTCAAATACCGCCGTTAGGTCAACTCTTCTTGGCCCGCCCTGTCAGTATTTCCCGTTATCTTTTGCGGTCGTGGACTAGCTTACCCCTGCATGGACCAGATCCCTGAGTGGACCAGATCTATTTCTTTGCTCTGCTCTGGTCTTCTCCCCTGCTCCCCTCCCCATAACATTTGCTCAGCTCCGGCTGCCCGTCTCAGATCGGAGCTCGCACTTGCTCTAATTTGCATCCCCGCCATGTCCGGTCAACCTCCCATGAATCTAATCGAAGCTCGTAGCCGTCACCGTCGCATCGTCTGCCGTACTCAGAGGTTTGCGTCCCCGGACTATATCTCGCCTCTGCCTAGTCCTTCTCACACGGCGGAGCGCGTCCCGTCGGGCGATCCAGACCGGCGACCGGCCTTGGGAAGTTGCATGCTGCTATGCACCCCAGGCATGGTAGCCCTGCCACAGTAGTTCGACGACCACGCTCTCATGGCCACCGTGCTGGGCGTCCGTCCTGCTGTGTCATCGGCAGAGTTGTTGTCGACTTTTAGGTCTCGTTTTGGGATCAGACGAAATGAGGTCCAGATTGAGGTATGCGTGTCGCCATTCGATTTTTTCATCTGGTTCGAGCACAACTCAGACACCGAGCGTGTTCTACATTCTTCCCGTTCTTTCGAGTGCTGCGGGGAGAAAATGAGATTCATGCGTTGGCATCGTGCCTGTGGGTGGGACGATCGCTTGGGACAGCTTCGTTTCTTCTCCAAACTCGGCTTTGACGGACTCCCATTGGATGCTTGGGAGACAGAGGCCCTCAAGCAGGTCGTCAGTAGCCTTGGCGGCGAGCTGGTGGAAATCGTGCCACCGAGCGACAGATGGGTCATCAAGGTAACGGCGTGGCTGAAAGATCCTAACGCCGTTCCTAAGATGTACGAGGTGCAGATTCCGAGCAGGGCACGGTGACAACTTTGCTGGAAGCACCCGGTCATCATCCACCTGGAGGAGGTTCTGGAACCGGTACATGGCATTCAGGGCCTCGAAGAGGCTGCCAGAAAGCGTCCTCATCGCCTGTAGTTTTGTCCTGGAAGGATCGATGGCACAGAACCACCACCGTCTCACAATGGCGCACACAGTTTCGGTGGGGGAACTGGGCTTGGACCAGGTGGTGGTTCTGATTTCCCTCGAGTGAAGACAGAGCTCTAGTGAGTTGCCGTGGTATGTGTGGCTAATAAATTTGTAGTATGGAGAGCGTAGGAGGAAGTTAGCATCGACTAAAAATGTGTAATAGTTTGAATCGATGTAGTACGTGTGTGTAATAGTTTGAAGTAGTATGCGTGTGTAATAGTTTGAATCGATGTAGTATGTGTGGGTAATGAATTTGATGTAGTGTGTGTGTAATAGTTTGAATCTATGTAGTTGAACACCGTGATTTATAATTTCTGTGAATAACCAAGGACAATCTCATGAAAAGAGGGTGGTCTGGCAATGAGCAATGTCAATTCTGTAGATGCCAGCAAAATGTAGTCCATCTCCTATTCAAGTACAAGGTAGCTACATTTGTAACACGTTGAACTGCAGGACCATTTTGCAGACAACACAAGACAAATGAAAAATGGTTTACAACACAGACAACATACGCAAAATCTGTAGTCTAGGATAAAAAAATGATAGTTAACTGGATTTAACCACAACTAGTAACTGAAGGAAATAGATACTTGATAGTATTTGCTTACAACAATAGTACTTCCATACAAAAGGGTTTTATACCTGCACAAAAGTAGGCTAAACTTCCTACTAGTTTATAGAACAATTCGTCAGCATTTCATCTACAAAAGCCATTCTTCAGTCTAAACTTAACTATTCTACACTGAAGAAACTACAGATCTCCACCAGAAAAGTTGGCTGTCCAATTGACTTAAGAGGACATAAGTTCTTTGATCATTTAACCCAGAATGATCTATTGCCTTCCCGCCAAACTACAAGAAATCTGCATCATTCATGCACGAGCGATTTGCGTGCGCCAGACTCGGTTCAGTTGGACCATCTGCACCGCCGCAACGATTTCTTCGAAACTGAAATTTGACATCTCCTTCTCGGGATCGGTGGTCTGTGTGAACTCGAACCTGAATTCCGGGGCTGAGCTGATGCCTGCCACCGGCTCTGGCTGTCGAACAATCCAGCATGCTGAGTGTAGACGCTTGGTCACCGCCATGGTACGGCCTCCGATGGTGCGTAGGATGGAGCGTCTTTGCCGCAGATGGCGTGTTCCCAGCCTCCCCCACTGCGGTAAGGTAGTCCGCGCCGAAGCATGGACGCGAGAGTTCCTAGACCTTGGTGCTGCCCTGTTCGAGGGTGTGTACCTTCGGCGACATGCTCTCGTGAATGATTTGATACGTACCTTGTTCCCACTGCCTAGAGCATGCCGTAATGCCGCCGCGTGATTTCTCCACATCGCTCTCTTGGCCCTGCTTGCCGCATCTGGCGCCGATGACGCCGTCACCACCGCGGCTGATTTGGCACATTCGGGGAAATCATCCGCCTGGCAGGGCAATGGGAGACCGGCCTTGAAGTAGAGCTTCATGGCCTGCCTTAGAGGGGCTAAATACCCCAGTTTCGGCGGCTGTCGCGGTGGCTGCTTAGGCGGGGCCATGTTACCCTAGTTGGTGCAGCGTAGAGGAGCTGCGCAAGGTGAACTGTGGTTTGTCGGAGAAGGGTAGTGAAAGACTGACAGTAGGTTTGGACTACGGGCACGCGTGAAAATAACCATCTCCCATTTCCTTAGAGGGTAATAATTCGACACTCGTTGCATTAACCGCTCAATATTTATTTCTCTTCTCAGCATATTTATTTCTGAAAGTACTAAAATTAAATACATTACAATTTTGTCTAAAAGGTAATACGCATACCGCTGATCAAAATAATATAAATACAGTACAAATTTCTACTTCGGAAAATAGACCTGAAAATGCTAGCAAATAACCTAGGATGAATATAGGATTAATTCTCCCCTATATATTTTATTGTCGTCAGCTCCCGCGTGCTGCAACACATATTCAGAGAACTCTCTCCGTCTGCAATGTGCTGCCAGTATCTCGTCCAGAGGGTAAGGCCTCGGTGTATGTTCTAGATTTAAGCTATGCATTACCATTGTTGCTTCCTCTTCCTAGGCTTGAACCTCATGATCGTATAATCTGATATAATTCATGTAGTATATGCAACTGGGTTTGACTGTGGGGTGTAACCTGGTGTCAATGGAGATAGACCGATTGTAATCAACAAAGAGGGCACGACTTCCAAGTCACCAACGGCCTTGAGAGAGCGGTTCTCCGTGTCCACCCGGTACAACACCGGTTGCCCTTTGGCGAAATCTCTGGTCAACACAAGAAGCAGATCACCATCTAACTCCACAAGGTAAAATTTGTAAGTTCCGCGTACCTATTCAAAGACTAGGGCTGAAATTATTTTGGCCATCGTGACAGTGATCACGCGTTGCTCTAACTGGATGTTGGTCGACAAGATTTCTCCATTCTCAAGTAATGCATATACTTCCTCTCGGAATGCCGTCATGCAGTCTAGAAGCGTACCAGGAGGTGGCGAATACAATCCTTCTCCAAATGATTCATTGATTTGCCCAGTTGGGGTGCTCTCATCGGCCCATGCAATATGATCTGGATAATCAGTGCAAATGAACACCATCATCAGGAACTTCGTCACGACGACAGATTGTAGAAGATCAGATGGTATGTGTGCTTGAAACTCAGTGTTAGACTTATGAGTGATTGGGTTCAGAAACCGAATCTGGTACGGCTCCACCCTCTGAGCAAGCACGATGATGCCACGAGAAACACCAACGAAGTAGAATCTTTTGGAAGAAGAGGGCATCAGTTAGCACTAAGATGTTTACAATGGAAAATACCAATAAATGAATGTTATATATATATATATCGGATGTGAATGTGAACTTGCGACGGACATCCATTAGATTTGTCCTGAAGCTACGACCAGTGGCGAGGTTGAGGAAGGTGAAGTCGCCAACGTCTGGAAGTGTGTGATCTATCATGATCCAGTTGTTGAGATGGAATTCAGGCACCTTTAAAGTGCGGCGCCAATCGGTGCAGACTTCCTGACAAGCAGCATAGGTGTCGACGTACTCCTCTTTCTCCAGCAAATAGTCGGCGATCTTGTGAAGTGGGTCGGCCGGGAGATCGGAACAGTTCCTCTTCATCCGGCTACTGGCCATGGCTTACGTGCGGGAATGTTTTGATCGAGGAAGAAAGAAGAGCTACCACTACGAGGAGAAGAAGAAGAGGAGAACAGACAAGGGAGACGAAGTGGAAATGCCACTACGAGGAGATGAGGGAGAAGAAGCGGAACTGCCACTTCAAGTTTGGATCAACGGGCTTTTTTTTCGGAACTAGCGTGTGAACCAGCTATGCACTGCATGCAATTTTTGATATAACAGACTGACATGTGGGACCTGCTAAAAAATTCCGTGAAGTGCTACCGTGCATAGTGCGCTGACAGGTGGCATGTTTTCTGACTGGCGGGCCCACCTCATCCACCTTCGACGACGTGCGTCCCAGGTTCGAGGGCTGGTGCCGCCCACCAACACATTATTGTACAATTTTCCATGCTTTGTTGCAACCAGCTCCGCTCCGCTCCTCTGCTCCTTCTGCCACCACTCCGCTCAGTCGTGCACCGCTCTCGTCGTCCCCTTGGGCCGTCTTCCTCCCGCCCTCCCCTCCCAGCCATCCCCTCACGTCCCCTCCCCTCCCCTCCCTACCCTGTCTCCTTGCCACCGTCCATTGCCCAGGCGCGTCTAGAAACGAAAACCGAGAGTCGACTGTTGGGTTAGGGGCCCAACGACGCTGGTGATCTGGATCCCGCTCGGAGATGGATCCTGCGCGGCTAGAGAGCACGGAATCTCCTTCAAGTCTCGAGAGCATAGAGGACAACGAAACAGGGGAAGAGGAAGCGGGGTGCAGAGATTTGGTGGTATGGAGCCCGGAAAAGGTGCCACGCGTCCACATTGAAGGGTAAGAACTGTGATTCCTTTTCTGCATACCCCAATTAGCATTTCTAGTCCCATGGTGATGGCAAGGATATGTGTTGGTAACCGCAGGACGTCTGTATAGCTTCTCCTTGAGCATGATGCTTTGTCAAGCGAGCATGAAGGCACTAAAATGTGTGGCGGTGCGGATGATGATGAGAAAGCATATCCAGACGTGGCTGCTGACCCTGATAGGATGGAGAGTAGGGAATATTTGGTTGATTCGAACTTTGAGCCTGACTATGGGACTGATGAGGAAGAGGAATGTGAAGATGTGGAAATGGGATGTAGATACGACGACGAAGACGAGGACAGGCCAGTGATACACTTTGACAGGGACAATCCTACAATTGATGAGGGGACTGTCTTTGATAATGTGGAGGACTGCAGATATGCAGTTGCAACCTATGCAATCAGAGTTGGGTTCGAATTTATCATTCAAAAGAGCGACCAAAAGAGATTTAGGGTGCACTGTAGGGAAAGTAATGTGTGTAAATGGAGATTACATGCATCTCCAATGCGGGGTGGACACCCATTTCTGGTTGCAATAGCTACATTTAGTTTCAGTCTTTCTCATATTTATTCTGCTAATAACTAGCTCTGAATTATTTGGATTCTTATCGAAGGCAGATCAAAGTAAACACGAAGAAACACAACTGCCCTAATACTCTTTAAGTGATAAAATTAGACCGGCGACTACCAAGTGGATTGCTGCTACTGTACTTGACTGGGTGAGGCAGGATCATAACATTGGACCTGCTGAACTCAGAGCAAAGATTAGCAAAAAGTTTAACGTTCTGATTCCTTACCACAGAGTCTTTGATGGGAAGGAGATGGCTCTAGACTTCATTCAAGGCAAGTGGAATGAAATTTTTCATATGTTGTATAGTTTCAAAGCTCAGTTAGAGAAAACATCACCTGGTAGTGTTGTTGACATCGATTACGAGGTTGTGAAAGGAAGGGAAAAGGTCTCGAGGGGGGTCAGGTATAAGCAGGCAGATAAGATATGCTTCAGGAGATGTTTTGTCTGCCTGAAGGCATGCTGGAAGGGGTTCCTAGACGGCTGTAGGCCATACTTGGCAATAGGCGTAACTTCTTTAACAGGGAAGTTCAGGGGACATGTTGCTTCTGCTTTTTCTCTGGACACGCATAATTGGCTTCTACCCGTAGCTTATGCTGTTCTTGAGGGTGAATCAAATGAAAGCTGGACATGGTTCATGCAGAGACTACATGAAGTAATTGGTCACCCTGAAGGCTTGGTGATACACACCGGTGCATGTGAGGGTCTTGAGAATGTTGTTGATGCTGTGTTTCCTGGTGTTGAGCATAGGGAATGCATGCGGCAAACTTCATGAAGAAGTTCAAAGGAAAGATCTTTGAAGAGGACTTGTGGCGATCAACATACACATACACCCCAAGCACACATGCTACTTACTTGCAGAACATGTATGGAGTGCCAAAGGTGAAAAAATACCTTGAAGAACATCACACCAAGCTATGGGCCAGAAGAAAAAAAGGTGAGTTAAGAAAGGTGGATTTTGTTTGCAATAATTTGGCAGAGAGTTTCAATGATAAGATTTCGGGCATGAAGACACATGGAATTGTTATTTTGTTGGATGCAATAAGACAGTGCATAATGGTGAAGATAGATTTAAGGCAAATAATTTGTGCAAGAAATTTTTTAAGCCATAAAATAGTTCCAAAGGTGGTTATGTTACTGAATGCAAGAACCAGGGCAATGAGAACGATAAAGATGAGGATGGTCAGAAGTTCCAGAACATTGGCTGAGGTTTATGCAGAATACAAGCGTGAAAGTGAACGGAGGTACACTATAGACATTGGAAACAAGACTTGTTCATGCAGGCAGTGGCAGATTACTGGTCTTCCATGTCACCATGCAATTTACTTCATCTTAAAGCTTAGAGGTAGCGAAGCTGAAATAGAGAACTATGTCAACAACTATTTCTCCGTGGACAAGTTTGCTGCAACTTATGCAGAAAACATACCACCTATGGCCGATGAAAATGATTGGGAGATTGTCGATCCAGGGTTCAAACTTCAACCACCAGTTCTTAGGAGGCCACCTAGGAGGCCTAGAAAGCTAAGGATCAAAGCCTCCACCGATAAAGGTTCAAGGCTGGGAGCTAGGAAAAGGAAATGCAAACGTTGTGGAGGATTTAGCCATATCAAGAGGTTGTGCAAAAACTAAGTTACACATGATAATGTCCCTGTTCACACCTCGGTGGCAGAAAATGAGGCTTCTCAGCCAGAACTGGAGGAAGAGCAGCGCGAATACGGTGATGAGCACTCGGAGGAAAACGTACGTAAGCAGCCAATTTATCAAGAAGTGGAGGTGCCGGCGACAAAAGGGTGTGAAAAAAACAAAAGAGTAAGCGGAACAGGGAGGAAAGGGCAAATAATGGAGCTGTATTAGAATATGAAGAAGTTACAGGGGTGATTGAGGATGTTCTTGAGGATCTTTCGGCTAACTGGAGTAGAACTAATAAATCTCTGCCAATTTCATCTTTGTACGATTCTCCGGATGAAAGGTAATCTTAAAAATTATTTTATTTGCCATTTTATCATTTTTTATCCTCATCAACTGATGCTTAATGCAGCGTGGGCTAGCAGACTAATAAGAGGAGCAGAAAGATGCGGGCACAGTAACGTCGTATGTTGAATTATATCATTGAAACTAAACTAGTCGTGTCGTCTTTATTTATATCTGGCATGTGCAACATGTTTGTGATGGGGTCATGTGGACCATATTACAATTTTTTATATATTATTACATTAATTTTTTACCTGCATTTGGACGCAGCTACTAGTTCCCATCTCCTCTAGCGCATTCCAGAATTATGGCTATGCCATCAAGTAGTAGAGTCAGTGTATTGTCCCATCAGATGTGAACGCAATGACTTTGTTTGTTCAGAATTTGATGACTTTTGATTAGTTTGAAAGACAGAGAAACCTAAAACATGTATCTAGACATGTTTTGGGTATAGACACATTTATTAAATATCTAAAAAAACTAAGTCAGTTATATGTGGACAGGAGTAGTACACTATTACAACACGCTCGATCCCTTCTCCTCCGGCACACTCCAAATTATGGCTGTGCCATCAAGTGCTAGGAGCAGAGTCAGCGTATTGTCCCATCAGATATGCTAGGAACGCGCAAACTTTATTTTCAAGATCGGACGAGTTTCGATCGACTAGTTTCAAAAGACAAAGACAACTAAAACATGGCCAACATATATAGATTATGATGATAATCGACCATGACTCAAGTGACCCAGATCCAAAGAGGGCATTAAGATATCGTACATAGATTTAATTTATGCTTAAGTGGCCCTAATTGACTATGATGCTCCCGCAGTCTCCATCATTGATGATGTCGTCCACATCGCCGCCAGCCTCCTTCGTGTCAGAATAGATGTCGACGTTCATGGCAGCGTTCCTCCTCCTCATGGACTCTTCACGGCGTGCTGCATCGATAACGGTGGAGGTCGTACGCCAAGGCACTGCCCAGAAACACTGCCTCACTTCAGGGTTGCGTAGATCCGGGTGGATCTCCCGCCGGTGGGTTCCGCACAGCTCAATCAACACAACCTGCTCCTTCTTGAACAACTTTTGCCAGTACGCGCTCATGCGCGAGTACCGTGTTGTTGCCCTCTTCCGCTCTGACAGCTGGTGGCGGTGCTCCTCGATCTGCCTCGCCAACGCGTTGTCACGCAAGAGCAGCACGACAGGAACCCCGACGTAGCTGAGCTCGAAGCCGACCGGAAGCCTCGCGAACAGCGGTGCAGGTATGTCGTAGTGGGCGAACATCTGAGCCTCGTGCAAGCTGAGTTTGGGCCTCTCCCTCTCTTCTCTCCATGGAGATGAAGGAACACGAT
This sequence comes from Avena eriantha, assembly GCA_910589775.1. NCBI lineage: Eukaryota > Viridiplantae > Streptophyta > Magnoliopsida > Poales > Poaceae > Avena > Avena eriantha. Next base: position 105,716,119 of record OU342740.1, on the reverse strand, counting down.
CTGAGCTTCGGCCCCGAGGTTAAGGGGTTAGGGCAAGGACGTAGGCCCAAAATCGTTGCCACTGCCAATCAGTTCGCACAACAGACTTCTCACGGACCGCCCTCGTGAAGGACATCCTTATCGTCCATGCACCCTGATCCAACAACGCCTAACAATCGGGGATCGGGTCTTCTATAAGCCCAGAGCGGTTTCTGGTTAGCTCTGCGTCCCGATTGTTTGTGGCCAACGCTATAGTTGAAAATAATACACATTTCAATGACACTGGTGGATCCATATGTGGTCTCTGAAGAGAACACACATGCAATAACTCTAGCTGTGGTTAATGAGAAGAACACACATGCAATGACACTAGTGGATCCATATGTGGTATGTGAAAAGAACACACATGCAATAACTCTGGTTGTTGCTAGTAAAAAGAGCACACATGCAATGACACCGGTGGATCCATGTGTGGTCTATGATAAGAACACACATTTCAATGACATTGGTGGATCCATATGTGGTATGTGAAAAGAACACACATACAATGACTCCAGTTGTTGTTAGTACAAAGAACACACATGCAATGACGGTGGATCCATGTGCGGTCTCTGAAGAGAACACACACGCAATGACTCTAGTTGTGGTTAATGAGAAGAACACACATTTCAATGACACTGGTGGATCCATGTGTGGTCTCTAAAGAGAACACACATTTCAATGACACTAGTGGATCCATATGTCGTATGTGAAAAGAACACACATGCAATGACTCTAGTTGTTGTTAGTAAAAAGAACACACGTGCAATGACACTGGTGGATCCATATGTGGAATGTGAAAAGAATAGTCATGAAATGACTCAAGTTGTTGTTAGTAAAAAGAACACCCATGCAATGACACTGGTGGATCTATATGTGGTCTCTGAAGAGAACAAACATGCAATGACACTGGTGGATCCATATGTGGTACGTGACAAGAACACACATGCAATGACTCTAGTTGTTGTTAGTAAAAAGAACACACATGCAATGACACTAGTGGATCCATATGTGGTATGTGAAAAGAACACACATGCAATGACTCCAGTTGTTGTTAGTAAAAGAACACACATGCAATGACACTGGTGGATCCATGTGTGGTCTCTGAAGAGAACACACATGCAATGACTCTAGCTGTGGTTAATGAGAAGAACACACATTTCAATGACACTTGTGGATCCATATGTGGTATGTGAAAAGAATAATCTTGAAATGACTCCAGTTGTTGTTAGTAAAAATAGCACACATGCAAGAACACTGGTGGATCCATGTGTGGTCTCTAAAGAGAACACACGTGTAATGGCACTGGTGGATCCATATGTGGTATGTGAAAAGAACACACATGCAATGACTCAAGTTGTTGTTAGTAAAAAGAACACACATGCAATGACGCCGGTGGATCCATGTGTGGTCTATGATGAGAACACACATTTTAATGACACTGGTGGATCCATATGTGGTATGTGAAAACAAAACACATTCAATGACTCTAGTTGTTGTTAGTAAAAAGAGCACCCATGCAATGACACTGGTGGATCCATATGTGTTCTCTGAAGAGAACACACATGCAATGACTCTAGTTGTGGTTAATGAGAAGAACACACATTTTAATGGCACTGGTGGATCCATCTGTGGCCTCTGAAGAGAACACACATTTCAATGACACTGGTGGATCCATGTGTGGTCTATGAAGAGAACACACATTTCAATGACACTGGTGGATACATATGTGGTATGTGAAAAGAAGACACATGCAATGACTCTAGTTGTTGTTAGTAAAAAGAAAACACATGCAATGGCACTGGTGGATCCATGTGTGGTCTCTGAAGAGAACACACATGCAATGACACTGGTGGATCCATATGTGGTATGTGAAAAAACACATCAAATGACTACAGTTGTTGTTAGTAAAAAGAACACACATGCAATGACACTAGTGGATCCATGTGTGGTCTCTGAAAAGAACACACATTTCAATGACACTGGTGGATCCATATGTGGTATGTGAAAAGAACACACATGCAATGACTCTAGTTGTTGTTAGTAAAAAGAACACACACGCAATGACACTGGTGGATCCATGTGTGGTCTCTAAAGAGAACACACATTTCACTGACACTGGTGGATCCATATGTGGTATGTGAAAAGAACACACATACAATGACTCTAGTTGTTGTTCGTAAAAAGAACACACATACAATGACACTTGTGGATCCATGTGTAGTCTCTAAAGAGAACACACATTTCAATGACACTGGTGGATCCATATGTGGTATGTGAAAAGAACACAGATGCAATGACTCTAGTTGTTGTTAGTAAAAAGAATACACATGCAATGACACTAGTGGATACATGTGTGGTCTCTGAAGAGACACATCCAATGACTCTTTTTGTTGTTAGTAAAAAGATCACACATGCAATGACACTGGTTGTTGTTAGTAAAAAGAGCACACATGCGATGACACTGGTGGATCCATGTGTGGTCTCTTAAGAGAACACACATCTCATGACTCTAGTTGTGGTTAATGAGAATAACACACATTTCAATGACACTGGTGGATTCATATGTGGTATGTGAAAAGAACGCACATGCAATGACTCTAGTATTTGTTAGTAAAAAGAACACACATGCAATGACACTGGTGGATCCATGTGTGGTCTCTGGAGAGAACACACAGTTCAATGACACTGGTGGATCCATATATGGTATGTGAGAAGAACACCCATGCAATGACTCCAGTTGTTGTTAGTAAAAAGAACACACATGCAATGACACTGGTGGATCCATGTGTGGTCTCTAAAGAGAACACACATTTCAATGACACTAGTGGATCCATATGTGGTATGTGAAAGATCACACATGCAATTACTCTAGTTGTTGTTAGTAAAAAGAACACACATGCAATGACACTGGTGGATCCATGTGTGGTCTCTGAAGAGAACACACATTTCAATGACACCGGTGGATCCATATGTGGTATGTGAAAAGAACACACATGCAATGACTCCAGTTGTTGTTAGTAAAAAGAACACACATGCAATGACACTGGTGGATCCATGTGTGGTCTCTGAAGAGAACACACATTTCAATGACACCGGTGGATCTATATGTTGGTATGAGAAAAGAACACACATGCAATGACTCTACTTGTTGTTAGTAAAAGATAACACATGCAATGACATTGGTGGATCCATGTGTGGTCTCTAAAGAGAACACATATTTCAATGACACTGGTGGATCCATATGTGGTATGTGAAAAGAACACACATGCAATGACTCCAGTTGTTGTTAGTAAAAAGAACACACATGCAATGGCACAGGTGGATCCATGTGTGGTCTATGAAAAGAACGCACATTTGAATGACACTGGTGGATCCATATGTGGTATGTGAAGAGAACACACATGCAATGACTCTGGTTGTTGTTAGTGCAAAAAGCACACATGCAATGACACTGGTTGCTGTTAGTAAAAAGAGCACACATGCAATGACACAGGTGGATCCATGTGTGGTCTCTGAAGAGAACACACATTTCATGACTCTAGCCGTGGTTAATGAGCAGAACACACATTTCAATGACACTGGTGGATCCATATGTGGTATGTGAAAACAACACACATCCAATTACTCTAGTTGTTGTTAGTAAAAAGACAAACATGCAATGACACTGGTGGATCCGTGTGTGGTCTCTGAAGAGAACATACATTTCAATGACACTTGTGGATCAATATGTGGTATGTGAAAAGAACACACATGCAATGA